>OZ026511.1:2770000-3379742 GCA_964019985.1 Aurelia sp. 4 Dawson et al 2005 | reverse complement strand
CCTTTCCTATTGAGCAATTTTCTGTCCATGGCTTCAGTAAACCCTTTCGATTAGACAGGAACAGTAACGGCGGTGGGCTATTAGTTTATGTCAGAGATGATATTCCTTCATTCCAGCTAAAGTCTTTCAGCTTTAAAGATGACATTGAATGCATTTGCTTTGAGATAAACCTTCGTAGAAAGAAATGGGTCCTTTTTTGCATATATCGATCACCGTCACAAGATCAGGCTTACTTCTTCGACGAGTTAGGCAAAGCAATAGACCATTATAGTGAAAAATATGAAAACTTTATGCTTGTTGGTGACTTTAATGCAGTTGAAACGGATCAGGAGGTAAACGAGTTTATGAATCTTTTCGACCTCAAGAACCTCGTTAGAGAGCCTACGTGTTTTAAGTCCTGTAACCCAAGGTGCATTGATTTGATGTTGACAAATAGAGGGAGGAATTTTCAACAAACAACGGCTGTTGAAACTGGATAATCAGATTTTCACAAAATGGTCGTTACAGTTTTGAAAACTGCCTTTGACAAGCAAAAATCGAACGTAGTTAACTACAGAGACTATCGAAACTTTAGAGATGAAGTATTTCGACAGGATCTTCAGAAATAAATTGCTGACCTTGATGTACAACGTTTGACTTACACATCTTTTCAGAGTGCCTTTGGACATGTCTTAGATAAGCATGCACCGATGAAAAAGAGGTACATTCGTGCAAATGACAGCCCATTCATGAACCGAACTCTTCACAAGGCGTTCATGCTGCGCATGAGACTAAAGAATAAGTATAATAAGAATAGAACAGCTGAAAACTGGGATGCTTTCCGCAGACAGCGCAATCTTTGCGTTAAAATAACCCGTAAGGCAAAAAGAGATTTTTATAATCCAATTGATATTTCAGCAGTTACAGACAACAAAAAATTTTGGAAAACGGTCAAACTTTTTATTTCGGATAAGAGCTCATCAAAATCACGAATAACGTTGGTTGAAGAAGGGAAAGTTGTGTCGAACGAGTCTGATGTGGCTGAAACGTTTAATAAATTTTTTGTCGCAATAACTGATTCTCTTGGAATTATCGAAAATGAAAACATTGTTCTTGCTTCTGAAGATTTTAGTGACCCCATCGATTAAATAGTGTTTAAATTTTCGAGGCACCCAAGTATTCAAAAAATTCCCTCACTCGATGTAAACAATGGTTCTTTCTCATTTGAAAAGGTTTCAATTTAAAATATCAAAAATGGGATTAGTGAACTAAACCCCTCTAAAGCAACCACGTTCAAGAGTATCCTTCCAAAGTTGTTAAAATCTGAGTCGGAAATAGTTTCTGAACCCTTGCAAATCATATTTAATAACTCAGTAGAACATTCTTCCTTTCCCGATGAATTGAAATTAGCCGATGTATCTTCTCTTTTTAAAAAGGACGTCAAACCTCCAAGGGTAATTACAGACCTATCAGTGTGCTCCCAACAGTGTCAAAGGTATTTGAAAGGTTCATGGGTACTCAAATATCAGCATATATGTCTCAATATTTATCATGTCTGCTTTGTGGCTTTCGTAAGGGCTATAATGCTCAACATGCATTGATACGGACAATTGAAAAATGGAGAACGTGCCTCGACAAGGGTGGAAAAGTTGGAGCCATATTCATGGACCTTTCAAAGGCCTTCGACTGTATTCGACATGACTTACTGATTGCTAAGTTACATGCATACGGATTTAGTCGTGACGTTTTATTCCTTGTCCACAGCTATCTAGAAAATCGGCAACAAAGAGTAAAAATCAATGGATCTTTCAGTAGCTATAAGCATCTTCAGCTTGGTGTTCCCCAAGGATCCGTCCTTGGACCTCTCTTTTTCAATATCTACATCAATGACCTTCTGTTATCGATTCAGGAGACAGATATATGTAACTATGCGGACGATACAACCATTTATACGTGCGATACGCGTCTAGAAAATGTAGTCTCCAGGTTAGAAAATGACTCCAAAATCATAATTGAATGGTTTCGAAATAATTACATGAAACTTAACGAAGATAAATGCCATTTTATGATTTTTGGTGAAAGAACAAATCAAGATGTTGGCATAAATATTGGCAACTGTACCGTCAATAATTCACAAGAAGAGAAACTTTTAGGGGTTTTGATTGATTCAAATCTCAACTTTGAAAAGCATGTCAGCAACATTTGTAAAAAGGCTGGAAACAAACTATTTGCCTTGTCACGCATGTCCACATATCTAGGAGCTGAGCATTTGTAACTAGCCAGTTCCAATACTGTCCTTTGGTATGGATGTTCCATAGCAGAAAAATGAATAACAAGATCAATAGACTGCATGAAAGAGCCTTACGAATTGCATATAAAGACTATGCTTCCAGCTTCGAATCTTCGTTGGAAAAAGATGAATCTGTAACAATACACCAGAAAAATGTGCAATTGCTAATGACTAAAATGTTCAAAACTACAAATAATTTAAACCCCAGTTTGATGGACGAAATTTTCTTGAAAAGAAGTGTTAGATATAATTTGAGAAATACCAACAAATTTTTACTTCCTATGGTACATACAGTTAATCATGGTACTGAAACAATCCGATACAGAGGGCAGCGTATTTGGCGCTCTCTTCCACAGGAAATTAAGGATTCAAATTCTGTGCAATGATTTAAGAATAACATCAAATATTGGAAAAATGAAGGCTGCGACTGCAGACTTTGCAGGCAGTACACTCCTCGGCTCGGATCTTTATAGATTTTACACTATTTTTAATATGAACTTTGTAAATTGGTATGAACTTTGTAATTTTATTGACTTGTTTTTCTTGAATATATATATTTAACATTGTATTTAATTTGTTGGCTTGAATTAGCTTTTACAGCTATGTAAGTTGCCAACCTAAAACAAATTGATAATAATAATAATAATAATGATAATAATAATGATAATAATAACAACAATAATAATAATAATAATAATACTATTAGAAGCCGACAAGATCAAAGACAGAGAAATGAAAGAAAAGATCCAAAAAGAGTATTTTAGAAGGGTGAGAAGAATATTAAAATGAAAGCTGAACAGCGGTAACACCATATTAGCAATCAATTCACGAGCCGTCTCCCTTATCAGGTATGGTGCAGGAATAATAGCATGGACTAAAAGTGAACTCCAGAAGATTGACCGAAAAACAAGGAAACTCATGACAGTATACAGATGCTTTCACAAGCAAGGAGACATAGACAGATTGTATTTCAAGAGAAGTCAGGGGGGTAGAGGAATGATCAGTGTTGAGGACTGTGTCAGCATCGAAGTTTCAAATTTGAGAAATCATGTTGAGAAAAGCCAGGAGAGGCTGTTGATTATTGTGCGGCAAGAAGAAATATTGGGAGAAGGTAAAGAAAAGAAGGTGATCCAAAATATTCATAAAGAGAGTTACAAACAGAAAGTCCTGCATGGACAGTTCTACAAGAACACAGAGAAAGTGCGAGATCCATTGACCTGGGATTGGTTAAAGAAAGGCTATTTAAAGAAAGAAACCGAGGGAATGATAATGGCTGCACAAGACCAAGCATTGAGGACCAGATATATCAGGAAGGAGATTGATAAAGAAGACATTCCCGCTGAATGTCGGTTATGCAACGAGCGCAACGAAACGGTATCTCACATTGTTTCTGAGTGTAAGATGCTTGCTCAAAACCACTACAAGAACTGGAGACATGACAAAATTGCTCAAATACTCCACTGGAAATTGTGTCAGTTATATTGCTTTGATTACTCGGAGAAATGGTACGATCATAAGATAGAGAAAGTGTTAGAGAACGATGATGTCAAGATATTATGGGATTTCAAAATACAAACAGATAAAGTACTTGAACATTCACGACCTGACATAACAAATTCACAAGAAAGCCAAAAAAGAATGCATTCTCGTTGACGTTGCATGTCCTTTTGATACCAGGGTGAAGGAAAAAGAAGAAGAAAAAATAGCCAAATACCAAGATCTGAAATATGAGATAAAACGAATCTGGCAATACTGCAGAGTAGAAGTTGTTCCAGTAATCATTGGAGCGCTTGGAACTGTAACAAAGAGCTTATCAAGTTGGTTGGAAGTTATTGGAACGATTGACATTTTTAACATCATACAAAAGGCCTGTTTGTTGGGAACTGCAAGAATCCTTCGATATGCACTAGATACCTGAGGTTACGGGAAGTGACTTGATATCTAGAAGTACTACCAGCAATACAAACATTCTCAACTTGCTGTGCAAAAACAATACAATAATAATAATAATAATTCTCGAACCACAACCGGTTGTCGAGAATAACGAAAGCAAAGTACTATGGGATTTCACGATTCAAACATATAAAGAAATAACGGCGGTTAGACCCGATATAGTATTCATTAACAAAAAAGACAAAATTGCTTTGTCAATAGACACTGCAGTACATAGAGATGACAACATTGTTGATAAGCGTATCGATAAAGTCGATAAGTACCAAAATCTTGCTATCGAGTTGAAAGCATTATGGCAACTCAAAGAAATTGCAATAGTACCCATCGTTGTTGGATGTACAGATGTCGTTGACAAAACATTTGCGAAATACATTGAAAAGATACCAGGAAAGATCAATATCTTCGAGATACAAAAGATAACATTATTGGGAACGTGCTATGCAGTAAGACGATTCTTGATGAACTAGTGAAACCATGGAATTAGTGAAGATTGGGACACAATGCAAACAGTGATACCTTACCCCACAAATGGGGTGGAAACACTTTCAAATTGGAACTCGTTGTAAATAAGAACAGAAAGATATAATAATAATAATAATAATAATAATAATAATAATAATAATAATAATAATAATAATAATAATAATGATAATGATAATGATAATGATAATGATAATGATAATGATAATGATAATGATAATGATAATGATAATGATAATGATAATTCGTCCTGGTCATGACATTAAACTGCATCGGGTTGTGGAGTTTCGACGTGGGATAATGAGGTTACCCTTTGCCACAACTACCTCCAGGTCACCCTTGAGCAAGGTGTAGTACCTGTCAGCTCTCCCCGAGGCCTCGAAATTCCGGGTTGGCGTCCGGCGGGGGCTAGTCTGTCTCATGGATAGGGGGGACTCTTTAGCTTTGGTTGGCAACCCCCCTAGAGATGGTGTCCTCGATAAACACACCGGTGGTTGTGTCACCTTATCACCACTAACCTCATCATGAGTGTAATGTCAAATAACGGATTATCCAACAACGGCGTTAATGAGGGTGGAGCTACATGTGAAGCTCTCTCGCCCGGCAGGTGTCCCACGGCTCAGCAGCGTGGGCCCGGTCGTCAACCAGCTACTGCTAGAAGGATCAGAAAGAAATGATCGTAGCAAGAAAACAGAATTGTCATGGAGTGTTTCTTTAGAAGTAATCCCAAAGTAATTGGGTATAGGAAAAGAATGCATAATCTATGGAAAGACATGGGAATGTTCCAAATAACTGAACAACGCTTACTAGATCAGAAGGCCCAGATAATGAAAAAGAAATGGTTGACAGATCTTGAACTGGAGGAAATTAAAAGGTTGATAGAGGATGCAGAATGTGGAATTCCAGGAACTGTGATCAATGAAGAGAGAGATGAAGATGCTGAACGAGAGGCGGAAATCAATATTGATGAAGAAGATCAAAATGAAAGTGAAACAATGAGAACGAGAGATTTTGTTGTAGACAGAGATCAAAATGAATTAGATGAAACGCAAAAAGAGATACTGCAACAGCTGAATGAAATTCAAGGGAAAGAACGCAAGAGACTGCCAGCATTAAGGGGAGTAGAAAGAAAGAGATTGTCAGATGCAGTGAATACAGTAGATGAAGTACTCCGTAAAGTGAAGGTAACTGATATTACTGAAGTGAATGACCTAATATACTGTGGAGCCGCACTAGTAACGGAAATGTTGGGTATAAAATCTTGCAGAAATGATAAGAAGGAACCTTTTTGGAAAAGAAGGCTGGAAAACCAACTAAAAGTGCTAAACAAGGATCTATCAAGAGTTAACATGCTTATAGAGAGAAGGAAAGTGAAGAAAAAGCACGAAGATCTACTACAGAAAAGATATAATATCAAACAAAGAGGGTTACAGACAACCAAAGAGATAATTTGCCAGAGAATTAACGCTAAAGCAGCCAAAATAAAGAGATACAACCAGCGGATGTCTCAATTTCAGCAGAACAGATTATTCAATAACAATGAAGGAAGATTCTACCAGCAGCTAAACAATGACCAAGGTTGGGAGGAAAGTGAAGCACCAGATCCAGAAGAAGCAAAAACATTCTGGTCTGATATCTGGAGCAAAGAGGGAAAGCACAAGAAAGATGCAGAATGGCTCAAGGGATTTTAGGAAGAAGTTAAAGAAGTTGGTGGTCAAGAGGAGATTCACGTCACAGAAAACACGGTTCAGAAAATCCTGAGAAAATTTCCCAATTGGAAGGCACCAGGACCAGATGGTGTCCAAGGCTTCTGGCTAAAGAAATTCAAAAGCATGCACACGCAGCTTGCATCAAGTCTAACAAAATGCTTAGAGGAAGGTAAAACACCATTGTGGATGACAAAGGGAAGGACAGTGTTAATTCAAAAAGATAAATCCAAAGGTACAGTTGCAAGCAATTACCGTCCCATAACATGTCTACCTCTTGCGTGGAAATTACTTACAGACATATTCTCTGACGAAATATACAGATATCTAGAGGGACAAGAACTATTACCTGAAGAGCAGAAAGGATGCAGGAGAAAGTCAAAAGGAACAGGAGATCTACTATATATAGATGAAATGATTCTGAAAGAAGTAAAACGGCGAAGAAAAAATTTGTCAATGGCTTGGGTGGATTATCGGAAGGCGTATGACATGATCCCACACTCTTGGTTAATAGAATGTCTAGCAGCCTTAAAAGTAAACCAAAATGTTCGAAATCTGCTAAGCGAGACAATGAAATCATGGAGAGTGGAAATCATGTGCAAAGATGAAATATTAGGAGAAGTAAGAATAAAGAGAGGGATCTTTCAAGGGGATGCCTTATCACCTTTGTTGTTTGTCATATCAATGATCCCACTTACGAGCATCTTAAGAAAAGCAGCACCTGGGTATGAGTTTTCATCAAATAAGGTTAAGATCAATCATTTACTGTATATGGACGATCTCAAGTTGTACGGAAAGACCCAAAAAGACCTAGAATCATTGATACAGACAGTCAGAATTTACAGCTCAGACATAGGAATGGAGTTTGGTCTCGAAAAGTGTGCATCACTTGTTATGAAAAGAGGAAAAATTGTCGAGTCAGATGGCATTACTTTGCCAGACGACAAAATGATCAGGAATCTAAAAGAAGACGAAAGCTACAAGTACCTAGGTGTTCAAGAGTTAGATGATATAAAGACGTCCGAGATGAAAGAAAGAGTCAGTAAAGAGTATAAGCGAAGAGTGAGAAAAGTCTTAGAGACAAAGTTAAATGGAAATAACATCATTAAAGCAATTAATACATGGGCTGTTTCGGTGGTAAGGTACTCTGCTCCCTTTCTAGACTGGAGGAAAGAAGAGATTCAAGAATCAGATAGACGTACTAGGAAACTAATGACGATGCACAAAGCACTCCATCCAAAAAGCAATGTGGACCGGCTGTATATTTCGCGAAATGAAGGTGGTAGATGACTCATCAGCGTCGAAGATACGATAGAAACATCAAAAATTGGACTAGAGAGACACGTACAAGAGAGCAAGGAACGGCTGTTGAGCGCAGCTAAAAGATCGGACATGGAAGTGAAGGAAACAGTGAAACAATATAAAGATCGAAGAGCAAAAGGGCGCAAGGAAAACTGGAAGGAGAAAGTCCTACATGGCCAATTTATTCGACAAACTGAGGAGATTGCTGGAGAGGAAAGGTGGAAATGGTTGAAAAATAGTGGCATCAAGAGGGAGACCGAGACTCTCATCCTAGCAGCTCAAGAGCAAGCCATTAGGACGAACCTCATCAAAGCCAAAATCGACAAAACACAGGAGGACAGTAGATGTAGAATGTGCGGTAAGGTTGATGAAACTATTAATCATCTCATCAGCGAATGCAGCAAAATGGCGCAGAAAGAATACAAGAATAGACATGATTGGGTCGGGAAAAGAATCCACTGGGACATATGCAGGAAGTTTGGGGTACATGTAAGCGAGAAATGGTACAACCATGAGCCAGAAAGTGTGGTTGAAAATGATACTTGCAAGGTACTGTGGGACTTTACCATTCAGACCTATCATGTAATTGAAGCTAGAAGGCCAGACTTAATTTTGATCAAGAAGGAAGAAAACAACTGCACTATCGTTGATTTTGCCATCCCATATGATACCCGGATAGAGCAGAAGGAGAAAGAGAAAGTAGAGAAATACCAGGACTTAAAGAGAGAACTCCAGAAATTATGGAATATGAAAGTAAAAGTAGTACCCATAGTCACTGGGGCATTAGGAACACCACCAAAAGACATCAAGAGGAGAGTAGAAGAACTGGAAATTGAGACCAGAATTGAAGAAATGCAGAAGACTGTAATCCTGCAATCTGCACGGATCCTGAGGAAAGTCCTTGAAAATTGAGGAGACTTGCTGTCACCAATATCAAGAAAACATTACCGCTGAATGAAATGACATTTTTATCAGTGTGCGATAATTCAATAACAATAATGATAATGATAATAATAATAATAATAATAATAATATCAATAATAATAGCATTTCAGACAAGTTTGAAAGATACATGGAGAAGTTGGATGTGAAGATCGCGATGGAAATTATTCAGAAAACGGCACTGCTTGGAACAGCAAGGATATTGCGAAAGTTTTGTCTCTTTAGAGAAACAGAAGAAGGAACTTTGAGACCCCTGGTGACTTGTTGTTACCCGCTCTCAAAGATAAAAGAACAAAAGAACGTACCAGACAAACGTGTCTGAGATTTACGTTATGGACAATAATAATAATAATAATAATAATAATCATAATAATCATAATAATAATCATAATAATCATCATAACAATGTAAAAGTACGATTAAAGAGGCGAGCCTTGGCAAACTGAAAGAAAAGTTGAGAGCAAAACCACTTCACGGTCAATTCCATCAAATGATAGAACAAGGTCACATAGACAAGAAAGCAACCTTTGAATGGATGAAAGGAACAGGATTGAAAGGCGGAACTGAAGCGACGATTGTAGCAATACAAGAACAGGCAGTTACAACCAGATATATAAAGAAACACATCCATAAGACCACAGATACTGACATCTGTAGAATGTGTAATACAATGCCAGAAACGATAGCGCATGTTATATCAGGCTGCACGACCTTAGCGGCAACGTCATACCTGAAAAGACATAATTCGGTAGCAAAGATAATTCATTTAGAACTAGCAAAGAAATTCAACTTGATTGAAGTGAAAGAAACATTAAAATGGTACAGTTTTACACCTGAGAAAGTTCTTGAAAATGAGAGCTCAAAACTTTTATGGGATTTCCAGATTAACACTGATCGTACAATCATTGCCAGCAAACCTGATATCATATTTCAAGATAAAAAGACCAACAAACTTTACCTCATAGATATTGCAATACCAGCAGATGCAAATATTGTAAAGAAAAGAATCGAGAAAATCGACAAATACATCGACCTCTCTATTGAATTAAAACGTCTGTGGAATGCCAGCGAAGTCCTTGTCATACCAATAGTTATTGGTGCAACAGGAGTGATATCGAAGAGTTTCAAACAAGATTTAGAGAAAATACCTTGCAAAATATCGCAGTTAGAAATGCAAAAAGCAGCGTTACTCGGAACAATGAGAATTGTGAGAAGATTCACACAAATTGAAGGATGACGAAAAAGACGTTATTGACGCAGGAAGTCAAGATCAAGGACGCAAAAGAAACATGATGACCTTATTTCTCAGGAAGAGAAATGGAAAATCAGTTGTTACGTGTGAAAAACAATAAATAACATCATAATAATAATAATAAATTCTCGTATGATTTGACTTTAAAACGAAACAAAGGTTAGTGTCTCTTCGTCAAATATGTGCCTAGCACCGTCCAGATGAAACCTTGTTTTCACTGTTTATGAACTTGTTTGCAGCGATTCTTCCAGATAATATTGCTATTTATCATGTTCGAAACTCCACACCATTTCATCGTTGCTTTCGTGTCTTCGTGAGTCAGTCCAAGCTTCCGCAGATTTCCTCTAACATCTTCATGTACACATCCTAATGATCCAAAACACATCACATAGTAATCAATCGAGTATCCGGCTTGTACCAAAGCTGCCTTCAGGTCATGATACTTGTTTAGTTTCCCCTACCGGGTGTCCCAAAAAAGGTAACAGATTTGATCAAGGGTAGTGTAAGGAATTGAGCTCGAATCAATCGGAAATCATCTTTGAACTATTCCTTGATAGTTAACTTGAAGATAGATACCTTGTTTGTTGATATTACAACATTGAGAGAAGATATCTTTATCTTGAAAGCACAGATTTGCCTCCATCTCGAAACCAGAGATTTTAGGTTTTGGCCTAAACCTCAAACGCGCTGTTTTGGGGAATCTCCTCAAGGACAGACACAGCGTAGAAATTCTAAACAAGGACCGATGTGCTTAGGTACAAATTTGAATGGAAATGTAAAAACTAAAGACTGACAAACTTATCAATGAATATAATCACCAAGAAATATCTTTCTTCAGTCAAGATGAATTTACAGAATAGAAACAATTTAAGCACAAGTGAGCACTTTCAAGGCTCTTATCCTTGTTAATTTTTATCCTTTGGGTATACGCGATTGCTTGTTTCGTAATAATTCCAATGATAACAAAAATGCAGTTTATTCAAACAAGGAAGATTTTTTCACACCCAAGGGAATTATTTCGCTGATGAATAACTTTTATTCAGGAGGTGTAATTCAAAGGTTTTGCTGAATGAAAGGAGATGTCTCTTTGGGAAAAAAATCGTGAATTTGATTGCAAGTTCGATTTAGATTTCCATCAAGACTTTTTCCGAAGCACGAGGTTTCTTGCTTGTACTTCGCTCCGATTCAGGAGATTCCACAACAAGTGTGTCAACAACTTAGGCCAAAACCCAAAAGCTCTGGTTTAGGGATGGAGGCAAATCTTGACTTTCATGATAAAAATTTCTTCTTTCAATGCTCCAATATCAGCAAACAAGGTGTCTATCTTCAAGTTGACTTTCGAACAATAGTTTAAAGATTATTTCCGATCCATTCAAGTTACATCTTTAGCGCTAGCCATGATCAAATCTGTTACCTTTTTTCTGGGACTCCCGGTATATGATTGTTCCATGTACATGTCAAAGCAAACTATAACTTCAATAATCTTGCATCCTTTCTTTCCCGTATTGACCATTATCAGATCTGGTTTTCTATGACTGATTGTGCGTAATTCTTCTTTGAGCTCTGGAAATATTGTTTCCGCCATTTTGTTTGTAAAGATTTTCCAACTAGGGTCTAATTTCTCTATTCTCATATGTATGGCATCTACTACTCGATCGTGCCTTCTAGAGTATAGGTCACTGAACTTACGGCATGAGTTCATTAAATGAGCCACTGATTCACAACGGAAGTTGCAGAGAGTACAACTTTTTTCATGATCTTTGTTCCACATATGGATAACCTGGTTGCATGGAAGCTGGTTCATACGCGCTCTTAATATAAATTTTACCAAGCTATCTGACAATTTCCAACTATAATATATTTGGTGTGATATTTTTTCATCAATGTCCTCCATTGCTATAAAATTTCCTTGGATTGGAAGCTGCAAACAGTTTTCTATGTCTGACTTTCTTGGTTCGTTTTCAATCTCTTGTCTTAATTTTTTCTTTGGAATCTCTCTGTCATTGATGATTACTTCTGCAATTTCATTCTTAACTATTACTGATCCTTGAAGTTTGCGTACGTGGAACAACAAGTCAGGCCAGTCAGAGCTACCCCCCATATGTTTTTGTTTTAGCTAGCCTGTGGTTTTGATCTAAGGAGTATCCCAGGAAATTTCTCTCTGCATCTGTTACGCTGACTCCCCTTGACTGCATGTCCAATTTTAGTGATTCTCTAGCAATAAATCTAATGTTTTCTTCTTCATGATTCAACATTTTCATTAGGTTAGATATGCGTGCTGCTCTATAAACATGCGAAGGTCTTTTAATCCCTAGGCCCCCATTCAATCTGTCAACAAAGAATGCTTTATCGCTACTTTTTGGATATTACTGAAATAGTCTTTTTATCGTGGAAATTACTTTATCATCCAATTCATCCAATTGCTTTTCG
This sequence comes from Aurelia sp. 4 Dawson et al 2005, assembly GCA_964019985.1. Taxonomy (NCBI): domain Eukaryota; kingdom Metazoa; phylum Cnidaria; class Scyphozoa; order Semaeostomeae; family Ulmaridae; genus Aurelia; species Aurelia sp. 4 Dawson et al 2005. Next base: position 3,367,408 of record OZ026511.1, on the reverse strand, counting down.
TTTAATCTACAGGGTGTCCCAGAAAAATTGTGCCCCGTTTGCCTGAAGATTGCGAGAAAACAGCAAAAGATTATCACTAACCTTTTCCATGACGTTGCTCTTCAGATGTTCAATTAAACTTTGCCACCATTCCCGTGAAAATCCGTCGAAAAATTATGCAGCTATGACTTTCAGAAGACCAAATCTGCCTGTTGACTGAAACCAGTGGTCGGCCATTTTATCTTACTATTTTGCAAAGATAAACAGCTTCATGGATGAACTGAAATAGCAGCCTTTAATGTCATAGCTCTCATCAAAGTTCAAATAATCATCAGAGAGTTAGACTATTTTTTACCCCACGATCTTTGATAGAATGCAAAAGTGAAGATCAGAATTCCCAAAGTAATAAAAATCAAAAGCTTCGACAAAAATATATTTCACATTTAATTTGTCGCCATCCCTAGCATATCCCTACTCAGATTTCTCCCTTCATTTGTTACAAGCAATTGTTGATTTACTACCGAAGACAATGAACTAAAAGAACCGAGAAAGGCAAAAGATTTTTGGAGCTGTATTGTCTCATTTTGAACTGATAGATAAACTAAATAATTGCTGCAATCATCACACCTGCAAAAATAATGTGACTATATTTTTGTCATTGCCTTTCGATTGTTTATTTTATCATGGTATCCTCGTCTTCGTTTTGACATTCAATAAAGGATCGTGGGGTAAGAAATAGCTGAAGTCTCTGATGATTATTGAAACTTTCGCGAGAGCTATGAGATTGGAGGCTACTGTTTCAGCTCATCCATGAAGCTGATTATCGTTGCAAAAATAGCAATACAAAATGGCCGACCGCTGGTTTCAGTCATCAGAGAAATTTGGTATTCTGAACGTCATAGCTCCATCATTTCTTAGCGGATTTTTACGGGGATGGAAGCAAACTTTAATTTAACATCTTGCGAGCAACATCATGCCAAAATATGGTGACGACCTTTTGCTGCTTTGTCGTGGTCTTCAGGCAAACGGGGCACAAATTTTCTGGGACACCCTGTAGTGTTATCAAAATGATGTGAAATTTTTGCTAGTACCATATTATTTAAAGCACTCAGCTTCAATGACAAAGGCAGTGTACATTCTTCGATCTTCCCTACCAGTTCCTTATAATCTGACATAATAATCATAATAATAATAATAATAATAATAATAATAATAATAATAATAATAATAATAATAATAATAATAATAATAATAATAATAATAATAATAATAATGGAAACTTTCATTCAATATATCCTAATACATACAATACAAAACTAAAACCAAAATCTATGGCATTAACTCGCCAACAAGGGGCATTAATGACATACTCACACAGGTGATGTAAAAGTTAGAAATCAGGGACCTAAAAATCTAAGAGTTCTGGATTTGTCCATTCCTTGTTTCTACAGCAAAAAATAAAAATAATAATAATAATAATAATAATAATAATAGTAATAATAATAATAATAATAATAATAATAAGAAAACACAACTGTTTTATATCAGACGTTTCGATGTAAGATCTTCTTCAGTCAAATTAATGAATAATAATAATAATAATAATAATAATAACAATAATAGTAATAATAATAATGTTGCAAGACAGAGAGGTAGAAGGGGATTGCAAAGTGTATTAGAAACTGTCCAGTCAGAGGAAAATAGCCTTAGATGGTATGTTAAAAACAGCCAAGAGCAATTATTAAGAGCAGTGCATAAACAACAGGAAATGAATACTGACATCATTAAGCCATCAGAGTATAAATATCAAAGAAAAAAAGAAAGAGAAGTCAAGTGGCATGAAAAAGTACTGCATGGTCAGTTTTTCAGAGATACGGATGGGATAGTAGACAGGAAGAAATCATAGTTGTGGCTAAAAAATGGAGACTTGAAGAAAAGAACAGAAGCACTAATTATGGCAGCACAAGAACAAGCAATACGTACGAATTACGTTAAACATCATATCGACAAATCAAGAGATTCGCCGAGTTGCAGAATGTGTGGTGAGAAGGGGGAAACAGTGAGCCATATCATATGTGAATGTAGCAAATTAGCCCAGAAGGAATATAAGCGACGCCACGACAACGTAGCACGGATAGTAGTTCACTGGGAGATTTGCAAGAAGTATGACCTACCCAGGGCTGCACAGTGGTACAATCATAAGCCAGAAGGCGTTACTGAAAATGAAACCATTAAGGTACTGTGAGACTTTAACATAAACACAGATTACGAAATTGAGCATAGGCGACCAGACATTGTTGTCGTGCTAAAACCAGAAAAAGAGTGCTTAATCATTGACACAGCTGTACCAGGAGATACAAGGATAAAACAGAAGGAACAAGAGAAAATTGAAAAGTATCAAGATCTAAAAAGAGAAATTGCAAGATTATGGTGCCTTCGAAAAGTAACTGTCATTCCAGTTGTAGTTGGTGCATTGGGATTTGTCACAAAAGAAGCAGAGCAATACATTGAGAAGATAGGAATCAAGATCAGGACTGAAGTGATACAGAAAACGGCATTGTTAGGAACTGCAAGAACATTGAGAAAGGTTCTCGAAACCTGAGGCTAGTTGTTCTAGCTTGCTTTCGGGACGAACTTACCAGGAACTTTTTTCTGTGATAAAAAGAACATAATAATAATAATAATCTAACCTGTAAGCTAAATTGACCAAGGAGGGGGGGGGGAGAAGAGAACGGCCCGTCTCTCTTCACTGTTAGAAACAGGTTTATTAGGACAAAATTGCTTATCTAAAAATGATTTAATTATACGATCTATAATACTTTTAGGAGAGCAGTTTTCACTGAAGATGGCTTTGATTTTAAGAATTTCATCATGAAAGTTTGGTACGTAGAACAAATGTGAAAAGCACGGTAGATAAACACTAACCAAAAATTTATTTTGTACTTATTCGGTGTGAGGCTGGTAAAATCTGTATAAAGTCCAGTAATGTTTTTGCTAAGACGTCACAATGAAATCTATAGAAATTCTTGGAAATTATAGTGTTTCTGCCACAAGGGGTGTGACTCAAAAATTGTGTTACTCAGCTGAATTTTATATCATTCTGTGAACAGTTTATTAATACGTTTATTTGCAAAAAAAGTGGAAAGCCACGAATGTATTACTTCAAGGAAAAAGTGGTGGAGAGCGATCGGTCCATAGCTGTGGCCAAAACCTGAAGACCAACCTTGGAAAAGAGTGAAAATTCTTTGCTTATGATGTGAGACCCTTCGATATTCGACAATTCGAATAATACATTAAAACAATTCTCTAGAATTAATTGAATTAACGATGCGATTCATTGCTTAAAACTAAAAATAAAAGGCTGGTCTTACGTGAACTGTGCTTTCCGCTATATTGAGTGCCAAGTTGCAGTTTTGCAAAACCACTTTCCTCTGAAAACAGTTAATTTCTCCAATATCATTCGATCTACCGAAAAGCGGTTAAAAAGGACGTTGTCTCTACATAGTCTTGGCAATCGAAAGATATGCAAATCGCATTGCTTCCATTATGTAGCTAGGTCGTTGATCTACAATTTTGCCAAGTCTGATTAAAAAAGCTAAGCTAAATTTCTCGCAATAACAAGGGCAGACTTCGTAACACAATAGCAACGGTTGCTTTGGTTCACACCTCAATTCAAAGCGATTAGCGAATGAAGACAAAAATTCTTTCAACCATAGATTCAAAACAAACATAGCTGCAAATTTGCCCCGAAGCCAGTGCCGCAAACTCTCACTTGGTGCGGGTGAATGGAGGTTTTTAAAAGAAGTTATGTGTTTTAGACACTTCGATCATACAAACATGAGTGACACGTGTTTGTAACTCATCCGCATCAAAAACGCCTACATTGTCAAATTTGGTTCTTATCAACTTTGGAAAACCTGAACATTGTGTCAAAGGTTGCTGCAGTCTGTGCCGAGTGCCGAGATCGTGTTTCCTTCGATAAAAGCTCACTGAAAGCCTGTTTTAAAAGTTTTGTGTTCTGGCCTAGGCCTGGTCAAAGGTCAAGTGTGGCCTAAGTCAAAGATGGCCACAGCAGTACTGAACACAGATGGTACTCAACAACCGGCTGATACACGATTGGGAAAGTCAAACACAATTTGTACCTAATGCGGCTTGCAACCAATATGTCGCCAAAGTGCATTTGCCTCCAAGCAAAACAATATAATTTAGCAACTCTTTGACTTGACATCTCTTCTGCATTAAGCAATTAAGAAACGACAACATTTTTTCAATGTTTTCGTTCTATAATCCGCAAGCGTTATGTTAAAAACCAGCTTCCTTCTTTGATCCAAGAAGCAGAGAAAGAAATGATGAATACAAATTTGATCACGAATATTTTCCCGCCAAAGTCTCTGCTCTGCTACGAGGCTCAAAGGATCCAGGAGAGGAGGGTGACCGTTGCTCATACATATTTGTCCCAAAAGTCCCTTTGTATTTCTCTACTTAAAAAAGAGGCAATAAATAAGCACCATTTATTCATAAACAAAAATCTAAAATTCGCAAGTGACGATCGTATGATACAAATTCAATAAACTCGAAGAAATAAACGTTTCTTTATAAAATATCCTTTTGAAAAGATAACTAACTCTTAGCTTGAAATTGTAAGATTTTTTGGGCCTTTCTTATCCTCTGAGTGCGCAATAACTTCAGTTTATTTGGGGTTTTGTTGCATTATCTCCTCTACTGCAATTGCATGTCAACTTTTGCAGTGAGAAGGGGATTCCCCTTCGTAGCTAATCCGCCATCTTCCAGAAAAGTAGCGCGCTGTCCCAGACCTCTTTGAAAAGGTCTATTACTTGAACCCCTCATACATTTGGGAATTTCATGAAGAAAAGGTTGTGAAATACGACCTACGAACAAAAAATTTATGTCGATTGCTGAAAACATGAATTGAAAGTTGAATCCCCTTTGCATTCCATGCAAGAAACGCTTATGTCTTGTTCAATTCCTACCCTGACCATCGCCCCCGGGACACCCCCGGGCATTTGCACAGAAAATATTCCCGGCCCCCAGGCACTTGACATTCAATTTTTTCCCAGCCCCGGGGCATTCGACAACCACCGGGATTTTAAGATGTGTACTGTTGGTAATGCATGTTTCTTTGAAAGGTTGGAGATCTCAGCATTTTTGGTCTCCAATCTCCACATCGAAACATCTCCGAAAGCTGACTTGATATCCTGAATGATACAAGGTTAGGGGCCGTTAATATTTGTTGAATGATATCCAAGACGTTAGTTTGCGTCTAGGGTAGTATTTTGAATGCAATGGGTTACTGTACATCGCCTTTCCAGATATTGAGGAAGAGCCTTGTAGTCGCAAGGAGATTCTTTTGAATTACGTAGTAGTATTCAACAAGAAGTTCAGTTTGTTATTTTGGAAATTTCATTGTTTGTTACAGTTCTGTTCCAGTTGTTGTACTCTGTGAGTTATTTTTCTCTAGAACATTTCTTGACAAATTTAGATTGTATTATATTTCTGAGTGTGGATGTTCTATTGCGTCGTTGGAATCAGTAATATCTTAGAAAGTGTGAAAAGTATCAGAAATCCTTCATGTTCCTCAAGAATACCAAATATTAAAACAAAAAACAACATCGCTAATAACTCTTATATTTCACTGTTAAGGCTAACAGCAAATTTCCCCGCCCTGGGCATTTGACAGTCAATTTTTTCCCAGCCCCCGGGCATTCGTCAGAAGATATTTTCCCGGCCCCCAGGCATTTGTGCACAAAACCTTTGTTGACCCCCGGGATGCCCGGGGGTGGGATGGTCAGGGTTAGAATTGAACGAGACATTATTCCCAATTCTTAAGGTCAGATAAAGGCAAATGCGATTTTTTTATATTTATAATTTTAAATTATGGGGAATCCGATGGCAATAATATTTTTTATCTTTGCGATGCAAAAGGATAGGTTTGGGGCTTTTGAAAAAGGGCACTCCTTCAAAAAGCCATGTGATGATAGAGGCCTGGAACTAGCTAAGTCATGACGTGGAATGAGTCATAAGAAATTCATCACTTGAGAGGCCCAAAGCACTTGAAGAATTAACCGTGAAGAACACACGCTGCATTGCAGATACACATCGAACAGTAAACATTTCCAAAGATCGAGTATTTGAGCGGCCCACCCTCATAGTTCTCCCTCGATGCAGAGGAGTGAATTCAACACAGTCAGGCCAAGCTTCCTGTGTTCTGCTCTCCTCAAGTGGGACCGCCTCTGTAATGGAGACATAACATCATTTGAATCATTTTGATGCAAATTAGCAGTTAAAAATATTGATTGTCTTCATCAAGTCATGGCCCTGATCAAACATTTTACTATTGTGTTATTTGCAAAGACTACGGAAAAACACGCCTTGATCTCCCCAGGGTTTGATTGTTTTTCCATCAGGATTCATTTTCCTCATTAGAGCGACAAGCGCCTATCGAAGGCACATTTGCATTTGGATGGCTTTACGAAGGATCTGTAAATACAAACTATTTTGTGTGAGACAATACTTTGGCCACCTAAAAAATTCACAAAGAACCAGAGCGTTATCGAGGAAAAGGAAAAACATAAATGTGGAGCAAGAACTTGCACTTATCTATCTGTGAGCATGAGTGTGCTCACATGGCCTACTCTTGATGTGGCAAAATCCGGTGTCGTCATGTTCGAAGAGTGGGTGAGTGTATCATTCGATTTCAGCTATAATTTCATGTTCAGCATGTCGAAGAGTTCTCAGAAAGGTGCTCTGGAAGCCAGCTAATGCACTTGCAGCAGCCAATGAATGTTTAAAGTTGTTAGGATTGAAATATCTTGTGCAGACCCGCAATGTTTTCATTGTTGGAAGTCTGAAGGGTTCCCTCTCCAAGTCAGTCCACAGCTCACTGCTGCGACAAGTTGGTCCACACCACAGTTTGGAATATTGTGCACATACATTCTTCTCTGCATAAGCTGATTAGCCACGACGATAAACTACCTACTTTCTCGGTGTTTTGGCTTGAGATAGTCAAAGTAAGTAGTCGTTTCTAACTTTCGTGACTTGACAATCAGTGAGTGCAAACAGACTCCTCCATTCCCTCGCAGATTTGCGATGACTCCTTCGACTCATTCCATGTCACGCCTCTGCTAGTTCCAGGCTCTTTTGCTTGTGCGGTTTTTTGGAAAATTTGACTAAAAAACAGAATTCAACAGGCGATTTTGATAAGTTCCTGAACTCACATTGAAATTTCGTTTGAAATTTTGAAATCTCCAGGTCGTAAATAATTGAAATCAATACAAATGTCTTTTGCCTTTATCTGACCTTTAAGTACCTGGGGACTTTAAAGTTTCTCTGGAAAGTTTTGACTGAGTTGCCTATTCCCAGCCTGAAATAAACTTAATTAAATTGCTTGAAAGATTCTGAAATAATGCACTTCAAAAACAATTTGTAGTGAATTCATGACATGTCTGCAGACTGGAGGTCATGGCTGCAAACTGGAAAGAGACATAGACTAGTTGAGAAATCCACTGTGAAGAATTTGGCAAAATTTCATTTAGATATTCTGATAGCACATATTTTAAACTACTTTTGTTGCAATTCAAAGGTTTGTAAATGCATGAAATTTCTAAGTGATGATAAATATCAGTTGAATAAGGGGTCAGTTATATATCGATTTTGTTCTCGCTTAGCGTCATTTTGACGTTAATAGGTTGGGGGGAGGGGTCACCAGCCTTCAGTAACAATGACGCTAAGAAAAAAATTATTTACGATTTTCATAAAGATATATTTCAGTAATATTGTGAATGATAATTTATGTTTTATTTTCTTTCCTAGGCCCATTTTCATGTGATCTTCTCGGTCGGAGATTGCTTGCTGAAGCTTTGTTGGAATGCCAAAAGAGTTCAGGCCCTTTTTTACTTCTCTGCCTTTCCAGTAAAGTCTACTACATTGTCAGTTTTGAATGGACCGACGCTAAGGGTGGGGGATGGGGGGGTCTGAAAGTTAGCGTCGAAATGGTGCTAAGCAGTGGGGACTGGAGGTGCGACCCTCATACATTAGTATGACAACGGACTACCGCCATAAATAAGTGACGATCATCGCATATCAGATTTTTGGACGGCCCTTACATCATAATACCCAGCATTTATCGACTGAAAGGCTCTTGATATCAGTCAAAACATACGCCCACAACTTCAACGACAACAGCAGTGAAATCGTTGATTCTCATCGAATACAAGAAGGAAATATGATTGTTCAATCTTACCCTTGCTTTTACAGGCGCCATCTTGACAACTGTTCTGTGTTTCAGTGATTTAGTGATTTCAACAAACAACAACAACGACAGTGATACCAAAACGAGACACTGGCAGGTCAATCAAGTCATCAATCACAATCCACTGATCAGTGATTGCGAATCAAATGTTTCAGCTGATTTAGCTCTTCCAGACTTCTGACGATGAGTTCCTTGCATCCAGGGTTGAATCTCTGTTTGTTTGTTTGTTTGTTTGTGTGTTTGTTTGTTTGTCAACTTATTTTCATTCGATTCTTGCCTAGCTACACATATTTACATATGTACAACTAATCTAAATCGAAGATACAAATGAATAAATAAAGGAATGTAGAACTTAATTGATAAATTAAATGTTCAAGGCATCTTTACATGGGCAAGATTTACATGGTATAACTGAGGTGACAGGCATTTCATTTACAGGTCGGACCATCCCATTGTTTATTATTATCATTTTGTTTAATGTTGGTAACTTACATAGCAAAATTTAAAAATGCTAATTCAAGCCAAGAAATTAATTTACAATAATACAACAAAATAAGTAAAACAAGTCAATAAAATTACAAAGTTCATAAAATCTATATATACAATCTAAAAGAAGTGTAAAGCTATAGAAAACCGAGCTGAGGTATGTATTGTTTGCAGAGTCTACAGTCACAGTCTACATATTTCCAAAATTTTAATCTATTCTTGAATTGTTGCACAGAATTTGCATCTTTTATTTCCTGTGGAAGAGTGTGCCAAATGCGCTGTCCTCTATAACGGACTGTTTCAGTACCATATTTAACAGTATGTACGATAGGAACTGTGAATGTATTTGAATTTCTCAAATTATAAGCAGCATTTCTTTGAGGAAAAATTTCATTCATGAATGTGGGAGATTGATTATTTATAGTTTTGAACACTTCAGTCATAAGCAATTGCAGATTTTTCTCATGTATCGTTACGGATCTATCTTTTTCCAACAATGCTGCAAAACTGGAACAAAAGTCTTTATATGCTATTCTGAGGGCTCTCTCGTGCAGCCTATTGATTTTGTTGTTCATTTTTCTGCTATGAAACATCCAAACCAATGGACAACATTGGAACTGACTAGTAACAAATGCTCTCATCAAAAGTCTCAATTTATCAGTACCTAGATATGCAGACATTCGTGACAAAGCAAATGCATTAGTATTGATCTATTCCTATCTAAAAAAGTGAAAACAGAGTGTGAGGATAAACAATGTGTACAGCTCCTTTCAACATATTGTTTCAGGGGTACCACAAGGATCAGTGCTAGGGCCTATTATCTTTAATTTCTACATAATTGATCTATTCTTTTTTATAAAGCAAGCGACTGAAAAAATTATGCTGATGATAATACGCTAGCTTGCTTTTCCAGGCCATTGCCGGATCTTGTCAAGGTTTTTGAAGAGGAAGCAGGCAACGCCATTTCTTGGCTTAATCAAAATGAAATGATTGCTAATCCTAACAAATTTCATGCACTCTTTGTCAAAAAAGATCAGACAGATACTTCTGGAATAAATCTTGATTTTCTGGGACAATCTTCCAGTCCGAAGAGTCCGTATAACTTCTAGGTGCAACATTTGATTACAAACTGAATTTTGATCCACATATATCAAATATTTGCAAGAAAGCTGCATCGCAACTAAATGTCCTGAAACGACTTAAGTCTATCATTGGTTTCACCGAGAAGGAAATCTTAGTCCCAAGTTTTGTTCGAAATTTGTACGATTTATACAGTTCAACTACGCAGCTCATCATTTACCTACCACGCGAGGACGGAGGAATAGGAATTAAACGTGTATCTGCTGTATACCGGACGACACGAATTGCGTTTCTCCTAAAAATGTTGAATCATGAGGAAGATCATTTTAGAAACAGTGCACGTCAGTCTCTAAGTCTTGACATGTTAAGGAGGGGGGTAGCAGAATCGAGTGATGAAAAAAACTTTCTTGGTTACGAAGTCACAGTTGATGGATATTTGAATAATAAAACAAACTTTGGTTGTCAGTCTGACTGGCCTGAGTTGTTGCGCTATGCAAGGAAACTAGATATCTCCATCGTTTTCAGAGATGGGAAAGCAGGTGTAATCATTGATGGAAAGTTTCACGACGACACTTCATCGCTACAAGGGATTCTATTTCATTACACAGTTAAACGTGATTTGATTAAGGCAAAAGAATTGTCAATTCAGGGGTGCTTTTTCGGTATGGATGGCATTCATTTGAAGTCATTACATTCCATTTTCTACAACTGGAAAATAGACGACTTGTTAGTGAAATTCAGCATAAAAGCACGACTTAGCCTCCTTCCAACTAACTTTACGCTGCACATTTGGAACCGTGAACATGATCCTTTATGCCCCTTTTGCCGAAATCATACCGAAAGTATGGCGCATCTGATGAATGGTTGTCATGAATTTCGAAATTTTTATAGTCGTCGCCACAATCGAATCGCTGATAAAGTAGAAGATGTTATTTCTCAGAGTAACCGTCGTCTACGAGTCTACTCAAGCAAGCTAATGGAGACAATATTCACAGAGTATCGCGAGGAACTGCTGTTGATTGAACATCGCAAACCAGACATTATTTAATTGATCATGTATCACAGAAGTGCACCATTGTTGAAGTAGCTGTGTGTTATGATTTGTACTTTGATTACGCGTTTCGAGAGAAGTTGGGGCGTTATGAGAGCGTTTGCTGTCTATTACTACGTCATGGATGGAACGTTGAATTAAAGGTTATGTGTTTTTGCTCGCTTGGTTGCATAAAGAAGGATATTTGGAGAGAACTGAGATCTTTGTCAGTTGACAAATTAGTTGCAAAGCAGATGTTACAATGGTGTTCAATATCAAATGTTATTATGGCAAATTATATTTGGAGGCACAGGGTGCGGAAGTTATTCCCATAGTCTAGGCCTACATTTAGCACTTTTGAAATTCGAGGGCATTGCTCTTTTTCCGTTTGAAATAAGTCAGCTAAATGTCTGCCTGTGCTTGGATAAACTTCCCCCCCTTTGCTGAGGTATTTTCATGTGATACTGTGTGTAGTAGCTAACATAAACCTGTATAGCGTATTCATACGTTAACTGAGCTGCTAGCTCAGGCACTAGGGCAGATACGAATGTATCATTATTTTTTATATTATTATTACTATTATAATACATCAGATCCTGCAAATTTTAGGCCAATCATATTGGAGTCAATACCGCTGAAAATATTCACATCGTGCTTACGGAACAAAATATACAATTTCCTGAAGGACAATGAGATGATCGAACACAGCATACAGAAAGGTTTTACCCCGGGCATCTCTGGAACTTACGAACACACAGCACACATGGCCCACTTGATAAATACTGCTCGTCGAAAGCAGCGATCTCTTGTAATTACATTAATTGACCTCAAGAACACTTTTGGGGAAGTTCATCATGATCTAATCAAGGAGGTCAACAACTATCATAAAATTCCTCAACCGATCTCTGACGTCATTGATAGCCTCTACAAGGAATTTAACACATCCATCATCACACCTGAATTTCGTACACCATTCATAGAGGTAGGCCGGGGTGTTCTGCAAGGTGACTGTTTATCCCCATTAATATTCAATATGTGTATCAATACCTTTATTCAATATATCAAAGCTGACGCGTTTCAGCAGATGGGCTACAGTAGTAGTGCAAACTTCACACCAAGTCACTGGTTTCAATTTGCCGACGACGCTTCCGTAGTATCAGGATTAGAAAGTGAAAATCAAGTTCTTTTAAATGCATTCACTCGTTGGTGTTAATGGTCAGAAATGATAATTCGAACTGACAAATGTGTCTCCTTCGGCATGGTCAAAAAGGGCACCAAATGTCAGCAATTCCAACCAAAGTTATACGTAAATAATTCTCTGATACCACAAGTGAAAAAGGATGAGAATTTCAAGTATCTTGGAAGGTACTACAATTTTGAAATGGAAGAATCGAAGCACAGGGACAAGGCTAAAATGAAAATCGAAGATTTGATGACCTCCATCGATGCTCTTCCTCTTCACCCAAAGAACAAAACGCAATTATACAAGCATTACGTCCTTAGCAAGATATCGTGGGATCTCCCTATAGCAAATTTAGGCCTTACGTGGGTTAGAAATAACTTAGATAATGTCGTTGCTTCATATTTACGACGCTGGATTGATATCCCCATCAACGGAGCCCTTGATATTTGCTTACTTTCCAAAGATAAATTTGGTCTAGATATTATGATGCCATCTACAAAATTTACTCTCTGCCAAACGGTGTTGAGAAATTGCTTGAAGAACTCTCCAAATGAGGACGTTAAGAAAATCTATGAAGAGTCTAACAAAGGAACAAATGTCCAGTTTGATAGATTCAATAGTACACGGGAAGCGCTAAAATCGATCAGAAACGAAAAGGAAACAGAGGATAGAGAACAAACTTGTGAGTCAAGGGATGCTTTTCAATTTTCTTGTTAGCAATATACAGCCAAAATTTATCAGGCTTTGGTCAGATGTTCATCACTCGATGCCAAAAAATATCTTTAACTTCGCTATTAGATTTCTAAACAATACTCTGGCCAATCGGAGTACTATGGTATTATGGGGACAGACGGATGATTCTCGTTGTACATTTTGTAAAGAACATGAAACATTGTCACATGTTATTGCTGGCTGTAAGGAATATTTGGACCAAGGCCGTTACACCTGGAGACACAATTCTGTCCTTAGTTTCATAGCTAGGACGCTGAGCTCTGTGAAGGATGTATCGCTCTATGTAGACGATTGTATACGATTGTATACCCCACGATCTACTAATTGCAAAGTTAGAGGCATATGGGTTCAAGAAAAATGCTCTCAAAGTTGTTTATAGTTACCTGACAAACCGAACACAAAGGGTCAAAATAGGCTCCACATATAGCTCACCACAGCATATCTCAATTGGGGTACCACAGGGGTCTGTTCTTGGGCCCTTACTTTTCAACATCTTTATAAACGACCTGTTTTATATGGAACTGGAATCGGAGATATGTAACTTTGCTGACGATACGACAATTTACGCGTGCGATACAGATGTGGAGGCAGTCATGATTAGATTAGAGAATGACCTACAGGGATTAATGCAATAGTTTAATAACAACGGCATGAGTGCTAATCCTTCAAAATTCCAAATAATGTTTTTGGGGCTAAAGGGAGCAAAGAAACTATGCCTTAACATGAACGGCCAACTGATTCCATCAAGCGAACATGTAAAACTTCTAGGTGTAAACATTGAAAACTCACTGAAGTTTGAAACGCATGTGAAAGAGATATGTAAGAAGGTCAACCAAAAATTGTATGCATTTGGAAGGTTAAGACCATATTTAGGAGAACAAAAGTCAAAGTTACTTTTAAACTCCGTGGTAATATCGAATTTTTCCTATTGCCCTCTGATCTGGTTATTTTGTAGCAAAGTTGCAAACAATGAAATCAATAGGACCCACAAACGTGCACTGAGGACTTTATATAGAGACTATGAAGCCACGTTTGAGGAACTTGTTGATAGGGGTGATACAAAGACAACACATAAAAAGAATCTACAAAACCTCATGGTGGAGATCTACAAATCAATGAACCATCTCAATCCTGAGTACATGTGGGATTTTTTTGTCAAGAAAGATGTTCCTTACAACCTTCGGACTAAGGAACTATGCAAGCTCCCCTCGGTGAGTTCTCAACGCTACGGAATAAATCCCCTGTCCTTTAGAGGGAGTCTGTTATGGAATGCTCTTAGTGATGACCTAAAATTGACAACCTCTCTCGTGAAATTTAAACAAGAAATACGTTGCTGGGATGGCAACATCTGCACGTGCTACATTTGCACTTAATTTAAGGTTTTATATATTCTGTTATACTGTATACTTTGTAGATAGTTGGTATAAATTAGCTATTGTTAGCTACTAACAAACCAAATATAAATAAGTTTATGATTATGATTATGATTATGATTAGACTTGGATGGCTGGGAATCGCCATGTGTTATTACTGGTATGGAACTAAGACCTGATTCGTTGGCTGTCAAAGGTGCAACGTTGTACATAATGGAGTTGACAGTTGGATTCGAGGCAAATATTGCAAAGAACGCTGCAAGGAAGAAAGCCAAATATGAAGAACTATCTCGCAGGTTAAACGATGAATATGATGAGGTAAATTTTGTGAATGTGTCAATGGGTAGCATTGGAGTTTTTGGTAAGTCTTGTAATTCATTTTTAACCACGATGTCAAGCATTGGTATGGGAGAAAAGAGCTCATCATATATAATGAAAACGGCAGCTAATATAGCCTTAAGGTGTAGTTACTATATCTTTTGCCGCATGAATAAGCAGCGGACAGAACAGTCATTACTCCAGTTTTGGACAATTCTTATTGCTAGTGAACAATTCTTTTTCTTTTAGAGAACGATTTGAACTTTTAAACATGTAATTTGAACTTTTAGGCATCTTTCTTTTCCTTGGTATCCAGCAGTCGTATCTCTGCCTGTCATTAGAATGGAGGTCGACTGGTATTGTATCAGTAGTTTTAAATTTTGTTGAAAATATATGAAGTTTCCATTATTATTACTTGATTGCACATTGTTGTTCTTAATAAATACTGGTTCTTCTATAGTCAAACTGTCAAGCCTTAACAAAAGGCCTTAGACAGAGAGTACTTTCCTAAGAATATGCGCTGTTCCAAGGAGTGCAGATCTTTGAAGTACTCGTATGTCTGCCCGGATATCAAGTTGCTCTAGGAAGTATGTCAGCTTCTTTCGAATTGATCCTAATGCTCCAATAACAATGGGTACAACCTTAACTTTTGCAGCTGAGCATCCCCACATTCTTGATATTTCTATTTTCAGTCATATTTAGTTTTTTCTTCAACTTCCTTATCGGCGATATTCTTGTCTGCAGGTATTGCAACATTATTATTATTATTGTTATTATCATTATTATTATTATTATTAT
The DNA here is from genome assembly GCA_964019985.1 of Aurelia sp. 4 Dawson et al 2005. Taxonomy (NCBI): domain Eukaryota; kingdom Metazoa; phylum Cnidaria; class Scyphozoa; order Semaeostomeae; family Ulmaridae; genus Aurelia; species Aurelia sp. 4 Dawson et al 2005. The sequence continues at coordinate 3,352,160 of OZ026511.1, read as the reverse complement.
TTTAATATTATTATTATTATTATTATTATTATTATTATTATTATTATTATTATTATTATTATTATTATTATTATTATTATTATTATTATTATTATTATTGGTGTTCTGTTATTTATTGTTTTCCACACTCAACAACTGATTTTCCGTTTCTCTTCCTGAGAAATAAGGTTATCATGTTTGTTTTGTGTCTTTGATCTTGACTTCCTGTGTCAATATCGTCTTTTGATCATCCTTCAAATTGTGTGAATCTTCTTACAATTCCCATTGTTCCAAGTAAAGCTGCTTTTTGCATTTCTAACTGCGAAATTTTGCAAGGTATTTTCTCCAAATCTTGTTTGAAACTCTTTGATATCACTCCTGTCGCACCAATAACTATTGGTATGACCAGGACTTCGCTGACATTCCACAGACGTTTTAACTCTATAGAGAGGTCGATATATTTGTCGATTTTCTCGATCCTTTTCCTTACAATATTTGTATCTGCTGGTATTGCAATATCTATGATGTAAAGTTTGTTAGTCTTTTTATCTTGAAATATTATATCAGGTTTGCTGGCAATGATTGTACGATCAGTATTAATCTTTTTTTTATTTATCAATCTAAAATTTTAAAAAACAACAATTCAATACAACTACTGTGACATTTGTAGCGACGAGTGCATTGCGGTTGATCCATAGCTATCTCAATCAGAGGAAGCAGAAGGTAAAGATGAATGGGTCCTTCAGCACATGGAGAGAAGCAACGATAGGTGTGCCGCAGGGTTCGGTCTTGGGACCTCTTCTGTTTAACATATACCTCAATAATCTCTTCATGTTTGTGAATGATGCTGATGCTAAGGTCCATTTGCAAAAATACTCGACAAAAGCTACATGCTCTCTCGAGAATCTCTCACTTTCTTGACACTGAACAACTAAAGAGAATAATGAGGACATTCATCTTGTCCCAATTCAACTACTGTCCTCTTGTTTGGATGTTCTGCAATAGAACACTTGATAATAAAGTCAATCGTATTCACGAACGGGCATTGCGGATAACTTGCAAAGATATGAGATCAGATTTTGGCACAATGTTACTCAGAGACAATGCGGTCACAATCCACATAAGAAATTTACAGTTGCTGATGAACTCAATCCTACTTTCATGAAGGAGATCTTTGTTGAAAAGCACAGTACTTACGGGTTAAGAAGCTGCCATAATCTACTGCTGCCACAAGCGCGCACTACTTGCCATGGCTTAGAGACGATCTCGTTTCTAGGAAGTAGATTATGGCAGGCACTTCCCAATGACATGAAACAATCAGATACCCTCTCCACCTTTAAAAGGAGAATAAAAACCTGGAAAGGAGAGGAATGTAACTGTAGACTGTGTAGACCTTTCGTGGCTCAGGTTGGGTTCTTAAAAGGATAAATTCGTTGCATTGTAAATACTAAAAATTTCTGTAAAAACATTGTAAAAATCTGTATATATGTATTATACTGAATTAATCCTTATTTTAGATATATATATATTTTCATTTTATTTTGAAACAATTTTACTTTGTAGTAGGCTTGAATTAGCTTTTATTCTATAGCTATCCGTTATACGCCTACTTTAAATGAATAGATAATAATGATAATAATAATGCCTCTGTTTCCTTTTTTAAATATTCATTGGCCAGCCACTTCCAACTTTCTTTTTCATCATTAACATCTTTTGTCTCTTTGAAGTAAGCAGAGTGCAACGGTTTTTCACAAAAACTTTCTTTTCTATTCTCAATGATTATTCTTTTCTTTTCCTTACGGCTTTGTCTCTCTTTGATAATATTTTCCTTGCAAACTTCTTTCAGTAGTTGTTCCTGTTTCGTATCTATATAATATACAAGGCTATTTTCTTCTATAGTGATACAATCCTCTATACTAATTAAGCCCCGACCTCCTTCTTTCCTCTTCCGATACAATCTATCGACATCTGATTGCAGATGCATGCACCGATTTACAGTTAGCAACTTTCGTGTTTTCCTGTCCAATTCTCGCAAATCTTCCTTTGTCCAGTTGACAATTCCTGCGCTTTATCGCATTGTTGCAACTGCCCATGAATTTATTGACTCGATTGTATTCTTTCCATTAAGACTTGCCTTCTTACCCTTCTGAAACAAAACAATCGAAGGCCTTCGAAAGGTCTGTCAAAACAGCCCCTGCGACCCCATTTGGGGTACCTTTCTGACCCCTCTTTCTTACCTTTCTTACCCTTCAAAATTGAGTCGAGACAGGACCATGACCCTGTTGGTCACTTTAAAAGCCAAACAAATGATATAACTTTCACACCAGTTGATGATGCCACTGTCCTGAAGGCCATAAAAAGCCTAAAAATGGAAGATCACCCGGACCTGATAAAGTCTCTACAGTGCTTGTTAAAGATACAACGGACCTTATCCGTAAACCATTGGTAATGATCTATAATTCATCCATGGAATCTGGAGTTTTCCCAGATTTTTGGAAATTAGCAAGGGTGACCCCAATTTTTGAATCTGGCAACAAAAGCGACGCAAAAAATTACAGGCCCATCTCAATTATTTCCGTTTTTGCAAGGATATTCGAGAAACTTGTACACGACCAGCTATATAATTTCCTAACAATAAACAACATCTTGACACCGAGTCAATCAGCTTTTCGTAAACTGCATTCCACGATAACATCCTTAATAAATTGCACTGACAACTGGTACAGAAACATCGACAAAAGGCAACTGAATTTGTCCTTGTTTCTTGATCTGAAGAAAGCCTTCGATACTGTAGATCACAAAATAATGGTTAAGAAATTGAACGCCATTGGTGTTAGAGGTATTGCAGGGGACTGGTTTGACTCCTATTTGACTAATAGGAAACAGTACTGCTCTTTAGGGGATCAAAAGTCCAGTGAAAGCTTGGTTACATGTGGCATCCAACAAGGATCTTGTCTGGGCCCGCTCTGATTCATCATCTATTTAAATGATTTTGAAGATTGTCTTGTGCTCTCTAAAGCGGGTACGTAAGTAGATGATACACACGTGAATGTAACGTCAGATAGCATGGAAGAACTGTTTGAAAGCGCTCGGGAGGAAATGATGAAAATTTCGGAATGGATGAGAATTAACAAACTAAGCATTAATCCACAAAAAAACGAATACATGATAATTGGGCACCCACGAAGAACGAAAAAGATATCATCCCATGAGCCACTTATGTTGAATGGAGCAGAAATTAAGAGTGTCAAGGAGACAAAGACGTTGGGTATACTTGTTGATGAAGGATTGAATTGGAACGAACAGTACAGCAAAGTTAAAGGGAAAGTCTCTGGTGGGCTATGGTCTCTGAAAAAGTTGATGAAAATTGTCCCGCAATCCCAGATGGTTAACATTTACCATGCTCTTGTGGAGAGTCACTTGCGATATGCAAATGTTGTATGGGAGTCTCTCTCCAACACAAAATTAGAAGACCTTCAAGTGCTTTGATTGCACCCAAAAATACGAGAATTGAATCGCCTCCAAATCGGTTCCTACAGTAAAAACCCGCGTATAAGAACCTAGTGATTAAGAACCTACAGGCTGAAATTCTGAAATTTAGACGCCCAATATATAAGAACCAATTCAGCCTGAAAATTGAAATAGGTTCTTATTGATAGAAGTCACCAAATTAGATACAAAAACTTGAGCTGTTTTGTCATTGAGCCTATATGGCCTGATACTGTCATATGTGCAAATTGCAAAGAACTCTATAGATGCTTTCAAAGCTTTTCATTGCATTCTGTAAAATTTCTGATTCTTCCATGGACTGCCATTATGAAGGAGGCCGTTTGAAGTTTCAATCTAAACAAAAGAAATACCTGAAAGCCCTGAATAAAATAAGAACCAATTTAAGAACCTGAACAGCCTGATTTTCCACTAAATACTCAATATATCAGAACCTAATCTGGCTGACTTGCAAAATTGTAGGTTCTTATACGCGGGTTTTTACTGTATACCAAACAAGTAAAATGCCCGTGGTAGATATCTAGATATATCCTTCTTCTTTCAATATGCGCTCATGTTTGCTCCTAAAAACCACCTCTGGAATGCACAACAAGCGAGATAGCTGCTTGGGTCTCAGAGAAACTTCGTGCCTTCGTTTGTTTTGAATTTCCGCTTGAGAGAATTTCTTTTGTCTGCGATCACAAATCTCTTTGAATTTAGGTGTCAATAAAAGCAACTGATGCAATTGCCTTACAAAATATGTCCTTGTTTTGCGCAATAGAAACCAGTTCTATGGCGCTATAGAAATCGGTTCTATTGCGCAATAGGAAGGTTTTCTATTAAGCAATACTTTAGGGGCAGAAAGTTTCGCGGGCAGAAAGTTTCGCTGACCTAGTTTCCTGCAAATTTCGCGACAAAAAAAACTTTCGCGATCGAGAAAAAAGATTCATTTTCGCGTGAAAAAACTTTCGCGACTGAAGAAAAGTGAGGCGAAAAACATAATTTTCTATTCATTTCAAGCACTACTCACAGTCATGGTGACAATATGCAAGGTTTTATAGCCCAAGAGACTAAAGATCGGGGTGATTAAGGAACAGCAAAGCAAAAACTTGAAGAAGCGAAAAAAATGGATTGAAAAAACTTTCGCGAGTCGATAATTTTCTGTAATTTTGCGAGCAAAAACTTCCGCGAATTTTGAATTTAGATTATGCCTTGGCAGAAACTTTCGCGAAAAATGCCGAAAAACGCTAAAATCGCGAAATTTTCTGCCCACGAAAGTTTCTTTCATTTTCATTTCATTCATTTCATATTTTTTCTGGCCCTAAAGTAGAAATTGGTTCTATTGGGCATTAGAAATTGGTTCTATTGCGCAATAGGAAAGAGGACGAAAATTTTTTTGCGATTTTTCGTTGGCTGCTATGGGGCACCGTATGTTCAATATGAATATTTGTGGTTTCTAACTAACTGACTAATCAAAAAGGAGCAATTAAATTCATTGAAAGTTGTTTGCTCATAATGATTAAAAATAATCAGTTTCTCGCTTATTGAGTGAAACCAAGTACTTTCATCAATAGTTCAAGTCCTTACATTATATTTCATACCAAGATCACTAATTCATTAGAAAAATGACGTCATAAGGATGTATCACGTCATAGACATTATAAATTGCTGACGTAAGCTAATATGAATAATTTATATAGCCAATAAAGGCAAAACATCGAGACACAACGAATGGTATATCTATTGATGAGATTCAACAGAAAATAAAGAAACTAGAGGCAATTTAACGATTTTCTGTGTGAACACTGCCCAAATAAGGGCATCTGGTGATCACGTGGTATAACAACAGGCATTGACATTTTTATTTTCTAACTGCCCATTAAACTTTGATAACAGTCACGAAGTTTCAACACTATACAGGGTGTCTCAAAAAAATTGTTGACGTTTGATTAAAGACTCAAAAATAACGACACGCTTAACGCACCCTTGGTCAAGTCACCCTTTTTCTGGGATTTTACATTAATTTTTGACACAAGAATCTTGTAAATCCGCTAAAAATTCATGGCGTTACAAACATTTGAAGTTCAAATTTGTGCGAAAGCTGAAACCAGAGGCCTTGAAATGGCATTTTTGGTAAAAGCGCCACAGGCCGTCGTTTCTGTTATTTCTCAATTGTTTCAGGGCGAACCAAGTGGGATTCAAACAGGTTCTCGATAATCTAGCTGTCAAGCATAAAGATACGTTGAGGAAACAGATTCAGTCTCTCGCCGATTATGTTTTGAACCAATTTTTTGGACTTACGCAATGTTAAGGAATTTAGAGAATGATCGCAAGAAATAATTTACTTTAGAAGTCCAATTTAGTTTGCTCTGATATCAACGAGAGGTATGACATTTGATAATCTTCCTTTACCTCCGTCTTCGAGCTTTTTTCAATACCAGTAATCTGGGGGGGGGGTCTCTGGTTTCAGCTATCGCATATTTTTGATCTTCAAGAGCTTGTAACTAAGTGAATTTTCAACCGATTTGCACGATTTTATTCTCTAAAATTATTTCATAATCTTAGGAACAGGGCTATCTTATCATTCATGTTGTCCTTATTTTTCAACATTTTATCAAAAGTCGAGCAATTTTTTTGAGACACCCTGTAGCTATCATAGTTAGTTTAGGAGCTACTCAAAAAAGTTCGGGAAGGGAAGGGAGGGGGGGGGGGGTGAAAAAGGGCCACTTCCGTTGAAATAGGCTTTAAAGTATACAACTTGATTTTCTTCATGTCCTTCATCAGTTTGTGCAAATGGATTGCGTGTGTTCCTGGAATTTCATCCACTTGTCACGTACAGAATAGCGATGAGCAGCATGAGCTTTTTCTGGAGCGGGGGGAAGAAAGTGCTTCATTTCTTGTGCATGCAAATATACATCGATCTGATTTGAAATACTTGAATCACGGATCATTCTAGTGTCGCTATTCTGAGGCCAACAAATGCACGAGACATACGCAATAGTTCCAGTCAGTTGCACGCACATTCAAATGTTGCTTTCAAACTGTAGAGAAATTTGCCAAAAAAATGATCTCCTGGCCTTCCATCTTTAGCCAAACTTCGTGAGACACTTATGATGAGATTTACATTGCATAAATTACGATAACTTTAGGCTTTGGACATTAAACCCATCACCTCTTTGTCTACTGATCAGATCCAGCAGTTTTTGTTTCTTTTGGAATGCTCGCGATGTTTCGAGTTCATAAATTGTGCACAAATTGAAGATGATATCCTCGTCCAGGTTTCTCTTCGGCGATTTCCAGATAAGAGTTTCCAACAAGTTACAAGCCTAAAGTAAGACAAATACTGGATTCATTCAAGTCTTAGGGATGTCAAGGTTAGTAACGGAAACAAGGTTGAAAGCATACAGTTACGTCGTTGAAACTTCATTACGTCACTTACAAAAACAATCTTGGGAAAGTGTTGGTTTCTTACAGCATAAGCACCAAATCTTGGCAAAACTTTAGAATGAATCGTAGAAAATATCAATACCATTCCATTAAAGGTGTTTTGGCGTAATGGTGTAAATCCTCTGACTTTACAGTCAGAACAGTCAGGTAGAGTGGGTTCGATGCCCGTTACGGCCCCATTACTTGAGCGTCATCGCATGGAGTCGCAGACTCGTTTAAGTTGGTTCCGCGATCCTGGTGATTGGCTCCAAAACCGCAACGTCAAATTCACCTTTATTCCCTTTCAAATAAGTTGCTGCAAGGGAACTGTCCATGCCAATTTGTAACAGTTCCAGAGAAAATGTTTTTCGAAATTATCATTTTCACAGTAACAGCGTATATACGGCAAAGAAACACAAGATAACTACAGCGTATTTAATATTTTGCAAATTTCGAAGTTGTGGGAGCATTAGATTGCTAAATTGTTAACTCTAAGGACTACAGAAGTTTGCTTATCATCAACACTGCGACTGAGCTGGGAAGTGATAATCACTGCTGGAATCAATATGAAAATTTAAGCATACACATGGCAACCAGAAATAGTTTATCATAGCAGAATGGGAGACAATTATCAAACTCGCTATTAATTCAGTTGAAACATGAAGTAAATTTTGCAAAACTGCGAGTTCCTTTTCATGGAATGACATGTTTTCCTGATCAATCAAAACACTAATTCAAATCCTAGAATGAAACATCGGTAGCGTAAAAAAGATGTGCCGGAAATTTACACGATCCTCGATCCAATTAATAAAGTGCTGAGAATAAAGTTCCTAGCTCCTTCGATGAATGTTTTATAACAAAGTCTTGTTATAAAGTTCAAAAGGGCAACCGTTCTAAACCAACATAGGAGCACCATAATAAAAATGCGCAAGCGCTCCAGAATTTATTTCATTTCATTTTCATTTTAAATTATTTATACAGGGTAAAAACATTCAGTTCATACGGAAAAAAACTGCTTTACAATGTGCCCTGTTAAAACAGAAAAGAAAAAACAAAAAGAAAAAAAAATTAATTACTCAATAAACTCCAAATTCTACTTAATACATTGTCAGATAAATTCCCTAAAAAAAAACCTAATTTTAATTATTCCTATCCAACCGAAAAAAGGAAATTAAATTGCAACGGAAAGGAAAATCGATTGACTATGTTCTTGATGGAAGGAAGTACGTAAAGTTTGTTTTATAATCCTTCCTTTAGTTTTAATTTGAAGTTTGATAGCGAGGGAGACAGTTTGATTTGGTGATCTAGACTATTCCAAACGGTAGCCCCTCGATATGCAAATGACTTTTGTCCATTGTTTGTTCTAAACAAAGGAAGTTTCAAGTCAGTTTCGGTGTTTCTTAGCGTCCTCATTGCCTGTTCACGCTGTCTTTGAAACATTTGGGCCATATAGTCTGGGCAAAGTTGGTTAACAGATTTGAAAACAGTAGTTGCCGTTTCAAACCTGATCAGCTCTTTAACTGTTAACCAGCCCAGACCTTTAATAAGGGGCAAGGAGTGTGCATCATAAGCACTATTTGTCACAATACGGGCAGCGCGATTTTGGAGAATTTGCAATCTTTTTAAGGCTGCCTCAGTGCAACATCCCCATACCGTGCAACAGTATCGTAGATAGGGTTCGACTATACTTCTGTACATGGTTTTTACCGTACTGAGTGGGACGTACCTCTTTGCATATCTCAGCATCCCTATCCCTCGCGAAATCTTCGCAGCAATAATGTTGATATGTTCCTTCCAACCTAATGTTTTGTCAATTTGTATTCCAAGATACTTAGCTTCGTTTATCATCGGGACAACTTCGTCGTCAATAACAAACTTACGGCTAATGACATCGCTGTTAGAAATGTTCTGGAGTTTTGGCCTGCTACCGATAAGCATAGCTTGAGTTTTCGTAACATTTAGAGACAACTTATTGCCTTCTAACCATAATTTGAGATTGGACAAATCATCATTGATTGCTGCATTGATTTCATCAACTGATTTAGAGGAATAAGAGATGCTGGTATCATCTGCATACATAGTAACCTTGGCATTATCAAGTGCAAATGGAAGGTCATTAATATACATTAAAATTTACTTTTACAGTAGCAGTTGCACTCATGCTGCAAATTCTAGATGCAATCACAATACCAGCGCAATATAAAGCAAATCACAACGGAGGTAAACAATTGATCTTCAGTATATTGGTAATGTAACAACTGACAAGTAACGCAAGGACACAATAAAGCAAGAACTCCCTTTGAAAGTCAAACAAAGAAACCTTCATGTCAATGCCGAAAAACTGAAGAATTTTGTGTTGGCACAGATCGCAACGATGAATGGAGGACCATAAAGTATCTAGGAAGTCGCTAAAATTTAAAAACGTCACTAGGAAGTTGATAAAATATCACTTAATACATTTATACATCCAATGCTGCTTTAGAATTGCGAGATCTGGACCTTACCAAAGAAACTGGAAGAAAATTTCCATATCTTCAAAAGAAGAAAGCTGCTTGCTAAACATCAAATGGATGAAATAAGAAGAAATGTATAAATGATCACATCAGAGCCGAAATGACATCGCAACCGAAATAAAGAAACGGCGATTACACTGGCTTGGGCACATGTTACGGTTGCCAGAAAAAACACCCGCAAGATTAGCTTTCAAAGAACATTGAAAAAAGCGAAGGGTAAACGAGGAAAGGCCAAAACAGACATGAAATAACTGAGAACGATTATTAGCGTAAGAAATGGAAGAAAACAATGGCAAGACTTATGTCTGGAATGAGAAGGAAAAATCAGAAAGAAGAAAAAAATAAAGTTCATATAACCAAGTTCTTATAAAATGGATCATACAATAAAATTCCTGCCGGGTGCACCAAAAAGCTATGCACTTTAAGCAGGCAATGATGAATCGTATTCTGGACATAAACACTTTATAATCAATTTTTTCTTTGTTTCTTAAGGCTAGTTACTAAGGTTAGGGCTATAAGCAAGCTTTTCATGAGAATCGTTTTCGAAAACGCTGGAAACGATCAGAAAACGTTGATCAAAATTTCTAAACAATTGACATAAATGGATGGATAAAAATTTTTCGTGTTTATTTGGGATTCAGGCATCGATTAATTGTAATCTGTTGCACGAGTCTCGGGAAACTTGTAAAAAACAGTCAGTGATACATAGAAATGTCATTATTTTCGTAGTCTCAGTGAATGTTTTGTTAGGTTGAAGTTGCGTTCCTGTGTCCCAGGAGTTAATAAAGCCTCATGAGACAAAGTAAGCCTGAAATTTTTATGAAGTTTTGTGGCATGAGAACGCTTTGGCGAAGCAATTCATTGCATCTGCTACAGAATTTCTTAACCAGCCACAGACCAGTCAATGAAAAAGCGCCCGTGCAGATGTACAAGGCAAATTTTAAATCCTAAAATTAGTACCATATAGATGTCTCTGTCTTCACTCATGCTAAGTCTTTGAAAAAATTCGATCGATGTCTTTGACCTTTCTCAATGGATTCCCAAACGATAATTTTAAGAAACACGATTATAAAGCTCTAAAAACAGAAAACAGAAAAATTTGCAAAAGATCCTAGAATCTGAATCAGGGCCTTTGCTAAAGATAGCATCATAAATCATCAAAATCGGTCCAAGGTACGATTAATCACGGCCTGCTTTGAATAGATACTATTTTGTGGCTCACGCACAGAATGATAGGGTTCATAAAATAAGATTTCAGAGATAACCTTCTAACGATGAAGTTCTAGCAGGGAAGTTATCATGCTAAAGTTCATGCAATAAAATTTCTTTAGTACGGTTCTTACAATAAAGTTCATTTTGAAAATGTTTATATCAAAGTTCATGCAAAAAAGCTCCTATAGAAGGGTCCTTACAACGAAGTTGATGTAATAAAGGACCTATAGTGGAGTTTTCACGATAAGGTTAATCTTAAAGATTTCTTATAATAACGTGCATGCAATAAAGTTCTCACATTAGAGTTCTCACAATGATGCTCATCTTAAAGATTTCTTAGCATGACCTTAATGCAAAAAAAGTTCTCACACTAGAGTTCTTACAATTCTTAAAGATTTCTTATAACAACGTGCATGCAATAAAGTTCTCACATTAGAGTTCTTACAATAATGCTCATCTTAAAGACTTTTTATAATAACGTTCAAGCAATAAAATACTGACAGTAGAGTTCTTACATTAATGCTCATCTTAAAGATTTTTTATAATAACGTTCAAGCAATAAAATTCTGACAGTAGAGTTCTTACATTAATGCTCATCTTAAAGATTTTTTATAATAACGTTCAAGCAATAAAATACTGACAGTAGAGTTCTTACAATAATGCTCATCTTAAAGACTTTTTATAATAACGTTCAAGCAATAAAATACTGACAGTAGAGTTCTTACATTAATGCTCATCTTAAAGATTTTTTATAATAACGTTCAAGCAATAAAATACTGACAGTAGAGTTCTTACATTAATGCTCATCTTAAAGATTTTTTATAATAACGTTCAAGCAATAAAATTCTGACAGTAGAGTTCTTACATTAATGCTCATCTTAAAGATTTTTTATAATAACGTTCAAGCAATAAAATACTGACAGTAGAGTTCTTACATTAATGCTCATCTTAAAGATTTTTTATAATAACGTTCAAGCAATAAAATTCTGACAGTAGAGTTATTAAAATAATGCTCTCAAAGATTTCTTATAACAACGTGCATGCAATAAAGTTCTAACAGTAGAGTTCTTAGAATTAAGTAATGCAATAAAGTAATCACACTAGAGTTCTTACAAAAATGTTCATTTTAAAGATTTTTCATAATAACATTCATGCAGTAAAGTTCTCACACTAGAGTTCTTACAAAAATGTCCATCTTAAAGATTTTTTATAATAACGTGCATGCAATAAAGTTCTAACAGTAGAGTTCTTACAAAAATGTTCATTTAAAGATTTTTTATAATAACGTGCATGCAATAAAGTTCTAACAGTAGAGTTCTTACAATTAAGTAATGCAATAAAGTAATCACACTAGGGTTCTTACAAAAATGTTCATTTTAAAGATTTTTTATAATAACGTGCATGCAATAAAGTTCTAACAGTAGAGTTCTTACAAAAATGTTCATCTTAAAGATTTTTTATAATAACGTGCATGCAATAAAGTTCTAACAGTAGAATTCTTACAATTAAGTAATGCAATAAAGTAATCACACTAGGGTTCTTACAAAAATGTCCATCTTAAAGATTTTTTATAATAACGTGCATGCAATAAAGTTCTAACAGTAGAGTTCTTACAAAAATGTTCATCTTAAAGATTTTTTATAATAACGTGCATGCAATAAAGTTCTAACAGTAGAGTTCTTACAATTAAGTAATGCAATAAAGTAATCACACTAGGGTTCTTACAAAAATGTTCATTTTAAAGATTTTTTATAATAACGTGCGTGCAATAAAGTTCTAACAGTAGAGTACTTACAAAAATGTTCATTTTAAAGATTTTTTATAATAACGTGCATGCAATAAAGTTGTAACAGTAGAGTTCTTACAATTAAGTAATGCAATAAAGTAATCACACTAGAGTTCTTACAAAAATGTTCATTTTAAAGATTTTTTATAATAACATTCATGCAGTAAAGTTCTCACACTAGAGTTCTTACAAAAATGTCCATCTTAAAGATTTTTTATAATAACCTGCATGCAATAAAGTTCTAACAGTAGAGTTCTTACAAAAATGTTCATTTAAAGATTTTTTATAATAACGTGCATGCAATAAAGTTCTAACAGTAGAGTTCTTACAATTAAGTAATGCAATGAAGTAATCACACTAGGGTTCTTACAAAAATGTTCATTTTAAAGATTTTTTATAATAACGTGCATGCAATAAAGTTCTAACAGTAGAGTACTTACAAAAATGTTCATTTTAAAGATTTTTTATAATAACGTGCATGCAATAAAGTTCTAACAGTAGAGTTCTTACAATTAAGTAATGCAATAAAGTAATCACACTAGGGTTCTTACAAAAATGTTAATTTTAAAGATTTTTTATAATAACATTCATGCAGTAAAGTTCTCACACTAGAGTTCTTACAAAAATGTCCATCTTAAAGATTTTTTATAATAACGTGCATGCAATAAAGTTCTAACAGTAGAGTTCTTACAATTAAGTAATTCAATAAAGTAATCACACTAGAGTTCTTACAAAAATGTTCTTTTAAAGATTTTTTATAATAACGTGCATGCAATAAAGTTCTAACAGTAGAGTTCTTACAAAAATGTTCATTTTAAAGATTTTTTATAATAACGTGCATGCAATAAAGTTCTAACAGTAGAGTTCTTACAATTAAGTAATGCAATAAAGTAATCACACTAGGGTTCTTACAAAAATGTTCATTTTAAAGATTTTTTATAATAACATTCATGCAGTAAAGTTCTCACACTAGAGTTCTTACAAAAATGTTCATCTTAAAGATTTTTTATAATAACGTGCATGCAATAAAGTTCTAACAGTAGAGTTCTTACAATTAAGTTCACCTTAAAAATTTCTTAGCATAACCTTAATGCAATAAAGTTTTCACACTAGAGTTCTTACAATAATGCTCATCTTAAAGATTTTTTACAATAACGTTCATGCAATAAAGTTCTCATGGTGGAGTTCTTACAATAAAGTTCAGATTTCTTATAATAAAGTTCATGTACTGAAGTTCCTATAGAAGAGTTCTCAACATGCATTCCATGTACATGTAATATAACTTTAAAAGTGAATATACGACACATACCTCCTTGACTTTGCCTTGAAATAATAAACAAACAGCTGCATCATTCCATGCCTACAAACAAAACAACAGATACTTCATTTCAGCATCGAGAGAATTCCATCATGATTGCTTCTGACAAAAATGTCCAACGTATACAAGGAAAGTTCAAAACACTGGGTACAAAAAGGAAAAGGCCTGCTTTAAATAGGATCCGATCATACCGTTCACATAGCAAGTTTTGAGGGTCAATGGCTTGATCTTTAGCTAAACGGTGGAATGGTCCTTGGCGATATTTTTTGCTCATCTGTCGTAGTGGTGCTCCGCATGACATATAATTCATTTCTTGAATAGTCTTTATCAAGAATCAACCAAAAAGAATAAACAATCAGCAAAAAATTCCCTAAAGAATGAACTAAAACGGGAGGGTAATATGAATAACTCCTGAAAATGGCTGTGGAACTCAACAATTGATTACTTACCCTTTGCATGAGCGGCGGTCGTGCAATGCTTGCACAAATCGCGCAATGATTTTACGGAAACTTCTACTTTTCATTAATGAAACCTATGTGTTCATAAAACAGCATTTCCCTTAAATCTTTTCAAATCATATATGCACACATTTGATAGCTATTTTTGGCAAAATGGAAGTCCTTTCCTAAGAAACAACTGTTATCAAATCAATTATCTGTTCAAAACTTGCGCTCTAAAAAGGTCTGAAGAAAATTGCCAGCTATAATTTGGAAGGTTGGCTAGAAAATATGATTGCCATGGCCTGTTTATAAAACGGAAGCATAAGAAGCATTGCATTATGCAAAACGTAATGAAGAGTATTCCTATCTCAAAGTGCGAGTCTCCCACAATTTCCAATCCCTCACACCATTAGTTGCAGCCCCCTTACAGTTATAAGGTTCACTTCTTGCAGGTTCTGCCTAGAATAAATCAACAGTTTCATTCATTTTGTGACAAGAAATATTCACACTTACCGATGAATTATCGGGATCCAGTTTTGTGACAGACTTAAAATTCTCATATGCTTCGTCGTATTTGCCTTCTGCCAGTGCAGAAAAACCCCTGAAAGACAGTTATTCCCATCATTGTTGTTATTAGTACTATTATTATCATTATCAATTTCTTCTAAGGTTGGCTAGTAAACACAGCAGCTACATCAATTGGCGACTTTAGACACCAGAGCACAAGGTCATATTTGGTATTCATCGATTTTGCGGATGCCTTTGGCAGTGTTAGAGATGACTTAATATTTGAAACCCTGACAGTGTTTACAGTTCCCCTTATATACTGCTGCATATTAAAAATCTTTACAAAAATTTCTCATTTGAAGTGATTTGTGGCCATAAGACGTCAAAAGGTTTCACATCGTAAGGGGCACCAAAACATGTGACCCCCTGAGTGCTCTACTATTCATCATGGTTATTTATCGTGTTTGTGTAGGGCTATGGCAACTGCTGCAATCTTAGAAAGGAATATAAGGGATGAGGTGTATTTGAATCCAATGCAAGTTCAAGCGTTTGCTGATGATATTGAATTAGCTGCAAATAATTTAAGTGTGATAAAGAGTATGATTGGGGTGGCTGGATCAAAAATGGACGATGCTGGTCTGCGGGTTAAGCACGAGCAGTGTGCTGTCTTCTATGGCCGTCGTTCGGGAAACAATAGACCTTTTAGCTATTCTGAAAAAGAATCTCAATCGAACGATACTTTGCTACATTTTGTAGAATTTTCGAATGTGCACAATAGTGATAGAAGCTCTAACGCCACTCGATCGAATCTGGTGTATAAAAATGTATAAAAATAACGCTCGATCCAGGCTCTTTTGCAGAATAGCTAAAAGGTCTATTGGTACAAGGGCACAGATAATGCTACCCCTGAATTACAAATCAAATCTAATAGACTGCCTATGTATCAATGTGATAAGGCATATAACTATCTCGGTAAGTCAATGTCAATTGTTGGAGGAGATGGAAAGCAAATGACAGACAGTTAACACTATGAAGATCTCGTAACTAAAATCAAAGGTTCTGATTTGCCCTTAGCTCTAAAGGAAAGTGCTACGAACAATCTTGCTCTTGCAAATATATTGCACCATTTTTATCATTCAAGAATGAGCGTGAAACAGTTGGACCACGATCCTCGCCAAAACCTCTTGTCACAAACTACGATTTTCAGCGTTTTTCGACAAAGATCACAGTGCATTCTGTAAACCCCTCCCAAGTCAATGTTGTTTGTCTTAACTCAGGAGATGCACTGCATGATTTTTCCGAGTTACAGAAGTCAACAACATTGACTTGGGGGGTAAAGGAGGGCATTTGCTCTTCAGACCTACTTCTTCCGTTCTGTGACGAGGGTTTTGGCGAGGATTGCAGCTGGCCAATATAACAGCTGACACAGTTCGAGAATCATTTCCCCTCTACAAGTCCACATCACGAATTGTGATATTCTTCCCCAAGAAAATGGTGGTCTTGGCATTCAGCGAATTTTCGATGTCTACAGATCAACACGTTTAGCCTTCCTTATAAAAATGCTAAATCATGAAGTCATGCATTTTAGGCACATTGCGAGGTCATCTCTCTTAAAGGTGCTGCGGCGCAGTTGTATAATCCTCTGACTTTGCAGTCAGAACAATCAGGCAGATTGGCTTCGATACCTGGTAGGGCCCCACCACTTGATCAGCATGATAAGGCGTCACGCACTCTATTAGCGCTTCGCTACTTCTGCGATCCCAGCGTTTGGCGCTAAAAACCGCAACTTCACCTTCACCTTCACCTACATGAAAAAGAGGAGTCAAGTAGACTGATGGTCCAAATAATTTCCATGGATATTAATTAACTGATGATGATTTGTTGGCTTGTTGCATAAAGTACGGTTGTCAGTTTTCCTATTCTTCTTATTGTCCAAATCACCCAATCAAATGCGTGACAGATTGCCTTTAAACCAGTTTCTTAATCAGTGCTATGTAAACAGCACGTGCACTTTGATCTATTAGCTGAGGATGGCACGAGATTGAGTGCCGAAACGTTTTGAAATTACTTACTTGATCATGTCTTGATTAATTCATAATAATGTCTTAACTACTGGATTGTTACTAACATGGATTTGTCAATATTTTCTACTGGGAATTGTCTTTAACACATGGATTGTCATTACTAACAGTACTTTGGTACGTCAAATAATTACAACTTGCTCAGTCTTTTCTATCATGTCAGATGATCAGATGATAGCGAAAGGTCGTTGCGTTCAACTGAATCTGATCTTAGGTTACAGTTGCTAAAAACTGCTACTGGCCAAAAGGCTTTTTTATATCGCGGTGCAAAACTTTGGAACAGTTTACCAAGAGAAGCAAAATTAGCACCTTCCCTAAAAACTTTCAAGGAACGAATATAGAGGGTGGTGTAATTTTAATTTCTATTTCATGTCTGTTATATTTTATTGTAAATTAGGTATTATAGTGTATTAAATTGTAAATTAGGTTTATGAAATTCTTATGTCCTTACTTTAGCCTCTTTTCCTTTGTTTTATTTTAAACAGGTCAGTTTGAAAAACATGTATATGAAACTTATTACCTGTATAAATATTTTAAAATGAAATGAATGAAATGTGGGTTAATAAGATGAAACTATTCGTCGTGACACTTGCAATTAAATTTATATTTGAGAGACATGTCGTCAGCTGAACAATCGATTTAGTGAAAATTTACCTAATGTGGAAAATAAATCCCACGGGTAGGAGCAAGAGTCCCAGAATGACCATATCTCCGTTGAATGCATTAGAAGTAGCGAGTTGTTTTGAGTGGGCTTGTCAGTATTTCTAGGTGCTTAAAGCTAATGTAGGCCCACTATACATGCCTCAGTGAAGGCATTTGACCCCTAGTTTAACGTCCCTTCTGAAGGAAGGCAAGGTGACATGCAAGTCTGTACAAACCTTTGCATTATATCAAAAGGTTGGTACAGCAACCATCTATGCAATTTTATCTTAAGATCCCATAAAGCTTCCTGTTGAATCAAGACTTGGAATAACCAAAGATACCTTTCGTGCAGGAGATATGAGCAATGGGAGTAAGGGCAGGTTGCCTCTTTGTAGGCCCTGGTTAGACGTGGTGGACGGCAAATTACTCTGGAGTACCGAATAAACGGAGGGGGGTGAGAATAATCGGGGGGGGGGGGGGTTGGAAATGGTTCAATATAACAGTAATCGGGGGGGTTGGAATAATCGGGGGGGGGGAATCTTGGAGAAATAGAAAATAGTCGTTTTCTTAGGTAAACACGTCTCTTATATATATTTATGTGAACAGTGATGTTACTAATACATTTACTTTTGAGTTCTGTTTCTGTTGAATGCACTTCTTGCGACTCATTCTTGCGTTTATTCAGAAATTATGTTTACTATCATTTCATTTTTCCAAAAATTAATAAAAGGGAGGAATAAGAGCGGGGGGGGGGTTGGAAAATTTTTCAAAAATTAATAAGCGGGGGGGGGGACGATTATTCGGTACTCGAGAGTAAACACATAGAAATTGACGTAAATAAGGTTTGCTTGGGTACCTGTTCATAACTGTAATACTGAGTGTTTTTGGATCTCCAAGTGAGAGCTGCTCCACTTTCTTGAAGTATTTCTTGGCCAGAGGGATGTCCCCAAGCTTGAAGGAAACCGTGCAGTTGATGAAAATAAATGCACTGTTTAACGTAGAATTTATCACTCTTAGATCATTACATTAAGAAATAACTATATTTCAAACAATAAGACATGATGCAGAGGTGGTGAATGTCAGTCCACCTAGACTGTAATCAGTGAAATATACCTGAAAATCACAGCTGTTTACAATGCTCATGTCATTAATAGTTTGTCAACAAACATTTCTTCATTTTCCATTGCAACTTAATGTATCAATTGAATGTGTTTACCGCACAACTCTTAACTGCCCTGTATCACAATATCAAACAATATCAGACTGTGTTCATTTTCTTGTGTTCATCTTTAAACAATATCAGACTATATACTGGGTGAGTTAGACAAAATCCAACTAGTTTGAAAGCCAACTGTTTCATGAATATCGAAGCAATGATAAATGTCATTATTTTATTATATTTTCAATAAGGTTTACAATTCTTTCTTGGTTGAAATCGAGCAATCCAATCAATCGTCGGTTTTTTTGCAGGTTTCATCAAAAATCCTTGAAAAGTTACTAAATCATAATCAAACTTTCACAACAGCCAGTGACCCACCAAAATGTATACACTGCTTCAAAATTCCAAAAACAACACTATGAAGTCAATCTAGTAAATAAAAATCCGTTGTCTTGCTGTGGGTCTACTTAAACGTGAGATCAACAACGGACAATCTTTACTTAAAATCAAGAATTACCGATAACTAGCATCTAAAGGCTTCCGCTGAAAGCAACAGTACGTTGCTCAATTCAATTCATTTTTCAACCGTCAAAATAGAAAAACAAGATTTTCAAAGCTCTGTCATTGTCTTTTTATGATTAGCCTGAAAGTATTCAATTCTAAGTATGCTCTCTCACTAATGCTGGGCATCAAAAATTCGAAAGTTAGCTGTAAATCAACAACCCATTTTGGCCGCTTTTTGGCAAAATGAGAAAACGGACATTTGGCTATATCATGACTTCATAAGGTAATAATGAACCAACAACGCACCTAACAGAGGAAAATTTTTACATCGAAACATTTTCCAATGACAGTTGTGTTTTTTTAATGCACTTTAAAGAAATTATGAGAAATACACTGTTACTGGCAAACTTTTCGATATTAAAATCTTCCTTAATGCACTTATGAGAAAAGTCTCAGTGGTAAAATCGAAATAATCCAATTTCTCTGTCCATTTATTCCAAATTTCTCTGAGTCACCTGGTATTCCAACTATTTGGAGGAGCAATGGTACGTTTATCTTCTTGGGATGATAAAATAGTCAACCCCGTTATTGTCACAAAAACATTAACGGGGTCATAGCCTCCCAAGATGACATAACGTGGTAACACAATTGCTTTGCAACTATCAATTTTTTCACGTAGGCAAAACCAGGGCTATCGCTAGAGGTATCAAGCTAGGGGGTGCAAGCTCTCAATTTGCCGACTGGTGGGCATGGCTGTTGAGCGCTGCTTTTTTCAAACACAAATACTATTTGTTGAGGGGCTCAATTTTCTCTTCACTAGTGGCGTAGCCAGGTTCCTGCCTTAGGAGGGGGGGGGGGGTTAAGTTGTGAGTGAAGCGATTAAACATCGAAGTCAAGGGATTTGTCCCCGGAAAACACAAGCCGCCCAGAACCATTCCAGAACCTAAGGATTTTCATTTTTTTCCATTTTCATATATTCATGCACAGAAAAATCCCTATCAGCTAAAAACAACTTATAAATCCTAATAACAACAAAATTAAAATACCTAATAAAATGGTGTAAAGAATTAAAAACACAAGTCCTAATCATGGCCTAATCGGCAGAATGCTGTTCTACCTAGGGATCGTGCTTTGGGAATCGTTGCCAATTGAGTAAAAAATTCTCCAACTTCTTTTTGAAAGTGCAAATCGTAGGACTTTGTCTAATGTTCAATTGAATTTCATTCCAAGCTTTGGCTGCAGAATAATAGAAACTTCCTTTCGAAAATTCCAAATTTTGCCTTGGCACGTCGATATCTAATGAGTTCCTTAATAGATAGTTAGATAGCTGTGATCTTGTTGAAAATCGTCCCTTCAAGCTGTCAGGGCACAGGTCATTAGTTATTTTGTAAATCATGATAGCCCTGTCATATTCAATCAAGCTTGAAACAGACAGCCACGTGCATCTCCAGCCATCTTTCAATCTGGAACTCACTATGAGCGCGCGAGCCCTATTCTGCAGACGCTGAAGGTGGGCAAGTTTGGTATTGGACAAACTGCCCCATATTTCATTACAGTATCGTAAATGACTCTCGAGCAGCGCCCTGTAAACTAGATCCAATTTTGTCTGCGGGAGGATATTCTTTAGTTTGCGGATAGAAGAACGTCCGCTTTTGAGTTTACTTTTGAGTTTCTTGTACTGTATAGTCCAAGAAAGACTTTCATCCACAGAGACCCCAAGGTATTTCACTTCATGGACCCTCTTAAGTTCTTCTCCGCCTATATCCAGACGAATAGGATTCTGGATACGGTTTAGCTGCCGTTTATGGCCTATAATCATGAATTCAGATTTTTTTGGTAATTAGACTCATCTTATTTTGCCGCATCCAGTCTGAAATATTTATCAATTCATTTTGCAAGTCATTGTAGAGTTCTTCCATACCTTCTGCAAAACAAGTTACACTTGTGTCGTCCGCATATATGTTAGGAGTACAGTTTTCAAGACACCGCTCAAAGTCATCCACATACAGGATGAAAAGAAGGGGACCAAGGCACGAGCCCTGAGGAATGCCACACTGAACATGTTTTTGGCTAGATCTATGACCATTAATGTGCCTATTTACATTAGAAAGCCAGGAGTCAGTTACATTCATGAGTGCTGTTAATGTACTATGCAACTTTTGAAAAGCATGCTGGCTTTTTGTAAAAAGACCATTCACCTTCATAAAGCTTATCATCTGATCATGTACAATTCTCTCTAGCAACTTGGAGAAAACAGATAGTACTGATATAGGCCTATAATTGCATAAATCAGTCTTTTGGCCAGATTTAAAGATTGGGCTCACCTTAGCAATCTTCCATATATTTGGAAAGATTCCCTTTTCAAAGGAAGCATTGAAGATAGATGCTAATGGAGTGTATAAAACATCTGCAGCATCCTTTATTAGCCGTACAGGTACTTTATCATGGCCTGCTGATTTTGCTGATTTTAGCTTATAGATCTCACGCTTAATAGAATCTGGCGTAACCTTCTGGAAGGCAAATCGTGGCGCATCAGCAGACGACCCTTTATTAACTATGTATTTCAGCGGGTCGTCGGATTCTTCACACTCAATTTTTTTCAGCCAGTTTCGGGCCAATTGTGACAAAATGGTTGTTAAAGGCCTACGCGATTTCACTGGACTTATCTATACTTTGACCTTCGTATGTGACCGACAGGGGGGATGGGGATTCACGATCCTTATTTAATACTTTGTTTACGACCTTCCACATACCCTTGGGGTCATTACAATTTTCATCTACCATGTCACTAAAATATGCTTCTACCGACTTACGTAGTTCACTTGTCACTTTATTTCTTAACCTTTTATATTCAGGCCACATAGTATGATCTCTTTCAGCCTGCCCCTTAAACCGATCTTTCTCTCTCATCAATTGCTTGACAGAGGGAGTGATCCAAGGGGTAGATGAGCGCACCCATACTCTTTTTCTTCTCTGAAATTAGAAGACTCCAAGAAAGGCCAAGTCCAATGAACTCATCGATAATATCTAGCAATTTCCATGTGCCTAAACTCTTAAGAAAAATTTGAATTTGAATTTGAAATTTGAAATTTGGCTTGTTTTAAAACTCTCTTAAAAGTCTACAAAAAACAACGATGCTTATGCAAGGGAAGTGTGGATTTCTATTCCACTCTTACATTGCATAAGCAACTAACTGAATATGTGGGATACGAAGAGAATGCGAGCTGAAAATCGTTGAGAAGCACTGCACACAAGAGTTTCACCATAGTCAATGGTTTCACTACATCATTGAAATATCACGCTATCGTAAAAGAAGATACAATGTTGATGAACGCTAAGGAAGGATTAGGTAGGATGCATAGATTTTTGTATCGCTGAATGCTCTGGGAAATGGAGGAGTTGCCAAGCACACGAAAGAGTCTTGATGGAAGTGCGAGCAAAGGGAGCAAAAATTTTTAAAGTTAGTAATTTAATCTATATTCTGTCCTAAAGGGAGGATACGCATATAAAGGTAAACATATGCCTAAGTCAGATTTACTGGAACTAATAAAGCTGCGTGCCGGCAAATAATAGTACGCCAGGCCGAACTACCATGATACACTGACCCATAGATGGAAATGCGATCGAAGCAAGCAGAAAATTTTCAATGCTTTTGTTGGCTTAAATCGTGCCAAGATTTCTGTAAGGATGATTTGTAAATTACAGTTCAAATGACTCGCCGACTGGTTTCTGTTAAATCAACGTGCAGATTCAGGAATTTTCTCAATTTGCCGAATGAGTGTACTGAGGTTTGGCCAGGGGTGGTGCTGCACCCCCAATGTAGCTACAGCCCTGGGCAAAACTATGAAGTGTACGTATTTTGAAAGACTTCTTTTGAGACTTTTTTGAAGCAGCCTTCTCGAGAAAGTCTCTGACAAATCTAAAGATAACAAAACATTAATGCCAGGATAAAATTTAATGCAGGAGCCTAGAAAGTCAGACTCAGCTATGTGTTTGAGAAATTGTTCCTTAAAGCTGAAAAAATTAACGATGAAATGTATTGATATCATGTGTACTGCCTATACTGATTCGTTTAGCAAACTCTTCCGCCAAATCTGTACATGGGCGCAAAACTGACCTGTAAATGCAGTCTACCAACACCTGACAATATTCCTGACCTCGTTTCTGGCTTCTTTCGTATTATCTCAGTCAATATCTGCATCGCAAGGTGGTATTCCTAGCAAGAAGAAAGATTAACAATAAACGAGCGATTCGAAGAGTGGTCTAAATCTAAGGTCATCACAAACACTCATAGGGTCTAAAAGGGTAAAATGAGGCAGTATGGGGAATGAGTCAGCACAACTCTTAGTTGAAGTGTCATTGATCCCAGGGAACCGCAATCTTGAATTCGTTGTTTGAAAAAAACCCGTTCCTTCTCTTTGCAAAATTGATTTCAAAATTCAAGAAGTCTTGAAGAAGTGTTTCCATGGTAAAGAGAAGGTAAAGTGAAGAGGTTAAGGTATTATTGCAGTTTATTAAAAAATAGGAGAATTAGAACAAAAAAGGGTTAGGGGTTTCAAAAAGGATAATCACAGCAGTAAAAATTTCTGGAATTGGCTCTGGAGAAGCCCCCCCCCCCACAAAGCCAGGTGGTTTTGCTTTACAAAAAGGAACAATTTGGCCATGGAGTAGGATAGATTTTGCACCGTCAACGACCGTGCCAGAACTAGCACGGAAACAGTAACAGTCAATTGCAAAGATCAATCCAAAAAACTCAAGAATCGTAGGATGCAGCACAAAAATATATCTATTGCAATAAATACCACGAATGAGCGCGTCAGACCTGGGATTTGGAGATCAGTCTTGTTTCTTGTATCATACTTGCTTATCGAGGATCTTTCAGTAAATTTATCGTGCAGACTCTCAGGATATATCTTGTTAAGAATCTTAAATATCAGAACCGACCGGTCAAATTGAAGCATCTGATCTATTCTCACTGGCTGGAACACCCTCGTTTTCAAATCTGGCCTCGATCAAGATATTCCTTGGGGAATTAGATGGCTTAATATGCCTCTTTGCATGCCCTCACGGGTCTCTGGGGATCAGGAGGCATATTTAAGCTCTAATCCACTTGGTTTCTGCCCTTTCAAGCAACAAGACGTTTATCCAGGTTTTTCGACCCACCCTCCTCCCTCAGCGATAATTGAGAGAAACACCAAACCGCTATTCAAATTGGCAATTGCCTCGCACCCTCCATATCTGAACCCAATTTGAATAGCGCGGTGGTAAAGGCAGTTAGAATATGTTAAGATGCTAAATTTTGGCCCCATCAAGCGTTTTCTATTTTTAATGCTAGAGTAATGTCAAATGCACTATTTTGCAGTCTCTGAAGGGCTGTTATTTTAGTTTTAGAATGGCTCCCCCAAACTACATCAGCATAGTGAAGATGACTCAACCAGCGCTTTGTACACTTGAAAAACAAATGATTGTGGTAAATTTACTTATGAGAAAAGTCTCAGTTGAAAAGTCTAGAAAAGTCTCAATTGTGCTTTCTCATGAGTCCATATTTTGTGAATGCCCTCAAGTTTCTTCATTGCTGCGAGGCCCTTAGCAACCTTTTTCTTAACCGATTCATACTGTCCTTCCCACCCTAAAGTATCGTCAACCATTATTCTGAGATATTTTGTTTTGTCAACCTGTTTAATTTTTTCTCGGTTTATGAATAATTGCGTTGATGATTCTCCTTTTTTCTTTTGACGAGGATAATCTACTATCATGCATTCTGTTGTGGTAGGATTGAGACTGAGTTTGTTAATTCTCATCCATTCTGCCATGTTTAATAATTCAGCTTGTGCTGTCTCTATTAGCTCTGCCTGGTTGTTTGAGGATATCTTTATCTCAGTATCATCTGCATACATGTTGGCTCTTGAGTGTTCGAGACAATGCTCGAAATCATTTAAATAAATGATAAATAGCAGCGGTCCCAGGCATGAGCCTTGGGGAATCCCACACTCTATTTCCATAATATCAGATACTTGGCCATCAATGGAACAGTACTAGCTTCTGTTAGTGAAACAGGATCTTAACCAGTTGTTCCCAATACCTGTTATTCCATATTTTGCTAACTTACTGATAAGTATCTCATGATTTACAGTATCAAATGCCTTCTTCAAGTTGAGAAAAAGAGCAAAGTTAGCTTTTTAGTTGTCGATATTTTTTTTCGTACTCAATATAAAATTTTACTAAACGAACTACTTAAGATACTACGTACGAGCTACTTTACTACACTACGAGGACGATACCATGGGGTGCCAGAGACCATGACAACTCCGCATTCATTAACATAGAGAACATGTGGCGAAACTAAAATAAAATATGCGGCCACGAAAAGCACACATGAACTCTACTGATAACTACTAGGGTTCGTTTCGATTTGCATGTCGGGCTAACTTTGGGCAAGCAGGTCATTTCACAAAATGCCTAAACTGGAGATTCGATCACGAATTTGAATGGATTTGTCGAGATTTGAGTACCAATGATCTGTCCTCGTGTTTCATTATGTCTCAAGGGACATAACGATCTGGGGGTCTCCTGTGTCTCATTGGCCTCGTTTTAGATTTTCGACGGCTTGAAAACGTCGAAAAAGACTATGACCGGAATGGAGCGAATGGGAAAGAACTTTTTCAACTACCGGTCGTCCCAAAAGCGGGTAAAAGATTTGATTCGGGCTACCGCTGACAATCTACCGGGTGTCCCAAAAAAGTATACAGATTTGGTCGACACTAGCGACTAGGAAATAGCGTGAATCAACCAGAAATGATTTTCAAAACATACCTTGATAGCCAACTTGAACATAGATACCTCGTTTGTTGATATCAGTGCATTGAGAGTGAAGACGTTAATCCTCAAAGGACAAATTTACCTCCACCTCCAGAGATTTGACGTTTGGCCTAAGCAAATTCTTGAAGTACAGTGATTAAAATCAACAAATTTGAAGACGGCACAACAGATGTGTTTACAAAATACAGTTTGTGTGAGACTTATTGTCAAGGGAGCTGCGAAATCAGTTTCATTTATCTGTCAATATCGAAAATTTATTTTACACATACTGTTCATCGGTGAAAGTACTCCCTTGAGTATCAAAACACTCTTGGAACCGTCGAATCATTCCTTGAAAGGAATTGGCTACGAGATCTTTAGGGAGTCATGACAGGAAGGTCTAGAGATCTTTTGGGGGCCTAAAAAGATGTCTCCTCTCTTGTTGATGACCCACACGCCGGGAATTTGAAGATCAACCTGATCTCGAGAGATCTGATAAAGATTCTTTTCAAAGAATGATTCGACGATGTCAAAAGTGCGTCGATCCTCAAGGGAGTACTATCACCGATGAATAGTATGCTTAGGGAGTACTTACACCGATGAATAGTATGCTTAAGGGGGAAGTTCACTCAAAAATCGAAATCTCGGATTTCGCTTCCTTTCGAGTCAAGTGAATGTTATTTAAGCATAATTGGTGCTTACCTGCGATTTTATTGTGTTATTCCGCCGTTAATTGCTCCCAAATCTTGCTTCGTGGAGGACGCCATTTTGCCCGCCAAAAAGACTAGAGCGACTGTTGTTGTTTGACGTCATCACGTGCAAGAAACCAAAGGCTCATTGTGAGTGGGAGGGAGAAGTGGGTAATATCTTTGAAAAATTACAAATTCTGATTAATCGGAAAATGAATTGCGACTTCAGAGGAGCACATTGTTTATAAATTGATGGTATTTTGTCCTGAATATAAAATTTCGATTCGATAATGGAAGAACACAAGGTTTCTTCTGACGAAAACGTGTCTGATTTATCTGGCACTGGAAGTGAATCTGATTCGGATGACCTAGCAATTCTAAATATTCATCGCCTGAGACCTTACGACATGGAGCCAAGACGAAAGTTAGAGGATCAGGACTTAAGAACAGACACTGAAAGGTCAAATGATTCCAGTGATAGTGAAGCAGAAAACGAGAGAATTGGAAACAACGACTGGTGTGTGTGTGGGGGCAAATGCCGGGCATTGGAAACGTACACCGAAAGTTATTGCTGTCAGGACACTAATGAAATTCCTGAAGACTTTTTCAAAGGTAAGATTCAAATAATTCCTTGGTAAGGACATAAACTATCATCAGTGTTTAGGAAAAAGAAAAACGATAGTGTGTCTTCGTGAACTTTTTCCAAGTTTTCCGTTATTTGATAAGGCTTTGCGATGACAAGCTTTCTCCGATCATCCTTTGAAGCTTTTTATTCACTGGGCTTGTATTCGATTTCAAATTGTTCAACATACGGCTATTGAGAGGCGTAGTTTTTACGAATTATAATTTTCTTTTTCAGGTGAAACTTGCATATCCTTGTCAACAGACTTCAGATTGGTTTGCTTGACTCGTCCAGTGTTAGAAACTGCGTTGTCAGCTATGAACAATTTGCGGGGAAATAGCTTGGTTATCAATAACAAGTAAGTAGCTGTGCACACAAAAAATTTGTCAAAATTCTTCTGTACGATAGCCGTTGAAAGGGTTATGAAAATCAGTCAATGAAACTATATGTTATTTATTTGTTTGTTTCATACATCACAGGATCGCAGGTTTTGGATTTATAATTTAAAGTTATGGGATATGACTGGCAAACCACACACATGCAATGAAACTCACTTTAGTAAGTTCTATTCGAAATGTCAAAACTACTTCCAATGATAGTGATCTTTCGATTTCAGAAGTCTCAGATTCGCCCCTTACAAGCAATACACGTGGTGGGTACACAATCGCCTTGGAAAAGGGATTCGGAAAGTGATACCATCATGTGCTCTTTGGGCCATTCGTGATGCATTTCCTGCAGTGGATGGCAACTATGTACCATTTATGGAAAGTCGCACTGAAGAACAGAGACTACTTTGTGCAGATGAGAGTGAGGAAGACTGAAACATTGAACTGATACGAGCTTGTAATTGGAAAATCGCTTTGACACCTCTTGCTAAGTCTTTTCGTCCAACACTGGTCACAGCAAATCGTCAAATACTGCTTTCTCTGACAAGCCAAGTTCAAACAAGTGCTAAAGTTTATTCTTGCTTTTGTCTCTCAGACCTTGGCTTGCTTGATGATATGCTATGACCACTGTCAGATGAAAATACTAAGCAAATGATTCTGTAGCTCAACACAACTTTCAGACACAAGAATTGATATGAAAAAGTAGCCATATATCACCATCATCAAAACCATAATTGTTCGTTATTGCTGTAAATTCATCGGGATTCTTTGTGAATATTACAATGTGTCATTTCACTTCATTAGGTTTATGATTCATATGTTTCAAATCGTGTACGAATATCTTTTATGGGTTCGTCTTTATCCGGCTTTTCCTTTGACGCAATGTTTTAGGAACTTTAGCGGGCAATTTGGGTGCTTGAACGTTTCTATTTTCTTGTTTGATTTTCAGAGTTTCGCCCATTAGTGCTTGGAGGTAAAACTTATCCTTCCTCTGCGATATTTTCTTTGTTACCCAATTTTGTGTCACTTTCGAAAACGATAATTTATATCTGTTTTTATCGTCTGCAGTTTTGGCTTGGGCACAATCAGTTCCTGAGTTATGATCTAGAATAGCAAGCTCAGACCTTGCAACCATACCATTCCATCCGAAATGTAGCCTTTCAAGGCAATATTTGTTATATAATGAGTGGTATACTTCGAGTTGACCAGTATGGTTGAATTCTGTTAGATACTGCAGATCATTTAGCAGGGTCTTCTCCTTCACAACTGTTTCCAGTGCTTTGTATGCTGGAGATCCTTCTTTCAGCCATGGTTTTTCAAGTCTGCCCCGCTTGTTTAACTTAGGATGTTCGCATATTTTATATACAGTGGCATCTTCCCATCAGTGCTTATTTCTTATATGGTGAAGGATGCTTACCCATTTTTCTCGAAGAAGCATGTGATCTTTATTGCAATTTGATTAACATCACCAAAAATGGTTTACTATTGATTTGATCCATTCATTTAAATCATGGCAGCCTTTCTTTTTGGCCAGTTTTACTAATTTCTTTTTAATATTTTTCCCGACGTCCCAAATTTCAAATTGATGTTTTATGTCGTCTCTTTGATTTTTAT
This sequence comes from Aurelia sp. 4 Dawson et al 2005, assembly GCA_964019985.1. Classification (NCBI taxonomy): domain Eukaryota; kingdom Metazoa; phylum Cnidaria; class Scyphozoa; order Semaeostomeae; family Ulmaridae; genus Aurelia; species Aurelia sp. 4 Dawson et al 2005. Next base: position 3,322,998 of record OZ026511.1, on the reverse strand, counting down.
GTACGCTCTTATCTGAATATGACGGTTAGTTGTTAGACTTTCGATCTTCAATCCCGCCCCTTCTATCGATTCTATGCATGAAATCAAACCTTGTTTTTCCATATGAGAAGAGTTTGCTACGGTTCCAACGTGAATAACAGAAACATCTAAAATTTTGTTGCTTGAAGTATCTATTATGGTATATGTTCCATACTTGGCATTATAGCCAGGTGAATCACACCGACCACCTCCAGCAACATGAATTGGGTTTCCATTTCCAATGTTAGAAATAAGTTCTGTGCGGAATTTATTGTAAAAAATGTCAACCACCGGGAAAAGAATCTTTCGCTGAATATTATGATAGAAGGTACGGCCGAAAATTGTACTTTACACGGCTGGTGTAATCTGCATAACGCAGGTTGCATAATGCAGGTTGCAGGTCATGTTTTATGGCCAAGGGCTGCATGGCTGTACCATAGGGCCACCTTTTTGGTGACACTAAGCTTTTTAGTTTCAGGGGGTTTGGTCTCAAAGCTTAACAATGCCAATATCAAAAATTTATGTTCTATAATATACTTTGTCAAAGTTTCTTGTAAAGCATGAAACAAATTTCGGTAATTAAGAGAAAAGTCACAAAGTCCATATTTTCAAGCTTGGAGTAGGAACAACAGAAAAGGGCAGACTTGGAAAACTCTAAAGGTTGCTCCGAGGAAGCAACTAACACAATGGCATTTCACTGATTCCCAGAAAATCTCGTACACCTCTGGCAAAAAAATCCTTTTTGCTTTTGAGAAAATCCATCAAAAATCTTACAAATCCTTTGCTTGAAAAAATCTTACAAATGAGTGAAGTTCCCACAAAATTCTCCTGGATCAAAAATAACAGATTCATGACAATCCACAAGGTTATTGAGGATAACATTACAATGTAATTGCATCATGTTAGGTATTATGCATATTGAATATGAATAGAATGATGTCACTCATTGATTCACCATTGATTTGATAACAATGGTTTGTGGTCATAGGATCTGAGTCAGAGGCAATTAATCACTTGCAACCAAGTAATTTAATTAATGACATTGATTTGCTAATCCTGTGGCATGTTCTTTCCACAGGAACGGTAGTTCTACAATTTGCAATCCCCCAGACACAGAAATGTTAGCCTTCTGTGGGTGACAGCCTCTTGATACAGCCATGCAGCCCTTGGCCATAAATCATGACCTGCAACCTGCATTATGTAACCTGCGTTATGCAGATTACACCAGCCGTACTTTACATAAGTTCATCAATTCACAGATTCATTCCCAGAATAGAGTATAGAGGCTGCCACCAATAAGTTACCTACAAACATCCCCCGAATTACAGGGGTCGAATACCATTTTGTTTCGTGATAATTTTCGCATGCTCGATCAACTTCCAGCATTAATCGCTTTGATTGCAATTTGGTGACTCTAGCAGGGGCATTACACAAAGAACAAAACCTTAGCAATGTCAGTAAACAGGACCAAAAGACGATAAATTTTGATTCATCGGTTGGAGATGACTGCTCTGCAGCTTCAACGTAATCCTCCTCACTTTCGGATGATTCTTCCCAATCCTCGGTTCGGAAAGACGTATCAGCATAATTTTCAGTTTCATTCAAAGTATTACTGTCTTCGGAGTCACTGTTTCAAGATATTACATGAGAAGAAGTTCCTGATTGCTGGAGGATGGAAAATTCGGTATTTACACCAATTTCTGAGAACCGTTTTTTGGCAATGTTTCCAACAGAAATATTTTTTTCTGCAGCATATAGGATGCTACATTGTGATCCTACAGAAATCAATCTCTTGCTGTTGTCAACAGATTTGCTGACATACGTTATCTGCTCAGTCACAGTGGATGCAGTTTTTACAGGTTCATCGATGGGATCTTCAGCTGAAATCGATGTAGAGGCAGTCTCATCTTCCACTACATTCAGAAGCTAAAGTTGAGGAGAAAGGTTACTCTGTAAATATTTTCGTTTCAACAACCTTCTAAATCAAAGTTTCTTGTTTATTCAAATTTGAAACAAAGAAACCTTTACTGAGAAACATAATTTTTATTAAAATTTCACCCACTAAAGAAAAGTCTCTAAGGAAACCCCTCGTTATGACCAGTTTCCAGAGTCCAATACCACCCAGATAGGACCCACCCATGTTTTTTTACTTGTTTTTTGGCGAAAACACGCAAATGATTAATGTAACGACAGCATGGGCGTGAAAATGTTACAAGAGAACAATATGCCAAACTAATAAAGTTGATACCGAAACAAAACAAGAATTTTAGTACATGATTTATACTGAATTCAACGCAATTAAACTTAGTCATATACAGGAAAATCACAGAGCCACTTAGGGTCAGAAAGTTGAAATATGCTGTGACGAAATGGAATAAATAGCAACGCAATACATAGTCATCAGTGAAAAGGAAACACCTACTCAGAACACTCGAAACACCTTTGTAGTTATGTTTTATAAAGGAAATAGCTCAAAAATATTGAAAAATAGAAGAAAATTATGCCTACCATACGGTTTTCATTTCTTGCAGCTCTTTCCGTGGAGGCCTTTCTTTTCTGGATAGGTTTCGAAAATGAGAAAATAGTGGGCACTGCATCTTTCTTTAATCGTTTCGCCCCTGGTTTATTTTCCATCAGATCTTTCTACAAATTTGAAAGTAAACGTAATAAACCCACTGTCAATCAGCTCTTGGATAATATAGCTAGAAAATATCAATTTTGGACACTGCTCCTTCGAGGTAATCAAACTTTTTGCCTTGTGTAAAGTATGAAAAATCAACCAAATATCTTGTTTTCTTCCAAAGTTATCATTGCTCTGATTTCGTTCGTTTTTGATTTGTTTCTAGTCAACAGGTATTGCTCTGATGGAGCCCAAATTTTATCCTCTTTTTCATTTTCTTGCATACACAGTGAATGGAGAATATATACTTTATGTCAATATAAAGAAGTGATTAAAAGCGTACCTTCAAATCTCTTTCGTAGCAATCATCCTCGAAGTGCTCTGAACAAATGTAAAAACTTTTATCTTTTGGTAACTCGCCTGCTCGCCGAATGTTGTTCAACCATCTCTTTCTGAGTTCTCTATCTTGACCCTCTCCCGGTATTTGATGGAAAAACAGCGCTTCATTGTTACTCAAACGATTAGTACAACCGAAAGCAGAACAGCTAGGCATTTTGGTGTAATTTTACAAATATTTGTTTCAGAATTAGTAACCTTTCTCATGATTTGCCGGCCTTGAAATAACTACTTCACCGACACCAATCCATATCCTTTATACTGCGCGTGGCTTCTTGCACGTGATGACGTCAAACAACAACACTCGCTCCAGTCTTTTTGGCGGGCAAGATGGCGTCCTCCACGAAGCAAGATTTAGGAGCAAATAACGGCGGAATAACACGATAAAATCGCAGGTAAACATCAATTTTGCTTAAATAACATTCATTTGACTCGAAAGGAATGACTCGAGAGAAACAAAGGAATGACTCGAGCGAAACAACGATTGGTGTACCACAGGGTTCGGTCTTGGGACCTCTTCTGTTTAACATATACCTCAATGATCTCTTCATGTTTGTGAAGGATGCTCAGATATGTAACTATGCAGATGATACAACTATCTATGCTTGTGACAACAATGTTGAAAGTATCATTGAAACATTAGGGAGTGATGCCCTTAAAATTGCAGAATGGTTTCCGAACAACTGTATGAAGTTGAATGAGGACAAATGCCATCTAATGGTCTTTGGGGATAAAAGTAATGATATTTCTTTAAATATCGGAAGTGTGAGGATAAAAGAGAGCACGGAAGAAAAGTTGCTTGGAGTGATTCTGGACAAAACATTATGCTTTAAACAGCAAGTAAGGTCCATTTGCAAAAAGGCTGGGCAAAAGCTACATGCTCTCTCGAGAACCTCTCATTTTCTTGATACTGAAAAACTAAAGAGAATAATGAATGCATTTAGCTTGTCCCAGTTCAACTACTGTCCTCTTGTTTGGATGTTCTGCGATAGAACACTTAATAACAAAGTTAATCGTATTCACGAACGGGCATTGCGGATAACTTACAAAGATATGAGATCAGATTTTGACACAATGTTACTCAGAGACAATGCGGTCCCAATCCACATCAAGAATTTACAGTTGTTGATAAATGAAATTTATAAGACAAAATGGGAGCTCAATACTACTTTCATGAGGGAGATCTTTGTTGAAAAACACAGTACTTATGGGTTAAGAAGCTGCCATAATCTACTACTGCCACAAGCGCGCACTACGTGCTATGGCTTAGAGACGATATCGTTTCTAGGGAATAGATTGTGGCAGGCACTTCCCAATGACATGAAACAATCAGATACCCTCTCCAGCTTTAAAAGGAGAATAAAATCCTGGAAGGGAGAGGAATGCAACTGTAGACTGTGTAGACCTTTCGTGGCGCAGGTTGGGTTCTTAAAAGGATAAATGCGTTGCATTGTACATACCAAAAAAAAAACTGTAAAAACATTGTAAAAATCTGTAGATAAGTATTTATACTTAATTATTCCTTATGTTAGATATATATGTATTTCTTTTTATTTCAAACAATTTTACTTTGTAGTAGGCTTGAATTAGCTTTTATTCTGTAGCTATGTTTATACGCCTACTTTAAATAAATCGATAATAATAAAAGGAAGCTAAATCAGAGATTTCGATTTTTGAGTGAACTTCCCCTTTAAATTAAATTTTCGATATGATATAGAGATGAATAAAGCTGATTTCGCAGCTCCCTTGACGATAAGTCTCACATAAACTGTATTTTGTTAAACCCATCTCTTGTGCCGTCTTCATATTTTGTTGATTTTATTCACTGTGCGTCAAGAATTTGCTTAGGCCAAAACGTCAAATCTCTGGCTTGGAGGTGGAGTTAAATTTGTCCTTTGAAGGTTAATATCTCCACTTTCAACACACCGATATCAACAAACGAGGTATCTATGTTCAAGTTAGCTATCAAGGTATGTCTTGAAAGTCACCGTGGCTTGATTCGCACTATTTTCTTATCACTAGGGTTGACGAAATCTGGATACTTTTTTGGGACACCAGGTGCAACACGGAAAACAAAATAGTTTTTATCGCCATATTTTGAACTATTTTTCTTTGACTTGTTTTTGTGTTCAGTGCTCTCATTTTAGTTGCCGCACTATGAGAAAACCTTTTTCCATTTGGTCCACTGTCAAGAGCACCCTCATGAAACTTCCTTCTATAATTTTTCCCTTGGAAATTACTTTGACCCTTTCGACGACAGATAAAAAAATTCATCTCTCTGTTGATTAACAGCTAAGGATGACTGCAGAGGAGATAGGAGCAAGTCTGCGAAATGTTTTTGCCGCTGACCAATAGCACTATGCGCCACCGCATTTAGTTTGAATTTGTAAATCTGGGAAACAACCAGGAAAAGCGAACAAAAGAGTTTAGAGGATTCCTGTCCCTAGGGAATCAGCTTATTGTAATCGACCCATGGCTACTTGCACATGTTGAAAACAGAAGATCTCAAGGACGAAAGCTCAAGATTATAAAACATCAAGAAAAGCATCAAAACATTGTAATAAATTTCACAGTGATGGCCAGAAAATCGAGGAAATTGAACAATTCAAGGTTTGGCGAATATTTCCAAATCTAGCCGCAGCCTTTTCATCTTAATCACTGAAAATTTTCTCCAAGATCCAAGCAACATTCTGAACCAGGTGAGTTATTTGGGAAAATAGGGGATGGCTTCTACATTTTTTATCGAGAGAGTATTGGTCTTCACAAGTCTACCGTCCTAAGTATTTTGGTCTGGCGAAGTAAGTCCTGCTAGTGCTCAAAATCCTTGATATAAACAAGCACTCAAATCATTTTTGAATAGGAGGATCCTTTGTTGTTTATTTCGTTGAATTGGAAGCCTATCTGACCCTTCTGAGCCTCACTAGCGAAACAATTTTAAGTTTATCAGATTTTGGTGCAAAATTTGTGAAGAAAAATTGATCGAACTTCTATGTCATTTGCTAAAAATCTAGTCGTAGCCTTTTCAGGAGACTTTTTGTATCGATCGAGATTTTATTTGGCTATCAGAATATCGTATCGGTACCACCGGGAAAATAGGGATGATGTCGTAAAAATTAGATATCTACTTGTTGGTTTTATGTCGATTTCAGAGCCCACCATTTTTGTTTGTTTACAATCTGGCTGCCGCAAACAATAGAGAGCAACGACAACAGCTCAAAGCGAGGTCAAAATTATACCCCCGTGATTTTTCATGTTAGCATAGAGTCCTTCATGTCTTTTTGAGTTCAAGGTCAGTATGGCCGCCTACGTAGCCTGATCCCCCAAGGGGTCGGGTAGTAATGGGGGCGAAGTTCTCCTTGGCTGCATGTACATGTCGTATTTTTGTGATGTTAATTTCGAATCTGAGGTTTTCTTAAGAATTTTCCTTTTTCGCTCTCACTTACCGAAATATTCTGTCACCCTCTGAGAAAAAAATAGTATTATTTCTGTTTCTTACTTTTGTTTACCCATGGGTATACCATTTATAGGAAGTTGGTCATTAAGAGAAACTCATTTTGAAATTCTATCCAATAACTTCAGGGAAAGCATGACTGCATCCAGAAAATATTACTTGCTCTCGTCAGATTCAGCTACTGGCGACCCCTCGGTTCGCTGTCGTCGTTCCTCGCAGACAATACGCACTGCGGGAAGTTTAGGCCATCCACCAGTTAGTTGAAAACAGAAACTCCACGCTTTGCACGATTAAAACTGCGCAAAATGAGTTTGATTTCCCCACAAGGCTGGTTAGCGATTAAAAAAACTGCGACAAACTACGAAGGTCCAAGTGAAGCCGTCTTGTTTTTGTTTTGATTTGTTCGGTAAAGTTCCACTTGAGCTATGTACATGGGCCCTTTACCTGTGGTCGTTGTTGTTGCGGTGAAAGTTTTGTGAGTAATCACTCCTCTAGCTGAGACATGGAGCGTTTTGTAATGATTCAAATTTCAATATTGTCTCGGTTTCCCAAAAGAGCTCAATCTTGGTCAAAACACTTTGGAAAAGTCACAAAATTGCACTAATTCGGTCTTTGACTACAGGTCCCCCCCTCCCCCCTTTCAATGTTGCTCGAATCAAACGCCATTTGACCATCTCAACATTGAATTAGGAGGGGAGAGGGGGATTAGAAGGTTCTAAACGCAAGCTTGTGCGTCGATATTTTAGGAAACATCATGAAAACAACGAAATTTGCCTGTGTCCCAGCTTATTTTGACCTGGATTGCAGCTGTCAAGCGTATGACTGCTTTGAGGAGAAAGATTCGGTCTGTCGCCGCCTATTGTTTAAACTACTGTCTATTGTTACATACAATCTTAAGCTAATTTGACAATAAAATATAGATGTTGCGTGTGGTACTAGTATGTAAATTAAACGACAATACTGTAAATGAAAGATTTAAGTACCAATGTAGCATAGATGTTAAAACCACGACGTTGCGAGCGTATACTCATTTTCAAGACAACGACGAAATTGACAACGAGTATACGCTCGAAACGTCGTGTTTTTAACATCTATGCTACATTGGTACTTAAATCTCTCATTTACAGTATTGTCGTTTAATTTTGACAATGATTGTAAGGATTAGATTACTTTAGAAGTTTCATTCGGTTTGCTCTGATGTCACCGAGAGGATTCGAGAGATACGACATTGGCTTCTTTTACCTCGATCTTCAAGCTTTTTGCCATTAGAAGTTACCTGCGGGTCTCTGGTTTCAGCTGTAGCATATTTTTTATCTTTGAGAGCTCGTAACTCAATGAATCTTAACCGATTTGCAAGATTCTGGTCTCTAAAATTATTTGAAAATCTTAGGAGCAGGCTTACCTTTTCATGAGCCAATTCATCTTATAGTTATTTTTCAATATTTAAGCCTAGAAGAACTAATAGACCTTTTTTCACAACTGTATTCAATTCGTACCAAGTCTTTTGATGCAAATGAATTAGCATAACTCCTGTAACTCTAGAATTTATTCACATATCTGGTCGATTAAATTAGAAAATTTCGAACTACGTTTTATGCCACACAACCATAACCACCATGTCCCATTTAAGTAAACGTGTATTTCTTTTTCTGGTTTCTTTTTCATTCTTTATTTCTTTCTTTCACTCGTATGTTCAATGTGTGTCTCGAATAGGATGCCACGTAATATTTGCGATTATGTCTAACCTGTCCATCCAGGCAATAATTTGTTTCGATCGCGGACCCGTGGCATGTAGCTTGAGACAAACACTAGTTTTAATCTTTATGTTCTCATAGTCATAGTCTTTTGCTCCTCGGGGTATCATTGAAGTAGTATTGTATAGCTGTATAATATAGTAATCTTGTAAAGGAGGGTAGGTTGTAAATTTTTATTGTAATCTTTCAGTGGATATATAAAAAGATGCAGAAAATGTTTTGAAATTGTGTGTCTAAAGAACAAATGCTGGGCTTTCGTTGATTAAAGCTGCAAAATAAACTCACTCACTTTGATACCAATTAGGCAGTTACCAAGGCAATATAATAGTCTCACTTCTCTGGATTTCCAAAGCTGTATAGAGCCTGTAAAGAGAAGATGGATCAAGCTAGCACTGAAGGCCAGAGACGTAATTTGTCAACTTGAAAGTCGTTTGTTTGTCAACATATCGTTCAACAGTAAGACATGCTTGATAACAAATGGAAGACGTAATAAAGTCACAGCATTATAGTTACAACCAGTTGCATTTCGGTATAATCAAATGTAAATGAAATTCACGTGAAATCTGCGTTTTCAATTAGAGATGCAGAGCAAGTGTTGTGGAAATTGCTTCTGATTGGCTTGTCCTCGGAACCTGGCCAAAATTTACTATTCGTCATTCGACAATCAAAGAAAATAAAGGAAAAAATGTGACAGGCAGAGATTATTTGGAGCCTGATGGAAATCAATGCATCCATTCAAAATGACATAAAAAGGAGGAAGTTCTAAAACCGCTAGTCAGAGAGACAAGAATTCAACAGGGACCGAGAACTGCCTAACCATTTATAAGGAAGGAATTTGCATTGGGAACTTCTTTGTATGGATGTATACAGGGTATCTCGACGTGTACCCCGTTTAACTGCACAAAGGAACACAACGACATACATTTCCGACTTCATTCCTAAATTCATTAAGCTTAAACTTAGCTGCATATACCTTGCATTTGAAAGTCGTCTATCAAACACCGGAGATGCGAACTCCCAAATTTGAACTTTAGAGTGCATCTAACACTAAGGGTTTTGATGAAGGCTATGATTTGATATCATAGGCATTTCCAAAATACATATATGGTTTAATTCTCGTTGCTGTTTTTGGAGAGAATCATAGATGCATAGCTACAATTTTTTGAGGTAATAAAATAAAACGTGGTAAGAGTGACTAACTCGTGTTACATCTCCAAATGAGCAAGCATGTGCTCCCTTTCCTGTTCCTTGACACAAACAACGTCAACAATGGAATGCAATACAAGAACCACTGCCTTACGAGAAAAACAAATTCATCAACAATAGACCTTTTAGCTATTCTGAAAAATAATCTGGGTCGAACAACATTTTGAAGAATTTTCGAATGTGTACAATAGTGATAGAAGCTCGAGCGCTAATCAGTCGAGCCTCGCGTATAAAAATGTATAAATGTATTGCTCGATCCAGACTCTTGCAGAATAGCTAAAAGGTCTATTGCGTAAGCATCTCCAAGCGTAAATTTTTTCAAAAGCAATAAAGATTAAAGTTGAAACTTGGCAGAACATTCTTTGCTTGTTCCTAAGACTAATCAAGCTGTAAGTTCGGGCCTTCCTTGCATGGGGCTTTGCGTGCCCTGGTAAGCTCGTATGCCTTTGGTGCGGAGACCCTTTGCTTTTGACCAAAATTGGCCAATTTTTCGGGCGGGTCCAACAGTCTTCGTATACGCTTTTCGGCTGAGTGAAATGTTCCTCGTTCCTTTTGTATATCATTTTGTTGTTGATAAAATCAGAACATGGCTCTAGAGTTTCCATATCATGCAGTCTACACATATTATTAAGCTTAGAGGAAGTCATCGTTTGGTTTAGATGTTTGAAATCGAAAAATGTTAGTGATAACTTATGTCCTATAGTTTTCCGTTCGGTCATACAATTTGATTACATCTAGTGTAGGAAAATCCTAGTGGCTGCTGAAAATATACTAAGCTGGTATGATGATCAAGAAAAAGAAGTAGAATTAACTGCTTCTATAAAACAAAATAGCTATACGGACGAAAAAGATGAAATGCAAATATCAAATTTCTTCGTTCGTAAATTTGTTCGTAAAAATAGAATTGAAAATATTCACAATAGTGTGGCTGTCTGTAGAATGAAGTGTGGGTAAGCAATATGTGTGATATATCAGGCAAGTTATTCACGGTAATAACGGGTACATTATTAATCACGGCTTTCGACCTGCTGATTAGGTTTGTAAGAAAGGAGCGACTACAAAAACAATTAAAGGCTAACCAACTATTTTTGGGTTATAGCAAGACGTTCAATTGTGGCTTTATTGCTCTGACTGCAAAGATTTAATTTCCTCTAATCAAATTCCCTTTTGGGGGGAAGGGAGCCTTCAAAGGAAAATCCATCTTCAGCGATACTATGGGCCTCTGCCTTTGTTCTTTTCCAAATGTAACTTGCAAAGGACACGACTTATCTTTCTCCGTGAATCTATATCGTCTAAGAAATGAATTTATAAAGTAAACTAGGTTTGGAATACGATTGATGGTAGTTTTGGATTGGAATGTCCTAGTTCTTCGAAAGCAATTAGTCCTCATCATCAATGGCTTACTAAATTAGAAAGACTTGAATCAAGGGTTGGAGGCCCAAGTTTGGTTTGCTTTCAAAAGTTATACCTAAGGTTGAGGTTCAGTGATGAGATAACGAAGAAAATAAGGGGACTTAGGAGAAAATAACATAAAGGGAAAGAATAAGAAATTTACGTGTTAAATTTCCTGTTACGTTCTGCAATAGAACACTTGACAACAAAGTCAATCGTATTCACGAACGGGCATTGCGGATAACTTACAAAGATATGAGATCAGATTTTGACACAATGTTACTCAGAGACAATGCGGTTACAATCCACACAAGAAATTTACAGTTGCTGATGACTGAAATTTATAAAACAAAATGGGAACTCAATCCTACTTTCATGAAGGAGATCTTTGTTGAAAAGCACAGTACTTACGGGTTAAGAAGCTGCCATAATCTACTGCTGCCACAAGCGCGCACTACTTGCCATGGCTTAGAGACGATCTCGTTTCTAGGAAGTAGATTATGGCAGGCACTTCCCAATGACGTGAAACAATCAGATACCCTCTCCACCTTTAAAAGGAGAATAAAAACCTGGAAAGGAGAGGAATGTAACTGTAGACTGTGTAGACCTTTCGTGGCTCAGGTTGGGTTCTTAAAAGGATAAATGCGTTGCATTGTAAATACTAAAAATTTCTGTAAAAACATTGTAAAAATCTGTATACACGTGTTATATTGAATTAATCCTTATGTTAGATATATATGTATTTTTCTTTTATTTTGAAACAATTTTACTTTGTAGTAGGCTTGAATTAGCTTTTATTTTATAGCTAGCCATTATACGCCTACTTTAAATAAATAGATAATAATAATAATAATAATAATAATAATAATAATAATAATAATAATAATAATAATAATAATAATAATAATAATAATAATAATAATAATAATAATAATAATAATAATAATAATAATAATAATAATAATTTAAGCCCTGAGAGGTTTTGTCCATTTATTTCATTATAAGCAATACACCATTAACAATTCTTTAACAAATCAAGTCTATCATTTAAGGTATCTTACTCCCAGATAACTACAATTTACATTTCTAAGAGCTTATAGAAGTTTTCTTGATTCATTATTTCACTCAAAAATTTTGGAGACAACAGTGTTTTGTAGCCTACCTGACACAGCTTTTTCACCCAATTCAATCTTCTCTCCTTGCTCTGAAAGCCCACTCTCAAGATTTTTTAATATGGTTCGCACAACGGAAACCAACCGATATAAACGATCAAGAGTCTCCTGGGGTCTCCCATTATGCTGCGGTAATTCTGCGTGTATGATTCGCAAAGAGAATGGCACCAAACAACCTGCAATGCAATAGAAAATGATGTTAAACCAGGTGTAAATCCCATGAAGCGAAACAGGCTTGACGGGAGATAGCGAGAAGAGTTGAGGTAGAATGAATCCTTGATAATTTTTAAGTGGTAGCAGATGGCTGACTTGCAGATAAATTCCTTTCTCGTAGTTATTGGTATATTGTTATTGACTTGAAAGTTCAAACTTGCCACCACAAACAGAATGATATAAAATGGCTAGAAGACAGATCCAATGATCATTTCAACGGCATGCATTTGTTGATCCTTTAGAGCCAACTTAAATTGCCAGTAACAGAGTTGATTATAAACAGAATGCAAGCTGATGGGGTTGTACCGGGCGTCCCAAAAAAGTATCCGGATTTCTTCGACCCTAGCGATAAGAATATATCGTGACTCAATCCGAAATGATTTTCAAAACATACCTCGATAGCTAACTTGAACATAGATACCTCACTTGTTGATATTGAGAGTGCATTGAGAGTGAAAATATTCATCATCTCCCTTGACCTATCGTCAAGGGAGTTCCGAAATCAGTTTCATTCGTCTCAATATCGTTAATTTATTTACTCATACTATTCATCGGTGAAAGAACTCCCTTGAGCATCAACGCACTGCGTATTTTCGAAGCTGCTTTCCCGGGTGGGTCATCAACAAGAGAGGAGATATCTTTTGGCCCTCAAAAGATCTCCAGACCATCCTGTCTTGACTCCCGAGAGATCTGATCAAAAAATTGTTCTCAAGGAATGACTCGACGATTTCAAAAGTGTGATGCTAAAGGGAGTGCTTTCACCGATGAACAGTATGTGTAAAATAAATTGTCGATATAGAGATGAATGAAACTGATTTTGGAGCTCCCTTGACGACAGGTCTCACATAAAGTGCATTTTGTAAAACACATCTGTTGTGCCGTTTTCAAATTTTGTTGATTTTATTCACAATGCTTCAAAAATTTGCTTCGGCCAAAACGTTAAAGCTCTGGTTTGGAGGTGGAGGCAAATTTGTCCTTTGAAGATTAATATCTTCACTCTCAATACACTGATACCAACAAACGAGGTATCTATGTTCAAGTTGGCTATCGAGGTATGTTTTGAAAATCATTTCGGATTGATTCATGCTATATTCTTATCGCTAGAGTTGACGAATAGTGAAGCACACAAATAGTGAACGGCTGGAAGAAATTTACATTTCACAATGCAATGTTATGAAAAATCAAATTCCTGCTAAGTGAAACACTTGAAGAAAGGATATACCTTAATATAATTGATGGAAACTTTTAACCGTTTTATGTCACATATTGTTCAGCTACAGCCAAAGCTTCACTAAAATATTTCAAAAATTGAGTGGCAGAGGGGCAATTTCCGGGACTTACCCCGTGAAAAATCACGAAAATATGAATCTCAGTTTTCGCAGAAAAGTAATAAAATGAAAATATTTTGAAAATTTGGTTTGCAGTGCAGTACCTATGACTTGCTTTATACTATTGTCATTCAGGATGGAAATTGCACTTTAAAAATCATTTAATCGCATTCTTCCTGATTTTGGCCGATCTTGCCAAGAACTGCCGACGTAAACAATGATGGTGACTAAGGCCACGTCCACACGTATCCGGATATGTTTGAAAACGCATATTTTTTTCCGTATAAAAGAGGTCTGCGTCCGCACGAGGAGCGTTTTCGAAAACATCCCCGCCCAAAAACGCCGTGACATTCAAAATTCAATATTCGATGATGAAATTCATATTCGATAATCGATAACGATATTTTCTCCTTGATCATTGACAAGAATGCTCCCGTCAAGACATTGCGCGTTTCTGAAAGGTACTGCCCATGGGTAAATGAGGACCTTAAGAGGCTAATAAGAAGCAAGGATAAACTTAAAGAAGCTGCTGTTAAAAACAAATTTCTGATTCTTATGAGCTCTTATAGGCATATTAGAAATAAAATTAACAAACAAAATTTGGAGCTGAAAAGGCAGTATTTTTCGGAGAGACTTGCTCAAGCTAAAGGCAATATGAAGGAATCTTGAAAACGATCAACCAGGTGTTGAATAAAAGATCTAAATCCACTAACATTGATCTTTTGAAGGGACCTGGAGGAGAAATCGTAAATAAGCAGGAAATCTCCAACACTATGAAGGATTATTTCTGATCAGTAGGTAAGGATCTCGCTAGCAAGATTGAGGATGCCCCCAACCCCTTGCTTACAGGTGAATATAATCTCAACCCTGATAATAGGCGCTTCAATTTTAGGCCAATCGTAGTACAGAACATCAGGATGCAATTGGTGCAGATGCAATTCTACAAGTTTTTAAACAATCTTAGTCCTGAGTATACAGTAGAACCAATACCCCCTCTTCACCAGTCGCACTACTGCCTTCGCAACCAGGATGTCATTGGGCGATTGATTGCAAGGACAGAAAAATTCAAGTCGACCTTCTATCCAAATTGTTTATCGGAATGGAATAGGCTTGAGCCTGAACTGAGACTTACACCTCAGAGTTGGTCCTAGTAAGTTAAATTTCCACAAATTCAAGCATAATTTTAGAGATACCATAAACCCGATGTGCCCAACAAGCGATGGCATCGAGGATACGGAGCACTTTTTGTTGCTCTGCCCCTCTTTTGATGTTCAACGACAAGATCTTCTCGCTGGAATGGTTGAATTATTACCACCATTTGTGCAAATCACCGATCTTTCAAATGATGCTTTGACACAGCTTTTATCATATGGTGATCAAGAACTTTCTTATGACCTGAACAAAAATATACTCGAATTGACCTTACGCTTCATTATCGAAACTGGTCGCTTTGACTAAGATTTTTCGAACTTCAGCTATGCACAAAGCAACCGACACGTCCGTTAACGTAAATGTTCATTCGCTTTGTAAATTCGGTTTCACATCAGATGTCAGGCATTTAAAATTACTTAAAATCACAACTCATTACAGCGTAATGAGTTGTGCACTTAAACTTATCACAACCCTGACCTTACATCTGATGTGGAACCGAATCTAGTATAGTATAGTATCCATTAGATATCAATTGTCCGTAGTTTTTGTTGTAGTTAGGTTAACATTGCATGTCTTTTAATATTGGTCATGGGGTAGTCATTGTCTTTCGTTCCCATGGTATCGTCCCTGTAGTGTTGTATAGTAATTAGAACTGTATAGTAGACTGTAAGATTTGTTGTAATACTTTCAATGAATAAAAAAAGATGCAATTGGTAAGATAAAGACATCAAAGAGCTTTGCAAGTGACAACATATCTAGCTATTCTTTAAAGCTAGCCGCTCCATATATTGAAAACGCCTTGGTTTTCATGTTTGATACCTCTCTTGAGACAAGTCAGTTTCCTGATTCTTGGAAAAATGCACGCATCACACCAATTTTTAAGGAAGGTGAAAAGACTGAAAGATCCAACTACCGCCCAATGTCAGTTATCCCCGTCATCTCAAGGCTCTTTGAAAAACTAGTTTTTAACCAACTTAACGAGTATCTGGTGAGGAATAAACTTATTCATCCTGGTCAACAGGCTTCCTACAACTCCTTTCTACATTGACTTTCTTACTTAAAAACACCGATGACTGGTATAGTGGGTTGGACACTGGACAGATGGTGGGTACAGTATTCATGGATCTCAAAAGGGCATTGGACACTGTCGACCATGACCTTCTCTGCAAAAAGCTAGAACACTACGGTGTTCAGGAAAGGGAACTGTCTTGGTTTCAGTCCTATCTCGCAAACAGAAAACAGTTCTGCAGAGTGAGTGGGGTCGATTCTGAAATTGGGGAAGTGGAAGTAGGAGTACCCCAAGGATCTTGTCTTGGGCCACTTCTTTTTTCATCTATATCAATGACCTCCCCAGTGCTGTCTAGGGTCCAACTGTATCCATGTATGCTGATGATACTAGCCTTTGCTTAAAATTAACAGATATTTCTCAGCTGAATGAGGCTATCAATACAGTAAATCCCCGCGTATAAGAACCTGCTTCTTTGAGAGCCAGGCTGAAACAGGTTCTTATTCCAAAGGTATGAAGACTAATTTCAAGGTATAGAGGTTCTTATTTGAAGGGTGTCTTTTATGGTGCCCTTCAGAGTCTCACAAACATGTTCTGCCCTATCATTTGTTTTGGAAGCATTCTTATGGGCCTAATAAGTAATTGGGGAGGAGAATAAAATTTTTCAAAGCCAACTGGGACCACAATGACCTTAATACCAGCAATCAAAGATCAACTTTGCAACCCCCGCAATAAGAACCTATGTTTCATCAAACTGAAACATGTTCTTAATTGCAAAGGTGCATAATTTAGGAAAGACAGCCTCTAGGTTCTTATATTGGTAGGTTCTTATATGCTGGGATTTACTGTAACGATCTTGAGCATTTAGACTCGTGGTTGAAAGGCAATAAGCTTTTGCTAAGTGTTGTTAAAACACAGTCTATGTTAATCGCAACCAAACCGAAGCACCGAACGCTCAACAATGCTGTAGAAAAATTGCAACTTAAAATTCGTGGTAGTGAACTGGACGTTGTCAATAAGACAAAATACCTTGGTATTAACGTTGACAATAGTGTAGATTGGAAAGGACATATTAAAGCGGTCTCCACCAAATTATCGAGAGCCCTCGGATTTTTAAAACATGCGAAGAACATCCTGCCAATTGCCTCTTTGAAAACACTGTACTCGAGTATCGTGGAGCCCCATTTTCGATACTGCTGCTTTGTATGGGGTTGTTGTGGCAAAACTGATATTGATCAGCTCCAAAAGCTTCAAAACAGAGGTGCCAGAATTGTAACGAACAGCAGCTTTGATGCCCCAAGTAGACCAGTCATCGGGAATCTTGGTTGGAAAACCGTTCGCGAGCTTGTCGACCAGGAGTCTAGACTGATGGTCTACAAAAGTCTATCAATGAGTTTGCCCCGCGGTACATGAGCAATCTTTTCACAAGAAGCTCGGCATGTAGCTCTCGCAGCCTTCAAAATACGAAAACAGACTTGAGGCTACCAAAGAAAACATCTGCAAATGGGCAGAAATGTTTCTCGTATCGAGGTGCAAAACTGTGGAACAGCCTCCCAGCTGAGACTAAACAGGCAACCTCCATTGCTGTGTTCAAACAGAATATTTAATGGACTGGGGGGCTGGGGGGCGGTCGGGTGACTGGCCGCGGTCCGCGGTCTCTGTGCTCGATTGCTGCTGAACCGGCGATGGAGATCTGTTTTGGGATCTCTGTTGTCGGATTGGCGGGGTCGCGCGCGGGGACGGGGGGTGCTGCGATTGCTTGATCGTTGGAAAATTTCCCAATCTATAGGCTTTTAATGTATATTTCTTTTACTTTTGTAAATTCATTTTTTCATTTTTTAGCTTTGTATATTTATTGTAAGTAGACTTTAGATGTTTTTATTCAGTTTCTTGTAAGTTTTTATGTGGAGGGCCCCTTGAAAATTAGCCGCAAGGGTGAAGGGCCTGCCTCCTTAATAAATTGAAATTGAAATTGAATTATTCGTTATTCAAGCTTTGATGATAGAAAATAGAAAAGCAAAATGCCCTCGAATGATCAATTTGACCAGCAAATCGACACTGTAACGCCAGCATTTTCGAAAAGCTCCGTTTTGACCCGTCCAAACGACAACATTTATGGCACCTTTCCATAAATATGATATACTGACTTCATGACCTTTGGGTACATTGGATTAGAAAAAAATTTTTTTTTGGGTCCATTTCATGCAAGAAGTTATTTTCTTTGGGTTCATGTTCTGTACCCCAGCCTAGCATCCCATATCCTAAATATACCTGAGTGCCCTCCCTGGCCTGGGGACAGATGCTGAAAGCGTAGCCTCAGATGAATGCGGCAGTGATGTTTATTATGTAGTCTATCATAGCTATCAATATTACTGAAAATAATTAAAGAAAGCTCAACAACAATGCACGACTCACTTAGGCCATGACTAAAGTTCTATTGATCTCATTAAAGTCCCGTATGTAAACACCATAACGAGGCACAACAACAACAACTACTATAACAATGTTGAATTGTAGACAAAGACATTTTTATCCTACTCTTGGGTTTGATGAACACAACTGATGAACGAAACGTATGACTTCATTTCTTGTATTAGCTCTTGTCTGTGCAAAAAAACCCTCATTTGGAACTTTATCGACCAATCTTTGAGTCGAATAGGCCAATTATGTTATTTTTTTAACAGTAAAAACTTCAAACCGAAAAGATTAGTTTCACTTGATCAAGTGGCAATTTATGTTGCTTTGACAATATAAGACCATCAATATTGCCGCCATTCTGGATTATTGTAAAGGCGTTTTATTGCGTAGAATCCTTTTTCTTGATGTAACCTTTGCTTGCTACCTCCCAGAGATAAAAAATATCGAATAATCTAACTTTAGTAGAAGCAAGTGACTGACAGGGGTCTGCTTTGGTGTCACATTGTGATACTTTACCACCATTGTGGATTTTCGCCATTTCTAGCCGTTCCCAAATTTTTGAGAGGGTTACCCCCACTCAAAATGTTTGTTATGATGTATAGAACACAAAAAACCTTCAGACTTAATTACCCTAGCATTGGCTACGGATTTTCAGTTTTGCAGCCAACCAATGAACACGGCGTTTGCAAAAAAGATCCACTCTGGAGAGCCTTTTCGAAAAGCCTCGCTTTTGATGACCGAAACCACCATCTCCGTGTGGATGCGAACCCAAAACGAATGAAAAAGATGTGCTTTCAAAAGATACGTGTGGACGCGGCCTAATAGACGATTACGGAAAAGATGGCAGACCTCATTTCACGCAATGCATGATAGGAATATGCCCCCTAGCAACGCATAGCTACCAAAACTTACAACTGCTGCATAAAATCTTGACCACAGCTACGATAGATTGAGGCCGTCGCAACTTCATCGTGAAGTTGACACTCTTCCAAGCCGTTGCTCGCAATAAGGTACAGTTTGTACAGTTTCCCTGCAATATCAAGATGTAGCAGCCTCCAGTTTTCGTCGTTTCATCAAGATTTCAAGAAGATTTTTGGCCTTGTTTACATAACTTATTGGAGAATGGAGGGGTGAATAAAAAGAGAGATGAATAAAAAGTTCTAAAAACATTCGAAAAAAGAACGAACATTGCAAATTATCTTCTCTTGTTGAGATTTGCATAATAACACATAACACTCATAACAAGAGAATTGCAATGGCTTCAGTTCACTTGACCGAACACACTTGACCGAACACAACATTCGAACTCTTTAACTTTCTTTCCGAATCCTCATTCTTTTGGGATTTCTCTCTGCCAAGTCTGACGACTCTCGAGACTGCTTTTTTCAGAATTTGCATCCTTTGTGTAGCTGAGGTTTTATCTGCGAAGTCTACCGTCTTCAGAAAACTTCGTATACTTCAGGTGCCCAAAAGAATACGCGTAGATTTCACGATAAAGCTGCGACGGCCTAAGTCTATCGTAGCTGTGGTCAAGATTTTATGCTGCAGTTGTAAGTTTTGGTAGCTATGCGTTGCTAGGGGGCATATTCCTATCATGCATTGCGTGAAATGAGGTCCGCCATCTTTTCCGTAATCGTCTATTGTAGGTCATTAATGAGGAATTGAGGAAATAGGTTTGGAGGACATTTTGCTCAAGAAAATGCAGGACATGGAATGTTGGACATCATCCAGCACAGTATTAATCATTTACCTTCTTAATAGTGTGTAACATTTACGTAAAATCGTATGTAGTTTAACCCTTTGTTATGCAATGCCTAGGGAAGTCATAGTCTTTTCCCGTCATTGCACAGTTCCTGTACCAGGTGAGTCAATAAAAACGCCCGGCGTTTAAGAAAATTCTGCTCCCTGAATATCAAAGCAACGATATTGAAAACTGTCTCATCTTATTCCCGATATGTCAAATTAGGTTCAGTAATTTACCTGGCTTTAACTGTTCATTCCTTCCCGTCGAAACAGGATATTTTCTACAGAAAACACCTATAGAAAACCTGCAAAAAACGAGTGAAAACACCAAGCAAAATTTTCCTTTGTTCTCCTTCCTTGCAATGATAACTCTTGGATGTTTTTATGTATTTTGTCCTGATAGGAGAATGGAATCCCCCTGAATAAGGTATTCACACTAGGGGGGGGGGAAGACATATCAACCCGCCAATAGGAGAGCACGTACTAAAGCGTGCTGAGAGTCATCGCTGTGAGGTAAACACATTGGGGACTCTTGCTTGTAATTTTAGCACGTTTTTTTAAGATTTCTCTAAGGAACTTTTCTTAGAACATCGCTTAAAAGTCTGAACGGAGTGACCGATTTTAGCCAGGAAAAATTCTAAAAATTATTGAACATTGTTTGGAGGGCAGAAGATGAAATGATATATATGTAAAAAGCTTCCGCTTGCAAATAATACCTAAAAAGAACAAACAAACAAGAGGGTAATACCAACCCAAGTTTAAATTCATAGTTAGTTAATGTCTGAGTGCCATATATATTGAGTACGGTTTGTTTGAATCGGTTTTTATGTTCTTTTAAGTTTTAGTGCTTTTTCAAGTTGGTGATATATGTAAAACATATCTTACTTAGGTTTATGATGCAAATCCTCAGCCAATATCAACTAGCCCCCAGCGACTCCAAAGGCAGGACCCAGCCGAGCAGACCAAAGTTTTGTTCAGCTGGGATCCCCCCCAGAGCCACCAAAGGGCCATTCTACATTTCGGGACAATTAAATTGGAATGTTTTTTGGTGCAGGTGCCCCAGCAGGCCAGTGTCCTGGCCCACCATTGCATCTGTTGTTGCTATGAATTTCTTAATTGATTGTTTAATTTAGAATTACTTGTTGAGCTTGCATCCAACAAGTGTGTCTTTCAGGTTTTACATTTTTTAGTGCTACAAACGGTTTCTTAGTCCCGATGTTATTTAGGGTATCATCCTCTTCAATTATGTGCCAGTTTGTTTTAAGTATTTTGCCAATTTGTATCGTGGTGCTATCAAATGGGATTATAAATGGTAGGTTCTTCTCCTGTGTTTCTATTTTTGTGTTGTTAGGGAATCGTAAATCTATTTGTGAGAAGTTTCCTATTTTGCCAAATTGTTTCTTGACTTCAGAGAGGTTGTATCCTCTTCTGATCAGGTTGTTTCTGAGGGTTGAGAGTTTTTCATTAGTTCCTCATTGTCAGTTATCGTTCTTCTACATCTCAGAGCTTGGCTGTAGATATATGATACCATTTTTGCAGCTTTCTGGATGAAAGGAGTTATTATGTAGTGATGTGCATATATCTTATGGTTTTACGGACAAGGTGCTCAACAAACAAACAAACCTTACTCAATGTATATGGCACTCAGACATTAACTATGAATCTAAACTTGGGTTGGTATTACCCTCTTGTTTGTTCGTTCTTTTTGCATATTATTTGCAAGCGGAAGCTTTTTACATGTATATATCATTTCATCTTCTGCCCTCCAAACAAACTTGGGTTGGTATTACCCTCTTGTTTGTTATCAGTATACCAGGTGAGTCAAGAAAAAGTTTCAGCGTTTGGAGAGCTGTGGAATAAAAAGTATTTGACCGATATTCAAAACTAAAATGTTATTCTATCACTCAAAGGCTAACTTAGATGACAAAATTTTGTTTGGTAAAATCAAACATCTTTGAGACCCAACAATAATCAAAATGCTTGTAAGGGGTTTGTATGGGAATCGAGAATTCCACATCCCATTCTGGTCCATGGTTTATGTGGCATTGAAGTTTGCATTGCCAGTTTTGAGATGCTGAATTCGAATTTCGATAGACAGTAAATTATGGACCAGAATATGTGGAACTGTTGTTCCCAAACATGCCCCTTTCCAGCATTTTCCTCATTTCTAGGCTTGTAAGATGAGGGATACTACCAAACAAAATTTTCTCATCTAAGTTGACCTTTGACTGATAGATGAACATTTCAGTTTTGAATATCGGTCACATACTTTTTATTCCACAGCTCTCCAAACTCAGAAACTTTTTTTGACTCACCCGGTATTGTTCTTTTTGCATATTATTTGCAAGCGGAAGCTCTTTGCATATATATAATTTCATCTTCTGCCCTCCAAACAATATATCATTTCATCTTCTGCCTTCCAAACAGGGTGAACCAGAAAACATACACATTTTTTGAAGCATCATCATACAAAACCTATCAGGACGATTTAAAAACTAAAAATCTGTTGCGTTAGTCTCTAATATTGAGCGTAAATTCAAAAGTTAAGATGCATTGTCTTAGTCTCAAAGAACAATTCCCAAAACTCAGCTTCTATTTGCTATTTCTAAAACTATAAGTGACTAGTTATAGACTCAATTTTATTTCCTTCATGAAATGAATTTTATCAATGGTAAACGAATACATTTCTGATTTTTGAGTCACTAGCTTCACATGAACATCTATGTAAGTGTCTTTTTTCAACTTGGCAAAAAGTGTCCTTTAGTTCAACAAATTTATAGACACGATTTGAGTGGCAAAGCAAGTACTTGCCATATAAAACCCAAGTTCCATCATATTAATCAAAGATTAAATATTCCATGCTCTTTTCCCGATTCCAAAAGCAGTTTCTGATCGTAAGCTATGTCGCTTTGAAGATAGGAGCCCCGAAGGATGGACATATTCCACTAGTGGTATGATTGAAATATTCCATATGATATAACTTTTCGTCCTTTGGTGCTCTTTGAATGAAGTTTTGTACACTTGTGACGGAAATGATTGCCCACATCTTGACGCAAAATAGTGTTGGATTAAGGAAGACTTATTCCACTTAACGCGATATATTTAACTGTACCAAAACCACCCTGCCCATGAGGTTGATCTGTATTGGAAGTCACAGGAGTGAGAAATTTTGTTTTAATAAGACGTATCAGAGAAGCAAAATATTGATTCATTCCCTTGAGAGCCATCAAGGATGCCGTAATTCCAATCAACAATAACAGTAAGCTGGACTTTTGCTTGAGGAAAATAAACAAGCGGCCTTTGGAATATTTCATCCAAAATCGCTCGCAAACATATTCTTAAGCAACAAGTCACTTAAGTTCAGTTCACAACCATTTTTATCAACTTATATTTACAACATAGTTCTCTTAAAAAGTTCTTTAACTATTTCTGATAAAATCAACAAAAATTCTGCAGAAATGAGCTTTTTACTTTATGGAATTCTTACACGCTCCAATAGTTTTCAATATATGCTTTTTGGACTCTTCACGGTATTACAGCAATATAATTATCTTTTTAAATAATTCAAGGTTATCTTCTAATGAAAACCGACTGACTAAAATCTCTTTGCCTTTCATTGTGATTTCCAACGGAATCGCACATCCTTTGGTGCTCCTCGGAGCAGATTTTGAAAATTCAGGTATCTTAGATAGTATTTCAAAGATCAAAAATTATCAAAGCAATTTTGAGGAGTCCAAAGTTGAAATTTTGAAAACTAAGGTAGTTCGGAATATAGAATCCAAATACACTCCTCCCAATGACGTAGCATTCTAAAGTGTCACTAAACCCGTCTTTTTCCACAGGTATAGTCCGTTAAAGTCAAAATTGATCTTTTTAGGACAAAAAAAGCGATTTTCAGATTTTTCGAATGGACACCTTTTGCCATGTTGAAAAAAAAACACTGACCTATACTATATTTTCGATGAATCAACAGCCACGAGAAGAGAAAAGAGTAAGTTGAGTATATGTACCATCTGGACTGAATGAATATTCGTAGTTATCGCTATTGATAGACTGATGGACGCTCAAACTACGACTCAAGTCGTTAAGCTTCCAGAAACGGACATGGCCTAAATCACATGCAGTTTTTTCTCAAACCGCCCAACCTAAATTGCCGAAAAAAGCAATCTTCCTGGAGTGCTAAACAGTAAAACAAGCTATCAGTGCTTAGATGGATATTTCTTCAAGCTATTTCAGCAAAGACAAATACCTACAAACGATACTTTGCTTGTTTGGGGACGCGAAGGATCTCCTAAATTCGTTCGGTACTTCCAGATTTTGATCGTTGCAGCCGTTCAATTGAATGGGCTTTTGTTTGCCTTTGGCGGTAAGTTTAAGGGCCTGTTTATATGAGGCGGGCCAGCCCGCCTGACAGGGCTGGCTCGCCTAGGCGGGATGATTTTGATTCGTGTTTATATGTTTTTGTTTGTTTGTTTTTAATTTGTTTTGAGTGGGTTTGTCAGGATTTCTAGCTACTGAAAGCTAATTTAGGCACACTGTGCACGCCGAATCCAGGCATGGGACCCCTAGTTTAACGTCCCTTCCGAAGGACGACGAGGTGAGTTACGATGTCAGGCCTCAGAGGTCACCCATCCGAAATCTGACCTCACTCGACCAAGCTTAACTTCAGTCACCTGACGAAGACTGTATTAGCCACTCGGCCACTCATCCCGCAGACATACGAGAGAAGACTATCCCGGCCAGGCGGGCTGGCCTCGTAACAATGCATGTTAGGATGCATTATGGGATTTTGAAAAAAAATCGTCTGACAATGACTTTGACAAGTAAACAATGAACACACGTCACGCATATCAATTACCTTCCCCTCGATCAACCAGACCAGCCCACCTGATGCTGTTTATGTGATCCCACCTCACCGGCATCCTGCCTACCCAATTCACAGATCTCGGCTGACCGGGCTGGCCCGCTGCTCATATAAACGCAGTTTGATTTAACAAAGGATGTCTCTGTTCACTCAGATCTCGCCTAGGCGAGCCAGCCCGCCTTATATAAACGGGCCCTAAATTGACGAAAAATCAGCCAATTGAATTCTGATTGGTCGGGAAAGGGATCTGTGCCCCAAAGAAAAGTTTTGTCAATTCTGACAACAGTTAAGAAATAAGACCACCACTGAAGCGACAACAACAACATAAATTCAATATAGTAATACAGTAAGATGAGCGTAAGTTGACGGCCCTAATGGAGTGAAGCTATGTACCATCCGACAATTGTCCTACGATACAATGAAGTGCAATTCAAACATCGAATGGCTAAATCAAGACAGCTTTTTATTCATGGTCGAAGGTTTGAAAACATCCTTTCACCGTTCAAAGTAAGACAGCCTCACCTTTCATACCAGGATAGATGTCTGGATAATATTCATAATACAAGTCTGGATTTTCAACATCTCCAAATGCATTAAGCTCTGCTTCAGCACTGCTAAATGATTTCAGCTTGAATAACAATGCGATCCTCACGAACCAAATCTAAAATGCAAAGTTTCTAAGGATGTAAGATCATATTGACATTAAAGATTGACTTGGGCTTCAAGTTTCTTGTTGCCCGAGTTCTCTGCTTTGACTTTATCCCCCCAGTCAGAAGAGACTCATGACATTAGTAAGCAAACAATGGCACATTTAAGCCCTTGCGGAGTGGTTCCATGTGTGCTTATCAAATTGCTACAATTTGGTTAAAAAACAATAGCGAAACTTAAAGACGTTCGAAGCTGTATCCTTCCCATCACATGGAGCTTTCGTAGGTGCGATGGAATGATGATTGTTTTGTTACAGAAGAAGATTACTTCTTAGGTCAGGGAAACATCATTCTGAGTTTTACCAGCCTGTTTTTCCAAGTTCAGACCCCTTAGATAGCTTTAAGGGCATTTTTGTGATAGGAGTTTGTTATAGGAAAAGTACTGCAGGTTAAGGCCGTTAAAGATTTCTAGCAATATTATGATCTCCCATTGACAGGAGTGACATGAAATGATTAAAGGACGCGTAAAAGGGACTCAGTGAGAAAGTCTAACGAAAGAAAACAGTCATCTCCCAGACAAGCAGCTCATTCTAATGATGCAATGCTTAACAATGGCGAATAAACTTTCAGTCAGCCTCTATCATGCTCACTAGCATATCTTTTTCAGCCAATTCCATCCCTGTAATCAATGAACGAGTTAATGAGGACCTAGACAGTCTCAAAACCTGGCTTGCTGCAAACAAGGTTGTCACTAAATGTTGCCAAAACCCACAGCTTAATTATTGGTAGCGGGCAAAAATTGAAAAGTATTCAGCAAGCTACGGCAGTGAAGCCATCTCTTGTAATAGGCATGGAGACAATCTCTATGATTAAGGACACTAATACCTTGGGATATATGTTGATCAACATTTGAGCTGGGACGTGCAGATAGCGAATATGGTCAAAAAGATCTCTAAGGCGTTAGGAATGCTGCGATATTCCAAACAATACCTCCCAATAAAGTCAGTGGAAACAATTTATAAAAGTCTGGTAGAGCCGTACTTTCGCTATCGTTGCCCAGTATGGGGGGGGGGGGTATGCGGAATCACGGCACTAGACAAACTACAGAAATTACAAAATCGTGCAGCCAGAATGGTAACCAATAGCCCTTACAACGCTTCTGCTCTTCCTATTATAAGGACATTGGGTTGGCAGACAGTTAAAGATTTGGTCATAAAAGAAACCTTGAAAATGGTATATAAGTGTACTAATGATGAAGCTCCCTCTTATCTTGCATGCCTGTTCGACAGGTTATCAGAAACCAGTACCGGGTGACTTCGAAATACCGAAACCGATCTACGTGTCCCGTTTCTACGAACAACATGTGACCAAAAATGCTTTTCTTTTAGAGGGGCGAAACTATGGAATGGCCTTGACGCAAAATCAAAATACTTTATTATTGTATCTTGTATATTGTAAATTTTTAAAGGTTTATCTTTTTTTCTTTGTACAGGGCAGCTTGTAAAGCAATTTATGTATACACAGTTGATAGCTTTACCCTGTTTAAATAAATAAAAATGAAAATGAAAATGAAAAATGAACGATCTTCATCATCCATTCTTTAGGCATGGTAACCCGCTTAGCAAAGCTGGTCACCCAACAAAACTCAAAGAGCCAGACCCTTAACTTTGGAAGGGTTTCTCAAAAAATACCTCCTATCTAAAAAATCAGTAAAAATCTATTATCAAACGTTTTATAAAATTTTCTGCTTGACTTGTTTTTTCAAGGACCCAAAACTATTTATAAATGACAGCATGTTTACCTTGGATACAAAAAGGTACAAAAATTACACGTTGAAACGATTTACTTTGAGCTACGCTTTTTAGTGAAATACTCTAATCTTGTCTGGGAGTGAAAATTTTCAGATTTCCTATTATCATTAGAATTGAATGCCGTCGTAAATATAAGCTTCGTTTCGCATTTGCTTCCAATTATCTCACGAAGGTGAACGTGACTACGTTGAGTACAAAGTTTAAAAGCTAGGGAATATCTTGATGCAAGGAACTGGGCGTTTAATGCAAAATTCGCCGACATCGAGCAAGGACAAAACTATTGTCGGATAGAGGCAAGTAAAATAAGCTTCGTTCCTTGTTACTTTTAATACTATAGACTGTACGATACACAAACAGCCAATGATGTTCCTTCATTGTAGTACAGCAACAGCAACAGAATATCCGATGTTGGCATTGCGGCAGGATGCTGTATTTGTAATGATTGCAGGGCATGAGGAAAGACACAGCGATTTTCATTTCATTTCATTTCATATTTTTAAGGATGAGTCAGTGCCATTTACCCTAGAAAATTATTTCCTATTGGCAAGATAAGATTTGAACCATGCTAATTGCCACTCCTGAAAACCACAATACTCTAGATTTTTACAGAGTATGCCATGATCAACTGCGATACACAATCAACTATCAAATGGTATGGTATGTAAATGGTATGTATGAATTTCAATTTTTTTCATTTCAAGGAAAACGTACTGCTGTTTTTATGTCGCAGTTAGAAATAAGAGCAGCAGAAATAGCTTCAGTGGAAAAGCTACGTAAGCCCCATAGTACACGATTGGGTGTCCTGTGTGGTCGGTCTCGAAAGAATGCTGACTCGTTTCACGAATGCTTCAAAGCACTTCACTGATTCTTTCGCATTTGCCAATCGACAAAATACTGACCGTTTTTTCTTGTGTTTCTTGTCGAGTAGGCTAGCAAACTTCAGAATTTTAGTTCGGAAATACAGGCTAATCTTTCGAATTCAAGTTTGGCCTATGTGTCCGTGAGCCCATAGTGTGAGTGCAGTGGTAAAAAAGTTTGACTAAAATCTTTACATCAACGGAATGGAAAAAAATGAAGCTCTTCCGAAACCTGCTAAAATGTTCTGAAATGAGCCTTTCCCAAAGTCGTCGAAACAGACGATTTTTATGAATGTATCTTTCGATTGCCAAGAGTATGGGTAATACCAAACCATTTACAGAATTTCGATAGACTGATTGATTCCAGAGCAATTAATGAGCTTCTGGAGGAGATGATTTCATAAAACTGGCTTTCCAAGCCCATAAGAACGGAAAGCAGGCTCACCTTAAGAGACCAGTTGCTCTACGTAGCAGAAACACTGCAATGTGTTCCTTCCAGGTGAGACTGTTGTCAAACTTAACGGCTGACTTTCACACACAATTTTGCGAGCGAGCGTAATTTTACACGACATAAGGTCGCTCAGCCGTAACTTCCTTTTCAACTAAAACAAAATTTCGCTCCCTCGCAAAGTGCTGTTGTGGGGAAATTCGCCATAACACTACGATATTTTGTCTTCTTAACTTAATCCAAATATTTATCTCTTACTTTTCAAACACAGGTTTTCGCCCATACATTCAGCATATCTTTAATGCAGACTAACATCCACTGTATATTGTTACATTAAGAGATAATTTGTTTGTCTTAAGGCGCGAATTCAAATAAGGATAAGGATGTTACTGAGAGTCCCATTCAGGTCCACATGCTTGAGATCCTTGAAAAATGACAACAGATTAGTATCATCAACATACAAGGATGTAACTAAATTTTTCACTACGCAGAGGAGATCCTTGATGTAGACCAAGTAAAAGAGGCCCGAGAAAGCAGAAATTGGTCGATAATTAGGTTGAATGGACTTGTCTCCACCATAAAAACTCGCACAACTCTTGCAGTTTTCCAGCGATCAGGAAACTTGCTAGTCTCTAGAGAAGTTAGGAAGATTTTGCAATACGAGGCAATAGAAAATTCCACAAAGAAACTTGAAATGACTACTGGAACTTTTCGCATTTATCAGTCTACCAAAAGCATCTCCAGGTCCCTGCTCTTTGATGCCACGAAGCTCAAATCTCTTTCCCTGGACATTGTGTTGTCCCCCAACAAGAGAGGGTTGGGAGTAACATCAACTTCACTAGCAAGATCATTACCAACTGGACAGAAAATTAATAACGCTTTTAGCAACTTCCTCTTTTGCCAACAATTTCTTGGGCTTGGTCAATGAGACATAATACGTTAGTAGCTATCTCTAATTCAAGAGTTGGCGCAATGCTTACTAGGAATCTTTCATGTTTTCATCCTGAGAAATAATCTTGTCAGAAAAGAATCATTTTAACAGAAAATGCAGACATTTCTTCGAGTGATTGCGCACATGACTATGAATTCATTATAATTTGTGACATTGCCTTATTGGCTACTTTCAGATCATCTCTAGATTTTACAAATGTTCATTAATCCGAGAACATTACTTTTAAGAAACCCCAATTTGTAGCAGAGGTGCATTTTCTTCTAAGAAAAAGATTAAACGAGTTGCTCATGAGGACAATTGTACCTAAAGATTATCCACTATCTCATTTCAATGATATTGCAGTAAAAGTGTCCATACGTGGCTGGCAATTTCAAAGTTTTCGTTCTATAGATTTTGATCATTTCATGTCCCCTTTGCAAGATCAGAGCAAATATCCATACATAA
Organism: Aurelia sp. 4 Dawson et al 2005; assembly: GCA_964019985.1. Lineage (NCBI taxonomy): Eukaryota > Metazoa > Cnidaria > Scyphozoa > Semaeostomeae > Ulmaridae > Aurelia > Aurelia sp. 4 Dawson et al 2005. The sequence goes on along the minus strand of OZ026511.1, from coordinate 3,293,106 downwards.
AACTTTTCTTTGAAACATTTGCTAACCTATAATTTGCACTAGTTATAAATAATCAAATCAGATTAGTTGATATTGCAACAAAGATAATCTCTTTATAAGATAATACACAGCAAGAATAGCCTCTGAAATGGCGTGTGCCTTCACTGACTCGGTCCGAGCACACTGTTGCCTTCCAATGATCAAAATTCTAAATATGCCTTCAACAAAATGCAAAAGTTACCTGTAATAATTTTGGTGTATGGTTAAACGGGCCAGTTGGCGATCCACTGCTCAATCCTTGCCCATGAGCAGTAAGGTATTTTGCAGTCCAATCTACAGCTGCTCGCCAGCACTGTGAGCCCTACGAACACGAGACAAAAGCGATATAATATCGATACATGGAAATTTCAAAGACTGTGTGAATAATTCAGAACTAGGCGTTTTGCATCTCCCTTTCAGTTCACTTTAGTCCTATCCTCGATAACGGAGAGAGTTTGCAGCTCTACCACTAATCTGGGTTACTAGCGACCTGGGGGTTGCTACCCAAGAGTGTGGACCCCAGTTTTGGGTTTAAAGTCTGACTGTCGCTTTAAACATGGTCATAGTCTCGCTTTTAACTTGCGAGAACTAGAAGCGTAGGTAAATTCAAATAAAAAATTTCACGGTCGCAAAATGACTGAAAAATATTGATCACATGACAAAGGACTCCTCGCACAAAACAACGAAGAAAATGCAATTTCTTACGGGTGAGATCTATCCTCTGTACATTTATTGCCTTTGGATTGAAAATCCTTGGTATCTGTTTGAAAACCTATGTCTTATAACTCTTGAGAGAGGCGAAAGGCCCATTGCCTATTGTTTGTATGGGGATGGTCCTTACGATTTGATCGATGTTTTACGCACATTTGCCATCATTTTGCAAACCATGAGATTTTTCTAAAGTTGAATTTAGTTACACTTCCAATGCCGGTAAAACAGCAAGAAAAACAAGAATTACTTCGACCTTTCGGCTTGTAACTGAAATTTGAATAATTCAAATATGTGATGTACTCTAGGTGCTACGAATCTTTAAAAGTGGGAAATTTTCTCTGGCTTATCCAGTAAATTTCATATGATGAATGGAAAGTCTAGTTATCTATTTTAATGCACGATGCCAAAATCAATTAACAGGATAAACCGATCTAAAGTCACGTACCTAAACAATGATGAGGAGAAAAGATGGTATTTAAAAGGCATTAATGGGCGATCATAGTTTAACCTGAGTTGAGACGCTATTCCAACTCTTTGCACCCATGAACGAAAAGAATTTTTCCATTAGCACAACTTCTTAAAAGCAACCTTATGTCTGTGTTTTTATTTCGAGGTTGCTTGAGGTGCAATCAAAGGTTTACTTCTAGCATCGAACAGACTACTAGTCACGACATTTAGCTGCTTTGTTTTTAAGTCTCTGCACATGAAACATGTCACTGGAATTGCGGCAACCCTAAAAGGTGTAACAATATTGGAAACGAGGCTTAACGATGCTACTATAGAGAGTCTCTACAGCTGTAGCTGGAAGATACTTTTCGACACATTTCAAGAAGCCAAATGCGAAATGCAAGTGGAGCTTTTCCAGTGACAGAATTTATCTGCTCCTTCCATGTGGGATTTTCATCTATTTGGACACTTGAGTACTTAGTGTCACTTGCAACTTCGACACTGACTTCGAGAATGCAAAGAGGGAAGTTTCACTAGAAATCTCAAAGTGTGTCTTCCTATTTATCGAGGTGATTAAAGTAGAGGGATTTTTTTACTCCTATAGCCACCCATCAAGTTTTCGAGGGTCTTCACTGATTACCTGGAAAATCTTTCGAAAAATGATAAAGAATTCTATCATCTGCATGCAGGTCGTCTCAAAAAATTGTGCCCAAATTGAGTGGCTGCTGTGAAAGAGTTGTGGCTTTAATTGTCACGGTTTTCACATAGATCAGGCTTCAACTTAGCGTTTGATGCCTTTATTGAGTCAATCTGATAAATGGTTGCTGATTTATGGAAGAAGAAAAGCAAACAAGTGGTTCCTTCACAAACATTACTTCTGTTGTTCTCCAACAATGCCATCATTTAGTTAGTTTTCAAAGAAAGGGCTCTAGCATTGTAAGTAAACTTATTCAACATTCTGGAAGGGTTAATAGTGTTCCTTCCCAACGAGACAATAATTTCAACCATTCTAAAAATGCTGATTAAATCTGAATACGACGCTACAACCATTTTTCAAACATTATATTTGACTTTGACATTGATGGGAGAACAGTCAAAGTCCTGTTTTTGAAGCAGCCATTTATGTTTTCTTTCCTCTGCCATGAGTCAGCAACCACTTGATAGAATGAATCAAACAAAGTTTCAAACTCTAAGCTGAAGCCTGACCTACAGAACCGTGTAAAACCGAGACGACGAAAGCTATAGCTCCTTCACTGCAGCCACACAAAGTGGGTACAATTCTTGGGACACCATGCACATAAACACTTTCGGGTTCTTTATAGTGCACGGGGAAAATCAATTATGCAGGCTTTCAATAGGAGTGGACAGAGAAGAGGTCCTTGTGGAACTCACCCTTAGATCATCCCCGTGTTAGAGTCTACACTAGTAACTCGACAACATTACTTTCTGTATGCATGACAGGACATGAATCTTGATGGTTCCTTTCCAAGTACACCATAGTGCTCGAGTTTTTGGCAAAGGACTTCATGATCATCCGTATAAAATGCTTTCTTGAGATAAATAAAGATCATGCCAGTCAAAAGTCCCACATCCATGCCGTTGTACCAATCATCTGTGCATTTAAAGAAGAAGGCGTTCGCCTACTGTAAAGCCCAGGGACCAAACTGATTTGGCGACAGCAATCCATTCTCGTTCACGTACTGGCAAAACTGGTCAAAGCTAAATTTCTCATATAGACTAGACATAACAGGCCGTACAGATAAAGGCATAAAGTTTGATTTCTTTGCCTCACCCACTTCTTTTGATATCGGAGCCACTCTGGCAAGTTTCCTAGTATCGCGAAAGGTGCTGGTTTCAATAAAAACATTATATTTTTTGCACTAAACTACTAGAAATCACTAGAAATGATATCTTCAGAAGTAGCCAGAGACTTTGTCATTGCGAAAGCTTTTTTCAATCATAGCAATTGGTTCTGGATGTCTTCTTCATTGGTTGCTATAATGTATAAGGTTTTTTCGCAATCACCTATGTACACTAAATCTTCCCAATAGAAGTGAATTAAACGTAACGTCAATATCTGCACTTGTTCAATCCGTCCAAACTCATGGTTTATCAAAATAACGTTGGCTAGGAGCTTTCAAGCTATCGATATCTGTTTAAGTTGACAGTTTAATGAGTAACCGATTGATGGTCTGCTAAGATGCCTTCATATTACCCTTAGTTGCCCTCTTAATGTTACAGTTAGGGCGTTTACCTGACTTCTACGTTGCTTGCAAGAGCTCAGAATATCTTCCTGACTCTCTGTGATTGGCCAGGTAAAGTAAAGCATTAAGGATGGCCGACAAAGTAGAAGTCAGAACAAAATGGGTACTTACAAGAAGGTTCCTTAACCCAGCATCATTCATGGTCACACTGTCTGCTGTTGGTACTGGGCGCTTCTCAGCCTCTTGCTCACCAAGGAATTTGGCAACGAGGTCTCTTACGGGATCACCCTGTTCATAATAAGGAAAAGGAAGAAAGCGAGTAAGCCGTCAGATCTGATCACTTTCTGAAATTTACAAAAAATCATTGCACTGCGCAACGACGATCAAGCATTTTAGGCCTTTTTCAACCATTTCGCAACCAACTAGTCTTTGAATAGTCACTCGTACCTATGTTTCCTTGCTGATAGAAACGTGAGAAATATCATGAAAACACTTTAGTCGTCGTGCTATGAGGTAAAATTCGACTCATTCAGATTCATCCAGTACTCTTACCACTACAACTTTTGTCACAATTGAAGCATTTTGGTGCACCCGTTTTAGTCTAAATTGTTCTTTAAGCAGAGTAAGATATTTCACAACGTTTGAAAACTAAGCCCATCTTAACTTTCACTTACTGATGTCACTACTTGCTTGTTGTTTGCTTCGCAGTGAGGCTTGCGGCTTCTTTTAAATGAATCTGACATGTAAGTGCTACATTATGACAAACGGAAGCCAACCTTGACGTTACTTAAAGCAACGGCTTTCAATGTGCAACTAACTGCAAAAACCTTGTGAGGTGCTTCAGTCTTTTCTTTTGCTTGTCAAAACAGGAAGAAAATCGTTAAATCAGAGAGCGCCTTTAAAAGTTCATTATGTGGGAAAACATTCACGTGTCCATGAAGGAAGCGGCATGTCGTGGATTAAAAAGCTGTGCACATAAAGCATTGGCACGCATTTGATCCCCATGTACCTTCAGGCACTTAATCGGCAACAAAGATATATCTACGAATAAGAAATATAAAAAATGAAAACTGATATCATAGCGCCTCAAAATCAATCGCGAGAGCAGAATAGAGAGACTTTGAGAAAGACGCCATTAAGTATGTCATTCCTTATTTCAACTCCGGACGATGGTTCAATCCGAGGTTTAATCAGAAGCAGTTTACGAAGTTGCTAGCGACAGAACCTACAAAGATCGATCATGTATTGTTTAATCTGCCCTAAACACATAACATAGAGCACAGCCAGCAAGCAAAGGTCCTTTTCCAACTGCTGTGCAAAACTGGGTACCAGAAAAATAAAAAATAATCTGCTTAAGATTAGAAAATAGATCTAACATAGTCTCTTTGCATTTCATAGTATCCATCGAAATACGGCATATCCCAAATAATCATTATGCCAGGTGCACTAAAGAGCTTCAGGAGTTTGAAAATTCGTAGTGCGTCAGACATTGGATTGATTGAAATGCATCAAATTCATGTTGATCCAAGAAACCTAAGTTCAACCAAAAACTGCGTACATGTATCGAGTTGCTGCTTTTGGCAATGCATCTGTCATCAAGTTCAAAATAATGCAAACCCGGTACAACTTCAGCGAGCTTAGCGAGTTAAAGTTGAAGTGTATAGTTTGGATAAATAAGTTTAATATCTGGAGGATTTTTTTCCGGATTTTTCTTGCTTCTCAAGGCTTTCCGACAAGGAAGACGCAAGTCTTGACGATGTGGAGTTAGATTGTCAAGAAGGACTACTTTTGTACTTAACTGTAATAGGTTGCACTATGGTCAGTTTTTTCCTATACCATGTCCAGCGTGTGACTGAGCTAGCAGTCTCCGAAGGAACGACTCTCACACTATCATGCTTACAAAATCCTAATGAGAGGAAATCACAGTTTCATATAATAGCCAATTAGTCTTGCAACATTGATCTACAAATCTTAAAATAATTCCCGAAGGATAAACCCTCCGAAAGTAAAAAAAAAATGCATACTGAGTTTCAAGAACCGCATCGCAAAGCACTTCTAAGTCGTACCTAGCATGCAGCATTTGTTATACAAGGGTAGTTTCATGACCAAAACAAAATTTTCTCTCCATAGCTATTCTTATCGCGTTTTTATTAGCCACGTAACATTGGACCTTAGACTCTCTGCAAGGTCATTGGTATCGAAAGGCCGGGAAAAGGGCGTAAAAAGCTCAGATGAAAATTAGAGGGTAAGTCACATGATTTGCGATGTCATGGTTGGTATGATGCTTTGAGCGACTATCGAAAGATTAATGAGGAGAGAGTGAAAGGTCCATTGAAAGGTAACTTGTTCATGGACATCAAAGCAATCATATTGTCAAATGACCTGTCTCATCGCGGACATATTCAATTAGATCCTGAAATATACCGTCTTGCACTACTTATTCCATTTTGAAATTTTACCCAAGTTTCTTGAAACGGCCTGTGAAAAGAAGTTTCAAAGAAGGCTAAAAATGAACGACTGTCCTGTCCCACGTATGTGAAAATTACGTCAGCATGTGCTGTCCTCTGCAGAGTACGATCAAGATCTCGGAAAAATTTTGTTAGGCTCCTATGAATGGCATTTCTTAAAACTGTGTCTTCAGTTAATGGTGGTTTTATGCCACTTCATGAAGCTTACTTGGAGGTGCTTTCTTAATAAAATCCCTCATAGCTACAGAATGGAGTGGCTTATTTCATTCAGGAATACAACAAAACTGAATCAAACATGTCGAAATTTAGCACAATATTTGCCAATGTCATTGCTGTTATATTAAAGGAAAAATAGTCATTTCAAAAAGGGATTCGCTTTATGACTCACCGGTATTGTACTTTAATGAAACCAACACAATAAAAACCATAACATGATTACATTACCAGTGATGTCTCTAGGAGGACTGATGGGTACGTCAAATGACTTTTCTCGATCATACTTCCTCGATTCACAGCATCCAGCAATTGCTTTGTTTCCAACGATGGCAACCAGGCTGCAAATCTCGCTTCTGGCAGTGCCCCTTTCACATCTTCTAATGACGGTGACTTATCAAATTCTTTCATTTCGGCTAATTGGCGCAAAGTCGGTTTTCTGATTGCATGTTCCCCTGGAGATAAGTCAATGTGAGTCATCGTATCACTGAATTGCACATCAAGACTATGCGGTCTCTCAGGGACCGTAGCAATGTCTCCAATTTTAGCCTCTTCGATTTCCTCGAGATTTCCGTTGGATGGCAGTTGAGATTTGATCGTGGAATTTTCTGTATATCTTGGGATCGCGTCAGACGTTGAAACGGGGTCAGAATCCACTTTAGGATTTGCATCAGATTCCAAACTCACAGGCACTATCTCTTTTGAAGGACTGCTATCAGAATTCGTTTCAGAATCTAGCTCAGCATTCAATGCAACCTCTACACGCGATTCTAGTTCTGCTGTGTCATCCAGACTAATCTCTCTGACTGCATTTTCTAACCCTTTATTATCCAGTCCTAAATTCGCAGTGGACTGCAACACATCAGATGCATCCTGAAAAAGATTATCTTCACTGTCATCATCACTTTCTTTGCTTAATGCAGATTTGAATGGATCTTTTAAAGGGTGCCATGGGCTTGCTGCATCTGTCTTCCCCAATTGCTGGCGATCAGCATTCCTGATTAGGTCCAATCCAAGATTTGAGACATTTTTTCCTTTTTGTGTTATTAAATCTTCATCCATACCTTCTGCTCCAGATTTATCATCTCGATATCCTTGTGCCAACTGGCTAGGACCCTCCTTAATTCCTTGCGAGTCTCTTACTTCGGAATCGTTTTCGACTCCTTTACCGGTCTCCATTTGGCTATTTTGATCGGCATCTAATGTACTCAAATCACCAGTTGATTGGCCTAAACTAACAAGGGACATCTCGCTCGTTCTAGAAACCAATCGCTCTTCGTTAATCAACATCTAAAACGCAATGAATGCAAACGAATAACAAAGATGGATCACAGGTGGTGGAGAATGATCCAGTAATGCTTGCACGATTCAGTAATACACACAAATGTACTAAGATTTAGTCATACCTGCTAGTTAGCTGTGTTAAATTTCTCTTGAATCCTCTACCAATTACACAGACTCCCATCTCCACATCTCTACCGGGTGACCCAGAAAAAAGTGACCCGACGAGATCCGTTATAGAAAAACAACTAAGAGGCCTATTGAAATGATTCAAGAGTAGTTCTGTCGCTGAAAGACTACGCTACATTATGAGTATGTTTTGCAATTTTTTTAAGCACGGTAAATTTCCAGAATTAAAGATTTCGAAGAAAATGGCAAGCTGGAAATCCTGGAAAAGTCGTCAAAAACAGGGGATCGATTTACAGCCATTTCAGATCTTCAAAACAATGAGGAACGTGCTTTACTTCAGGTTGGGAACAGGCAACTCATTCGAAAATTTTCAAAGCAAGTTTATTGTCCCTAGATGCCTAAAATATTCTTGTCTCAAGGGACAAGGATACTCCTGCTTTTTCTGCAAACAATTCTTGAAGATTTCGATTTGCGTGGCAAATTTAACATCTTTGAAAATCCACGAGCTACAAGGCAAATTAATACCAAATGCTTCGGTACCTAGGGACCAGCAACGTTCGCTAGAAACTTTCGACTGAGATGCCTATGCCCAGCCTGAAGTAGAGCACGCTCCTCATTGTTTTCATGTTGCGAAGTGGCTTGAAATGGATCCCCTGTTTTTGGTGACCTTTTCACGATTTCAAGCTCGCCATTTTCCTCGAAATCCTTAATTCTGGAAATTTACCGTGCTGAAAAAAATTGCGAAAAATGCTCATAATGTAGCGCAGTCTTTCAGTGACAGAACTACGTTTGAATCATCTCAACCGGCCTCTTAATTGTGTTTCTATGACGGATCGCGTCGGGTCACTTTTTTATGGGTCACCCGGTATGTTTTAGTTTACAAATTCCGTTTCGTTGTTGAAGTTGCATTGAATACAGAGTGTTGAGGAGAAAAAATATCAAGGTCTGCCGGTTCACGAACCGGTCCAGGGGTTGTTGAGGATTGGTCAGATGTTCTTTGGCAGCCAGTCAGTGGCCGACGAGCAGTGGGGGAAATGAGAAGAAAATGTGGCTAGCCGTGAAGCCAATCGTGAACCGGTAGACCTTGATATTTTTCCCCTCAACACTCTGTACTATATGCAACTGCAACAACACAAAAGAATTAGTGGCCTAAACGAAAACACAGAGATATGGAGATGGGAGTCTGTGTAATTGATAGAGGATTCAAGAGAAATTTAACACAGTTAACCAGCAGGTATGAATCAATCTTAGTACATTTGTATGCATTGCTGAATCGTGCAAGCATTAATGAACCAGTCTCCGCCACCTGTGGATGGATGGCCTGGAGTAAGCAGCAGCTTTTGAGAGACTTACAGGTTACGGCAGCTTTTCACGTGCAAGAAATCTTTACTAAATCAATTTCCAAAGCGATATGCAATATAAAGGAGCTCTGTGAGACCTTGAAATCCTGATCGTAGTCCTGGTCATAAATCCTGGTCATTTCCATCATAAAGTTCCTAGTGAAATGGGAATTTGCACTTTGTAAAGCCCTGGTCTATCAACTAAAAAAGTCAACAACAATATGCGATGGAGAGCGAAATGAATTTGTGACGACTGAATCTTGACAACATGCTATGCTATCAAAGTGCTTACTTTTTAATTTTCTTTTTTGTTTATGATTGAATTTTTGTTTTAAAGTGACAAGTAATGCTGGAAACCTCAATTCAGCTGTTTGTACAAGATGACCTTCTGCCATGCTGTTAATACATTTGTCAAGACATAACATGATAACACCACTAGAAACTAAAACGACAACTCGGGAGGACGGAAGAGGGGCAGTCTGAGATCTCATAATACAGGGTTGCGCAACTCAGAGCAAACGAACACCACCTATAAATCTAAAACATGCCTGAAATGAATACCCACATATCCAGAAAAGGTGAATAAAGTAAACCACACCCATACAAACCATTAAAATCCATAACCATAATTTGGATTTATGACAAAAAATCTAGCTAAAAAGTTTAACACAATCTCGTACCATGGAGCTTAAATTATCCCCCCCCCCCCTAAAGGGGTGAGAAGCATTCTGTGATGAATTAAGGACGAAGTAATTTCTCTAAGGCCCTTTCAAAGCACTACCGTTGAACGCAGTTGAAATAGACGATAGCATTGCCCCTAAGGATGGCATCGAGGAGTTCTTAATCAAGACCTAATGTGGTAATGAACAAATTAGCCAATCAAATCAATCGAAATTCCATGCGACGCAGAGCATCATGGTAAAAATTCCTCTCACCACCTTTAGCGCAATCCTCAAATATCAAGTAATGGAAGCACGTCTCTTCAGGCTACGTAAGTGCTGTCTAATGGGTTGATTTGGTCAATTTACCAGTAAGTTGCAAAGAGCTGAATGATAAAGTCACTTTGTGCATCAAAGTAACCTGTTTAAGATGACGGTGTATTGAAATTCAATCAGCATATACATACGTGATGTTGTTGTAGAATTTCAGTTGAAAGTTCAGGCACAGTTGGAACTTCACTTTGAAAATTCATATCCTCGGCTGCATTCAAGTTTGAAGGAGTTGCACTGTTTGCTTCTTGTATCGAGACAGAGGTTACTGACTGAAACGAGGTCTGTGCTAATTGTGAAACCAATGGTAACGAGGCGGTATCTTCTGTAGAGCTGATGCTGTCAAAGAAGTTTTGTCCATCTATATCTTTGACGGTGGTTGGCTTGCTCCCGAACAGCTCACTGAGGCTGGTTTTCTCGGTAGCTTCGTTTTTGTCATCTTGTTTTGACTGAGACTTGTGCGACGGTACGCTGATCACGGTAAATTGGGATGATTCAACTAGGTAAAGAAATCCAATGATACTAATACATTCGCGTAATATAGAACTATAACGTAACTCGGCTTTGGCTCCAATGAGCATCGAGTTGCCATCTGCAAAACATTTTTCTGAGGAGTGGTTCTGCAACAGTGCAACTACCAGTTCACTTTTTTTAAATATAATTCAATAAAATCTTACAAAAATATAATACGGTCTACACTACCTACAAGAAATTACTTTGCAATAATACTGGGACAAAGACCCCCCGGGGAGCAAAAGGCTGTGACTACCCCAAGGGAATTTACATAGATCAAAAGAAAGAAAAAGTACTTAAACTTAAACAACACTACTAAAGGTGCAAGAAAAGGGGGCATACAGACAGATCACGTAGCTAAACTTCTTGGTCTTTTCTGTTGATGTTGGCCATGCAGACTAGGTGGATACCAAGTTGCAGTTTTGAGAGCCAAATACCGGGATTTCAGAAGAAGCCAAGCTCATCGAAACCGAGAATCCGTGTCATAATACTCAAGAGTTGCTAATAGGACTCGAATCCTGTTTGTCTGACTACAAAACCTACAACGAGGCGCCACCACCCAACTAAAGGTGCGAATAGATGCATGCCATCCATCAGTAGGCTCCTTTAAAGAAACCAACTAATCAAACAATGGAGCCTCAATTGGCAAGATAAAAAAATTCTTTTGCAACATATTCAAACAAATTTTGAATCCTTCATAAGACAGCGGGTGCTCTTTCCTCGATCAGTTTATCAATTGAGAGAGCCCCTCCTTAAGAAATTCCCTGCAAACAAATTTATTATTTTCTTCTCCATAATGGTTGCTGTTAGCATGAATATTTTTACACCAAGATAATATATTTCAAAATTCTTTGTACGTAGTGGAATCTCAATGTGAGAAACTGAAAACTAAAACCGACAACTGTTAGTTAGTAAATGCATCGACAATGGACCATTTGCTTAATCAAAAAACAATACTGTACAAACCCTCTGGTGTTGGACATGATATTAGGAACATGCTGTTTATCAATTTGGAATTTGTGTGCACCCAATGCTCGAATTCCTACGAAAAAGAAAAACAGGAGATAGATATCTTGCTATACATCGCAAGCAACAAAATTTTGAATCTAAGGCACACAGTTTTGAATCTAAGGCACACAGAAAAAGCTACGAGTTGACTTCAAAAAGGAAAAAGGAAAGTAGACGTAAAGGGGATTGAATTTTCTCTATTATTATTTCATTACTATGTTTTCTTACTATGTTTTCAAGTAGGTATGCATGAATTTACCGGGTGAGGCACTGCTTCAAAAACTATCAGAACGTTATCTATCACTTACCATCTTAGGGATGTACCGGTTATCCGGTAGATAGGATAACGCGGCACCGGATTGCCGGTTTTTCAAAATCCGGTTCCAGCTACATTCCTGGCAGAATCTGGCAAGCTACCGGATTTTCTAGAATTCTATTTAGAATTCATACAAATTGTAGATGATGGCAAAACTAGTAGAGAAAACGTGCATAAAACATACAGCAGAGCCCATCATGATACGTAATATGGCAAAAGTGAAAAAATCCTTCATTTTAGTCAAAGACTCAAAAATGCGAAATGTTCTGTTATTGGCTATTTACAAAGTTAGAATCGTCCCAAGATATAGTTAAGAAAAAGCAATGACATTTTTGTTAGAACAAGCTAATGTTCATTTGGTAATACTGTTCTAGAGCTTGTAACACCAAGCATCAGAACTTCTCAAGTTTTTTTGTAATGTTTGTTACAAAAGGGTTATTCATACATTTATAAAGTGATTCCTTGAAGTTTAATGCAATCCCTCGCATAGACACCCATTAAGGTGGTCCTGCGCCGATAAATCCGGTACGCTATCATGAAGAATGAATCTACCCCTTTTTACTTTGTGCTAACCTATCGGTTCTGTTACTCTTCATTTATTTTCGATGAACTGGGAAGAATTATTGACGGAGGAAAATCCAGCTCTGGCCGCATTATCCGGTAAAATGAAGCCGTCGGATTAAATGAAAAAATCTGGTAAGTCCAGTTCCGGCCCGATTCTGAAAGCTTGTTCCAGTACGCCCTTATATCATTTATCATTTATTATTTATATATTTAGTCGGCCTGGTCTCAATGATACACTAATGATTTGGAATGTCTCATCATATTAGGAAATGGCCAACTACCCCTCTTCCAACACTTACTGGGTTGGTCCTTATCACGATTTTCGACGCTTTCCTCCTTATCCAAGCTATTCCAAATGATGCTTCCATTGCAACTACTAAAACGATCGTCACAAAAAACCTGTGTTCGTTATAACTCCGCGCAACCGTGAGACGTAAACGAATATTAGAACAAGTATACCAACATCTGGAGAGTAGATCTCTTAAAAACAATTCGAGAAAGGAGTTTTTTGTCCTGGTTGTGTATGAAGATAGGTAAAATTTTGCAAAGTCTTCACGGATTTCTTTTGTCTTCTTGTCTGATTGCTCCGTGAAAATGAGGCTTTGGAGACTTCGGCCATGGGCCACGGGCAAAACTCAGCAAATGAGTTTGATTGCTATCTCAAATTTGGTATGTTTGCAATTATTCTAAGGGATCTATTCACTGTTTCTTTGCCGTGGCAGTGATGCATTTACCCATGGGCCGAGGGAGCCCTTAAAATTCTAAATTCAGGGAGTTCCCAGCAAACTTTTGAAAAAACCAGGGAGCTATACATATACATACAGGGAGCTATACATATACATACAGGGCTATACAGGGATCTTTACCTCCCTGGAAAAAACTATGAAGTGCTTTGTGAATTGAGTAGCAATGTCTTTAGATAGCATAATGGCTTCATATATTGACAAGGGTTTAGAGTCAGCTAAGGTTGATAACGTCACAAGAGCGTGTTTTACGTTATGCCTAGTGGCAGCAAATTCTGATGTCCTGAGAGTCCAAACCTCATGAAATCATCCGAAATTTTGCAGCAGTGAAGTCAAGATGAAAGACATTAGCATCATGAACTAAGGGACATGAGCAGTTTTATTGAGACTGTACAGAAATGAATAGACTGAACAAGTTTATTCAAATTTTCGAGCTCTTTCTTATACAACTAGCTAGTTGACGTTAACGTATTGGTAATGATTGAATCTTGTGGCCAACAGTAGTCCATGAAAATTAAAGCTAACAGGGTGCGGAGTTCTATGCACGCAACACAAAGAGTCTTTAGGTATATTTGTTATTTTCAGATTATTTCTGTGAACGAGTTGCAAGTCGGAAATGCAAACTAATGATTTTCAGTATCTTTCATGTGTCCTCTAATCAAAAAGCACAATGGTCACCATGCAATATCGTGAACCTGTAGAATGGGCATCCTGAAATTGGTGGCCTTTTGCTTGGTTTTAGGGCACTGATTGAAAAATGCATGTACAGACTGCAAAAAGGTGTTGCAAAGAAAATACCAAATGAAATAAATATCTTTCAATAAAATCACAAGTATAGTAGCGTTTTCTACACATAAACCATTCAAAATAGCTCTAGATTTCCGTGTTTCTAGAAAATACCACAGAAAAGCAAACTTGCAAATGTCAAAATTATCAACATTTTTTGAAAAAGTAATAACAAACATTCTCTGAAAGTCAATCAACAAAGGCCTAATTTTCAATAAATAATCAACCAATCATTTTAGTTCATTTGTTCCAATCTTACAGTAGACAGACCACTGGAAAATGATGAACAATCGATTGGTAATCTGCTTCCAACTTAGCACACTTCAAGGGGACACTTTCAGTGGGTTGGGTTGAAGATGCATGAAAGTTTAGTTCAACTGCAAGACCCTAAGCGTTTTCAATCTGAATCATCAATCTGAACCAAGGAAAGGATTAAGCAAAAGAAAATGAAAGATTTTAATTAGCTTTGGAGATCTGTAAATCCCAGTTTTCAAGATCAACAGAGGTGCTCAAAATAATCCAAAACAGCAGTATTGATGGAAACATTTGTAATTTATATAATCTTTTGATTGCCAAGACTATGCAGAACGATGTCCTTTTCACTATTTCTTGATAACACAAATATGGTATTGGAGAAATTAATCAACTGTTTTCTGAGAAGCTCAAGTTTTGAAACTGTAACTTGCTGCTCACTAGAGCAAATAGCAGAGGTACATAAACCATCTATCATAACAAAGAGTTTGACTCCCGACCAAAGAATGCATTTGGCACATTATGATAATGGAAAGAAAATTAATGTAGGAGAAATTCTTTGCTGTTAGCAATAATGATGAAATATGGTATTTCTCCTATCTTTATGTTTCAAACGCAACATATCTCAGTTGATGATATAATATAAACTAAAGACCAAGTCCAAGCGAAACTAAAAGCAGTTCATCTAAACTGTCCTTTACATAACCATCCTTTGCACGTTCAGACTTCCAACGTCCATGTCTTTTGAACAGTCTTTCCTTAATCCCATTATTCGCTGCTGCTGAAGCGCCCCCAGAGCGCAAACAATGTAACCCGAATTGCTTTGGGTTCAATCCTATTTCTCCAAGTAACTTCATGACGGCCCCTCTTACTGTTGTGTAAGATATGGGGTAATTGTTTTTCCTAAGAACGTAACGATTTTGGGTTTTAAGAAAAGATACTGAACGAAACAAGTAGACTTCAGATTCGTCGCAAATTCCTGCCATAACAAAATATCGCTGCAATGCTTCAACAGGGCAAAGATCAGAATGTGTTTTTGCAATAAAGGGATAATTGCCATCCCGATAAATGTCAGTCTTGCTCTTTTCAATGAAGATAGTCATATGTGTCAGGTAAAATGTGACGTCACTGCGGCGTAGGTTCGCAACTTCACTAAATCTGAAGAAACCGGCAAAACTCAGTAAAACAATAACAAAGTTACGTAATTGCAATAGATTAGTTGATGTACCCCCAATATGATCATAAATAAGGTGTAAGTGTAATGATGAAATAGGTTCCTTCTTCCTGGTAACTTTCGTTGCAGTTCGTTTAGCTGCCTCGAGCATATTCTTACCAAGATCTGAGCTGGTTGGATCGTCAAGAAAGGCAATCTTGTGAAAATGCTTAATTGCGTAATATGCGCTTTCAACTACACAAAGTGATTCATTAGACTGGAGCAGCTTTGTCAGGAATAATGCAACGTGAATTGGCTTTGCAGGAAGGCTTGAAATCTCAGCAAATTTTTCAGACAAGTTTAACCACTTGTTAAAGCCAGATTTATATCTATCTGGAGTGTTCTTAGACCTTGATTGTGACAAAAAAGTAGGTATGTCCATTGCCAGCTGCTTCAGTTGTTCATCTTGAACTTGATCTTTGACTGCCGTCTCAATTGACGCTAGAGGTGATGAAGGACAAATAAATGTCAATCACAGAGGAAAGTCTGTGTGGCTACTGCTGCCATACACGGAGTAGACTTTTTCTATTACTTAATGGAAGGAAAGGAACTATTAGCCAGGTATATTTGCTGCCCTCCAAGTCACAGCATAGCAGCTCAAATCTCTAAAGAATTTCAATAATGCAAAGTATTACCAATTGTTTAATGTACTACTGGCCTCCAAGGCAGTCCTGATCAATCTAGATAGTTATTTCTGGCCTCCAATGGCATTTACAGTTACTTTGAGCAGCGGTTACAGGCCTCCATGGCATTTACAGTTACTTTAACCAGCTATTCACTTACAGTTACTCTAAATAACTATTACTGGCCTCAAAAACACTCTAAATAACTATTACTGGCCTCAAAGGCACTTAAATTTACTTCAAATAACTATTACTGGCCTCAAAGGTACTTACATTTACTTCAAATAACTATAACTGGCCTCAAAGACAATTACAGTTACTTCAAATAACTATTACTGGCCTCAAAAATACTTACAGTTACTTCAAGTAACTATTACTGGCCTCAAAGACAGTTACAGTTACTCTAAATAACTATTACTGGCCTCAAAGGCACTTACATTTACTTCAAATAACTATTGCTGGCCTCAAAGACAATTACAGGTACTTCAAATAACTATTACTGGCCTCAAAGACACTTACAGTTACTCTAAATAACTATTACTGGCCTCAAAGGTACTTACATTTACTTCAAATAACTATTACTGGCCTCAAAGGCACTTACGGTTACTTCAAATAACTATTACTGGCCTCAAAAACACTTACAGTTACTTCAGATAACTATTACTGGCCTCAAAGACATTTAAAGTTACTCTAAATAACTATTACTGGCCTCAAAGGTACTTACATTTACTTCAAATAACTATTACTGGCCTCAAAGGCACTTACATTTACTTCAAATAACTATTACTGGCCTCAAAAACACTTACAGTTACTTCAAATAACTATTACTGGCCTCAAAGGTACTTACATTTACTTCAAATAACTATTACTGGCCTCAAAGGCACTTACATTTACTTCAAATAACTATTACTGGCCTCAAAAACACTTACAGTTACTTCAAATAACTATTACTGGCCTCAAAGGTACTTACATTTACTTCAAATAACTATTACTGGCCTCAAAGGCACTTACAGTTACTTCAAATAACTATTACTGGCCTCAAAGGCACTTACAGTTACTTCAAATAACTATTACTGGCCTCAAAGGCACTTACAGTTACTTCAAATAACTATTACTGGCCTCAAAGGCACTTACATTTACTTCAAATAACTATAACTGGCCTCAAAGACACTTACAGTTACTCTAAATAACTATTACTGGCCTCAAGGCACTTACAGTTACTCTAAATAACTATTACTGGCCTCAAAGGCACTTACAGTTACTTCAAATAACTATTACTGGCCTCAAAGGCACTTACGGTTACTTCAAATAACTATTACTGGCCTCAAAGACACTCTAAATAACTATTACTGGCCTCAAAGGCACTTACATTTACTTCAAATAACTATAACTGGCCTCAAAGACACTTACAGTTACTTCAAATAACTATTACTGGCCTCAAAGACATTTAAAGTTACTCTAAATAACTATTACTGGCCTCAAAGGCATTTACATTTACTTCAAATAACTATAACTGGCCTCAAAGACACTTACAGTTACTCTAAATAACTATTACTGGCCTCAAAGACATTGAAAGTTACTCTAAATAACTATTACTGGCCTCAAAGGCATTTACATTTACTTCAAATAACTATAACTGGCCTCAAAGACACTTACAGTTACACTAAATAACTGGCCTCAAAGACACTTACAGTTACACTAAATAACTATAACTGGCCTCCAAGGCACTTACAGTTACACTAGAAAGCTATCATCGACCTGCAAGTTACGGAAGAAAAATTTCCATGATTAAGAATACCTAGGATTCGATTTTCAGTGCTATTATTCCTCCTTTCATACAAGAGGAACCACTGACAGAAAATGGGCAAGAGCCAGGTATTATAACACTATCCATATCTTCAAATATCATGTGATCTTTAATAAAGTGACGAAAAGTGTTATTTCCTGCACATAGCATTGGCCAGTACACTGCAGATTCCCAGAAAGGTATAACCAAGGTACCTCGTACCCTCCTTCCACTAATGTATCTAACAAGTCGCGGAATATCCTCGACTGGAGGTACCAGCAAGTTATTTTCACATTCCCAGTTTTGCAAATAGGCATCAACTGCCTCAGATTCTGGGCAGAAAAATTTAGAGTTAAATCGTGGAAGCTTCCTGTTTTGAGAGCTTGCAAATCTATCTATAGTAAATGGACCCCATTTTGAGTTTAAGAAAGCGAAAAAGATGGGAGTTATCTGCCAATCTCCAACATCAGTGTACTTAGATAGTTTGTCAGTATCAGCATTCATTACTCTGGGGACCCATGAAACCTAAAGCAATATGTCATTTTCTCTACAAATTGAAGTGAATCTAAGGCAATACAGTGCAGTTCATGGATTCTGCTACCAACATGCACTATTCTAGATGCAGCATAATTGTCAATTTTCCACATAACTCTTCTTGGTTTAATTCTAAAGAGAAAACTTTTCAGGGAAAAAAGTACTGCAGTCACTTCACGTCAAGTTGAGCTTTTCAATGATTCTTTAATGGAAAACCTTCTATGAGCTTTAAAATGATTATCGAGCACCGCTCCAACCCCTGTAGCACTAGCATCTGAAGAGACAAATACGGATGTAAGATTCGATTCTTTGATATTACGGAGATT
The DNA here is from genome assembly GCA_964019985.1 of Aurelia sp. 4 Dawson et al 2005. Classification (NCBI taxonomy): domain Eukaryota; kingdom Metazoa; phylum Cnidaria; class Scyphozoa; order Semaeostomeae; family Ulmaridae; genus Aurelia; species Aurelia sp. 4 Dawson et al 2005. The sequence continues at coordinate 3,274,642 of OZ026511.1, read as the reverse complement.
TAACGAATTAATGTTATTTTGCCAAAAAAGAATTTCTAAGTGAGCCCCAGGGGAGTTCACTTGGAAGCAACACTTAGTTCACTTAGAACAGCATCCCAAGCGGATCGGCCTTCAATTACCGCACATGAGTATCTTGATCTGAGGCTTACAATGTTTCCTAGAACATATTTTGTTGACAATAATTTACCTACGGATTGAGCTGACTTTCTTGTAGTTGTAAGGGCTTATGCAAAAGTGTATTAATCTGATTGAAAATTGAATCTATCCGGTTTCGTGGTATAAATGATATATTGGTATTAAAGTCCATGGAGACCTCAATCCATGTTAATGATTTTGTTGGCTCCTAAACAGAATTCTCATCATTTGCAACAAAACCCGCCTTCACAAGGGTGTCTCTCACAATATTGGAGTGCAGTTGAGCCTTAGGTTTGGATTCAGCAATAGCTATACCATCATCAATGTAAACACATATTTTGATCCCTTGAGAACGCCAATGTTTTACTAGGGGTCTTAGAAGCTTTGTAAAGACCTACAGAGCGGAACACATAACAAAAGGCAAAGCAGTGAAAAAATTTTTCAACTCCATCAAATATCCTGGAAAAGCCGAGAAAGGTTTGATGATCTCGAAAAATATCAACGTGATGATAACCTTGTTTCAAATCAAATTTGAAAACAAAAGAGTTCGGTTGTAAATAGTTCTCAAAAGACTGCCAATCATCAAAACGAATGTTCTCTTTGAATAAATGTTTGTTTACATATCGTAAATCAATTATCAATCTCAATTTTCCTGACGAATTTGCAGCAACAGACAGAGGGCTCACAACATGTGGGGTAAAACTGACTTCCACTGCTGAGCCGCGCCTTAACAGTTCTAAAATGCTTTCAAAAACGAAATCTTGATTAATATAAGAAAATTTGTTATTTCTAAACATAGCTTGGTTCGGTGTATTTATGAAAGGTATTCTGTAACCAAATTTAATCAATACGATAACACTCTCTAGTGCCTTAATATATTCCCAAAAGGCAACGTTTTTAGCCAAATTTCCTTTCACACATGCTTCAGCGGACATATCCAATTCAAAATCAAGAAAATAATCTTTTTCGGAACGAAAATCAAATTCATTGATAAATAAACGATTTAAATACTCATCTTGGTTTTTGTCGGGGTTGCAATCTCCCAAAAGAGGCTGGGTTACTGGTGACTGGGCAATTACGACGCCAGTGTCCGAATTGTCCGCAGGCCAGGCAAATGTCGGTAGGTTTAGCTTGCATCCTGAAGGCCGGACGCTGGAACTGTTGGGTACTGTTGAAGTAGCTAATTCTTACTGCAGGGGGGAAACGAAATGGCTGCGGTTGGGGAAAGCACGCTTGTGGTTACAAAACTTGCTGTCTTCCGACAAGAAATGGCTACATGGAGTTGTTATGAAACTTCTGCTTGGAGGCATTTCTTCGTTTAACAATTGCTTTGGATTCCGCTGCACGGAGCTTTTTCTCATCCTCACTATCACTCGCAATCTTGTCTGATACGTATTCGTCCACAGTTGACTACCCAGCTGGGGATCTGTCAGCGCTCTTTATCAATTTGGTTTGTTTGCGTAGCTCCTCACAAATCAAATTTAACCGCTTCTTGGGCCTGGTCTTCGCTCCCGTTTTCTCTATGCTGGCAAAATTTTTTCCTTGAATCGTCGTGCGACTCGTGCGATGGCTCACGTTTCAAACTTTTGAATTTGCTGTCGAAGTAGGACTGCATCAGCGACAGCGCTTCGACGTTGTCCAATGTCTCTTGGCCACTTTGTGACTGTATGTCTCTGGTTTCCATCTCTTGTCTGGTCTCTCTCTGCGAATTTTCTCCGGCCGCAGACATAGCCTAGCGCAAACAGCACACCTATCTTTCGTAAAAGTACTTGCTATCGACCTGTGATTCTCCGCGCCTTGAAGAGCTTTTATATTTGACTATTAAGCACGCTTCCGTGGAGAGCGTGCAACAGTATTCCCTTAAGAAACTTAACAATGCTACTTCAAAAAACATTTTCCTATTGTACTGTTGATAAATTCATTTATTTGCTTACCTCCATCTCTAATCTTCCATTTCGTGACGTGTCACATTTTTCGAAAGCATCTCTGACTATCCTAAGGATTATACCAAAGGTTATTCAAATGCTATAAGCACGTTTTCTAGCAAAGTTATAATTTGGTCAAGTGCTGCAATTCTGGTAAGTAATGGAGTTACAATCAACTCCAAGGGACGTTTTTCGTACTTTTGGCCATTGAGCGTCAAACATAGATTTCAAATCTTTAAAAAGCTGGGTGTAAAATTCAATTACCTACTTCTTTGAACTGAGCGGCTTCAAAGAAACTTGAACTATTTTACAGTAAATCTGCCGTTGGACTTTTCTGAAATCTTCAATATTTTCAGAATGACAGTATTTTTCTTCTTTGTTAAGAATTCACGAAATTTTCGAAAAAACCTTTGAACAATCGTAATTTCTAAACCTCTTGACAAAAGATCAAATCATTTTGAAAAAAACCATAGGTTTTGGATGCCTACAAAATGGTATCAAGCAAAAATTTTTCACTCTTCTGGTTTGTGATTTAGAAATTTGATGACGTCATATCATGAAATGAGCTGAAATATAAAATAGGCTGTAATTTCGACAAATATTCAAGATTTCTGAAAAGTCCAACGGTAGACTCATAGAAAAGTGGCTGAAGTTTCCTTCAAGTTATTCAGATCAAAGAAATAGGTTATTGAATTTTACACCCGCCTTTTTTCGTAGATTTAAAGATTTGGAACCTCTGCTTGAGCGTCATCGCCCAAACGTCATCGCTCGTGCTATTAATTTTGATGTTTTTTGTATAATCTTTTGTTATGTGTGCTTAGAATCTAAATTGTGTATTGTGGAATATGAAACATCAACTGAACGGAAACTGAAACACGTCGCACTCAGAATGTAGCCAATGTTTAACTACATGAGAATATCCTATATGAATGGTGGATTCTGACTGCATTTTGTTTCATAAATTTCAGTCATGGATTGGCACTCATATAAATTGCTCTAAGCGAAAACCTAAAATCATTCTCATAATCTTTGTGACGCGTAATGCGATAAGAATTCTCCAAACGAACTGAATCAGTTAACAATACATTTAATACTACTAGTAAATTTGAAGAAAGTATCTCGCCCCCATCGCCTAATAAGTCATGAACTATTTAGTTCACAATCATATTCAAAGTCTTCTCCCTAGTGTATGTAAATGATCCCACCGCAGATTTGAAATGTAATGTCAAATTTTTTGCTGATGATACATTCTTGTTTACGGTTGCCCAAGAATCTAATGAAACTGCAGAACACATGATGTACAACTGATAAGCCAGTGGGCCCAGGATTAAAAGATGTCTTTTTTAATCCCGATGCACGAAAACAATATGTTGAACTTCTATGTTAAAAAAATTACATGGATCATCCAGTGATCCTCTTTAACAACATTCCCGTAAAGAAGTGAATGAAGTGAAGACAGTTACAAAAGCTGTCGTAAGTTACAACAACTGTGTCTCTGATGAAAAGGAACTGTATTCTGGAGTGCCACAAGGGTCAATACTTGGCCCTTTATTGTACATCATGTTGTTTAATGACATTACCGATGCGATACGGCACTCTCGGATTGTAAAATATGCTGATGACACAGTCATATACTTCGCTGACAAGGACTCGAAAAGTATCCAGTCAAATCTTACCGAGGATGTGGATTTGATCTCAAACTGGCTAAAGGAAAACGAACTTATTATCAACATGAAGGAGGGTAAAACTGAAGCATTATTGTTTGGAACTGCTAAACGGATAAGCATGCAGACAGAACCTTTTAAGGTGTACCAAGGCTCAAATGCAATAAGAAACACCGATGAGTACAAATACTTGGGTATGTACGTGAACAGTTCACTTGATCTGAATACGCACTTTGAAAGATCTTACAAGAAAGCAGCCGGTCGATTGAGACTTCTGGCAAGGTTAAGAAAATATCTTGACTCACAGTCAGCCAGAGATGTATACTGCTCTATGATCATGCCTGTTTTTACCTACTGCGGTGTTCTGCAGATGAAACTGTCAGAAACCAAGATGAAACAGCTGAAAGCATTCCATGATCGATGCCTCAAGATTGTTTATGATGGTGAAAAAAGCAACGAAGGACTCCCATCAGTAATGAATGCAAACAAGATTCGTGCTTGCAAACTCGTTCGGAAATGCATTGATAAAGACATCTGTGACATATCTAAAGATTATTTTGCAATACAAGATCATGGAAAGGAGACAAGAAATGCCACTAACAGCTTGAAGATGCCCAAAATCAGAACTGAATATGCTCGGAAATCTTTTTATCATACAGGAGCAAAGATTTACAATGAACTGCCTCTGAAAATCAGAAAGATTACGAATGCTACTGCATATAAGAATAGCCTTAAAGACCATCTTAGTTAAATCGCACACTTTAATCAGCTCAAAGAACCATTGTAAATATTTTTATCCTTTCATTTTATCGAAAAATTGTAAATAGGAGATTTCATAAGCTTCAGTTTGATTTATTATTTTTAACAGGACACACGTTGATAACAACGATGATTCGTTGAAGTGTTTTATCCTGTATAAATATTCGTATATTATTATTATTATTATTATTATTATTATTATTATTATTATTATTATTATTATTATTATTATTATTATTATTATTATCATTATTATTATTATTATTATTATTATTATTATTATTATTATTATTAAACATAGACATCTAGGTATTATCTTGGACTCAAAACTTTCTTTTTTAATTTCATGGATTTTCAATTTAAAGAAGGTTTTGCATGAACTTTCTGCAGTTTTTGGTTAAACCTAGCTATGTTTTTGATATCAAAATATCATCAGAGCTGGGCAAGATACTCTAAGAAATATCTTATTACAAGATACTGTTATTGGGAAAATTAAGTATCTTATTACAAGATACCGTTATTCACAATAAAAGGTATCTTATTACAAGATACTAGATATTTGAGACAAAAGTATCTAAAATAAAGTTTCAAGATACTAGTTACAAGATACTTTGCCAAAGGGTGTATGCCCAATGTCTTCTACCATTATCCTTAATAGGTGTCACATTTTTCAATTACTTGAGGGCACGTATTTCAGTAATGCCTCTGAGTGAATTTGGTCATTCCTACTCCTAAATCATGTGGAAATTCCCTCATGCCCTATTTAGAATATTTGTGGAGATACGACTTCCATGGAGCATATTTTTTGAATTTATAACTAATAAGAAATATTCCATTTTGGTTGACTAGGCCCTGAATTTTCCTTACAAGTTCGCAGCATTTTAGCATTTTTCCAAAAGTATCCACGAATGCTGCGGAGGAGCGCAGTGGCGGCAAGAATCACCAGAACATGACGTTTTTGGTCTGGGGAGACAAGTCAATAAATGATTTCCTTAGGTAGAGCAAGATTAAGTCTTCATAAAATGAACGAAAGGTGATTTCAAAGTTTTCAATGAAAGTCCTCCTTGTTTGCCTTAAAGATCAGGAGTCTCTTAAATAGCCTGCCTTCCAGTTTTCTTCGCCTTGGATGCATAATTATGCCTCCAAGCTGGAAAGTCTTTAAGCTTTATTCACGAAAATCGATTGATACAAGTATCTTGAGACGGACGGACGTGTTTTTTTTTGTGGCTCGTAAGCCTCCATCGACAATGGAGGATAAAATCCTGAAAGCAATCGTAGATATTCGTGGCAAAACACATCACAGACCTTGGAAAGCTACAATTTATGATCATTTTGTGAAAGAGGGAATCAAATGCAGTTTAGAAGAAGTCGAAACAGGCTTGGACCGCCTCGTGCAAAATGGCCTAATCGAGAATCGTGGCGCCATTGGCAAAGATTCATTTTTCATTCTTGAAACGCCCAAAGCCTCACAAGTCAATAATTGCAAAGAAAATTATCCCAAAGAAAGCGATGAGGCCACAATAAAATACACGCCATACAGTGATTTTCTTTCGTTACGTGCGAAAGTTGAAGTTCTTATGAAAGCATACGAAGGAAGCCAAGCTGCCAAAGGCACGAGTGAGTCAGAGTTAAAACAAGAAATCTTACTGTTAAAAAAAGAAAACGAATCCCTGAGAAATGAATTAAGGCGGAAGGACTTATTGATTGGAAGTTTTGATGTAGAAAATCCGTTTATGGGTAGTTTTGGTTCAAACTTTGATGAAAACCCGCTCCATGGTATCATTTGCAGAAATCGCCCCAAGGTCCCCGGCGACTAATTGCAAAACAGTTCACAGAATGAGGAAAAAGATGAACAGAGCTTGTTTCAATTACCAACCAAAAGACACTCGACAAGGTTCCAATCGTCGAAGCCCTCCTGGGAGCCAATTGATAAGAATGAGAATAGATACGCATGTTTGGCACGCCCTGACATTGAAGAATCATATGCATCTGTAGTCAAAAGGAAAACTCAGGCGTCGACAATCCCTAGCAGGTTGCAAACCGAATTTACAGACAGCAACACAAAAAGGAAAACAGAATCAGCAAGAGTTTCGAATACAGGTCATGCTAAGAACCAATACCACTCACAGAGAACTAACAAGATTCAAAAGTGCACGGAAATTATTGGTGACTCCATAATAAAGGACATCAGAGGGTACAAGATGAACGAAGCATGTGAAAATCAAGAAAAAATCTTTGTCAAATCGTTCAGTGGAGCAACAACAGACTGCATGAACAGCCATGCATGTCCAACAATCAAACGAAATACAAAGAGAATTATTTTACATTGCGGCACAAATGATCTGCGTAGCCAAGCTTCTGCTGAGAATATTGCAGAGGAAATCATCGAACTGGCAAAAGCAATGAAGACCGAAGGTAATACTGTATTTGTCAGTGGTCTAGTAGCACCCGGAGATCGCTGGAACGCAAAGGTATGTGAAGTAAATCGTTTTCTAACTCGAAGATCCCAAGAAGAAGACTTGCAATTTATTGACAATTCTAACATAACTTCAGAGCATCTCAATCGCAGTTTGTTACACTTAAATCCAGAAGGAACGAGGCTTTTAGCAAATAATTTTTTATACAAGTAAGATTATTTATGACAAAGTACTTTTAGCTGTAATTTAGGTAGGCAACAAATTAACGATTCATCTGATTACGAGCAAATATCATACAAAAATGGCATATGCACCCCACAGGAATATTCAGGAGATCGTTCTGACTCAAATGAGAGCAACGATGCAGGCGAGAGTGCCCAGGACTCAGATAGGCCTCCCTTAAACGCTGCTTTTTCCGTTCACTCCCCCGCAGCTACCCCCTAGTAGCAGACATCAGTGCCACGGATGCAACATCTACCTTGAAGTTATTAAGAATAAGAAACATTGGCAAAATCATTATTGGATACCTAAACATCAATTCTATAAGAAATAAATTTGATGCGCTCAAGGAAATTACTTCACAAAATGTGGATGTACTGATGCTTGCCGAAACGAAAATTGATTCTACTTTTCCAACGGGGCAGTTTGCCATAGAGGGATTTGCAAATACTTTTCGATTAGACAGAAATGCAAATGGCGGTGGCTTACTAGTTTATGTCCGAAGTGATATACCTTCGCATCAATTAAATTCTTTTAAATTTTCTGACGATATCGAATGCATTAGTTTCGAAATGAATTTGAGGAAAAAGAAATGGGTACTTTTTAGCGTGTATCGACCACCAACTCAATCTCAGGAAAATCTGTTTGAACATCTTGGTCGTGCACTTGACCACTACAGTGAGAATTATGAGAATTTTATGTTTATAGGGGATTTTAACATGACTGAAAATGAGGAACAGCTCAAAAATTTTCTGGACTTATACAGTCTCAAAAATCTAGTCAAAGAGCCAACCTGTTATAAATCACACACTCCAAAATGTATAGATCTTGTATTGACAAACAGAAACAGTAGTGTACAAAAAATCACCACTGTCGAAACTGGTCTGTCAGATTTTCATAAAATGGTTGTTACTGTCCTTAAAACTACCTTCCCCAAACAAGGACCAACTGTCATTAACTATAGAAATTACAAAAAGTATAATGAGAATGTTTTCAAAAATGATCTTCAACAGGAGTTACAACGGATAGACCCATCAGATTTGAATTACAGTTCATTTGAAACCGCCTTTGATAGAGTTTTGGACAAACATGCTCCAATTAAGAAGAAGTATGTTCGCGCAAATGATAAGCCATTTATGACTCGTGCTCTGCGTGAAGCGACCATGCTGCGTTCTAGACTACGTAATAAATTCAACGAAGATAGAACTGCTGAAAATTGGAACAACTTTCGTAAACAGCGAAATTCTTGTGTTAAATTATTTCGAAAAGAGAAAAGAAATTATTACAATAGCTTAGATATTTCACTTGTCACGGATAATAAGAAATTCTGGAAGACCGTCAAACCTTTCTTCTCTGACAGATCACCATCTCAAAATAAAATTGTTCTGACCGACGGTGAAAGAATAATTTCCAACGATGTTGAAGTAGCAGAGACAATGAATGAATTTTTTGTAACCGTTACTGACTCTCTTGGAATAGATGAAAACTTCAATGATGAAAATGCATCAGATGGAATCACAGACCCTGTTCAGAAGGCAGTAAAAAAATTTTCGAATCATCCTAGCATTCTAAAAATCAAAGGTCACTACCGAAATGCTGCCCCTTTCGTTTTTCAAAAAGTTGCCCCTGATACCGTTGAAAAGGAGGTTAGAAGTTTAAATCCTAAAAAAGCCACAACGCACAAAAATATCCCTCCCAAAATTCTTAAATCCAATTCTGACGTAAGCGTGGAGCCCTTGACTCAAATATTTAATGATTGTATTGAAAAGTCAACCTTTCCTGATGAGCTTAAGTGTGCGGATGTCTCATCTCTTCCCAAGAATGGATCAACCAATACTAGGACTAACTTTAGGCCAATTAGTGTTCTGCCAACAGTCTCTAAGTTGTTTGAAAGAATAATGGATAAACAGATAGTTGCTTATATTACACCTTCTTTATCTTCACTTCTATGTGGTTTTCGACAAGGTTACAGTGCACAACATGCTCTGGTAAGGCTCTTAGAAAAGTTCAAAATTAGCCTTGATTAGGGTGGTAAAGCAGGGGCCGTATTGATGGATCTCTCCAAGGCGTTTGATTGTATTAGACATGATCTCTTGATAGCAAAGTTACATGCTTATGGTTTTTCTCAAGAAGCATTAGCACTCATTAATGATTACCTCACAAACAGACAACAGCGAGTTAAGGTAAATGGTTCCTTCAGTTCTTGGAAAGACCTAACACGTGGTGTTCCTCAGGGGTCAGTTTTAGGACCTCTTTTGTTTAACATATAAATTAATGACCTTTCTTTTTCATTCAAAACTCAGATATCTGCAATTATGCAGATGACACTACTATCTATTCTTGTGATAGGAGCCTTGATAACATAACTCATACGCTTGAAAATGACTGTAATGTGGCTTTAAAATGGTTTGCTGACAACTTTATGAAATTAAATGCAGACAAATGCCATCTTCTGGTTCTTGGGCAGAGAAGGGACGATCCAGTTACAGTTAAGATTGGAAATACTGATGTTGTTAATAGTTCAGAAGAAAAATTGCTCGGAAAAATTCAAAGAAAAATTCATATTGATAGTAAACTCTCCTTTGACCATCACGTGTCGAAGCTTTGCCAAAAAGCCAGCAATAAACTTTATGCACTAGCTCGCATATCCCCGTATATGGATCAGAAAAAACTAAGAAATTTGATGAGAGCATTTATTACAAGTCAGTTTCAATACTGTCCTTTAATCTGGATGTTTCACAGCAGGCAACTTAACCAGAAAATCAACAAAATACAGGAAAGAGCTCTAAGAATTACTTATAAGGACACCGAATCTACTTTTAGTGAGTTATTACAGAAGGACTGTGCAGTTACTATTCATACAAAGAACTTGCAAATACTTATGACTGAGATGTACAAAACTAAGAATGGGCTAAACCCTTCATTCATGCAGGAAATCTTCCGTGAAAATACAACTCATTACAATTTGCGAAATAATAACGAATTTACTCAACCCAGAGTGAGATCCGTCAGCAACGGGACAGAAAGCGTCCGATTTAAAGGTCCGCAACTGTGGCAAACGTTACCACTAACAATACGGAATTCAGAAAACCTTTGTCAGTTCAAAAATAAGATTAAAAATTGGTTCGGAGAAAACTGTACTTGCAGATTATGCCGCATATTCATTCCAAACTTGGCCTATTTGTGAAGATTGTTTTTAGATTTCCGTTTTAAATTGTATACTTTGATGACATGTAAATATTTTATCTACTATCTTCTTATGTTTAACATTGTATATACACTTTTTTAACACGTTGGAATTAATTAGCTACTTTTTTATTTTAGCTATGGTATTTTATATCCAACGATAAATAAATTGAAAATAAAATAATATCTTGTAACTTCAAATTGTTTTTTGAAAATATCTTATTAGAAGATACTATTATTCTGCCAAATCATCATCTTATTACAAGATACAGTTACTGGGTACGGGAAGTATCTTATTACAAGATACTGTTACTGTTTTCAGTATCTAATTACTATCTTCAAGATAAAAAGATAAGATACTGCCCATCTCTGATTATCATTTCATTGAAATCAATGATTTTGGAGCGACATTTTGGCAGAAAGGAGCCAATTCTAATGACGCCATTTGTTCTATTAATTGTTTTTTGTAAAAATTGACAAAACGAAGCTGCAAAATGGTGCTGCCTTATCAAAAACGTACCATTGGAGTGCTCTCAATTAAAAAATGTCAAAAAATTGAACAAATTTGCTAATTAGCCTAAAGTGGCGACCAAAATGACGTAATTGTAAAAAATGCTGATGTCATCTGGTTCCAAAAATTCTGGTATCAAATTAAAGCCCTTTGTTTACTGATTCATTTGATATATAATGCTTCATCAATTACTTTCATCAAATGTTTCCATTGAAATCATCAAAAACAACGATTTCTCTGCTACTTGCTTCCCAATATGGGCATGTCACGTGACCTGTGAGTTTCACTGTTTAAAGATTTTTCTATCAAAATGTGGTTAATAGACAATTAGTAAAAGTCAGAGAGGTTTGGGGAACACAGTTGATGTCCTTTAAATACGCGGCAAGAAAACCTCGAGGGGGTGGAAAACATCCTCCACCCCCCTTGTGGATTAGGGTTAAGATCACGGTTAATCTAACCCCATTGTATGCAAAGGAGCTAGTCCCATTACTTAAACGGCCAAAATACTCTTGTTACTGTAGTATATTAGCCTCGGTTAGAAGTCCTGTTGATTTAGCCTCGTATTGAGATAGTTATGTAAGTTGGTTTTTAGCGTGACTTGAGCCTGTTCTCTCGTGTGTTGCTCGGCCCGATATATAACATACTGGCGACGAGAAATGGTTTCAGATACTCACATTATGTTTTAATGGATACAGACAAAGATGTTGTGGAAGACCATGGTGGTTTGTTGAAACAGAAAACGCAGGTTAGGCCAGGTCAGTGAGTTGACTGGTGAAGACAAACTCTGCCTTCTTAGGCCCATTTTTTTGCTTGAATGCTGACGTGGCATTAGCATGGCACAGGTGCTAGGACAGGTTGGTCCTTACTGTGAAGGGAAGGAGGACTGGGCTTGTTATGTGGAAAGACTGGAACAGTTTTTCATTGCAAATGATATCACCGATGCGCCTAAGAAAAGGGCTGTACTTTTGAGTGGAATTGGACCCTCAACGTACTCGGTTTTGAGAAATTTGATGACTCCAAATGTTCCTTCCAGTAAGACTGGAACAGTTTTTCATTGCAAATGATATCACCGATGCGCCTAAGAAAAGGGCTGTACTTTTGAGTGGAATTGGACCCTCAACATACTCGGTTTTGAGAAATTTGATGACTCCAAATGTTCCTTCAAGTAAGACTGGAACAGTTTTTCATTGCAAATGATATCACCGATGCGCCTAAGAAAAGGGCTGTACTTTTGAGTGGAATTGGACCCTCAACGTACTCGGTTTTGAGAAATTTGATGACTCCAGATGTTCCTTTGATATCACCGATGCGCCTAAGAAAAGGGCTGTACTTTTGAGTGGAATTGGACCCTCAACATACTCGGTTTTGAGAAATTTGATGACTCCAGATGTTCCTTTGATATCACCGATGCGCCTAAGAAAAGGGCTGTACTTTTGAGTGGAATTGGACCCTCAACGTACTCGGTTTTGAGAAATTTGATGACTCCAAATGTTCCTTCAAGTAAGACTGGAACAGTTTTTCATTGCAAATGATATCACCGATGCGCCTAAGAAAAGGGCTGTACTTTTGAGTGGAATTGGACCCTCAACATACTCGGTTTTGAGAAATTTGATGACTCCAAATGTTCCTTCAAGTAAGACTGGAACAGTTTTTCATTGCAAATGATATCACCGATGCGCCTAAGAAAAGGGCTGTACTTTTGAGTGGAATTGGACCCTCAACGTACTCGGTTTTGAGAAATTTGATGACTCCAAATGTTCCTTCAAGTAAGACTGGAACAGTTTTTCATTGCAAATGATATCACCGATGCGCCTAAGAAAAGGGCTGTACTTTTGAGTGGAATTGGACCCTCAACGTACTCGGTTTTGAGAAATTTGATGACTCCAAATGTTCCTTCAAGTAAGACTGGAACAGTTTTTCATTGCAAATGATATCACCGATGCGCCTAAGAAAAGGGCTGTACTTTTGAGTGGAATTGGACCCTCAACGTACTCGGTTTTGAGAAATTTGATGACTCCAAATGTTCCTTCAAGTAAGACTGGAACAGTTTTTCATTGCAAATGATATCACCGATGCGCCTAAGAAAAGGGCTGTACTTTTGAGTGGAATTGGACCCTCAACATACTCGGTTTTGAGAAATTTGATGACTCCAGATGTTCCTTCAAGTAAGACGTATGATGAGCTGAAGGGTACATTATCTGCTCATTTTAAACCAAAGACTTTGGTGATTGCTGAGCGTTTTCGATTCTACAAGAGAAATCAACGTGAAAATGAGTCTATTTCAGATTATATCGTTGAGCTGAAGAAACTTGCAAGTACTTGTGACTGAGGATTTCCTGTCAACGGCCTTGCGTGATAGGCTGGTTTGTGGTTTGCGTTCAGAGAGTATTCAAAGAAAGCTTTTAACAGAAGTTGATCTAACCTTTGACAAGGCAGAGAGGATCGATGTTGCGATGGAATTAGCACAAAGGAATGCAGTTGATTTACAGCCATCAAGTGGTGGAGTAGGAGTTAACAAGGAGTTAACAAAGTCGATCATAAGCATAAAAGGAAAGCAAAGGCAAGTGCCTTAGTATCTAAACCATCTAAAGGGTGTTGGCGATGTGGAGGAGATAAGCATAATGCAAATGATTGCAAATTCAAGTCATTGAAATGTTTTAATTGCTCCAAACAAGGTCACTCTGCAAAGAAGTGTAGAAGTGAAAAAAGGAAAACTTCACCAGTTGAGAAAACAAGTTATCTTGGTGCTTCATTAAGTAATGTTGGGAATAGTGATGAAGACTTGCATACAATCTTTTACTTGTAAAGGTGATGCCAGGGCTGCTTTGCAAGAAACAGTTTCTGTCAATGGTATTCCTTTGACTATGGAAATTGACACTGGAGCAGTAGTTTCAGTTGTTGGGAATGGCTTTTATGAGAAGTATTTGCCACATGTGCCTGTATCTTCGTGTTCAAAGCAACTTCAGTCTTATTCTGGTGAGATTCTTGCAACAAAGGGAGAAATTTTGGTTGATGTTGAGTTTCAAGGGCAAAAGGCTAAGCTACCATTGGTTGTTGTTGATGGAGATAAACCAGCTTTGTTAGGAAGAAATTGGTTGATGGAAATTAAGCTTGATTGGAATCAGTTGTTTGTGGTAAATTATGGTTTCGGGGAGGAGCTTTTGAAAAAGCACAGGTCTGTTTTTGATGGTCAGCATGGTTTATAAAGGTGTTTAAAGCAGATTTACTTCTTAAGAAAGATGTTAAGCCTGTTTTTAAGAAGGCCCGCCCTGTTCCATTTTCTTTGAAGGAGGTTGTGGAGAAGGAACTTGATCGTTTGACCAAAGATGGTATTATGACACCAGTGATGCATAGTGAATGGGCTTCTCCAATTGTGGTAGTTCCAAAAACTGATGGTAGGGTTAGGATTTGTGGGGACTACAAAGTTTCAGTGAATCCGGTGTTGGATGTTGATCAATACCCTCTGCCTAACATTGAAGACATATTTGCAACACTTTCTGGTGGTGTTTATTTCAGCAAATTGGACTTGTCCAATGCATATCAACAGTTAGAGCTTGAAGAAGATGCTAAAGATGTGTTAACCATCTATACTCATAAGGGGTTGTCCAGAATAGAGAGGTTAAATTTTGGTGTCTCTAGTGCTCCTGCCATATTTCAGTCAGTCATGGATAGGGTGTTGTCTGGTGTGAAGAATGTTGTGTGCTATTTGGATGATACTTTTATCACAACTAGATCTGTTGAGGAGCATAAGAAAGTCCTATCAGAGGTTTTGCAGAGGCTAGAAAGGCATAACATTAAAGCTAAACTCAGTAAATGTGAATTTTTCAAGTCTGCTGTCAATTATCTTGGGTACAAGATAGACAAAGAGGGACTGCATTCAACTGAAGAGAAAGTTAGGGCTATCATTGATGCCCCTGTTCCAACAAATGTTACAAAGTTAAGATCATGGCTTGGATTGATAAATTATTATGGGAGGTTTCAAAGAAGTCTTGCCTCAATTTTAGGCCCTCTGCATGAGCTTTTAAGGAAGGATGTAACTTGGCGATGGTCAGAAGCATGTCAGAAAACATTTGATGCTTGTAAAGCTCAGTTGAGTAGCAGTAAGGTTCTAGTGCATTATGATACAGCTAAACCTTTAAAGCTGGACTGTGATGCATCTAGTTATGGGGTAGGTGCTGTCCTATCACATGTAATGGAAGATGGTTCAGAAAAACCAATAGCATATGCTTCTAGAACATTAAGTTCAAGTGAAAGAAATTATGCACAATTAGAGAAAGAAGCCTTAGCAATGATTTTTGGGGTAAAAAAATTGCACAAGTATCTCTATGGGAGAACATTTACTTTAGTGACAGATCATAAACCGCTAACTTCGATTCTTGGTGTACAGTCTGGTATTCCAACACTAGCAGCAGCTAGATTTCAACGTTGGGCTTTGATCCTTGCAGCTTATCAATACAAATTGTTGTATAGAAAATCTAGTGATCATGCAAATGCTGATGCACTTTCTAGATTACCAAGTGGAAATTCAAAGGAAGGAGAAGAGCCATCAGTGTGCCAAGTCAAGTTTACTGATTCCTTGCCGATCTCTGCTAAAGATATACAGCAAGAGACAGGGAAGGATCCACTTTTATCAAGAGTTCTTTCATTTGTTCTGAATGGTTGGCCAGAAGTTTGTGGCACTGAAGAATTAAGGCCATATTTCAATCGCAAGTTAGAACTATCTGCAGAGCAGGGTTGTGTGTTGTGGGGTACAAGGTGATTATTCCACCAAAATATAGAAATAGAATGCTTGAAGAATTGCATGAAACACACCAAGGTGTCTGCCGTACCAAAGCTTATGCCAGAAGCTATATCTGGTGGCCAAATCTTGATTCACAGATAGAAGAATACCTCAAAAGTTGTGAAAGCTGTCAGATGTTTCGAAATAAGCCGGCACATGCTCCTTTGCATCCCTGGAAGTTTCCGGCAAGAGCCTGGCAGAGAATTCATATTGACCATGGAACGTTTGACAAAAAGATGCTTTTGATTGTCATAGATAGCTATTCCAAATGGACAGAGGTGCACGAAATGTCTAGTACCACCAGTGGAGCGACCATAGATAAACTTAGGTACATGTTTGCAAGTTATGGATTGCCAGAGGAAATTGTTTCCGATAATGGTCCTCAGTTTGTTTCTGAAGAATTTGACATGTTCTTAAAGAAGAATGGAATTAAACACACTCCCATTCCACCTTACCATCCTGCAAGTATTGGATCAGCAGAAAGAGCAGTGCAAACAGTAAAACAAGCTCTAAACAAGATGTGGCTAGATCATAAGAGAAATGATACTTCAATCACGTGGTCAAGAAGATTAGCTGATTTTCTATTGACTTATCGTTCTACGCCACACTCAGTTACGAAGCAAGCACCCTCAGAGTTATTTATGAAGAGAATACTGCGTACTCGGTTAAGTTTAGTAAAGCCAAACTTAGCTAGTGCTGTCATGGGAAATGTGGACACAATTTGGGTGTTGATCGTGTCCACAATACCTGGCCCAAATTATGTTTAATGATTAAATGTATCTCGTTACCTTGCTTGTCTTCAATTCACTGTCCATCTTCTCGTTCTTGTCTGGGTGCACAGCAGGCTGCTATCAACGGCTCTGCATGGGCCTAATGTTTTGAACTGCATTGCGATTCGAAAGCCGTGACTTGAGAACTAGTTCCCAGATCAACGCGGCCCTCGAACGAAGATAAGAAGAAGCCTTCTAAAGAAGAAGGGACCTTTAACTTATTTGGTCAAATGTGGGCAAAGAATAAGATTTGTACACATTGAAACACATTTAAACATTTACACATGTACACATTGTACACATTTGTACACCTATTAAGTAGTGAGATTCCACAGAAAGAGATAGCTGAAGAATTACCTGTTATTCCAGATGTTTTACCTCCAGTTGAATTAGAGAAAACACATGATGAAAGAGTTGTTGAGAACAGAGATTTACCCAGTAAAGAGAATCCAGAGAAAGTAGAGTTAGAGATAGAGTCAGAAGTTCAGAAGTCTCCTGAGGTAAGAGTTGCAAAGACACCTGATGTGAGCCTACCAGCAAACACTCCTGAAAGACGATATCCAGCAAGAATCAGAAGACCTCCGAAGAGACTTGGACTAGAGTAGAAAAAAAAACAGGTGGAACGAACTAAAAGCCAGAATAATGCTTTTCTGCCTGTTTTCCAAGTGCTGATAGTCCACCCAGCACTTGTAGCTGAGTTTGTTGTTTAGATAACTCGTCTAACAGAAAGAATTACATTGAAGGACTGTAAGAGAGAACTTTTAAGAGAGGAAAAGAGTGTAGTATATTAGCCTCGGTTAGAAGTCCTGTTGATTTAGCCTCGTATTGAGATAGTTATGTAAGTTGGTTTTTAGCGTGACTTGAGCCTGTTCTCTCGTGTGTTGCTCGGCCCGATATATAACAGTTACAAAGATGGTTGAGCCTCTCTTTGATTTTGCATTAACCTGATATATCAATACTCTATTGACGTAGATGAATGGCATGTAAACTTTTGGTATGACAACGTTAGATTTGGATTAAGTGAACTGGGAAATAGTTGCTTGAACAGGAATAATTAAAACTGGAATAGTTAAGACGAAGTTGCTTGGTAGCAGTTGTTATATGATCGTTGTTGGTTGAGTTGTATAATCAAGTGTCATCTATTTAGCGAAGCATATATTCACATTTATTCTCATTAATACTCATATTCATACTCTTGATTCTGTCGCTCGGATCCTATTTAACATAATTCCATTTTTCCTATTTAGGAAATTTCGGATCCTAAAAAGTGCTAGGAAATGTCGGCTACTTAAGTCTGATAGAGCATTATCGGATTTTTTCGGAACTTGCCGAAAATCGATCCTGAATTCCGACAGCACGATGAAAATAGATAATGAAGATGGACCCTCAAATTCCGTTGAAAAACAAATGAAAGACTCATATGTTGCACGATCGCAGAGATATTGGTGGAGGCTTTGCAAATCTTGATCCAAAAATTCAGCTAGAAGTGAATGAGGCCAATGTTTGAACGAACCGACATTTTACGCTCCCACACAAAAGAACAACAACATATTTCCGTTGGAATGATATACATTGTTTTAGGGTTTGACAAACATATGATTTTCATAAAATCGTCAACTCATCAGGCTTTTGGCTATGAAGATATCGAAAAACTGATCCAGATCTAAGTTAGCCAATTTCTAAAGACTGTCGTTTTAATCTTTGAAAAAGAGCCATCAAGTGTTTATTGGAACTTGTCTAAATCGGGAACAACTCTAGGAAGAACCTTCAAAACAACATCAGAAATGGGTCTTACCTGTCAACGGTTTCATTGATTTTCATTTCCCAACCAATGGTTCCTTTTCCTGCATCACTATTACTTATCAAAACACCTTGGGCAGATTGCAATGCACTGGTGAGAACGGTTGTGAGTTCATCACGTGTGATCCCTTCATCACCATCCTAACATACGAAAACAACTGAGATAAAAATCTTTAATTATGATAAGGACCATTAATACATTGTTCAAGGTTTGATTTCACAGTCATTTATGAATTCAAGTTTTCATATCACGATAATTTGCACATTCCATAATTACTCTCTTCGCAACCAGGATGTTACTGGGCGAATAAGGACAAGGACAAAGAAATTTCCATCAAGCTTCTATCCTAAGTGCATTCTGACTTGAATTAACTAGACCCAGAAATCAGGCTCGCACCCTCTATTGCTGTATTTAAAGTAAAGCTTCTGTCAAAAATTTGCCCCCCCCCCTGCAAAGTCTATCTACGGCATTCATGACACAGTAGGCATATCTTTTCCAAACAAAGGTCGGTCTAAGTAAGTTAAATTTTCACTGATTCAAGCACAATTTTAGGAATACGGCAAACCAAATGAGCCCAAAGAATGATGGGATTGAGGATACGGACCACTTCTTGCTGCTTTGTCCTTCCTTTCACTGAATTTCGGAAAAATACTTCAAACTTTGGTTCAATCCACACCCCAAGTATTCTCTGCATAATGCATTTTCAAAGATATGTGGCAATTTTTTTCCAGATAGTGTGGACTATCCCAACACTACTTTCCTTATTTCGATATATTAGCAACTCCATACATTGGAAATTATGGACCCACAATACATGCACAAAGTAAACATATCAGCTTTTACACTTCCAATAAATTCTATGCTGCAGAAAGAAAAACGAGAGCGTAAGCGTAATCGATAAGAAAGTCCGCCCATTGGTACTAGGCCCGACATTCTGTCGACAGGGCCTACTATTTGGTTTGAACTGGTCTAGCTCTTTGTTCAATATTTTGTATAGTTCTAAGCACAGAGCATCAACTAAGTGGATGTTATGTTATTTAAGCACAACAAATACATCATCAGCTGAAGATGTATAAAGCCATTCATTGATTTTGATCTTGAGTAAAGCATGCCGTACGTGCAAAGCAAACATGTCCTCCTGGACCCTGGACTGTATGTTGCGTCAGGTTTGCCACTTAGAATCAAAGGATATGGGAATCAGGTCAACGTTTGCGAGGCATACATACCAAGTTGAATATTTTGAAGAGAAGTCTGCATTTATCCTTTACTGTTCCATGAAGACACAATGCCATGCCAGCAAGGAACTCATTCAAATCAACAACTTCATTCTGTATAGAAATAATCAATAGCAGATATAGTTTTCCAAGTAGATAAGGTTTTTGAATTCTGTGATACGTGAAAAACTGATGCAGTACCTCTGAGAACTCAATGCTGAAATTCCCTTGAAAAAGTGGGTGTTTTTATTCAAACAAACCATTTCGCAATCAAATACCCCTGCTATATAATAGCAGTAAAAGAAACATGTCATGAAAACTATTGGTACTAACTTGATCTCTGTCAAATGCGGCAAACAGTTGTTCACCAAGAAAGTCAGGTAAACCTAATTTCCTTGCGAAGTTTTCTCTGTCCAGCCAGGTGGGACGTTTGATAAGACGCTTTCCTTGATCATCGGTGAATGAAAGCTCCCTGTGAAAAGAACATGCGCTTTACTCGCAATCACACCTTCATCAATGACGAAAACTTTGCAGCTTTGAAAGTTGCAAATCCTCATTTGAAGTCATGATACATAACAGAGGTGTGGATTTCAATCTAGATATGAAAAGATAAAGTTCCATAAATCTTCCTCCAAGGCGAACTGACAAAGTTGCAAACGATGGATCTTTACAAAAACTCACATAATCCACTGTGAATATTCCAACAATCTATTGAAATACTGACCTGCCGGTCTCGCCTCACTTTAGAGTCAACAAACGGAGTGCGTCTATAACGGCAACTCATGAACTTTTTTAAGCAATGTTTAGATTTGGAAACAGAATGAAATTTACATCGATTTGGGAATGCAGGTTTCACCTCGAATTGAACTTCACATGGCCCATGCCTTTCCCTGGTAAAGACAAACGACGACCTATCGATACTAAGTTGGGTGTATCAAAAAAGCCACCACAGAAAAAAATGAACTTCTCCAAAGAAAATATCGACATAAATGAGATGATTATTATTTGAAAACCTAAGTCATGGACTTTCAGTTGATGTGTAGATGTTACAAAATACGAGGTATTCCAAAGAAGTCATGCCCTGTTAGTTTAATTCAGCTGTGTCATCTCCTTTTCTCAGCAATGACAAAATCAGCCAAATTTTGAAAAGAAAGACTTCTACTATGGTATTTGAATTTGTCTAAATTTTCGAATGGGTCAAGCACAGCAGTGTTGTCTGTCAGACTAACAAAGCTATCAATTCATGAAAAATGTAGAAATAGGTTTATTACAACGCCAGAATTTACTTGGTTTCGACACTGCTGGAGACGGTTGTGTTGTTTTTTAAGAAACCACCTTTATTTTGCTTTTCTCTTTACCAGAGATAAGCAAGGTTGACTCAAAGTAGGTCTCAAACTCTATGTTGAATCCAATAATGTTCATTTTGCGCAAACGGCGTTCCATAAATGTGCAACTGTGTAAAAGGGGATATTGAAGCTTCTGCTCCTCCGCATCAACCATGAAAATGAGGAACAACCCGTTGAAAAATCGTGCAGGTCGTGGGGTGGGGAGGGATCTACAAGCAAGAAAAGCAGGAATAGATCATAATTAGGAAACAATTTATTTTAACATTGTGTAGATGTATGACGGACCTTTGTCTTTTAAAACCTTTGCTGTAAACATCTCTTTAGAAAAAATGAGGTCCATCATACTGGATAGAGTTATGTCAAAATTGCTAATTTGACAACAACAACATTGCTTCTGTCCAAAATAATCAGCCCTCTTGCAAAAATTACCGAGAAAAAATTTGTTTTCGTTACTGCAGTAGCAGAAAAATCAAAAGATTTTCTGTGCTATTTTCCTTTCCGCCTAAAAACATACAAATAAATGCAAAGATGTCCAAAATAGACACAGCCTAAATCTCTCCAAGTAGATGTTAATTTTTCTACCCCTAACGACTCCCCTAACGATCAATCTCCAAAAAACCATACATAAAAAAGCAAAGGATTCAGGAATCCAGAAACTATTGTCTCATTTATGCCAGGACTTTTCTTCGGAACAAATACACAACTTTTCGATCGGCAGCCTTGCAGCCTTTTGATGCACTTCACTGTCCTTCACAATATTTACTCACTGAAACACTTTCTCTAAGTTCTTCAGCTCAACTGAACTAAGCTTGTGAACTGCTTTAGCCAATCTTGCATCCTCTTCTTTGGAAGTCCCTACTCCCATTGTCCTGCCCAAGGAATCTTTAGTTTACAACACCTGAAAGAATGTTGACGATTCATTTTTGTCAGATGAAAAAGATGTTTTTGAATCAACTGAAAAGGCGAGAATTAAAACCTTAGAGACAACAGTACAAGACTCTTACTTCAAAGTGATAGACTTCAAGGATCTTTACAAACCCCTTCTGTAAGGGCAGTTAAGGCGGGTTTCCACTTGTGCGAATGTGGTCGCGCGAACTGTGCGACCGTTCGAAGGCAGTCGCGCGAACCAGTCGCGAGACTGCACGACCAAGGGCTTGAGCATGCGTATTACGTAATCTTTGCAGAATCAAAGCAATTGATTGGCTCTGCTCTTCCTGGTCGCAAAAAAGTTGAAGTCAATCCAACTTCCAAAACCAGTCGTGCGATCGCCGAAGACTGGGGAATCTTCGTCATTGAAACAAACTACGCATGCTCAGACGATTGGTCGCGCGATCGCACGACCAAATTTGCACAAGTGGAAACCCGCCTTTAGGCGTGATGCTAAGCGGGTCGTTTACATTTGGACTTTATTTCTCTAGAAAGCTGACATAAGCATTGACTTGTTAATGGAGATTTTTTCTAAGATAATCGCTTATTCTTATCCAATTCCATCGATGTTGCTCTTGACAAGCTCGTAAATTGAACTAAAACATATTTTTCATCCACAGTGTGTCTCAAAATAATTGAGCCCCGCTTAACAGTGGAGGAGCTGTAGACGGCTGTCGATTCAATTATCTCGATTTTTACACAGTTGCATAAGTCAATGGTTAGACATAGAGTTTGAGACCTTGTTTGAGTCAATCTGACAAGTGGTTGCTGATGTATGGCAGAGACAAGGCAAAATAAGTGGTTACTTCATGAACAGCACTTCTGTCGTTCTCTAGCAATGTCAAAATAAAGTAAGTTCCCAAAGAAAGGACACTGGTATCGTTTTAAATTTTCACCACATTTTTTAAAAGATAGAAAGTGCTCTCTTATGAATAGAAAATACTATCAACCATTTAAAATAATAAGCAAAAATTTAATACGACCCAAGAACCATTTCTTTGGAAACTTACTTGATTTTCACATTGCTGGAGAACAATGTAAGTGCTATTTTTGAAGCAACCACCTTCTCTCTACCATAAATCAGCAACCACGTGTCAGATTGACTAATACACGGTCTCAAACTCAAATTTAGTGCTTGGCCTAAGTAGCTGTGCAAAAACCGAGATAATTGAATATACAGCTCCTCCACAGCAGCAACGCAAACGGAGCGCAATTTTTTGGGACGCCCTGTATAGAAATTTCCAGTAGATTCTAACTTATTTTGCTTATCACGAATTTATGAAATTGGTAAGCAGCTATCTTGACCAACAACCCCGAAAACGCCAAGCGACAATCTGCAACTTGAGGCAGGCAAGAAACCAACCAAAGAACATGGTCTGAGTCAGAGTTATCATGTTTGGCGATCAGGCTTTTTCTGGGCTTCGGGTTTCAGTCTCGGGTCTAGGACTTGGACTCAAGGTTTCAGATTTTGGGTTTGGTAAAATGCTATGCTGGTTTCATAAATTCTATGAGTACACGAACATGACCAGGTGCCTGTTACGTTCATTTGTTGGGTAGCATATGTCATGCTATCGTCTTACCTCATTTTTAGTGTGATTTGTCGCAATTTTGACACACTGTATTTATGAAACAAAATTTTGATGTTGTCTTTATAGCGAATTCCAGTCAATGGGCCCATCTGACCCGACTAAAATTATATCAAAAAAGAAGATTTGTAAATGCATTACTAGGCTAGAGTGCAACTAAGCGGGCATAATTCGAATATTGTGTCATTTGTGTATCATGCAGTAAGGGTCGGGGTTGATCCTAGAACGGGTTCATAGGGAAACTTAGGATTAAGTTTGGTAAGTTAGGATTAGTTAGTTTAAGTTAGGTTAAGGTAGAGTTAGTTTGGGAGAGCTAAGGTAAGTCATTGTTAGGGGTTAATTCAGTTCAATAATTGCAACAGAAATATGACATTTAGCGCCGCCCACTAAACTGCACTCGTCCATACACTAATATAACGGACCCTTTGCAACAAGGATGGCGACTGCAACGGCAACAAAATGTGGCCATTGGTTCCGAACTTGGGCTTGAAAAGACTCCTTGTTTTCCGTGCGAATTTCCTCCCGTGAGGGTCTATGAAGTTGTCCTTTTCAATTCTTCACAAGTTGGAAATCCTATTTCTAACATGCTGCTCTTCAGATCTGGATCTTCGAAATGCAATTCATTGATTTAAATGCTAATCATCAAGGAACAAGAAGGTTCCAAAGTCTTTAGATGAAGAAGGAGATTTTGTCTTGCTTGTTTAAGAACATGAAAAGGTGACTTATGGGAAACTATACTCGGTTGTATCACAGAAGAAGCCGTCCTGCTTGCTTAAAGTCCCTATAAACACTGGTAAGGATTCAGGACCAAGAAGCATTCCTATGAATATCATTAAGCTGCTTCACAATGCAAGGCGTGTGATTTACCGCGCAGCACTAAAACTACTTAGGGCCAGGACTGCTTCTTGAGGCAATTACAACAGATCATTTGAATTTTTTTTAAAAGAAGTCAGATAGCAGAAACATCGTTATGCACTTTGCAAACACTTTTTGTGCTGCTCCTTGGGAGCGATGTTAAATGTACAACAGGTCCACCACTGCCCGCTTCCCTCCTTCTATCCAATTATAATCTTTTCTTTCCCCTGTATGTTGGTCCAACATATTTCCTGGAACAGCCTTCTCTGTCTCTTTTGAATAGCATTTCCCCTCATAAAAGTTATTTGCATTCTGTTTCCATATTGTTGGAAAAACCACATAACAATGTTTGCCATATACTGCGATTTCCACAAATTCAATCATAATTTTAGGGACACAATAAACCCTATGTGTCCAACAAATGATGGAATTGAGGATACGGAACACTTTTTGTTGCTCTGCCCTTCCTTTGATCTTCAACGAAGAGATCTTCTCGCTGGAATTGTAGAGTTACTACGACCATTTGTACAAATCGCTAATTTTTCAAATGACGCTCTGACGCAGCTTTTACTATATGACGATCAAGACCCCTCTAATGATTTGAAAACAATATTCTCGAATTGACTTTACGTTTCATCCGAGAAACTGGTCGGTTTGATTGATATCTTTTGAAACCTCAGCAATGTGTCAAGACCCATCCACCAAGTCCCTTTACATATGGTGTATTTTTTTGTTTTCGTTTTATTCGTTCGTAGCGTACAGTAGTTGCAAGTATGTACCGATGCTTGTCTTTACGTTTTGGCCACGGGGTAGTCATTGTCTTTCGCTCCCCTTGGTATCGTCCCTGTGGTGTTGTATAGTAATTAGATTAGTAGAGTAGCATGTAAGATTTGTTGTAAATTTTCTTTAGAATTGTAAAAAAAAATTCCACATAGGGGCTGTGAGTAATGAAGTTATCGTAGATTATTTGTTTCACTCAATTTAGGTCAGGCCCGCCTACTTTGTCATTTTTGGTCTGGAATGAAGACTTCTCAGCCATATTTGGCTCTGCATGCCAGCAAGCATGCAAGTCTCCACTAAGAGACTGTTTAATGTCTGATACAATTCAATCGCTACAGTAAACTTTCAACCAAATATGGCACAAAATTGTCTTTCAACTGAAAGAGAAACTTTATTGTTCAAATTGCTGCTTTCCGATCCAGACAATTTCAAAAAATTGTACACTCAATAGATCTTTATCATCATGCCCTATGACAACATGAAAAGCTTGCACTAATTTGCAGATTGCCTTATCGTCTGTTACATTATATGAAGGAAACATTATGGCATGCTTACTAGAAACCCAGGAGGGACTTAGTAGTTCAAGGTGACGTATCCGTTGCCAAATGTTACAAAACCCTTAGCGGTAGTAGCCTTTAGCCTAGGCGGTAGTAACTTGCTCTGTAAGCTACAATAACAATTGGTCAATTGTTCCAGAAACAATAGTGCTATTGTATAGCAGACATGAGCAAGAAAATGACTTCCATTTGCTTTGAAAATAGTTATGGTGTAGAAGTAAAGGTACCACTGGGATGGGAGAAACTTCTCCTACCAAAGCATATGACACTTGTCTACTGACGAAAGATCAAGCCCGAAACATATAATAATTCCAAGCTCTAGGCTATACTCTTCATTTAATGGAATTTATGTATTCATATGAAAGCATGATCAATAGTCAATCATGCAATTTGTTTTGATAGGTTTGCAAAACGTGAGGAGGCTGGATAATTGGTTGATTTCTGTTGTTGCAGAATCTTACTAACAACAATTCAGCTCATCAAACTTTCTTAAATCTCTAAGAATGAGTCTTATCAATTTTCACAGCCCTAAGCAGTAGTAAATTTGAAAATTTCTTGAGCCTGAACTACAAAGTCCCTCTCCTGGGACTAGAAAGGACCATATATCGTTTGAAGCTATGACAACCATTCAATACATGAAACATGAATACTATAGACATGAATACTATATATAAATGGATAATAACGAATAATAATTCCAAAGCACTAGAGTATATATTCCAAGAGCACACATTCCAATTCATTAACAGAAATATACTGGAACATACTTTGTCTACATACTGGAATATACTGGAACATACTTCATCCATACAACAGGTTGACTTAGATAACCTCAAACTTTCTTTTACACCACACAGTCGCTATGAACATTTTTTCCTCGGTTTTTTTTGCAAGTCTGTTTCACATTTGATGTTAGGCAACAAATAGAAACTTCTCTATGCTAAACCAAAGTGTGTTGAGGGCTGGGGACTCTGGGAGAGGATCAGCGATGTTAGCAATTGCTGTCATTGCTGTTCTCACATTTGGGGTTCCTGTTGTTCATCATCTTTCTCCTGTGGGGCTCCTATGTCAGCCTGATATCCAATGTGAAACGGATTCCAGTATTTATGTGTATGATGCTAAATTGTATGTTTTGTATTTTGTAATTATTCATTTAGTTGTTAATATTTGCATGTTTTTATGTTAATGGCCAAAGGGTAGTCATTTTCCTTCTCCTTGTAGTCCTGTCCCTGTACTGTTTGTATAGTATGTATAGTAATTAGAAAGTATAGTAGGATGTAAATGTAACTTGTATTTGTAAAATTTTAGATGAATTTTAAAAAAGCACTTTGACTGGTGTCTGGTTCTTTCTGCAGAAAATCCTAAAGACCTTCAGCCATAAGGGAGCCATAGTTAACAATAGTATTCCAAACAAGGTTAGTGTTAACAAGCCATTAAAAACTCATCAAATGATAGCAACTTCATTGTAGACTTTTATTGATTTGCAGAGGGATTTTGGCAAAATGAATTAGATCATGTTCTGTTAATGAAGCTTGAAAATTATGGAAGTTTGGGAAACATCTTCAGATTGGTTTAAATCCTATCATGGGCGGTAGGAGACTACTGTGTTAGCCTAAAAATGCTTAAATCGCCTCATAAAGTAATATATTCATTCAAACTTACAATGCTGCGGTTGTCTTTTTCTTCTTCATTGTCTTCTGCCAAATATTTCCATCAATATGCACACCACAACTGTGGCCCAGTAGGCGCTGCCATGCTGTATTGATTCTATGTATCCCAATCTCTTCTCATTTTTGCGTTTGAGGACTTCCCAGAAACCCATATAAAGTCATTGTGTAGAATCAATGCAACATGGCGGCGCTGGCACCCACTAGGCAACAGCTGTGGTGAGCATATTTGTGGAAACACTTGGCAGAAGACAACAAAGTAGATAGACAACCACAGCATCATAAGTTTAAATGAATATATTTCTTTATGAGGCGATTTAAGAATTTTTAGGCTAACACAGTAGTCTCCTACCACCCATGATCCTATCTCTCAGATAGTAAGCAATAAGTTAATGGATCTAACTCTTGCTACCATGTTACCTGTGGAGTCCTACAGGGCTCTGTCCGTGGCCTTCTTCTTTTATGTTTGATTGACATTAAAGATTTAACTCACTCATCATATAAAATTAACACCTTACCCAGATGATAGTAGCATTTACCAATCATAAGGATAAAAATGTCAATAAGCTGGTTGAAGACATTTTACCTCTATTTTTGAGGAACTTAACATAGGTCAGTGTATCCCTTTTTTAAAACAAAACCCTTTTTAAAAACCATTAAGAGAACGTGTGGCCAAGTGGTGCAGGTGACTGACTCGTAAACCAAAGGTCAGAATGGCTGAGGTTTGAATCCCACACTGGACAGTTTGGTTGCTGTCCATAATTCTAGCCCATGTAGAGCCTGTGAGGGAAATCTGGTAGCTGCGGGCGGGTTGATGGTAAAACATTGGTGGCCCCTACTGGAAATAATAATAATAATGATAATAATAATAATAATAATAATAATAATAATAATAATAATAATAATAATAATAATAATAATAATGCACAATTTATATAGCGCCACAATACAAAATGATACTCAGTTGCGCTTTACAGTTTAAGTCCTATTTACAATATAAAAATCTGAATTAAGAATAAGTATGAAAAAAATAAGATAAAAAGCATGTTAAAATTTACAATTTTCGATGACGGATGTTTATTTCTACATATATACTCAACCCTTGTCCAAAATTAATTATACGCTATTTCAAAATAGTGTGTTTTCAGGAGAATCTTGAAGGCTTTTATGCATTTTGTGTTTTTTATTTTGTCCGGTAAAGAGTTCCATACTGCAGGAGCAGCATATGTAAAAGCTCTGGTCAAGTGTTTTAGTTCTGGTCATTGGTAGCTTCAGTCTATTTTTCTTATTTGATCTCAGTGCTCTGCAGCTTTCCTGAACTTCCAAGAGATCGACGAGATATTTCTATATAAGTCTCTCAGACTTGTGAAGGCTAGCCACGTTAAAAATGATTACCTACCTACCTACCTACCTACCTACCTACCTAAACATATATCACATCCAGGGTTTAGGTTTCAGCCTAGGCTAATGCAAACCTGGAAACCAGATATGCTGCTGGCCATTTCTTTTCAAAGAAAGGTCCACCCAACGTCAATGACAAGGTCTCCATATTGACGATACAGCATTTGTCATTAGCATAGGGCCAGTATCCACACAGAAAATAGTGACAAAAGAGAGCAGTTTCTTAAACATCCTGGGTGGCATAAATTTGCCTTTCTCTCGACGAGATGATTTCAACAAAGCTTTGCTTTCCTTGTTGTCTGGTTTGTGTTCCAACAACATGTAGTTAACACATAGATAATAATCAACGGATTCCGCAAAAGAAATTCAGTTTTTGCACAAAAAGGTGTTGAATTCGTTAACAATTAATGGTTCGTGCGTTCCTTACCTTCAAGTTCCTGCAACATTCAGTTTTTCTTCTGCAGACTGTTTTAGCTTCTTGGTTCTTCTTTCACTGTGAGGCCAGTACAAGCCAGTACAACAAAAGCAGCAACAACAACAACTATAAAAGGAACCCTCTAATAGCACACTGCATTCAAATATTTACCCTCTCATTTTCTCAAAATTTTCGATTTCGCAAACACTGAAAATGTGGACTTGCCCAAGTCTTCCTATTAGGAAGAAAGGGCGATTTGGGCAAGTCCACTGAAAATGAGGCAAAAGTGTAGATCAAATCTCTAAAGGATCAAACATAAATGGACAAAGAAGAGAACTTTTTCGTAGTGATTTGGGGATGTAGAAGTTGATCAGTTATATTCCAGTGCATGCGTTTTAGTTCTATGTTGGGAGGAATACAAAAACACTTTGAAGATGCAAAGAAATGCATTTCTTTTCTGAATCTTTTTGAATCTATACTTTTATGCAAGTATTGTGTTGCTGTGTCAAGGGGTTTAAAAGACAAACAGTAGTGGTGTGGCAACATGATGAAGTCAAACAAGCATGGAGCTTTGATCAGTTTCAAAATCTCCAAATCACCAAGAAAATGTTTTGTCTTTGTCCATTCACTTGAAAAATTTTTGGTGCAATGTTACAAAAAATAATCAAATGCCGTTATTTTGAAAATGATAAAGATATAAAAAATTGCCTTGACAGATAGATGGACAGAAAATTACTTAAAGTTCTTTTCAAGTCCTAGAAAAATTCATAATCTTTGTTCCCCTGGGATACTCACTGAACGGTTTTCATGACTCCTTTCACGTTGCAGTGCTTAGTTTATTTTGGTGTGAGTCAGAATGTGCACTACTTTGCAAGTATCATCTTCGCTTTTTTTCCTAGTTCGGAGCATCGAAAGGAAGGATTTTTTCTACAGTCGGTTTTCGAAAGGAGCATTTTGTCGGAGCAAGTTGCTATTTCACCACTTTCCAGTACATTATTACGACTTTATTTCTAAAACCGGATGTCAGTCATTGGGGAAGAAAATTCTACAGCCAGGTGAAAGGGGTGAAAATATTGTTTCTTGGAGTGCTCACCCCAAAATAATGAAAGTCAAGTGATCACCTACCTCCCTGGGTCACAAAACATCCAACTTAAAAGTAGTTTGTTTGGCATAGCAAACAGTCTACTGTGTGAACGTTGACGCGCGAGTTTACTGGATACAAAAACGCGTGCTGTTTTTAGTAGCGGCCATTCCGATTAAATCATTTCCTAAACTCGAGGAAGGTGCTGAATTCTCATATTTCTTGGTGACAAAACTGTGATATATTTGTTGAAGAATACATTAATTGATCACGTAGCATCAACACACCCAGAAAAAGTTCCTGAGTCTGGAATTCTAAACGGAGCTCTAAAGATATATCAGCAGAGTTAAATGACAACATGAAATTATTACCAAAGGGATCTTAAAAATTTTGATCAAAAAAATTTCTTATTTAACCTGTGTCGGGACAACTGGGATCTGATGATTGAGTCTGGTACTAACGTAAATGAGGCTGTGAAAAATCTTTGATTGTTGAAAACACGCCTCGGTGTGAACAGAGAAAGTTTCAGGTAAGCTGAACCCTTAGTTGACAAATGATAAAACAAAATCGTGATAAAACTTTCAGAAACTTACTCATGAGCCCTAATTGATTCGTTGGAAACAACGTAGAAACACAATGAGCTGAACAAATAGAGTCTGTACTTTGTCTCTCCAACAAACACGGCATAAGAACTTCATCACAGACGTTAGAAACTAATTAGGTGGCAGTACAACATCAAAACAAAGTGTGACACTCATTCCTTGTGATTTAGGATGAGTATGCCTGGAAACTGGAGCACAAATTCCCCGCCTATTCCAAGGCTTTGAATATGTCTAACATCAGTTTGGTTCCAAAGATAAATATATAGAAACAAAGGCCCAAATATTACCTCATTGAGGTTTTAGCCCTCTTCTGCTTTCCAATTTCACTAGAAACAAATCGGGAGCCCAAACTCAAAATTGACCTTGATAGTGAAATCCGTTGTCAGTTCAAAGTTATTGCAAAGGTCATGTTCTCCTGCAGAAACACTTAATAATCTAAGGAGGAATGAAGGATGTCAGTTCGAATTACCTCAATTCTGATTCATCAAATGCAACAAGTCTGCATGAAAGTGAAATGTACTTGGGGCAAGTCTAGATATTTCAGTTTGAAAATTCCAGTCTAGATTTCATTCGGTGTCAAATTCCTGGTAGATTCTGACGACTTAGTAGAAATTGGTACTCTTTGAAAAGTCTTCAAAATTTGAGCAAATTATTGGATCCTAGAACATTGAAATTGCTTTAAGTCCATTTATCTCTAGAACCAAGCTGATATTTATGTGTAAAAGTGTATTTTTACGTTGCTTGAAACATGAAATACTATCGTCTTGAAAAATATTAGCCTGATATCAGGCTCTCACGAAAAAATAAAAGGAGGGGGGAAATATAGGATAAATGTAAAATGGAGAGCTATTTGAAAACGTGCTTTGTAAGGTGAAAAGATTTGACATTTTAAAACCTTCAGGAGGGCCATGACATAATACTTCTATTGAGGTGTGACACCAGACTGCCTCGAGTTTGTCAACAGTGGAGACTTAATGCGTTTTTCGCAAAAACGGGGAACGTGGAAGCTTCTTATCAGTTGCATAAAACTGTTTGCCTTTTGTCGAAGTTAGTCGCAATTTAATGGATAAATGAGGTGACTTCGGTGCTGGAGTCAACGATGAATGAATTATCTTTCTAAGTGTTGTCCGTGTTGTATAATTGGCCGATCAAGTTCAAGTTTCATTTTTTAACATTCCAATTATACAAATTTCATCTAACAACAACAACAACAAAATATGAATGTAAATAATGATATAGGAAGTGATCTGTAGGAAATTTGTATGTTTGGAATTTCTTAAGAAGGAGCCCTCTCAATAGATAAACTAATCGAGGAGAGGGCACGCTTTGCTAAAATTAAATTAACAGTTGTTGTATAGTTTGGTAAATGTATAGATTAGACATGCCTAGACCTGGTATTTTGCAGAGAATATATGAGATTTGAGTTTGCGACGAAAAATGAAAACTGAAGGAGAGTTTTTGATGTCATCACTAAAGCTGTTCCAGGATTTGGCACCCGACCGCGAAATTTTCCACGATAGACCGCGACACGATCGACCACGAAATTTTCCTTGAAAAAATAGAACACCTTACCTTTTCCAATTCAGCCATATATTGGTTTAGGTCTTATCTAACAAGCCGAACTTTTTTGTAAACATAGGGAAAAAGACCTCATAACCTGGTGAATCATCATGTGGAGTTCCGCAAGGCTCTATTCTTGGCCCATTCATTTTCCTCTTATATGTCAACGATATGCCTCAGGCAGTTGACTGTGACCTACTTTTATATGCAGATGACTCCTGTTCTGTTTTCATAGATGATAATAGCAATGAAATAGAAAAGCAACTAAATATAGACTTTAACTCTCTTTGTGACTGGTTTGTTGATAAACACGTTGAGTTGCCACGAGTTACCAGAATGAGTTACCATTTTGCACTTAGGCTTCAGTATGGACTCCAGCGAGTTACTATATAGATACCATTTCTTTTTAAAAATAATACAGTGTATTATTAACAGAAAAGAAATGGTAACTCGTTGCTTCCAATATTGAAGCTTGTAGAAAAAATGGTAACTCGTTATGGGAACTCGTGGTAAGTCGCGAGCAACCTGATAAAAGTTGGAACTGATGCAAAGTCTCGCTTAAAATGTTGTCCTGAAACTGTGAGGAGAAAGTCTAAGTATCAATGCTAGCGATAAATAGTCATGCAAAGCAATTGGGGCAACTTGGAGTGGGCGCTAGACAAGACATTATTTCCTAGGCCGTTCATTTCTGTCGTTGATAGATTTCTCATAAGCCCCTTTGCTCACAGCGTAACTCTGGAGACTACTTAAGACAGTAACATGATTTTCATTTTGACATCATCTTCCTTTTCCATGTAAGAGAAGCAATTCCTAGCATAATGTCGATATCATGACCTACCGACAATCGTGGACAAATGCTATTGGGTGATTGTTCTGAACCTAGATTTTCGCTAGGCGCCCTATCCCCCATGTCAATGTTACTGCAAGAAATTGAAATTGAAACCAGTTCATATACCATCTCATCACGGGAAACTACGACATTGACACCGGTGAAGGGGTTTGGAGAAAGTAGAGGGCTAAAACCGCAAAGAGGTAATATTTGGGCCCTCGGTATGTACTTTTTTAAGCACGGTAGCCCCGTCAGTCCTAAAGGACTGCTTTTCAGGGGGCCGTGGCAAACAATTAAAAAATGATAATGAAAAAAGAAAAAGATGAAATATTCTGAGTTACTGATGCTTTTTTAATGTTCGCTTGAAAGTGGCAAGGGAGGATGCCTGCTTTAGGTCATAGTCGAGCTGATTCCATAATTTAGATCCACGAAAGATTGATAAATTTAGATCCACGGTAGTAGCTGTCAAGTAATATTTTAGCCACGATTGAAGTCTTGGGTGCGCTACAAAGTGTCTATACTTGATAAGCACTGAACGATTGCACAGCGGTTCGTGATCAATGGATTGATTCATAGTCGAGACAATAGTTTGATTACTTTAAGGTCAGCAGCGTCAGCAGCATGCACAAGGGATCGTAAATTTGTAACTTTGCATGCAATAAAAGGAATGATTTTGAAGATGAAAAGAATTGCATCATGGCTTGGAAATTCAAAGATTCAAGCATCAAAAGTAATCCTACCAGCTATAGACAATTGGCAACACAATGAAAAAATTTAATCTCAAGGATTTCAAATTCTCGGCATTATTCGAATTGATATAAATTAGGATCTGATGAGTCTGAGAGCTTTATTTACTTTTTCAAAGCTACGATTTGTCCGAGAAATAAGGTCTGAATTCAGTGGGAAGCAGTTGAAGTTACAATGCTACGGATAATTTTGACGAACCTTCGATGTTGAACCTTGCTACCATGTTGCTCTGGTAGAATCTGGTAGACTCTCCATTCCAAGGGTGTATTTTCAAAACTTAACGTGTTCTTTCACACAGTCCTATAGCAAGAATTTCTACAGGTGAGGTCACTGCTAAGAATAAATCTGACTTCCTTTCCTCGCAATATTCATGTAATCTTCATTTTCTTCCCAAGTTTGCAGGAATCTTTACAGGAATTCCATTCACTACTACCGAGGCACCTTTACTTGCATCTGGAACTGGAGCTGCGGGGACACAGTCTCTCCTTCCCGGTGGGCAATCAGGCTTGTTTTCCTTGCCATCGAGGCTAATCTTGACATCAGACTGTACGTTTGCATCTGAAATCAAACATATCTTTGGTTGGTATTTGAAGTGAAATGATTTAAAGTAGAATAGCCACTGAGATGAGCAGGAGAACATCAAAGTACAACCAAGAATTTGCCGAGTAAAACTATTTTTGCTACGGAACTACCATCATTAGGCAAACATACTGCAAGCCTAGAATAAATTTAAGAGCATTTATCGAGACGAACTTGATTCTTGCATTAAGTGTAAATCTTGCTGATGCTTGGAATCTTTCCGTCTCACAAATCATTCAAACCTGGTGAACATCGTTCGGAAGTGCAGGTGTTCATAAACAGTGATACGGAGTAAGACTTCCAACAGAATGACAAATTTAGCCATGGCTTATTTTTGATTGCACTGATGATCTCAGAAGGAACATTTTTTGCTCTGTGCTGCTTACAGATACCTGATTTAGGATGATATGTAAATGCGCAATAAATTGTGATATGCTGGTTTTATGGCTAAACTGAGTTTACCCTACTCCAAATAACTTTGGTTGTATTTAGTAGCAAAGCTTAAAAAGCTTAGAGGGAGCTCCAAGACTCACGCAATCTTTTTTTAAAAACTTCAAACATTTAAACACATGATCTTACCCACTGTCCATCGCGCAAGGTTTGCCTTACCAGGTACTAAATTTATGCCTTGTGTTCCTTGTTTCCATGCATTCTTCGATTTGCTGATATCACTTGGTCAATAGAAACTCACGAAATTACTCTTAAAGTGGGCCCACCTTTTCAAAATGGCCTAAACTAGCACGAGGTCTGGTACGCTCAGCAAAATCACTTCAAAAGTTTAGTCTAACGAGCTTCAACATTGAAAAGGAAACTTTTAGTACAAAGAATGATGCTTCCCTTACCTAAAAATTGCAAAATGCATATCTTACAGGCAGTCATCTCCCTCTGTAGAAGCAAAATAGATCCATCGCAGTTGCAAGAACTCTAGGCCTCATCAACCGCTTTTTTGTATGGAGCAACAACAACTGTCTAAATAGCGCCTTCTGATTCGTTAAAACAAAATTCTATCAATTTGATTGCTAAATAAGGAATCACTCAACGCAGGCCTCAATTGGGCCCTCTCTTTAGGAGTAGTATTATGAGTCACTATAGACCAAGTGATCTCAGCAAATCAAAGACCGCAGGGAAACATGGACGAAAAAGCATAATTCTAACTAGTTACTAGAAATTAATATTGATTTTCTAAGGACGTAGCTTATGTCATAGCATGTACTTCTGTTACTTTCACTGATGAGACATTGCATCATAGTAAATGAAATATAGGGCGTCTAAAAAATTGTTCGACGTTTGATTGAATATTAGAAAATAAATAGGCCAATTTCTGAGATTAGTGATTAATTTTTGAATTCTCCAAATCCGCAGAATATTCACGTTGCTAAAAGCTTTTAAAGTACAACTTTCTGGAAAATCTGAACCAAGAGGTCTTTAAATGGAATTCACGGTTAATGTAGCGTGGGCTATCAGTTCTTTTGTTTCTTGTTTATTTCAGAGCAAACCAAATTGAATTTGAAAAAAATTTTGATGATCTAACTTTCAAGCATATGGATACCCCCAAGGGACTCTGTAGAGAAAAGCTTGAAAATGATTCATTTTCTCGTCAATCAATGTTTCTTCTGGATGCATGCATTCTTAAATCAATTTTGACGATGGTAATACGAAATGGATAGCTTTCAAAGTCCCATTTGGTTTGATCTAATATCAACGAGAGCTGTGACATTGGATAACCTTTAAATCAATCTTGCAGGATCTTTGCATGACGTGTCATTTAAGGGTTTATTGTTTCAGCTCTCACATATTTTTGATATTTGAATGCTCACAGCTTATTCAATTTTCAACACATTGGCAAAAACTGGAATCTCTAAAATTACTTGAAAATTTTAGGAACAGGGTTATCCTCTCAGGAGCCTACTCGTGTTATTGATATTTTCAATATTTAATCAAACGTCGAACAATACTTGAAAACCCCGTAGAAGAAACATTGACCATCACTTACTTCCTTTCTTGCCATCTGGTGCTGCTACAGTTGGC
The DNA here is from genome assembly GCA_964019985.1 of Aurelia sp. 4 Dawson et al 2005. Classification (NCBI taxonomy): domain Eukaryota; kingdom Metazoa; phylum Cnidaria; class Scyphozoa; order Semaeostomeae; family Ulmaridae; genus Aurelia; species Aurelia sp. 4 Dawson et al 2005. The sequence continues at coordinate 3,238,301 of OZ026511.1, read as the reverse complement.
GGGCCAGGTGGTGGTGCAGCCGGTGCGGGTGCTGGCGCCGGGCAAGCAGGTGGTGAGCAAGGAGGTGGAGGCGGTGGTGCTGGACAAGGTGGTGCTGGGCAAGCAGGGGGTGGTGGAGCAGGGGGTGGGGCAGGTGGAGCTCCAGGAGGGCTAGGACTAGGCTTGGGCTCAGCTGGTGGTGGCCCTGATCCGCCGGCGCCAAAACCAAATCCTCCGCCACCACCAGCACCACCACCAGCACCACCACCAAAACCACCACCACCACCACCAACAGCCCTTGGTGGCGTGATATCATTGGATTTCAGAACTGGTTTTGACTGTGCCAATGCATTGACGACGTTGAGTGTGATGCTTGCCAACATTGTTGTGTTCTAGAAGATGATCCAGAACGTCGTGAATAAATGACAAACTGATCATAATCAAAATGACTATGGAATCTTTATTGTTGGTTGAACGACTTAAAAGCAGCATTGACCACTTTTATAATGATAGTAACAAAATGTTCATTTTTAAAGCGCACATACAAATAAAAAGTTATCGATCTATGGCGCTTTACAATGACAAAAATTGTTAACTAGTTTAAAATTTAGATAAATAATAAGAAGTCCTCTGCTGTTAAAATCTTAAAAAACGGCTTATGTTTATGAAAATAAGTGTCGAGAAGACTTGTTTAACTAAAAGCAATTCTAAAGAAATAGGCTTTCAAATTTGGAGATGTTTTAACATTATTAGGTGGCATGTTCCAAAGTCGGGGAGCACAGACTGAGAAGGCTCTGTCTCCAGAATACTTCAATTTTGATCGTTTTTCTTGCAGGTTGATGCCATTCGCTGATAGTATGACCAATTTTCCACGATTCTGTCGCTGATACCTTTGCCAACCTTGATTATTTTTCAAAATTACAGAGTGTTGTTACATATAGTACAAATTTCAACAAAGATTTGAAAAAAATTAAAACAAAACTTCCACGATCAAATTTCTTGAGAATTTCATTGTTTTCAACATTACACCATAAGGATCCTATTTCATCTCACGTGAGCTGATGAAGTTACTAAATCCCTTACCCTCGGTACCGGACTTATCAAGGGCAGAAACTCATGAACTAGGAGAGAAATAGGTTTTTCTTTAGATCTCCAAGCAGAAATTTTACTGTTTTCCTCCAAAAGTTTATGTAGTTTAGCCAGCATAGTTAAAATTCCCTTGAGCTTTTCAATGTAAATGAAAATATATAGTGCCAATTGCACTGTCAAATTTCAACCCATGCTCTCCAAATCAATAACAGAAATGTGATAAATAAGTAAATACAAGTAAGACTTTCTTTGCGAAAACCCAGTGTTTATCATGCAGAATCGGTGTGAAGGTAGACTCTGTTAGGAGATATCTTCAGCAAAAGCTACTTAAAACGCAATTGTATGGGATCTACAGCCGAAAAAAGGCAAATGGACTTACTATGATACATTCTCTTTCTAACTTATCCAATCTCTGCTGCAGTGCACTTATAGCATCTGGATTGCATCCTTTCTGTAAAGAAAAAATCCCTTATTTTGGGTGCTACTCTGACTACCTTAAATCGATGAAATGGAAATATGAATATATACAGGGTGCTTAGGCTGCAAACTTAAAATATCTCAAGAACAAAAGGTCCAACATAAATGAGATAGTGTTTTTACGAAAGATGACTCAGCCCAGCAATGATATCCGGCCTTGTCCACATGTACAGCGAAAGTCGCAAAGCGTAAGATATTGGCAGGGCAACGGCGCAAGCCAACAATTGCGTCATTCAGATGTTATTTGCGGGAATCCAGGAATCTTTTACATTATTTTGATTTGTTTCTTTCATCATATTACTCGGCAGATACTTGATTAAAGTATAAAGATGGCAAATGCTCAAAAATTCTGATTTTAAATGCATATGAGGCACAGCATGATACACCTGCCAAAAAGACGGACGGACCACTGGGAAATACTTGTTTCTGGCCCTGCGTTCACGACACAATCAACGTACGTCGTGGTCGTGGTCCTGTCCTTGTTCAGATCTTGGTCCGTCCTTTCTAAGAGTTGCTTTTTTGTGACTAGCTTTACGATAAAACGATGTCACTAATAAATACGCAAAGAACATTTACCACATTAGGCAGTTTCGTTGGGTTGCAAGGCTCACCAGGGTCACCTTTCGGTCCCTGAAAAATAAAAAAAATGTGTTCTATCATCATCCTGTAGTAGACATATAGGCATGAATCTGGAGTTTAAAAATCATTCCCAAAGCTGCGTTTCCCTTTAGGTGTAAAAATGTCACACGATACATTTTCAACTTATCTGATTGGTTCCAAACTCCGAAGAAACGCCTGTCCCAGATCGAAATCCTATGTTGGTAAAAAATTGAAAAGTAAAATACATAATATTTTTCTTTTGCTCAAATGAAATCCTGTTCAAGTAACTTCACTGTTCGGGATTTTCTTACCGTCTCTTGTTATTCATTCACTTATCAAAAAAGTAACAGTAAAGCTCTTGAAGTTCCAAGGCATGGCTTAAAAATATCAAATTTTCAGATCCCTCTACTAGAATTTTCTTACGTACGAGGATTATTGTGAAATATTGCTCAATGATTCAGGAGTAGCCTAAACTCAATACAATTGCCATGTAGACCAAAACCAAAAGGCTCTGCTTTGGAACTTGGCCATAGCAGTAGGAGCCGGAGGAATTGGGGGCATGTGCCTGCCAAGGTTTTGCAAAAAATGAAGTGCCTTTTTATGTTCAGAAAGTGAGAATCAATGGTAGAGGCTGCCACCTTATGTCTGTTCATAAAGTTTACACGCTGATCATTGAGTTCTTGATTTATACGGGGTGCGTCAATGAAAACACCCGGCGTTTTAAAAATCCTGCTCCCTGAATGCCAAAGCAATGATAATGAAAATTGTCTTATTTTATCCCAAGTATATCAAATTTGGTCCAGTAATTTACCCCGCTTTAATCGGCCATTCTTCTCCCTCGAAATAGGAGATTTTCTGCAGAGAGCCCCTTTCGAAAATCTGCAAAAACCAGTGAAAACACCAAACAAGATTTCCCTTTATTCTCCTTCCTAGCAATAATGACTTTTAGATGTGTCCATGTATCTTGTCCTCATGGGACAATGGAATCCCCCTGAATAAGTTTTTCAAACTAGTGGGAAGACTTTTCAGCCCATCAAACGGAAAGCACGTACTAAAGTCATCACTGTGAGGTTAACACATAAGGGATTCTTGCTTGTAATTTTAGGATCTTTTTAAGGTTCTGAAAGAAATTCATTTCCGAAAATCGCTTACAGAATCTGAACGGAGTGACCGATTTCAGTCAGAAAAAATTATGAAAATAATTGAACATGTCAGCTATTCTATGAGGCATTTCAAAATATATTGTTAATATACCCAGGGAGCAATAGCCTCTCAAACGTCGGGCGCTAGCTTTTTTGACTCACCCGATACTAAAAAGATAAGAGCATTGTTAGAACCATTATTAGTGCATGTCTTCTACACAAATAAAATGATAAGGCGTATCAATCATGCAAATGAAATGCAAGTCTGCTTTTAAGGAATTCAGTATGTTGCACTATCGTCCCAGCCTTCTAAGATATCATCACACTTTACTCAACTAAAGCAGCCTTCAAAGAGTGTAGCCATGAACATGAATTCAAGGGAATGGTGATTCAGTCACTGATATGTTGATCTCAATGTGCCTGTCGTGAAAGATCCTTGAACATTAATGCTTTGCAGCACGTGTGGACATTTTGCATAGCAAAAATCTCCACCTCGCGCATACCGAGCAAGTGAGCAAGGCATCTTAGAAAATGAAACAACGATAAGCCATCATCATAGTAGCCTGCGTGCAGCCTCAACTCCTACTTTTCCTGTGAGGAGGAGTTGCGGCTGCACGCAGGCTATCATCATAGAAAGTTATTCAGATCTATATCGGGATGAGTAAAGAAACGGGAGAAAACGCTGGCCTTTGAAAAATACCACTCTCTTTATATCACGACAAAAATGTCTTGTTCATAGCCGACATGCTCAATTATCTGTAGAAGTTTACCCAGCTTTAATCAGTCATTCCTCCTTGTCTCTATGGGAGAATCTTTCCTAACAACAATGACACTTACATTTTAGCATATATCGTATCAGAATTTTTATGCTGCCAAGAGAAAAACACAGATCAAACGATGCCACAATAGGGCACAATTTGGAGGGGAATTTGATCGAGTTGTAGGCCGCTTCTGGAGGAATTTCGAAGGGACTTTCTCGAGAATATCCCTCATATTTTCAGCAAAGAGCGGGTTATTTCAGTAAAAACATCAGAAAATTAATTGGACATATCGGATGTTCAACAAGATAACAAAAATAGTATTACCAGGATGTCCATGCCTCAATTAACGAGATGAGTGGTCGAGTGGCTTAAACAGTTTTCGTCAGGTAATTGAAGTTATGCTCGGTCGAGTGAGGTCAAATTCCGGATGTGTGAGCTCGTAGGCCTAACTTCACAACTCACCTCGTCGTCCTTCGGAAGGGATGTTCAACTAGGGATCTCATGCCTGGATGCGGCATGCGCAGTTGGCACGATTTAGCTTTCAGTAGCTAGAAATCCCGACAAGCCCAATCAAAACAAATTGAAAAACAAAGCAAAAAGTAACCTTTAAAACACTACCTTTTTCCAGCAACATCCGGAACATCTTACCAAGCCCCGACCAAGCCACATTCAAAACTTTCTTCAAGGCAGCTAAAGCAGTCATCGACAGTTTTCTGCATAGCATTCATTTAGCTTTGGCCACATGGCAAGGCCCAACTCAAATGGAAGCAAAAAGAAACAGAAAAGACGTTGAGAATTTCATCACATGAACTATCCCTCGCCTTTAAACAATCAAAAGTATAGGTTGTCAATAAAGCATTCGCACTGGAAAACATTGCATTACTTACAGGTGGTCCTTGAGATCCGGGTGGGCCTGGATCGCCAGCAGCTCCCTGAAAAAATTATGAACTTTAAACAGACTGCAAATGATGACAAACATCGACGATAGTTCTTGCAGTTTGTCTTTATTCTTACTAAAACTATGAAATTGTGCAAGGTGTTGTGAATTATACGGCTCTCATACCTAGACAGATCATTTTTAAACTTAAGTTAGGGAATGCAGCAACTCCCTCATACAGTATATGCAATGTATGGAACAAGTAGAATCATGTGACTGAAAAGTACGTTGCTTCACACATCTTCCATAGTGAGTGCAAACAACTGTTTGTCTCGATGTGTTCAAGATAGGCTTTGATCAAAGAAAAACCAGAATCGAAATGCTTTTAAACTTGTCCATTACATTTGATAAAGTGGCCAAACTGTCCACAAATTTCAGAACTTCTCAGCAAAAAAGTAAAATTAGAAGACCATAATAGATCTAATTGATTTCATTACATTCTATTTTGGTTTCCACTGTGCTTTGATGCAATAGTGAGCACTGCTGGAAAGAATTGCCAAACATGACACAGAATCATTGATAGAGTTTCATTTCTTGACACAATTTTGCCACGAATCTTTAAAAATAGAGCAAATTTATCAAATATTATCAGATCCAAATAATCAGTGCTAGCTTAATAAATCTGACGGTTGATCGTTCGAGTTGTGCTTGGTAGACCTGTTAAATAAAGTGGGGAGAGTAGCCAATTCCGAGTTGGCGACAAGATAGGGAGGAGCAGGCCTCTGTTTGGATCAGATTAGCTTCTTAGAGTTCCTGGAAAGTTTCATTCGGATCCGAGGTGACAAAAAAAACAAAGAATTCAAAATGCCTAAAAATGGTACAAGTGCTTACCGCCGGCCCATCTTTTCCTTTCTTGCCATCTTTTCCTTTGAGATTCAGTGTGAGTAAATCCTAAAATAAGGTCATAAAACAATTAGTGAATCATAGAAAATATTGTCAAATCAATTATCTACTAAAACTTCACTTCAATGTAAAGGGTAGAGGGTATTCTGAGTCAATTTCTTAAAACCTCATTTTGAGTCAATTTCTTTCCTTCGTCAGGCTGAATTTATAGGGTAATGTTAGAGGCAGGGAGAACCGGGCGCTCCCTGGGTGAAGGTTTATGCGGAAGTGCGAAGGTGAAAAGTTTCGCATGATGAAGAAAAGGAAGACCAGCAAATTTCTACGATCTTATATATATGTAAACAGATATTTGTATAGTTTTTTTTGTTCTTTTCTTAGCTGATAGGGTTTTGTGTTGAAATATGATAAATGAAATGAAAATCAAAGGAACTTGAAATGAGTCTTCTGTTTTCACAGTTCAGCGTAATAAGATGAAATGAAGAAAAGGTAAATAGTCTAGGTGATCGCTGGAGCACAGAACAGTATAGACAGGAGAGAACTGGTGACAAAGACAGCGAAATCAAGAAAAAGAAAAAAGATGTGCATTACAGAGGCAACGAAAGTTCAAATTTTAGGAGTGGACTTTTTTGACGAGATGAACGGCGAACGACATAGCACAACTGAAGAGTGATATCACATATGTTAACGGACATGGAAAGCGCCATACGGTGGGTCAAGAATGGCCAAATCTTCCAACACAAATATCTTCAAAAGCAGTGATCTGACCAACTTTGAGCCGCATGGAGGATTGATGGGCCCTAGTATGGGCACATACCTTTTAGCTATTCAACAAGAGAGCCTGGATCGAGCGTTATCTTTATACAATTTTATACCCGAGGTTCGATCGAGTGGCGTTAGAGCTTCTATCACTATTGTCCACGTTTGAAAATTCTTCAAATTGCATCATAACATCGTTCGATTTCGATTCTTTCCTAGAATAGCTAAAAGGTCTATTGCACTACACCACAAATATGCTAGGTAAGCCAAATGTGAGCCAATTTTGGGGGTTCAGGAATACTCCCAGGATCATTTTGAACATTGAGAATACGGCTCCTGTGGTCATGTTTAGGCCTCTACTAGAGCTATTACAAGCTCTGCTTCCTATCAAATACTTATTTTGTATATTGACAAGGATGCAATGGTTTACTGGCAACAGTAACGAATAAAAGGAACGAATAAAATATGCCTTAACCTTTTACGTCTTTGAATGTCACTTGTGGTCCCACCAAAAATGGTTGCAATCAAATTTCAGCAAAAATTGGAACATCTGCAAATTGCAGCTTCAAAATTGGTGCATAGCCAGCCTATTTCAACTGCCTATTTCAAGAGTGCTGATTGCGAATATGAACAAAAATGCCGCAAAAAGTGGCATAAATGACCAAAAAATTCAAACTTACAGTGCTTGCTTGGCTAATTGGTGAACCACCACCAGGAACCTGCTGCCTTGAAAACTTACAGACTTAATACTAAAACATACCGGATGGATCTCACCAGGTGGTGCAGCTTGACCAACAGAGAAAACTGGGCCAGTCGGGAAATTACTCGTGGTAGCTCCTCCGCCATTCATTGAAACTTCAGATAATGATTTGCCACACATGCTACCACCTCCTCCACAGTTTCCCCCACCACCACCTCCGCCGTCTTTACCCCCTTTGATGAGGCCAAGTTCTTTTGCTATTTCCATAGGCACTTGGATGTTCGAATTTGAATTGATGTTCTGGGAAAAGCAAGCAATACTACTGACGCAAATGTAAACAAGAATGGAACTAGTAATCGAAGTATCGATTTCAAAGAAATTCGGCAATTTCTTTTGATCTATATCTAAGGCTATATATCAATCGGCACGAAGCATGAGGCATCTCGCTGATGAAGATAAATTACCACCCATGCACACCCATTATATATCAAACATAGAGGCGGTGAAGAGATCGAAACTCTTGCAAGTTGGCTTGGGAGGATAGATTTGTGTGGAAGTTTGGCTAAACTATGGGTATGCAAAAGTAGTGAGAAGATCTCAAGTGGGAAACAAGTATACTATACATAAAGAAGGAAATGAAAAAACGAATAGATGAATCCCCAAATAGAAACATAAAAGAGCAAATGAAAATTAAATGAAAAAACTTGAACGACGGACAACTACTCAAACAAAGCACATCTAACAGTTTATTCCTTTTGGAAAGTGCAGTTTGTATCAATGTAGAATATCAGATTTCACACTCAAAATAATATGTTTATTTTGAACATTAATTAACCGAAATGAAAAATGTGTCAGAAAGATAAAAAACTACACAATTTACCCTTTTTTCAAGGCGACTGTAAATTTTCAAAAAAATGTTTTTGTATCCTTGCGGAAGTACCATACCCTTGAGACAATGGAATAATATCAAACGATATATTGACAAATAGTGATGTTTGACAGTTCTTATGCGTTTTTCTCTCCATCTTCCCATCGTGGAATTTCGTACGCAAAATTATCGATCTGAATTTAATTTTTCGCTCAAACAAGAAGTCAAAACCGAGGAACGGGTCCTAACTTTTTGGCGGCAATAGTGGCCACGTGACTTTAGAAAAAGGCTGTAAATGAGTTTTATGTCATTTCTTTGGCGATTTCCTGTTAAAGCTGAGAGATTTTTAGAAACTTTCGCGTCTGTTCCTTGAAAGACGAAAAATGGTCTCATTGAGCACAAATTGGAGATGGTACGACGACTTGCTTCATCCTTTCAGCAACCTGTTCTTAGGCATCAAGCACTAAAATCCACGACTAAGTGGCTAGCTGGAGGAAACAGTCGCATATTAGACAAAAAATAAAAGGATTAGTTGCTCATCACATGCCCTTCCCAGTTAGGTTCAGATTGTTTCAGGCATCCACCCTACACTGACTTGTGTACCAGGTGAGTCAAAAAATGTTCCCGAGTTTAAAAACCCACAAAATTTTTGATGAAAATTAATGGAAAATTCTCTGTTTTCTTTCTGCGAGTTTGCATGAATTCGATGTTTGAATAGATCGCAACAAGGACGTTTAGAGATCAGTAGCAAAGTCAAACTTTTCTGATTTTACAAACGCCGAAATGTCGTATTACAATATAACGTTGTCAAATGAATTCGTCAGTTCTTTATTGGTAGCCAACTTTATATATCATTTACGATGGCGTAGTCTTACTAACAAACGGAAATTGTCCATCATTATAACTTCATCAACTGGAAAATGGACAACTGAATTTGTCATTTTTGGAAACATATCAGCTGGACTGGTCCGGTCCTATTTCGTCACCAGTTTGTACGTAATATGCAAAATCTATTGTTGCAATTGATGAAGAGGTGCAAAATCAAGCTGACAAAAAGCATCAAGAGATTGTTCTTCTTTTGCCTCGATTTTCAGTTCAGTTTGCTCTCTAATCAACATTTTATTGGCTAAGAAAGCGATTAGCATCAGTAGAAGAAATTCAAGTTCAAGCTTCTTACCATTTTCTTCAGCCCAATTTCATCCCTTTTGTGTAATTCTGTATCACCGTTTTGAATATCAAGTCCCATTCGTTGCAGCATTCGAAATGGTATGATGAGAAAGTCAACGTTTGACTATAAGGAAAAATTATAAGAACTAAAACCACCTTATTTGCTATTGTCTTGTTTCGATAACGTACTCCATGGTTTGCAAATATACCGAAACCAGCGAATCTGACTTGATTGTAAATTTGGGCTTTCACGAATAACATTTTAATGCAGATTTTTCAAATATATGCATACCTTTTACAACCTTAGTTTACATCAAAGGCTGTCGACAAGCAAAATCTTGAAGAATCGCAATCTTTAAGGGTGGATGAAATCTTATCAATTTGTCCTGTTCCATGCTAAAGGATCCTTGTTTTAATGATCAGCAATATGAATAATGAAGAGAAACATCTCACACTATTCACACTATGTTAAATCTACCAAAAATACATGATACAAGGACTTGAATGAGCTTATTTCAAACTGAATCTATAAAACTCCTAGAAAAATCCTCTTCATCAAGATTCATCAAGAACTGCTCATTTGTGCAAGACTTTAGATATGAAATGATTACCTGTATCGTGAATGGTAAGATTGCCAGAAATACAACTGCGATGATGAGTCTTTCCATGATAACCAGTGGAGGAAAAGGTGCTCGATTCATTAACTATTAACAAGAAATAAGTAACGAACGATTCTAAATATCAATTTTCCATCATATGTTTGATAGTTAGGCCCTAGGCCAGTTTGTTTATAACTTTATAACCTTTCCTTCTACGCAAAACATTTCATCGGTTAGGTCAGGTACCAGTAACGGAGTCAACCGCGCGGTTGATAAGAAGCATGGGTACCAGTTAACGAGTGAGAATTTGAAGAGAAGAAGCAGGTTCAAATGATACATAAATTTGTTGGTGAAAGCACTGCAAAATGACGTATAACAACGGCAAATCAGTAAATCTAAGGAATATGCATATCTTGCCAATATTTCGTAATGCCATGCAGAACTTCTTCAGGCCAGTTATGTGACAGCTACATTGAGAATGTAAAAGCCCTGAAGGGGCCCTTCATGGCAGGACGAAATATTAGCAATATATGCATATTCCTAAAATCACTGACTTCCTGTTGCTTTTCGTCATTTTGCGGTGTTTCAACCACCAAATTTTAATTTTCCGCCATCGCAATATCTGCGGATCCGACGGGCGACGTTAGTATCGTGGCACTTTCTGTTTCGATATATTTTTTCAAATAATATACTGGAGTAAATTAAAGATTTTGACCATGGAATAAAACAGCGACACTCAAGACTTATTCTTAGACTGAGGGATCTGCTTGCTCTTTCAATCATCGGTAATTCATTCGACGGAATGAAACTGCAAAAAAATTCTGACTGTGTAAAAGCTCCTTCCAAAAAGAGAAATTGACTTTGAAAATGGCTCAGCATCAAATATCAATGTGAACCGTCTCATCATTACTGTTATTGTGCAAAAGTTGATGACTTTTGTATGCTAATGACTTACATGCAGAAAATAGTAACAATGACTCGTTTTTGAGGGTGTCCCTAAACAATTTCACCCGTTTGTGTAGCTGCTGTGCAGGAGTTGTAGACTCAATTGTAGATTCTGATGAGTTGTCTGAGTTGCATAGGGAAGGCTTTATCATAACAGATTTTGAGAACTAGGTGCTGATTTACAGCTGAGAAAACGCATTTAAGTAGTTGCCTCAAATATAGTAAATCCAATTCCCTCTACATTTGCTCAGTAAAATTTGAAAGAAAGGGTTCCATCGTCGTATCTTACTTTTTGCAAATCTTTAAATGGTTTAATAGTACTGCTTACAGGGTTCATGGCAATTTAAGAAGGTTCATGACAAGAAAAGTAGAGTCTCTTTCGCTACTGCAAATTTGAAAGATGCGCATTATAAATTTTGGGGAATCGTACTTTTACTTGAAGATGAAAGTCTATGTCATGGCTACAAAACCTTTTTACGCACACGTTATGTTATTTCAATGGTGGCTTCGCAGCAAAACATGTAGTAAGGAGGCCTTTTGAAATAATCTAGCTGCTACTCATATTATTACCATATAGAGAAACATGCCCCAATGACTGTAATGCGTGTTTCAGAGAAGTGCTGCCCCTGGATAGACAAGGACCTGAAGAAACTAATGCAGACCAGGGATAAGCTAAAAAAGACTGCAGCCAAAAGAAAGTCCCAATTCCTTATGGACTCGTATAGACAGGTCCGTAACAAGGTCAATGTCCTAAACATCCAACTAAAGAAGCAGTACTATACTAATAAGATCTCTGCATGTCAAGGTAACATGAAAGAATCATGGAAGGCAATCAATGAGCTCCTCAATAAGAGATCAAAGTCCTGCAACATTGATTGTCTCAAAGAGCCTGGTTCTGAAACTGTTCATAAAAAAGATATTTCGAATGCAATGAACAGTTTCTTTTGCTCAGTAGGTAAGAATCTTGCTGACAAAATTGATCCAGCCCCAAATTCCCTTCTTGAAGGTGACTATGAAGTTAACAAACGTAAGGCAAGATTCAGTTTCAGGACTATAGAAGTGCAGGAGATCAGGGATGCATTTGCCACGGTTAAGACAGCAAAGAGCTTTGGGACTGACAACATCTCTAGCTACTTTTTGAAGCTTGCGCTGCCTTTTATTGAAAACTCAATTGCTTTCCTGTTCAATACATCCATTGAAACAAGTCGTTTTCCCGAGTCATGGAAAGTTGCTAGAGTTACTCCGATTTTCAAGGAAGGAGATAAGGCTGAGAAGTCTAACTATCGACCAATATCAGTCTTGTCTGTCATCTCAAGGCTCTTTGAAAAATTAGTAACAAATCAGCTGTACCAGTATATGAATGATAATGGACACTTTTCATCTGGCCAATCCGGCTTTTTGCGCCTTCATTCAACAGTGACATGCTTGCTTAAAAATACTGACGACTGGTACAATGGAATGGATCTTGGAAAGCTTGTGGGATTGGTGTTCATTGACCTTAAAAAGGCATTCGATACTGTTGATCATAACATTCTCTGCGAAAAGCTCGAGCTTTACAGCGTACAGCAACGTGAACTCTCTTGGTTTAAATCGTACCTTTCCAACCGGAAACAATTGTGCAGGGTTAATGGTGTGGATTCAAAAATTGGGGACATAGAAATTGGTGTTCCACAAGGTTCATGTCTCGGCCCTCTTCTCTTCCTCATCTACATCAATGACCTCCCACAAGCTGTCCAGGATTCTACCGTGTCCATGTATGCTGATGACACCAGTTTGTGCTACCAGTCTCACGATTTGACTCGGCTGAACAAGGCTATTAATAGCGACCTCAAAAAGCTGGATACTTGGCTACAAGGCAAGAAGCTTTTCCTGAATGTTGCGAAAACCCATTCCATGCTTATCTCCACCAAGCAAAAACAGAACAGTCTCAAAAGTCAAACTAAAGACCTGGATCTGAAAATTCGCGACAATGATCTTGAAGTAGTCAAAAAGACAAAATACCTTGGTGTGCAAATCGACTGCTCTTTAAACTGGAAAGAACAAATCAAAGCAGTTTCTAGCAAGGTCTCAAGGGCAGTTGGCTTTTTAAGACATGCTAAGTCTTTTCTCCCGAAAGAAACTTTGCAGACTCTCTACACAGGCATTGTGGAGCCACACTTTCGACACTGCTGTTCCGTTTGGGGCTGCGCCGCTTTAACTGAAATTAATCAGTTGCAAAAGCTTCAAAACCGTGCTGCTAGGATAATAACAAATAGCAGCTTTGATGCCCCAGGCGGACCTCTTATCGAAGAGATGGGGTGGAAGACCATTGACGAATTAATTACGTGTGAATCTAAGACAATAGTCTTTAAGTCCCTGAATCAACTGGCTCCAGAATAACTTTGTGGCCTTTTCACTCGAAATTCGCTCTGCTCATCATATAGCCTTCGTAATACGGGGACCGACCTAAGGTTACCGAAGAAAAGGTCATCAAATGGCCAGAGAAGTTTCTCATATAGAGGTGCAAAATTATGGAATGGCCTGTCAGCCGAGTCAAAGCAGGCAACCTCCTTGTATAGTTTCAAGAAAACTATTTAAAAAGTGATCCCTTTCATTTTGATTTTAGATTTGAATTTTTCACTTCATTGTAAATAGGTTTTGAACATTGTAAATAAGGTTTTATAGTTTAATTTATTTAATAGCTTTTTACTTTCTTTTCTAAATTGTAATTAAATGTTTGTATTGGAGGGCCCCTTGAAAATCAACTTGTTGAAGGGCAACCCTCCTTAAACATATAAAATGAAATGAAATACTCGTAGGTAAGTTGAAATACTACTACACGTACGTCACGACTGAAAAAGTACTACACCACCAAATCAAATCAAAATGATGATGAACGTCCAGGAGAAAGTTTTTAATTAGTGTTTCCGAGTTCATTCATGCTACTTCTATGAACACAAAGAGGTTTTCTCCCGTAGCCTTGCCATCCATAAATTTTTAAATATGCCAGATTGCATTTATCACTGTTTGCAACACATTCATTCTCTCGACTTTCAAGAGAACCTCTTTGGATCGCTCCTTATTTGTAGAATCTTTGACTCAGGTAACGAATCTATATTCGATATAGAATTGTTTGTGTTTCTTGGACTCAGAAGGACAGCTGACATTGTCATGAACAATTTCAACATCAGTAGCGGGGGGGGGGAACCGTGCGCTAAGTCTGACCGACTACAACGAAATCCTTTACCGACACAGCAGTGTCTTTGGCTTTGTGCCATAACATGAGTAGAGCAAAACACTATTCAAATGCCATAATTTAGAACCCACCCTGAAAAACCAGAAAGACAGCTTTCCGGCTATTCATCAAGAGGTTGTTTTCTCCTCTAACTTTTACAAACAGGTCGCCAAAGCTCAGAATTAGGATAAAGTCATCTCGCATTTTTCAGCCTACAAATGCTTCGAACGAATACAAATTAGTTGGAAGCAGAGGATCTGTCCAAGATGCACGAATCTTGTGCGATACAAATTGTGGATGAGGCGCACTACCAAATTAACCATATGAATGATTGTAAAAATTCTCGGTCATTGACTCGTTTTTATATACATTTGCTTTAAAGAGCCATTGTCACCGACAGTCCTTTGTCAGCATGATAAATCACCCATTGCCTAAAAGTCAAGTTTCCGAGCTTTGTTTATTCCAATGCTTTGGTGTGGTATTTTTCATCTTCAAAATCACTACAGAACAACAGTTGGGTCCAATAGTCTGTCGTGTTATTGGGTCCCAGATTTGGAACGCCTACCAAACGAAATAAAGTCAGCAGAAAATTTAAAAATTTTCAAGGCTTTGATAAAACAATGGAATGGTCCCATATGCAAATGTAGTTCCTGTAAATCCCTACCACCTTAGTTAATATGTATTTTAGAAAATATTTATTTTGTTTATCGTTATTTCTTTGCAAATTCAATTTGGATTAGTTAACTTACACAAGTTACACACACACACACACATATGCAATGCACACATATGCAATGCACTACTGATGAACAAGTTTTAATTCAGTTGAACTATTCTGTCATTTCAGCTACTGCAAGGTGGATCTTTAAGGGTGTGTTTTGATTTGTTTATGGATCATCAGACAGTCTGAAATGGTAGCGCGTTCGCAAATGATCATGGATGACAATGGCCCTTTAATAATACTTTATGAGCATCAAATCTATAGCAAGTGAGTCAAAGGCTGTGGATTTTGTTGTCCTGGCAGCTGTACAACCATTTACAAGTGTAAACATATTTCTTGCAACAATATGATATTTCTTGCCGTTTGCTGTCAGTTATTATCTCTACTTGGAAGATGTGTCAGTCGTATCTTTCGCAAGCTACTAACGATACTATGGAAATTTTCCAGAATCCTTAAAAACAGTACGAAAGACTCTGATCAAATTTGGTATTAGTTCAGCACACAATTTCAATCAATCTTATTGCGATAATGCCTTGGTAAAAGTTTCAGTGAGCTTTGCAGGACAGGGACCACATCGTTAAACCACGGTGTATGGTCTGTTTATTCAAATCATGGACTAAGTCAGAAAATTGGTCCATTAACCACTCATGTAACTTTCCAGTCGGAGGGGTCAATCGTCATGGAAACTAATCTTGTATTCCTTCTAGAGCAGCGTTTATGACAAAACTTACCTGCAAACCTCTTTTGTCAAAATTCAAAAGAACAATGGCATATAATGGCATATCATCGGAAGTTAAGGCTTCGTCCACAGTGGAATAAAAAAGCGAATCAAATGCTTTCGCAGTGCAGCGTCAAACCACGTTGAAATTATTATGGCTTCACTTTCAAGATTCTGTTGTCGATTTCCACATCATTTCGATGGAATAAACCTTTTCATTCATTTTGGAGGGAGTAGTTTACTATTTAATGCATTTAAAACGAGTTTAGAAATTTGTTGATGGTTCTAAAACATCATCATTTAAGCGTGAAACAACTGATTCCTGGGTGAACCGTCTGTTGAATGAACCCATGGCTCTTTAGATTTAATGCCTCATGGGGGTGCTTTAGGTACATTTGATATGAATTTAGTTTCCTAATTTCTATATTTCAATCATCGTTACAATTGCGGGACCTTTTATGACCTGACCAACTTTCAAGTTATGACATCACCAAATAATAGCTGAATCATCACATAAAAAAGTGGC
The DNA here is from genome assembly GCA_964019985.1 of Aurelia sp. 4 Dawson et al 2005. NCBI lineage: Eukaryota > Metazoa > Cnidaria > Scyphozoa > Semaeostomeae > Ulmaridae > Aurelia > Aurelia sp. 4 Dawson et al 2005. The sequence continues at coordinate 3,222,259 of OZ026511.1, read as the reverse complement.
AGATCTCTGCTTACTGTCATAATGTTCACCTTCATGAACTATGGTTTCAAATTCCATCGTCTTCTATCATTTCGAATTTTACGATGGCTCTAATCATTTGAAAGATTCCCAAAATTTATTTTCAGACAAAGAAAAAACCTACTTGCTCTGAAATCGAGATATCAAAAATTCGCAAATTCGTATTATAGCAAAGTAACTAAAGTAACTAAAGGTGCTGTGGCGCAGCGGCGCATTCCTCTGACTTGCAGCCAGAACAGTCCGGTGAAATGGCTTCGATACCCAATAGGACCCCAACACTTGAGCGTCCGCTTTCTTTCTACGATCCCAGAGCTTGGCTTTATAAAACCTAACTTCACCTTCAGTTCCTCAGAATCCATTCAATCCAAAAAGTGACCATTCACATCATCTGTTTAAAATATTAGATTCCAAAAAGATATTCAATCATACAAATCGCTTTCCAATTCAATTCTCAAGTTTGTACCACGAGAAGCAAAGCAAGTGTGTTTATTTGCCTGGCAGTTGACCTCCAAATTCAGTTCCTTAGTCCAGCAAGCTCTTCGACATATAGGGCCCATCAAGCTCATATCCTAATTTGCGGTAGTAGTCTCTTGTACCAACGCCTGAAAATGCAAAAAGAGGCAATGAAAAATAATGGCATTTCACTAAACACCTAGACTAATGACGTGATTTATTGTCTAGCTTGAAATTTCGTAGAAGTGAATTTAGCTATTCGCTTAGAGTACGACTTATAAGCTTACCGTTCAAAATATTGATAGAAGGAAGATTCTTGATGACACGATCTACTGTAAACAAGCTCAAGGTTATTTTCATGTACTTTATGAAACTATTTCGGCATAGACTACAAGAGAATGCTTTTGCTTTTGCTTAATTGTTTAAACCAAAGGAGAAGGGGGATATTATCAATGCCATCAAAGACAAATTTCAGCTATGGTGCTTCTCCTGCCTCATGGTCGTAAGAATTCATTGGCTGCTGTCCAACTGGTATGTGGAAAAAGTCTTGCTGCGCATTTTCTGCAACGTTTTCAAGACTCATAAAATTGGTTGCACTGGTCTTTGAACAGTTGTGCTCGAGTGCTTGTTGAGCGATGTTGGTAGTCGTATGGTGAAGCAAATGACTCCTTGTCGCAGGTTTATTAAAAACTAAAGATCTTCACGCGTTTGAAATTCACACAGAAATATGGAAATTCATATCTAGTCAACCCAACAAATTTCTACACGGTAAGTAACGGCAAAGAAGCCTATCACGTCTGTATGAAGGAAAACTTTTGATGTGGTTGATTATTCTGATCATAGATTGCAATGAAGACAATCAGCAAATAATAACAAGTTATGTAATGCATTTCATTACATTTTCATTTCATTTTATCAATATTTATACACGAGGTCCTTTCAGCCAATTAATAACCTATTGACAATAGTTGTTCAAAAATAATATGAGAGAAAGAAAAAAAAATAGTAATATTCATTGCTGCTCTACCAAGGGGTCGTGTTTGGGTCCTGTGAAAGGTTCAAAAGATACTCTCTAAAACCTGTTTTAAAATGAGCGATTCTTTTTCTCCAACCCTTTTTTAGGGATATCATTCCAATTTTTGACACCAGAGAAGTAGAAGCTTCGCTTTGCATATTCTAACCTAACTTTAGGAATTTGTAGATCTCCACAGTTTCTGGTTCTATACTCTGAAATCATGGATCTTTCAGTGAACTTACGGCGAAGATTTTCGGGACAGAGGTCATGCAAGATTTTATGTGTCATGACTCCTTGGTCAAAGGAGATCAATGACTTTACAGAGAGCCATTTACAAGTCCATCCATCCTTATACTTGGCATTCACTATTAGCTTCTTTGCCCTTGTCTGTAATCGTTGCAATTGGGATAATTTGGTGTTGGAAAGAGTATTCCAAACAATGTTGCCATAGCAAAGATGGCTTTCAAAGAGAGCTTTGTAAACTTGATCAAGTTTCCTTTGCGGAAGAATGTTTTTCAGCTTTCTTAAGGAGCTCAAGCCCCCTTTCAGCTTATTTTGGACAGCTTTGTACTACTCTTTCTAACTAAGGCTTTCGTCGATGATGATCCCTAGGTATTTTGTCTTGTAAACTCTTTTGATAACTTCGTTATTGCGGACAAGATATGGCAAATCATTATCTATCTTATTTAGTTGTCGCCTATGGCCTATAACCATATATTCACTTTTGCTTGCATTCAAACTAAGTTTATTAATCCTCATCCAATTCGATAAATTTTCCAGCTCGTTTTTCGAATCTGTTAGAAGTTTATTCAGGTTTTCTGATGCGATATTAACACATGTATCATCAGCATACATATTTGGGATCGCGCTTTTTAGACAGTTCTCAAAATCATTAATGTATAGTATGAAGAGTAAGGGTCCCAAACACGAGCCCTGTGGAACAACACACTCGATGCTGCTTTTGCTGGAAGTGGATCCGTCAAAATAACAGAACTGCTCCCTATTGGTCATATAAGAAGTGAACCAGCTGTTGGAAGTACCCTCAGCACCATACTCTCGCAACTTCGACAATAGTCTAAAAAATGACTAAGTATGAATTAAATGCGACTATTGTGCGACGTATAAAGCCAATTTTGTATTCCACTTGACTCACATTCGAATATTCGACTCATCCGGTCGAATATGCGACCATTATGCGACTTGGCTTTAGACGTCGCATTAAATTCAATTTGAGTCGACTTAAATTGAAATGTTTGCTGTGAGATTGGTATTTTTCTTTGCGCGTTTCCATAGTCGTACTTGAGGATGCAAAATTGCGCGCCAATATTTATCATAAAGAGAGGTAAGGATGGCTTCATATCAAAACAGTGGCAGTGAGTAAAGCTCTGGAATTTATTACAACAATAATTTAGACAGGTCTGGTAGATGAACTTGATGAAAGAAGTGTAGATGCAATTAGCATGGTTGAGATGGTGAAGAGAGTGCAAACAACGAGGAGACTAACTTAGGGGTGGATCCAGACGAAGAAATCTGAAGAAGTTAGTGATACGAAATGCTGCAGTAAAATTTGAGCCGAATGTTTTCTAGTTGCCATCTTGGAACTTTGCTTTTATTTCTTGTGACTAGAGTCTCAATTAAGCATGCGCAATGAATTATGTTCGACTGAAAAATGAATTATATGTGACGTCTAAAGTCAAGTCACAAGATGGGCGCATTTAATAGCATTTTTTAGTCGACTCAAATTGAACTTTATTCGACGCGACTATCATGCGACGTATAAATCCAGCCGATGGATGATAGTGCATTGTGCTGTATGAATTTTTACGTTTGGATGACGCAGCCCCTATAAGGACGCACAAATATTACGGTTTACAAGATCGCCTACAGCAAAAAGACGCATGCAAGAAGCCAAACTTTTGAGAATCTTAAGCCTGAAAGCTTGAAGGAGGAATTTCGAAACTTTGTGAAAACTGTAATAGAATTTAAAAGAAAGATTTTTCAACGCACTGGATGCAAAAATAGCATCTATTTTGTAACGTTTTCCCATAGTTAATATAAACATAAGAGTTAAGAACTTTCCCTAGGCTAAGTTCAAACAGCAATTATTTGTTAAATGTCTTTCGGGGTATGTAATTGAATTGGATACATAATTTCCCAAAAATAATTTGTTACATGGAATGGGACAATTAAAGTCTAGCAAACATAACAAGATAAAGAAAACGCTTAAAATGAAAATGAAGTGAAATGAGTTTTGCACTAATCCGCAGTAGAAAAATGCCCTGGTTCTGAAAATCTAATCAGAAATATTAAATTTTGGGAAGAAAAACCCTTCTAGGGGGCACAAAAGTTGTTTGGAAGCGGCGCGGTGGTCTGGGGCGAGAGTGGCGGTTTGAGATCTTGTGACGTCAAGTAGTTTACATATTGTAAACAAACAGATTGAATTGAGGCAAGATTGATAGGCATATCACCAAAATCGAAGCACGAAGGAAGCAAATAACCAGCGCAAAGTTGTCTGACTGGTCTGAAAACAGCGAAAATACCTCGATGAGGGCACAATCATCATATACTAATGACGATGAGTTGTTTTTGTCCTGGCAGCACGACCCACTTACGTCTTCTCCTGAGGAGTCTGATGTGATGATGGAATGGAGGTGGCGAAGGGAGAATGAGGGATCGAGAGGATCGGCTCGAAGACGAAGCTGATACACGACACGAATTTCGAAACCCTATTGCAAGATTTATAGAATAAATTTGTCTGTAATAAAGCAGCTAATGTTGTTTAGAAAATTCATCTGTCGCTGAAACCTTTTCAAAATGTTTCAGAAAACTCATCATCCTCATAGCACATGCTGCACCCACATCATAAAATTCAACAAATCAAGGGAAGCATTTTGTACTAAGTAATGAAAATTTTCATGCAAAATGAAAAAGCTTTTAGTATAATGGTGGGCTGATCAAACATGATAACATTTAGATGTGCATAGCATAACCCGTACCTTTATCTCGCTCCGAGATGTTTTCTCTTCTGGTTCGTTTAGGACATCAACGATTCAGTGCACAGCGTCACGCACAAGGAAAGTTTTTTGTTACTGGTGTTGATGTCGACCACTTCTAAGGCCTTCTAACATCAAATGTATCGAGTAAGCAGTTGCATCAAAATGCTGAGAGCACGAGCACAGGCAAGGTCCGGTGCTGCCGAGAGCTGAACCAAAATTCATTCTATGTCTCCATACAAGTTGCATTCCAAATCTTCAACCTGCTGGTTGGCCTAAATTTACCCTGCAAGCGCAAGTCACAAACAAAAACAGCACCTTCGCCTTTCGCCTTTCATCTTGACGTCCCAAAACTCTTTAATTTTGTGGATAATACTGTGCTTGATTTTACAGTATTGCACCATCACTAATTGGAGGCCTGAGAGATTTGATAAACACACAACAAACCTTGCTAATCCTCATTACGTGTTCTTTCGAAAGAAAATTGCTTGTAACGACTTATGACTACATGACATTGAGAGCTTCAGTGAATAAATTCCTCTGAATGAAATATCAGAATAGCAGCATTGGGATTTACAGAATTCTACGTCAGAATCATAGAAATGGCTTGAATGCTTCACAAACCAGCTTATTTCGTTGAGTTTCTTTGCTCTTTAGTTGTGCACCCCAAGGCTCAATACGCAGTCAACAAGTCATATGCTTCCTTCATTCATCTCGCTGTAAAACACTTGACGTCAGAGAGGTCTGGTACCAAGCGTCCTGACCGCGCTCATTTCATTCATTTCATTTAATGTTATTTATACACAAAAGAAACCCTTCAGCAAATCAAAATATATAATATCTAATGACAATGATAAAACTCTAAGAATAAAAACCTAAAGCCCTATAAACCTAATCATTGCTGTTCTTCCAGGGAGTTGTGTTTGAGAGTCTAGCTCTTTAGATGCGTTTTTAGTTGTTTTTTAAAACGATCTAATGTCGGTAGCTCACGAATTTCGGCAGGTGTATCATTCCATAATGCGAGAGCTGCGTAATGAAAGCCTTTTTTGGCAAATTCAGTCCTATATCTAGGGATCTGGAGATCTTTACAGTGCCTCGTATTGTAGGTCGAGTGAAAAGATCTCGGTTGGAATTTATCCCATAGGTTTTCAGGGCATAGTCTGTTCATAATCTTGTAGGTCATGACATTCCGGTCATAACGGAAAAGATTTTCTACGTTCAACCATGAAGTCGACCAGCCATCTTTTATTCTTGCATTTGATATTATTGAATAGGCCCGGTCTTGAAGGCGTTGGAGAACAGCTAGTTTTGTTTTAGACAGATTACCCCAGATGACATCAGCATAACGCAGATGACTCTCAATTAATGCATAGTATACATTACACAGTTGTGATTGCGGAACGACATTTTTCAATTTTTTCAGAGCTGCAAGTCCTCCACTTATTTTACCTTTGGTGCGCTTAAACTGTGCATCCCAATTTAGCTTTTCATCAACTATGACTCCGAGGGATTTCGTCTTATCGACTCTTTTTATGTCAGAGTTATTTAGTTTCAGCACGTCTGGCAGTTCTAGATTTTTGGTTTTAAGCGGATGCCCTATGATCATGAATTCAGTTTTTTTCGGATTCGGGCTAAGTTTATTCACCCTCATCCACTCAGAGAGGTTGGAAAGCTCTTGATGTGCGTCCTCGACTAGTTTCGCTACATCATCCGATGCAATCGTTATACTGGTATCGTCAGCATAGATACTAGCCCGGGAGAATTTAAGACACTTTTCTAAGTCATTCAAGTAAATGATGAAAAGAAGAGGGCCTAGACAAGAACCTTGGGGAATACCACAGGTTACGTCTTTGGCCTTAGATTGCTGACCGTTCAGAGAGCAGAACTGTTTTCTATTACTTAGGTAGGAAGCAAACCAACCCCCAGCTTTGCCTCTTATTCCATATGCACTTAATTTCTTTAGTAATATACCGTGATCGACCGTATCGAAAGCTTTCTTGAGGTCAAGAAATATAGTGAGATTGACATTACTGCGATCTATGTTTTCGTGCCAGAAGTCTGTGCTGCTTATGAGTGATGTTATCGTGGAGTATAACTTACGAAAAGCTGCTTGGTTGCATGTAATACTCTTATTGATTTTGAGAAAATCAAACAGCTGGTCGTGCGTTAGCCTTTCTAGCATCCTTGAAAACACCGAGATTACAGAGATGGGCCTGTAGTTGTTTACATCATTCTTTGGGCCCGACTTGTAAATTGGGGTGACTCTCGCTAATTTCCAAATATCAGGGAAAACACCATTCGCAAGTGATGAGTTATAAATCAGCATAAGAGGGTGAGCGATAAATTCGCTCGCGTCTTTTACCAAAGTTATGGTAATTTTGTCAGGACCAGACGCTTTCCCGTTCTTTAGCTGATTGATAGCATTCATCACATATTTTTTGTCGACTGGTTTGAACAGCATTTCTTCGTTACTGGCGTAACATGCTGCAAGCAATTATCGCTGGGTCTCGTTTCTATGCTTCTTGCGAGCTTTGGTCCAACAGATACAAAGTGGCAGTTTAAAGCTTCAAGCACATCACGCTCTTTTGTCAACGTTTTGCCGTCGATTTCAATACTGGCAAGTGTCGTGGACTTTGCATCTTTATCCAAGACCCTGTTTATTGTTTTCCACATTTTCTTTGGATCCCCTTTATTTTTCTCAATTAAACCCTTGTAATAATCCTGAATAGAATATCGAATTTCTTTGGTTACTTTATTCCGCTGCTTACTATAAGCTGACCACATTTCAGGAGATTTCGCCGCTATTTTTTTCAGTCTGTCCCTGGTCTCCATCGATTTTCTAAGACTTGGAGTTAGCCAAGGAGCGAATTCTGATCTTACCCTCCTTTTCTTAATCGGAGCATGTATATTCAAAAGCGATTCAAAAATCTCCTGAAATGTGCCAGCCATGGCAGATGGATCATTAGCAAAAGGGGTAAGAATGGTTTCCCAATCTATTTGTTGCAGGTCGTGTTGGAAAATTGCCTTGTCGTATTTCTTCATTGTACGAGATTCGACTATTTTTGGCTTTGCTCTTTTCTGCTTTATTCGCCAGGCATTTATTTTCCCTATTCCGTACACCAAATAGTGGTCCACCATCCCCGTTTCTAGGACGTCAGCGTCTAAAATACATTTGGAGTTCGAGGTAGAGAAATGATCAATGAGTGATTTGCTTACTCTTTGTTCACCTAGTTCGGTTGTTGTTACTGCGACTCTCGTGTACTTTTTAATCAACTGCTCTATTTGATATTCTGAATACACAAGCTTCAGTTTTTTTGTATTAGCATTTGTGCTGTTCTTAAAATCGCAGTTTGTGTCGCCAACAAGGATAATTTCCTTTCCTTCCTTATCTAGGTCTCCAAGAGATTCTCTAAGGTTTTCGAATGCTGCTTCATCAACCCCAGAAGTTGGGGGTCGATACCAGCAGACAAAGAAAAAAGGCCTTGCATTTTGTTGCTTTATCTCTAAGGAAAGAAGCTCTATATTATCACAGTTCTGTTTGATTTTGGGCTCAGGAAGGGTATCTTTGACATAAATTGCGACTCCTCCCCCATTTGCGTTTCGGTCGTTACGGAATATCTTGTAGCCCTCTATCGATACTTCGGCATCTCCAATGTTTTCGTCCAACCGGGTTTCGCTAAGACCAATTATATCAATATCATTGTCATGCAATATAATGCTGAGCTCATTCCTATGTTTTCTGAGGGAAACTATGTTAAGGAAAGCAATCTTAAGACCATTCCTCTTCCTCGAGTGATGCTCCCCGCGTCCATTAGTGCTACTAAAAGAGCCAAGACACCGTTAACAGTATTTTATAAATTTATTCAAGTTACCAGCAAACTTTCTTACTCCCCCTTCATTCAAATGCAAACCGTCACTTTTCAAGTTACTAAATAAAATATTATCGTTTTCTATCATATCGAAACCATCAAGGGGCAATTTTTCAGACAAAAGCTCATTCAGTTGAGTAACCTTGGAATTGAGCTCATGAGAATCCTTTCTTCTGAAAACAGCAGAAAAGGCAATCTTTGCTTTGGGATTATTCTTCTGGATTGCTCCAAGTGTATCCATTGTTTCTTTGCATAATTCTTGAGGGGTTGTTGACGCAACATTGTTGGTAGCGGCGTGCACTATGATTACATCACTGTCTACTTTCCCAGTTTGTTTAACTGCTTCTTTTATTCGCATTCCAGGCTTGAATTTCTTCTCTACAATGTGATGTTTGTTCTCCATTTTTTCATTGTTCACATTTCTTAATTGCGAGTCACCAACAATTAGAACCTTAATTTTCTTGCTTTCTGCGTTGTCAGTTGCTTGTTTTGTTGCTGTAGTAGAACTGTTTTCAGATTCAACAGAGCTTTTGTCGTTGGACTTCGTTGTGTTTTTGCCCTTCTTTTGTTTCTGGTGTCTCACATCTTTGGAAACAGTTGCGTCTGCTCCAGTGGGATTTAGATCTTCCACGTTATTGTCAGGGCTTTCTTTGTTTGTAGAATTCCTTGCTGTAGATACTTTATCTTTTGGTTTCGAATCAGTGCTTGTAAATACATTGCTTTCTTGAATCAATTTTCTTTTCAATAATTGTGCGTTTGGCGATGATCCCACGGGAATACCTGTATCCAAGGTATTAGGCCTATCACCATAGTGATCTCTGGCCTCCAATAATTTTTCAATAATTTTTTGTTTTTCGTCAAGCTGGCGCTCCAAAGATAAAATCCTATCTTGCAAACTTCGGATGAAAACTGCTTCATAATCAATGGGAGGTTTTTTCGCATTTTTTCCGGATTCAGAAATTGTTTGTTTAGACAACAAAGCTTTCAGCGAAAGGACCTCCTCGTGGATGAACTTTTTAAATTCCACATAGTCGGAGCCAGGGATGGAATCGCAATCATCAGATTGGTTGCACTCCTTGGCCGTTAAATCGACAGCTTCGGTTGAATTCGCCAGCAATTGATGCCCCTTATCCAAAATACGAAAAGAAACCTTTTCATTGTTCATGACTTCACTGATCAGTCCGTCCTTTTTCGCAACTTCGATCGCGTGAATGACTTTGGGCCTATCCATTTCAAACTCTTTGCAGCAATACGTTAAAACATTTTCCAAATATTGACCTTTCCTTTGGTTGGTCGTAATATGTTTCAAGGCTTTGACGATGGTTCTGGATTCCATTGCATCAGGATAATTATCTCTTTCACATAAATACAAATTTTGTCAAGTAAAAGCAGGAGCATTCATCAAACACGTCCGATTTCCATGGACGCAACAACAACTTCATGCGCTCATGTGCCGCCACAATTTGAATGAAAATGCCGTTTTCAATTCAAATTTTCGAGAAAACTAGAAGGAATATGAAAATCAAACCAAGAAAAATGAAATCTACGATACTGATTTGGTCGAAATAAGCAAGAAAAAGCTTCGATTCATTTTCACTTTAATAGTAGCAGTAGCAATTTGTTTTCAGTGGGTTTTTCAGGATCTCTTGCTATGAAGAAGAGCTAATACAGGCCCACTATGCGTGCCGCGGTGAAGCATGGGACCCTTTTTAGCGTCCCTTCGGAAGGGAGGCGAGTTGCGAAGTCAGGTTTCCGAGGTCATCCATCCTGAGTTTGACATCACTCAACCGAGCTAAATACCTTCAGTCACACGAAGACAGCTGTACGAGCTGGTCGGCCACTCACATCTGTTGTTTCTTTAGCTACACAATGTAACTGGGCAAAAACACCTCTTGGGTCGGTGCACAAAAATAGAAATACGAAACCGCTTTTAAGCAAATAATCATTTGCTCAAATATTAGGGAAACGTCCTACGCAAATACAAATTTATCCTATCACACAGTGTGTCTCAAAAAAGTACCCCTGTTGACTAAACAACGAAAAAAACATAAAATATCGCGACTTTTTGAGTTCATAGATAAATTAGTTGATCTTTAACTTAAATGCACATGCCTTGCATTTTAAAATCGCCCACCAAAGTCACTAAACACCGGGGATACAAGTTCACAAAGTCCAAATTTAGAGTGCACTTTGAACCAGAGGTTTTGCAAAAAGGCCTTGCCATGACTTTATACCACAGGCATTTTGCAAAACAGCTTTCAACTTTGACCATTGATTCTTACTTTTAAAAACAATTAAGACCTTGAAATGCTTCAATTTTTCTTGAAATGACTTTCTTTCAGGAATCAGTCGCTACATGACACTCTATCCCAAGGGCTATTTGTATCAAAGAAGCGGAAAAGGAGCCTATGCACGCTTATATTGGACATGTAGCATGCTTTATCATTCTTACCAAATTTTTGCTATGTTCTTATAAATAGGGCGATGTCAAAGGTTCTCTCGTTCTTTTCAACTGGAAAAAAATTGGAAATAAAAATTTACGGGTGCTTTGGAAAATGTCCATGACAGAAATCATTGCTAGGCCCTTTTTCACTGACTGATTTTGCACTGAATTTGCGAGATGCTACCTCCGATGTTTTACGGACGATTTTCAAATGCAAGGAATGTGTATGTACATTGAAGACTGATTAATTTACTTGTGCACTCGGAGAGCAATGACATCTTATCCTTTTGTTATTTAGCTCCGGTCGAACGGGGGTACTTTTTTTAGACACCCGGTATACTTCATAATTGGAGCATAAAAGGCATTGAGTCCGTATGAATAGCGGCCAATATCAACTTCTTGTCAATTATCAAACAAAAAGTGCCATTTTACCCCTACTCAAATTGAACCAAAGAATTCCTGAGGATAATGGGAGGATTATGAAGTACTTGGCCTTCACCGCTAATGACCTGAGCACTATTGTGAGACAACAAAGAGCCATCAGCAGTTTGTCCGTAAGACTTCAGAACAGCATTAACTCTCAAAGTATTGATACGGAATTGATTCCTTTAACAACCTTAAAACTCATAGAAGTCTTTTTGCGGCAAAATGACGCCAAATCTAAGAATTTGCTAGCAGCCCCGGACCTAAGTTTCACCTAAAAATGGATGCACTGCACAATAATGAAAAACTCACCAGATATGACAGCAATCTTTTTTGACCCATGCTCTTCTCTGGCTATCCTTTCAGCTTCTAACATCAACAACGTACCGAAGCCCTGATACAATAAGAACGAATAACTGTATCATTCAGAATCGACATCAAAAACTTAAAATAAGGCAAGACGTTAAGGTTGTTAACTATGAAACTGTATGAAGCTGAAAGAAACCATAGAATATTGAGGTTAAATGTCAAGCAAAGTCAGTTTGCACTAAATCTGCCTTCAGGTCAACGCAGTTGACGAACAAGACCTGGAAATAAAGCAGTTTAAGTTTTCACTAACTGTTTTGGATTGAGAGAGAATATGCGCCAAGAAACATTTGAAACTTTTGAGTCCTTTGCAACTCATACCTGATTGGCGTCTTTGACACCGTCTTGCGCAGAATAATAAAGACTTTGGATCTGTTCAACGATTCAAAATTCAAAAATATTGGCAATGTGACAAAACAATGAAGCCACCGGCCTTGCAGAGCACACATCTCAGATCTCTGTTCTGATTAACTTAAATCATTTCTAGTACTGCAAATGATTATTGTCATTATGAACGTTTTCAACAATATACTTTCATGGTTGTATTTTAAGAGAATGTTGACTTGATTTAGCTTATATCATAAGAATGTTAATTTTACGAGGCCTTAAAGATGAGCAGCTATGAGTTCGTAAATTCTATAACTTGTTGATAAACAAATTACAAAGCCACTTGAGCTATTACGGGAGGCTTCGCTATAGATGGCTGCACTAGAAATTCATTAAAAGTGATCTAATGCAGGTCGAAAGCAGCAAGAAAATATAAATATAAGAAGCTTTGCATTCTCTCCTCATTCTTTTCTCTTTAATTTCATCTTGCTTCGAATGCCAAGCTCATAGAGCAACTTAGACCTTGCTTTTGAATCGACTCGCTACCGATTTTGCAGACACTGTGCAGAAAATACGGCTTCAAGTCGCAAAAACTTAATGGTAAGATCAACGAAAATTTTTTAGCTGTAAAATAATGAGTCATAATGTGATCGGCCTTAGCTTAATCGAAGACTCGTTTTGATCAACCGTCATCGTGATACGTTAATGAGATAAACAGTAGTTGTTACCTGGTGCTGGAACTTCGTTGGATCACGAGTGCTTACAGGAACAACACTGCCATAGCTTTGATACAAGTCAAGGAGGACGAGCAAACCACATTTAAGTACCAAACAGTGCAATCTTGACTATTGTGAAATCGATTAAGATTAGACATGAAAAATTCATCAATTCATTAAAAATAATTCATGCCTATCGGCATGGTAAAAGGTGTGTTCATAAATAAGGGCATTGAAAAAAACCTACTGAAATTAATGTAATCAGCACCTGCACAAGCTAACGAAAGAAAAAATTTTGAGCAACCTCGAAAATTAAAAGTTATAAATTTTCTTAGATCTTTCAACCAGGTGGCGCGACCTCTCCATTCCGGAAAAAAATTGAGCCAACAGTTTCTTATTGTAAAAAATGAGTAAGTATTCCTAAGTCGCGTATAGTACCAAATCAAAATAAATTCACTGTATCATTCATTAAACAGAACACTGATAATTCCAAATTAAAAGTTTGCAAAGGATACACATGTAGCTCACGGACAATTGAACACCTGTTTTTCAATTCTGGTCGAAATGTTTCTGGAGAGCACTTTCTTAGCCGTAGGAGACCGACTAGGATGTCTACGAAAGAAGAAAAATTCATTGCTACAACTCAAATGGCAAAACATAACATCGAATGAGTAAATAAAGCATCTGCATTTAACGAACTGTCTCATTGCGAATAATCCACAAAATAAAGACGCATTTAAAGCCGTAGGATCTGTTCATATGGAAGCGAGCCAACCTGCTTATCGGGTTGGCTCGGAGGGCAAGACAATTTTTTTATTGCGCCAATATGGAGAAATTCTTGCCGTTTGCTAGGTCAGAAATTGGACAAGTGTCAAAACGCGACGCGTGCCCAATGTTTAGACACGCAGTGCATGGGTAATACAGACGTTTTCATATCAGAAGCCGGGATGTTCATATTGGCTACTTCTTTTTCATCCCACCTACCGAGACCTCGCCAGTACTTCAGTGAGATCTCGCTAAGCGAGCCAGCCCATCTGCTCGTATAAAGCAACAACAAGTTCTTTAATGGAATTAGGGATGAGGTGAAATCTCGGCAAAGCGCTCCAGCCTGGTAAGCGAGCTGTCTCGCATCAACACGAACAGGCTCAAAATGCAAATTATGAGTGAAGATACAGACTTGGATGTTAAATTCGTTTCCCTGAAACGGCTCCTGTTGTGCTGATTGAAGCACTAGAAACATAGAAATAACTAATTTGTCATTTAAAACAATGATTAGTGGTGCAAAATTCTAAACTGGTCTTAAAAAGAGGACTCATCTAAATAAACCATGGATACACAATAAACTTGTATCCTGTAAGAAAAATACTATCAACTGCTGATAATTGATGACTGACAGGGTTGATCGCGTTTTTTTACAGGATACCAGTTTATTGTGCGTCCATGGTTTATCTAGATGAGTCCGCTATTTAAGGCCATTTCAAAATTTGCCATTTACGAAAAGTGGCAACGGGCATCAGCAGCCCCAAGAACGGAAAAAAATGATGGAAATGCTTCCCTTGTAGCGTCTCAATTTCTCACAGAACTTTGATAAACTTGCCAAAGTACCTTGCTAATGCCAAAGACTTGTAAAATTTTGCAGCAACTTCTGGTCCTTTTGAAGCTCTTTCAAAAGCAATGTACTAACAAAATCAACGCTAAATCCAAAACAATACGACCGATTAGAAAAGAAATAAATTTCTTCATCTAACACAACCTTTCTGCTACGAAATAGGCCATAGAACATCGAGCTTAGAGGATTTCTTCGTGTGGATCAACACGAAGTTCAACTGTTTGAAACTTTGAAATGAGGAGAATACTTAAGGTATTGTAACGAATCAAAGTTTGATTGATAGCGTTCCCGCGGGCCTGAGAGGTGAGGTGGAGTAACGTCTCCCTTCCGTGAGATCAGAGCGAAGTAACAACTGAAAATCAACAAAAAATTCAGCTCATCTGACCATACCGGTGATATTTCGCTTACTTCGATGGCTCCGTCTAATCTAGGTGAGATTCCACCTCTGGTGAGGTGTGATCTCGCTATACCATGCCGTTACGTTCGTAACATGAAGCAAAATGAAAATACGAAGGAATCTATGGGAAGAAGAAATCTCATCTGTCAGCCCTGTGTCTGGCTGGAGAGGTGTTTTCTCTCATATGAACTGGCTCTGGGAAAACTTACAAGATGAACCAAATTTTGAATGCTCTTTAATAATTTTGGGAAAAGAGGACTGGAAACAAATTTTAGGAGATCCTTCATTTTGAAGCAAACAAATCCACTGTGAATAATGCAACAACTAAGTTGAAGACTCCTTTAGCCAAAAGGCTTTCAAATTTTCCAATCAGTTGCAGGGACATTTGCTTGCTTTTACCTTCTTCACTGAAACCTCAAATGAGCTGAATAACTACAAGTAAGGAAGAATCAACAACCATAAAGATTTACCCTGTTCAGGATCTTCGTATGACAAAAACGTTTCCCAGCCATTATTTGCCGTGTAGTCTCGCCTGATTAACTCAATCTAAAATTATAAGAACATGGCATAACCGTCTCGTCTGTTAAGCAACATCAACTCCATCATTAGCATTGCAAATCTACGGTTGTACAATGAAATTATGCGTCAAATTCTCGACCAACTCTAGTATCAATCATGAAAATAAAACGAAGAGCAAGAATTGCGACGATAGTCATGTTTATACATTTCATTCCAATTGACAAATCCCAGTTAATATCAGTACGACAAATCCATGTCAGACAATCCAAGTGACAAATTATATTAAAAGACTAGGCCATATTTATTATTGTTGATGTTTCGAAGCAAACTTGCTTCATCATCAGCATACCAAGTTTCCAAAAGCACGAGGCTATATTTATATCGAAGAAGACAATAAACTACCAAAAAATGCGCTTTTTACAAATCCTACGTGAAAAATAAATGATGAGGTATGCCCAGAGGACAATACCTAAAACAGGGCTAGGGGAATAGAAGATTGCAGAAAATATGATGAAATCATGAAAATATCATTGCTTTTCTATTCAAACTTAATGGCACGAATACAAATCTAAGTAATTTGGTATCATCGCAAAGAGAGGATTTAGAAATCAGCATTTTCAAAATTAAAGTCTTGCGTCAACATGTCGGTCCAAGCTATTCATAGAGAACTCTGACAATGATACACTGAAAATAGAAGTGAACAGCTTGTTCACCTTTTTAAAAATCGCTACAGAAAATCAAGTTGTAGAACGAGACAAGCTGATGCTGGCAAAATATGACTTTTCTGTTTTGACTGTGATGGAGGACAAGGGAGGCCCCAGCCGTTTCTTCTGAGAGCGATTTGTACCAAGGCCAATGAGCCCTATTCAGATTGCTAAATAATTCAATTCAGATTGATGATTCAAGTTGATCTCAAGGACACAACCAGTTGATTTTTTGAGACAAAGACAGTTGATATTGGGCGAGACCGTCATAAATCATAAACAAGTGAATTGGCAACTGCCAAATAAAAGTGATAACGAAATGTTGATTAAGTAATATTGTTATCATGGGATATTTGAGACGAACTTGTCTCATCCTCGGCAAGAAACTAAAACACGGGTGAGAATAGCTAAGAATATTCAAACATTACGCATGAATAATGTGGCAATCATACGATACACAACTGTTTCACTACGGTGGAATCGAAGGATGAAGTTCGTGCAAATTTCTCTTAAACCACGAATCAAACATTTCCAATATTCATTAAATTGAAAACTCTTCTAAGAAACCGTGTACACCTCTGATTTTCGTGAAACAAATATATAAATGTAGCTAAATCCTTGAATAACATTGCTGTAGCATCATTTATAAGTCAGCTTTGTTTTATCATCTTGAATTCTTCAGCAATTCATGACTAATACCCCATTCACACTGCAAAGTAGATTACTTTAAACCAGTTTAATTTAACCTAGATCTAACCTGGTTTTTATAAAACCAGTTTAGTTCCAGAAACTTCGTTCACATCACCAAGTTAGTAGAACGGTTTTGTTACCTTGACAACGGCTTCCTCAGACAGGTTTCTTTTGTTTACAATCTCGCAAAATGGCTGACACCGCTGTGGCAAAGAATTTTTCAGGCCATTTAAAACGAAAAAAGATGTTTGCAAAGCTGCTGCTCTACAAACGGAGGCGAAATTTAGCAGCAGCAATTTACTTCAGATCTGTGGTGGATATTTCGAGAAGTCTAACTCCAATGGAACGGTCCCGCTGGACAAAATTCAGGTCTCAGGCATTCTGGTATGAGACGGTGAACAATAACTGGCAGAAAGATGACTGGATCACAAACTTTAGAATGTCCAGTGAAGCTTTCGCAAATATTTGTGTCGAATTGGCTCCATTCGTCGAAAAGCAGTCAAGCAATTTCAGAGAGCCGATTCCTGTTCCTTTGAGAGTCGCCGTGGCAGTATACTTTCTTTGTTGCTCTGCAGAATATAGGACCATAAGCAATTTGTTTGGTGTTGGTCTCTCAACGGTGTGCACCCTTATTCATGAAGTTTGTGCAGCAATATCCTTACATCTTCTGCCACACTACATTCAGTTTCCATCGGTGCAAGAAATTCCAAAAATCATGAACGGGTTTCTTGACCACAGTCCTTTCCCCCAAGTTATTGGAGCCATAGACGGGTGCCATGTAAACATAATGCAGCCAAATGAGAACGGAGAAGACTACATCAACAGACATGATGTTCCCTCCATAATTCTGCAAGCTGTCGTTGATGATTCATACCTTTTTCGAGATAATGTTGGATGGTGGGCTGGAAGACATTTAGAGGGGCCACCAAAATTTTTGTACAGGGGAGCCACTTAAAGTCTTAAGTCTGAAAAAGGGTGCCATGAAAACTACGAAGCTAATTTGAGCTATCTGAAACTTCTTCCTTCCATGATCTTTGTAGAGCCTTACGTAAAGCTGCATCATATTATCATGAATCTTTAGGAACCACTTTTTCTCCATTCACCATTCTCTTGAAATAGTTTCTACATTGTCTTTGCGTCACTTGTTATGGGAAAATATGATATGTTACTCAAAAATTTGTCATCAAGTTTAATAGAGAGTGGGCCACGAAAAATCATAGCTAAAAGACCAGGAGTCCTTGAAAACTTTAGTGACGAAATGGAGGGGTTATGAAAAATTTTCATTATCAATAAAAACGAGGGGCAAATCACTCCAGAAAATGGCGTACGAGATTAATAATCACTTGTGATCATTTTGTGATTAATTTGTGGTGATTTAAGTGATTAATTTGTGATTATTCCAGAATAAAATCACACATCCCAAAATGTTCTCAGGTAAACTCCTTGCTTGACAGTTTCAATTTTCGACTCAATTTCATTCGCAAAAGACAAATTGTTACAATTGAGATTAAATCTATAAGAATTTAGTGGTATCCTACGCGACCCAAGTAAAGCATTGCTTATCTAGCTGGGGCCGCTATTGAAAAATAAGAATAGAAATAAGATGATAAAGTTAAAATAAGCACAAACGTATGATATCGTATAATGAGATACAGAGCAACATGAAGCAAGAAGCAATTTCCACTCTAACAGTATACATGCGTTATATTTCTACAAATGTGTTTACATAACTTAGGGAATTTGATAAATGTTAGAATATAAATTTCAAACAACGTTTTCTCACAAATGAACATAGGAAATACACTTAAGTTAGTGCCGCTAACATTTCCACGTAGACGTAAGCTGTCCATGTACTGAATTCCTATTTTGATAAATCAACAACAATACTTTCATAATGAATGACATTCTTACCCAAAAAAGTTAACAAATGTGCTTTGTTTGGTATTCCCACCTAAGTACAAGGTTGAATGTCCTTCCAAAGGTAAATCGAATCAAAATACTTGTCTCAATTTACATTGCATGAATAGGGCAAGACAGAGCAAGATTGATAAACCAAATGATGAAATATGACGGTAAGCTGTTCCATAAATCAAGTCATAGACTATCATACCAGTTTGGCAGAGTTGTTTCTAACACAAGAACGAAGCTTTCCTTTTTGCTCCACCGCAGGTACCTCAGAATGTTGCGATGCTGTGCTGTTCATGTTTCGATCTAATCTTTTCATTTCTTAAAAAAGTAAACAAATAAAAGATGTTTAAACAGTCAAAATTTGTGATTAATATGACTGGTGATTTTTCGTGATTAACGTGATTTTTGTGTGATTAATGTGATTAATTTGTGATTAAAGTGTGATTATTTTTGACAGCGTACGAGATTTTAAGCAGTGATTTGCCCCTCGAATAAAAATAGCTTCTGTCCCCTACCCGGCATTAATTATCAATGATCCCTAAGTTTCATATGAAAATATGTATCAAACAAGGATAGAAAATAGGAATCCAATAGCAACCTCGTCCCCAGGGCCTAAGGAAAACTTGTTCGTCTCCGTCTTAGTGGTCTCAATGTGACAGAAAGCCCTGGGTTGGAAGAAGAGAGCATATTTTTCCTAGTAAATTTTGGCCATTGCAAATTCTGCTCAGAGAAGAGCGGTGGCCATCGTTATTCTAACTTCGTCCCATCATTTGCTAAAATGTCGCTAAAAAATATCCGCCAGGATTTTTGATAAAACATATAGGATAAAACAGAAAACGATTTGAGCCAGCATTTCATTCCTAAGGGCTCCACTACTTTCAGTTCATGCCTTACAAACAATAACCCATGTTCTAAGAGAGTTACAGTGATAATTCATTTATCTTGTGTATATTGAATGATATAGCAACGTAGCAATGTAAATATATCGATATATATATCTGTATGCTATGGATTTTCTCAATTATTTCGCAATTTCCAGCATAGTTTCTGTAAAGGCAAGGATAATTTTTGCAAATCTATTATTCAGACGTCAATAATACACGTATCTTTTCTATTAGAACTAAGAATTTGAGCCAGTCGTGAATGTTTCTTATACGCAGTTAAAGCTGGACCGGGTCAACATAGAAATATACATAGTGTGCTATTCTTTGTGCGGTTTCATTGTACACGTGTAGGCGTTTCTTTAGCCCATTTATTAGCTGCTCGTCGATGAAGCTACTTCGATTCGCTTGGTCATCAAATTTTGTCGCAAATGAATACTTGACTTCATGACAATGCATTCAGTGGTAAAAAAACAATCAGGCATCAAAGTTCCCTGACATCTTGAAATGATTTATGAACCACAGCCCCAAAGCCTATGAATGCTCTAGTTTTATTCTTGAACCCTTTACCCCCTGAATTGTCACCACTTCAGAAACCATTGCGAGTCGTTTACATAAACATTCAATTTTCAAGCACATGATCCACAATAATAGGATTCGATTTCCAAACATAGGGACAAATGTATCATTTTTGATATTATTAGAATTTTCATGGAAAGACAGACAAATCAAATGATTGTCTGGCTCACTTGGATAGCGAGCCACGAGCTATAAGTGAGAGAGATGTCAAATGCAATTACCGCCGGTTATTGTTCGGTCTGATCACGGAGAAACAACAAATTTCACTGGGTGAAAACTGTGAGTAGTACGAAATCAATGTTTCCTTTCTGTTTGTCACAGTTTGTTGCAGCATGGTTGATTTTACAGTTTGTACATTTTTGAACTACAAAAGGCATTTAATTTCAAATGCGCTTGGGCAAACCATGAAAATGAAGAAACCATATGAAACAACTGAACATTAGAACTATCTATGAAACGAAGACCAGTCCCTTGAAATCATTTTATGCAAGATCTTCATGAAGAACCACTTCAGTTTCCTGCTGATCCCTGAGTCTCTTGATGTCTTTTTCATTTCTGACCAAGGTGTTTGGAAGCTTTCTGATTTTCATAATATCTTCTGCCTTTATATCCAGCTCTTTGCAAAGGATATCTTTCAGTTCAACCATGGAACAATTCTGTTGGACTTCAACCTCAATAAAATCTATATCTCCAGCCAGCCTGACTTTCAATACCCTTTCGTCGTCCATATTCTTCTTCGTAGCTTCATCTTCTTCTCTTTGAAGTATTTGACTCAAAAATTGCGTGTCATTTTCCTGTTGTTGCCTGATAAATTCATTCAGAGACTGTTGCAAAGTTTCAACCATAGACTGCGTTGTATTTCGCTTTCTTTTCTTAATTGTTTTGCTAAAATATAGCTCCTTACAAACTTGCTTTCCAGAGCTCATATTTTGCTTATCTTCCTCGGGAGTGGTTGTGGAAGACGAAGGAATGGTTTCCGTTTCGTATGTTAAACCTGGATAAGGTGCAAGGGAAGGTGATTGTCCTCCTGTAGGCTGAGCAAATTGGTCTGAAAACATTTCTTCCTCGTTGGCATGCAGACTTACTGAAGGAACAGCAGTGTTTTCATCAAAGCTTTCACAAAGTGTGCTTATCTTAGGCCTAAGCTCAGATTCCGAACGAGCAAAACTGGAGGAAAAAGGCAACGAACTTATAAGGCTGCTAGGCATTACGGTAGGTTTATCTCCTAAAATGGTATCGAGTGTGTCGAAGCAAGGTGGTTTCTTTGTCCTTTGCATTCCTGTTTGCCGTTTGTTGTCGATAAATTTCTTGTAAGCGACCGTCAAAGTTTTTATTCTTGTTTGGCACTGGTCTCCGTCTCTATCTTCGTAGCCTTCCGCCCTTACGGCGACGGCAATTTCTTCCCAAATCGGTTTTTTTCTCGTACACGACTTGATTCGTTCTTGCATGTTTGGTTGGCCCCATTTTTCAATCAGCACCTCAGTTTCCTTTGGCTCCCAAGATCGTGATCTATTTTGCCCTTTAGCTGTGGAGCAGCTTTCCGCCATTTTGAATCCTTCAAACTCCGAAGTTAAACCAGGTTAAAAGGTGGGTTAAATAAAACTGGTTTAAACTAATCCAAGTCAGATTTAATCCAGTTTCTGCTATGTGTGAACGGGAATTAAGCTAACTTGGTTTAATTTAAGCTACTTTAAACCCGGTTTAACGGTCAGTGTGAATGGGGTATAAGACTCGTGTTTCGCCTTCCGTTTGATCTAATTTTTCGCTCAGCGCGGTTCCTTCGGATCAGTTAACAAGTAGCCCTTATGGAATTCATGCCAATAGACCCTTTCACGGTAGATCGAACGGGGGATTCGAATGGAGTTTTCGAGACTATGCGGCGTGAAATTTTGGATTTTAGAACTTTTTGGTTATCGTCACATATTGCAAGATTTCTCTACATCAACGAATTGGATCCTGATTAAAACTTAACTGGACCTACCTGAGTGACCAAGGAACGTATCTTTTGTTTTCGTTCTTTCTAAACTTTCTCAGAAATGATGAAGAAACTTCACAAACACCGACGACTCTTTGCTCCTTGCACAAAACCGCTGCCAAGGCCCAGCGACCGCCCTAAACCCTTTCAGCAATAAATTCTGTGCCGAGGCATCCATCAACTTGATTTCCAAAATAAAGAGTCTTTATACATTTATGATGAACCTCTGAAATTTCCACCCTTCGATCTCTCGTCATTTTTGCGAAATTTCCCGTTGATTTCACCCTTGCTGTGTTTCCAAGTAGGCTCGCCGTCACAAGTCGATGACAGAAAAGTTAGCTTGTTGTAAAAAGGATCGGGGAAACCCTTTCACCTGGGACGGGGGAGCCAAACAGGGATAAATATTTAAATTGACGAAATATTTTTAGTACTTTGGATTTCTTGCGAGTCTCTGAAAGGTTTCATAAATATCTTTACCTACCTGTACGCTCGCGAACATTTCAAAAGTATCTTTTTGAAGCCTTTCCAATGTCTACCTTCTGAGTAAAATGATACATGAAACACATGAAAATAAAGTAAAACTATGTTAAGGATTTCCTCTAACCACATTTTTTCATCAATTAAAAGCAACAATAATATATTTAAGACTACAAAACTACAATTACATTAAACTGTGACGTTTATGGCGAAGAAAGACACGAGGTCACCGGGTCCCAA
The DNA here is from genome assembly GCA_964019985.1 of Aurelia sp. 4 Dawson et al 2005. Classification (NCBI taxonomy): domain Eukaryota; kingdom Metazoa; phylum Cnidaria; class Scyphozoa; order Semaeostomeae; family Ulmaridae; genus Aurelia; species Aurelia sp. 4 Dawson et al 2005. The sequence continues at coordinate 3,199,657 of OZ026511.1, read as the reverse complement.
CCATGAGAAGAAACAAAATTATTGGTTTCTAACCATAGGTTTATTTTCCCAGGATTGGGGTTTCTTAATTTTGTGGCGATCGAAGAGTTGAGATTTTTATGAGGTAGTTTGTTATAAAAATATACGTGAATATCAACTCTCAGATCGCTAAAAATTAAGAAACTCCAGCATATGTTTTCTATACGAAACATGTATTAGGTCACTGTAGTACTAAAAATTTCTCATTTCAGGATGAAAATTTGTCCATTGTGATTCTAAATGTTTCTTAATGGGTTTCTTATGTTTTGAATGCATGATTATCAGTATGATCTCTAACACTGCTCCAGATATATTTCTTGACAGTTATTAAACACCATATACACGTTTTTTACAAGAAACTGGTTTATAAGAAACTAGTACTAAGATGGACAAAATTTTAAGAAGCTCTAGTACTATGTCTGAGAAGTAATAAGAAACCTTTAAAAGTTAAAGGCATTGATATTATGGCAAATAGATCGTTGAACCTTCATCCTTGAGCAATAGTCACTAACCATTTGTGTTTTCAACATAACAGAACACTTTTTATTCCAATATAATGTTTTAAATGTTAAGAGACATATCTGCCGCAGTGTTAGCGACCACATGAATAATTCTGCATTGAAGCCAATTAAGAAACTTTTAGTACTAAAATGGAGAAAATTTTATGTGAAATTAAGAAACTTTCAGTACTATGGCCTGATTAAAGTTTCTTAGGAAATAAAAAACGTGTAGGAATAATAGTGTTCTGCTGTTCAAAACATAAACAATAAGTTATTGTTACTCAATGATAAAAGTTCAACGATAGGTATACCCGGAAGGCTCTTTTAATCTCCCAGGAGCTTATCTAATTTTAGACACTCAAGAAGAGACTTAAAAGAGAGGGGGCTTATTGGAGAGTGGGGTTTATTGTCAAAACCAAAGGGCGATGGCTTTTCTGTTCTTTTTGCACCATATCTTACGTATTCGACGTGCATTTTCACAAGTCAAGTACAAACATTCGACAAAGTTTTATTCCAAACCACATCAAAATTAACATGCAAACGTTTTAAGCCAAATGAATGTTCAAAATCTTTGATAAACACTCGAGTTTTATATAAGCATGGGGGGGGGGGGGGTTAACAGAGAGGGTTCATTAAAAATTTTGGCTCTGAGAAGAGGGTCTTATTATGGAGGGGGATCGAGAGGGCTATCCAGAGCTTTTACGGTAATCGCTATAATTTTCTTGCATTTAGCTTTTAAGAGTTTCTCAATCCTCCTCCGATATATTACTAAAGTTTCTTAAGATCTAGCTATCTTAGAAGTAGTTTCTTAAAAACCAGTTTCTTAAAAAACATGTATGAGCAAATATCTAGCTAACAAATCGTAATTAGGTAGTCCTTAGCATAGTTTTACTATATTTTCACTTGTTTCCTGTATCATATTACTAGGAAGGTAATTGTGGCAATGTCTAAACGTTGCTAAAGGCTGCTAAACCATAGCTTTAAATATTCGCGAGCTCACAACTAGTGAACATGAAGATTGTCATGAAACTCGTAAGATAGTTGTAAGAAACACTGAGCACTCAAATCCTGAAAGAAACCTTCTGTGGTGGCTCAAATTCTCTTATAAGAAAGTTCACCATGTTGCCCCTGCTACACAAACTTGTTCTTTTCTTTTCTTGCCACAACATCAGCATATTTGCACAATTTGTATTAAACTTGATGAAAGGGACGAAACCCACTGCAAATATACAGATGATGATTTGGAGACCGAGTCTAAATTTGGCGGGAAGTTGTCAGCTGATTCATCAAGTTACATATTCACCCCTGTTTGGTTTCCCCTACCCTGGATACCAGAACCTCAACATTTAAATGAAAGGAAAGGGTAGGTTTCCCCCGTCCCAGGCGAAAGGGTTTCCCCGATCCCTTTTACGACAAGCTAACTTTTCTGTCATCGGCTTGTGACGGCGAACCTTCTTGGAAACACAGCAAGAGTGAAATCAACGGGAAATTTCGCAAAAATGACGAGAGATCGAAGGGTGGAAATTTCAGAGGTTCATCATAAATGTATAAAGACTCTTCATTTTGGAAATCAAGTTGATGGCTGCCTCGGCACAGAATTCATTGCTGAAAGGGTTTAGGGCGGTCGCTGGACCTTGGCAGCGGTTTTGTGAAAGGAGCAAAGAGTCGTCGGTGTTTGCGAAGTTTCTTCAGCATTTCTGAGAAAGTTTAGAAAGAACGAAAACAAAAGATACGTTCCTTGGTCACTCAGGTAGGTCCAGTTAAGTTTTCATCAGGTTCCAATAAGTTAACCCAGAGAAATCTTGCAATATGTGACGATAACCAAAAAATTCTAAAATCCAAAATTTCACGCCGTATGGTCTGGAAAACTCCATTCGAATCCCCCGTTCGATCTACCGTGAAAGGGTCTATTTTTGAATGCATATTGAAGAGGGAAAACGAGGTTATCCAATAAGGGGTGGCCAAAGGCAGTCAGACATTGCAAAGGGAATATAATCTTTGAACATATCTTTGGGTTTTGTCCGATGTTTTTCTGAGCTTTGGCCAGGTCTTTTTTGTACCTGAGCTACTAACTACCTCGCTTAGCTTACTAGTGGAAGGAATGCCTACCCTACATCTTTGCCATTTGCAATTTTCACGCACTGGGTTGGAACGCGGCGGTCAAACTGAACTTCAAATTGCAATGGCGGAGCATCATGGCAGAGCCTTGCAGGGCCGTCAAGAGACGGGCCGGGCCCCAGCGCTAGGATACCACAGGGGCCCCCCGGCGCCGAAGGCACCGGAAAATTTTTTGGACCACGCCCTTTTGTCCTTGGGCCACGCCCTCTTATGCACTGTTAAAACGCTGCTTTTAGATGGAAACGCCATCCTGTGCACTGTTGAAGAAGCACCTTATAGGTGCAAACACCTTTCTAAGTCCAGTCAAGACTCAAACAGAAAAAGATGAGCGTAACAAATCGATAACAAATCAAGGCTAAGTTGAAATTTCAAGAAAATACTTTTGGTCTTTTTGTGCTTTTTCCAAAGCAAAATCTTTCATTACAGTTTGAAAGTCGATCTTCCTTGCAATTTCACTTTCGATACTTAAAGCAGCTAAATCTGTAAGTCGCTGTCGTGACATGGTGCTCGTCAAAAAGTTCATTTTCAACTTCAGTTTGCTAAAGGAGCGCTTGGCAGAAGCAACAGTCACGGGCAATGTGCAAAAAATTCTACGGGCAGTGCAGACATTGTAAAAAATGTCATCAAGTTGGAATTTGTTTATTTTGTTCAGCAAATGCAAGGGACTCAATGATTTGTCTCCAAAATTTGCCATGTGCATCGATCTAATATGGATCGTCCTTGTATATCAAGATATCAGAGGGCCCGCGGGCCCACCACGTCATAATCAATTTTTGGAATTTGTATTTCAAGATATTAGAGGGCCCGCGAGCCTCAATTTAGTGGGCCTAAATTTAGAAGTTAGTGGGCCCGCTGGCTTTACTTTAGTGGGCTTAAACTTAGAATTTAGTGGGCCCGAGCCTGAAAAAGCCCCCGGAAGAAAACTGCAACAAAGAAAAATGCATACCTTATTTCTTACGGGCCCCCTGGTAACTACCCTGGCTACCCCCCCTCTCGACGGTCCTGGAGCCTTGTGCTATATGAAAAAGGTATGATAATGCAAAGACTTGGACAAAAGAAACTGGATATTGCAGATTTGTCTCACTAGAGGGTTGAAGATGTCAAAAAATTTGTAGATGTCAAGGAACCGAGTTGTAGTCGAAACATTTGGTTTCTTATCACCCTAACATTAAAATTTTACAAACAGTAAAATAGTAAAAACAGTAAAATTTTAGCATCTCATCCCACGTGACTAATGGGATACATCCAAAACACAGCCATTGCCCAGCATCCAATGTGAGCCGGATTCAATTATTTGTCTGTAGAAATTGCGTAGCCTTTAGTGCTGTATTTGTATTTGATTGTATATTTAGATTACGTGTCTCTATGTTATGGCCATGGGGTAGTCATGGTCTTCTGCTCCTCATGGCATCGTTCTCGTAGTGTAGTAAAGTAGCTTGTAAGTGCTGTTCTAGGTAATTTCGTTATTGTAAATTTATATATTGGATAAAAAAAAATCGCGAGTGAGGAAATTTCTGGAAATTTGGTTCACACTCATCATTCGACAATTGGCTGCACATTCAGGTGCTACAAGTTCCTAAAAGATTTAATATATCTTGAACCAAACAACATGAAGCAGATATAGAATTTAATACTGAACAAGCTGATGTGGTATTCTTTCGAAATAAAATAAATTTTTGAAGAATAATTCGATGTTTTATGCGCTAGGGTCGAATTTAGGCCCAATCGCAACTTCAGTCTTCCGTGGAAAGGCTATGGATACCTAAACAAGGCAAACCAATTGAAATAAACTAAGGCAGAAACTTTTGAGAATTCAATGTTGGTGGATGATTAGCAGATCAAGTGTGGAATTGACGTAATCCTTGACAGACGAGGGAACGTATAGTACACTCTTCCTGGTTTGCTAACTTCTAACTGTTTACTTCCCTCCATCAATACGGAACATAGGATGCATTCATTGTCTCTCAAAGCAATAGATACTCTATTACCTCCATTGATCAAATATGAAAAAGTTGTACATTAGAAATGCTGATGATCCAACACGCAAGTCGTTTGAAACGGAGGCAATAATAGCGATACTGGCAATCTTAAAGTTTTGCGAAGATTCGATGCCCTTTACTAAAAAAATTTCGTCAATGACAAACCTCATATGGCCTTATATTATGATGTATCTCTTGTATTCCAACTTCCCTTGTTCTAACATCTCGACACTGAAGTAACGAAAGCCAATGATAATGATAATGAATGATAATGAATGCAATTAAGTAATGTAATTAATGTAATTAATCAATTTTCTAATTAATTTTAATGAATGCAACACTGAAACAGAGTCAACCTAGTCTTTTATACTTTGGACAGGTCCATAAGATGGTCTCCATATACCAACATTGGGTTGGAATGCTTAAACGAGGAAATAAGCACAGCAGGATACCAAATGTGGTATTGTTCAAATCCATTTAGCTTATCTTACAAAATCATTTATGACTAGCAATCAGTGATTGCACTGCATTTGGGCCTATTTTGAAATTAGTCAAACTCAAAGAAAATCACATTCTTAACAGATTTTCTGTGGATGCAACGTAATTTTGTTTCCAGTATTTACTCATTTTACTCATTTCACGCGGTAGAATGTGACTCATTTTACCATCACATTCATGAAAAAATCGCAAGGTGCAATTTCTGCTGCGCAAAAACTCATTTGGATCAAAAACATGCCATTTCTAAACTAGTTATCATCGTACTATGTTGAAACGAAATTTTCAGCTGGTATGGAGCTGAGAACAATATCTAACATGAAATTATACTGAATTTTAAAACATTGGTTGGAAAGCGCAGCTTCATCATATATTGTAACATTAGGACGACAACGAAAATCATTTTGAGGGTCATTTCAGAGAAGACAAACCAATATCGTAGTTAAATCGACATTTCCAATTAGTTAAGACAAATGCAATTGTAATGTTGTAATGTATTAGACTATCATGATTAATGAATGAACGTTTCGAGACGAGCTTGTCTCATCTTCAGCTAAATTAAAGTCACACGTGTGAGGTTTTCTAATGATAATTATTCGAGAGAAAATGCATAATAAAATATCAATCATACGATATCTGAATAAGGACAGTCTATTGAAACTAAACCAAATAAGAAAGTCCAGGGAGCTTAAAAAAGATACAACGGTATAGAAGAGTTCTGTTGATTGAGTGTCGGGCGGTCCCTCAAGATTAGAAGACTCTCGTGTATCAACAAGTCAAAATTGTTGTTGGCTTTGTCCAAAATACAAAAATCATCAAAAGACGCGGTATGACCAGTTTCATTAATACGGTCCTAATGGATGAAGAAGCACCTTTTATACTTATTCCTTTCTTGTTTATTCCTAAATGTTCCTTACAACGAACAATACAGTGGCGTGATGTTTTTCCATAATAAGTAGTCTGGCAGCTACCACACACAAACTTGTAAACAACAGAAGAACAAATTTGTGCAGGGACACGATCTTTGAAAGGGAAAAAGTTTTCAATGTGCTTAGTGACTGATAAACAACGCGAAAATTGACAGAATTTTACTTGAAGTAGCGATATATAGGCATATGCATCTCCAGTATAAAGTAGGAGTTACCAAATGGATAGGTAAATTTTGTCCGTCCGACAGCGTCCGTCTGACAGACTGAACCCATGCACTTGATGTATGTACATGCCATGTGAATAATAATTTCAAGCGAAGAGATAGACCGAAATGCAATCCTGAAGAGTTGTGCGATACCTTTTAGCAGCAAAGTCATGCAAGTGAAATACAAGCACTAAAACTCGCTTTCTTTCTTGTCCGTCGGACAGACGAGGACTTTCTTGTCCGTCGGACAGACGAGGAAAACCTGGATTTTCACAGGATACAGGGGGTAGAATGAAGATCCATAAGGCTTATTTTTAGACCACCAGATGTCTTAAAGAGGATTACAGCTTAGGCAGCCATGCGCATTAAGGTTTGGGCAATTGGCAGCTCCAGAGTATCAAATGTCCAGCCGACAGATTTTTCAATTGAAAAATAGTCTCATTTGCAGATAACATAAGGCAGTACATAAAAGTGACGGTAATCATTCACATGTATCCTATACAGTCTATTTCCTCAACTCATGGGCAGGTATACAAATTGGTTGCATTAAAATCACACGAAAATGGGTTCATTGGGGCTAATTACTTCCGTGTTTCTTTCATATTGGCAAGGATGGGTCCCAGCCAATTCTAATTTTGTAGTCCCGCCCCCTTTCGAGCTGCTTTCCGATAAGGAAAAAGGGCATTGTGTATTTCTTCGTTTACTTAAGTTTGAATCATGAAGTGTCAATAGCAGCCTGGGTTTGTACGTTAAAGTCACTCTGTCATGCATCTGATTAGCTGTAATAAAGTCAGAGCTCAACAAGACGGACACTTCGTGGATCTGTGTAGTTAAAACATAAGAGAGCTTATCATTAACAGTAGTATCAACAGCTATCCAGGTTTCCTATTCTTTGTATTGACATCATCACACAATCAGGTGCGTAACAAACTGCCTGTCAAGGGCATAAGTTGTGGGCTTCATTGGTCCATGAAATGCCCTCTATTACTTATCACAAAGCACAATATTGAAGCCCAATTCTATTGCAATAAAAGTTCACCAAGCAGAAATAAAAAGCTATGAGACAATGGGATTCTACTCCAAACTTATTCATGTATTAACCAATTGCTAACATAAAATATGTCCTGCAAATGACGATAAATCACGTGAATTGCGCGATCTGTCAAGGTTTGACTGAACAGACTGTATCTGCAAAAGGGATCATTAGTCTGTGAAAGATACCTACTTATAATATGTTTAATATTGATTTGCAGGAAATCAATTGATCGTACAAGACAATTTCACCATTTAGAAAGAGATGCAAAATTTTGATAACAATGCAGCACTTGACTCCCTCTTTCAGGCGGAAATATTCTCAATACAACAAAGAAATGTATTTCATATAGAGGATCTTTTCATTCTGGAAACCAAAACTGTTAAAGATGTGTAACTTGCTGTACTCAATGAACTGGCCAGTTTGGAAATAACGCCTGAAGTATTGAACAATACGTACTCCCTGAAAACAAGGAGCCTTATCCTATTGATAATTGGAAAATGAAGATGATTAGAGTCTTTACTTTTTCAAACCAACAATTTTATAAAGAGCATCTTGATATAGTAAAACATTTGTTGTGAAATCGGGGTCAATGGTTGTTGGGCAAGGCTCGATCTTTACTGGATGCATCTAAAAATTCGCCTTTATTCTGTTAACAAAGATTTAAAATCTGGTGTCGTAGCCCATATCTACCTTCGATCCGAAGTCTTTCATCCTTGCCAAAGCTAGTTCCCGCAAGTTTCCATGTTCAACACCTGAAGTAACAAGAGGCATTGGAATATCCCTGTGGAGATATAAGAGCAAGATCAAAAACTGGTGACAAGCACTACAAATATATACAATTATTAGATGGCAGGAGGAAATATGATTCTACAGTGACACTTTCGACAGTGCCTCGCTGATAGGAGTTTTAATTGACTTAAGAGGGCTCGGTCATCATATTGAAAGTTAACTTTGGCGCAAATTTGAAGTTGGTCGTGCAAGATGCAGTTTTTATTCACTGAAAAATTGCTTAAGGTCTACTGCGTGTCCCAGAAAAAATGCAACAGACTTGGAAAATTCTAAACGGAAACTGTTTTATACTCATTATCAAAAGATTATTTTTACTGAAATCCACAAGAACCAGAATACATTTTGCCTTGGTTGAAAAGTTAAAAATTGGCAAACTTAAAATTGCCCCTAGGTCAAAACCAGACCTGCTACAATAGAAATGGTCTATCATAATGTCAAATTATAAAACATGACAATCCCAGCAGTTACCAAAGATTGCTGAAGAGTACGCAAGTACAAAAGTTAATTCAAAATTTTACAAACACTTTTATAAAGATTTTGTTCAAGACACAGTTGCCTTTGTAAAATGACTAGGTCTCTATTACAGCTATACTTTCAACTGGAAATGAACACTGAGAGCTGCTTCGAAACGTGATAACTCGTGAATCAGTAAAATTCCCAGCTTCTTGATCAAATTGTGTGCTTGTCTGTAATCCTGTGAAGTTGCAAATAATGCCATGCTCATAAGAGAATATTTTACGCTAAAACTGGCAGCTCTGGTTTTGCCCTGACAGCAAATTTAAAGTTTGTTGATTTTTTTTACTCTAAAAGCAAGTCACCAAAAATTTTGAAAAATACACCAAAATTTAATCTAACAATTGCAGATTTAGCGAATAACAATAATTTGATTATCAATTTGAAACACCTTTTGTCATAGTTTTTTTAAATCTGTTGCATTTTTTGGGACACCCGGTAAAACTTAAAAGAAAAAATAATCGTCTGCTTACCTTTGCACTCTATAAACTCTTGTCCATGGTGGAACTAACGCAAGTATGCGAGCAACCAAATCGACAAGAACACCGGGAGGGTAACTCTTGTATCGACCTGTTTTCCAAAGCTCGTATAAACCTGAAATAATTAAATAAAATTGGCTAGATGGGAGGTTAAGCTGAGGTTTCTTCATTCCAGTTCAACTAAGAAAGGTGAAGCGTTTTGCAACGGTACAATTGCATTTTTGCATTCACAGTATAGTCCCATTGTTATTTGTGACATGACTTAACATTTCCAGCCTGTAATTAAACTATCAATATAAGCAACAGTCCGCCTTATCGAAAACAAATTATGGCTGAAGCTACAAAACTTAAAAGAAACACGCTTGCAGCAATAAGCAAACTACAATCCTGGACAAAATGTTATGAGACTAGTAGCAATTTAAGCTGTTGAGCAGTATCTTCAATGATATGAGGGATTTAAGTATTTCAAACCACCCTCCCTCCGTATCACTGTTGCTAAAGAATGATTCCCGAATGCAAGTTGGTGACAGTCGACGTGTTCAGACCTTAAACAACATCAATAAGGGAGGAGGGGGGCCCTCTGAACCTGTGAAAGCGTCAACTCGCTCCGTTGTCTTATAACTTTTGTCCAGGATTATAGAATCTTTATCCTTGGCATGCACAGACACATACGCATACTGCAATTCTAGGCGATTGAGGAGTGGAGAAGAACGAAAAGCATCGCAATTCTTTCAAAGTACACTTACCTGACATAAGTATTGAACTACCTCGTCCAAAATGGCGGCCAAAAGTGTCGTGTAACTCCAGCAACAAAATTTGCATAACAAAAGCACTTAAGGGTTTCCCTGCCGTGTGTTTTGGCGGGAAAATAATTGTCTGTTTACTTACTTTTTATTTAATAGTAAAATGAAATGTTACTTTGTTGGTTTCTTTGATAAATTAACAAGACCCTGAGGACAACATTGAGCAAGATCTTGGCTGCATAACTGGAGGAGTAGGTCATTACAAAACGAAGAAAAAGCAGATTTCTTAGACCAAAGATAACAAAGTTTCTTAATTTTCAAATCTGGATTCTGCAATCTTTATCGCTATGGCAAAACTTTTCCGTGAGGAATGCGACCTGGATATAAAACAGAGCTGAAACGGAAAGAAGACATTCCAGGGTAAGAATGTGCTTGACACTATTTTTATCACATTAGCATTAATTTTTGTTCATGGGAAGCTTGGGGTAAGTGGTTGACAATGAATATGTTGATTTGGATAAACCTAACAAAATCCCCTCGCTCGAATTTAGTTTGAAGGCAACTAAGATCTTGAAAGTGACTGGAGCTTTTTCTTTCCCAACATCACTTCTCCTAAGCTTGATTTAACTTCGTTTACCTTGACTCACTTCTTTCTGTTCTACATGAAATTCATTCTTTTACCCTATTCAAAGGGGGGAACTTCTGTCATGGCAATGAAGTTTACTGAATCCAGATTTGAAAACTACGAAGTTTTCTTACCTTTGATCTAAAAAATCTGTTCATTCTTTGCTTTGACATAATATTCTGCCAAGATCTTATTCAATGTTGTTCTAAAGTTTTTGCTAATTTATCAAAGAAATCAACAAAACAACACTTCATTTCACCTTAATTAAAGAGAAAATGGATAAGCAATTACTTTCTGTCCAAAAACACACAGTAGAGAAACCTGTAAATGCTGGTACTTTATTATACAAATTTGTTGATTGAGTTGCAAGAAACTTTAGGCAGCCATTTTGCTTTCGATGGTGCAATACTTATGTGAGGTAAGTGTAGAATTTACAGGAAGCGATGCACGTTATAAAAGAACAAACCTTAACCCTAATATCTCACTAAATATGTATAAATCTATGAAATTATCTATATGTGCAAGGGGGTATTTCTAAAACTAGTTCCAATCAAGGCTGCCAATCGAGGGTTAGGTGCTAAATCAAGGGCCTACTATATACATTACAATTCATCCTAAATCTATTGTTGCTGTTTTGATGTGATAGAAAAGAAAACTGTAACCTGTTCCTCTTATTACCAACGTTGGATAGATCTTTAAACCATCGGCACGAAAAGCCGGATTTTCGAAGAATTCCTGTTGATTGGAAATATATATTGTCAAAATAGAGTCACTCAAAAAGCAGGGCTTGTCACGTAAGCCGAAGCACTTTGATATGAATCGAATTGAGTGCCATATTCCAAGCACAGCCCGGTATCAAGCATCATAATCATCGACAATTGTCGGATATTGCTTGTTCAGGGACGTAAAATACGAAGTAATTTTCAAGACATGGAGGATGGACTCAAAAAACTCTGAGATTAACACATGTCTCAAAAACATTCTGAATGCAAGGATTTGATGATGTTCATATTTCATCAACCATAACAGATCAGATGCTTCAGTTGCATCTAATGGCTCTGTATAGCAAATGATAATGTACTGATGTTTTGCCAGTACTTGCCGATAAAGTGTGGACTAAAAATAGTAGCCCCCAAAAAAAAATTGAACAAACTTTCAGTTTGCACGATTTTGGCGAAATTTACATACCAATAAGTGCAGCATAACATACAACTTTTGAACGAAATCAATCCACTATCAGAAATGCTTACAGAAAAATAAAGTTTTGAGAAAAGAATGTTAAGACAACAATTGTAGCAAAATCAATATTTATCAAAATGCAACCTCTTAATTCCAAAACAACAACCAAACAAATATTTACGGAGAAGTAAAGCTTTGAGAAAAGAAGGTAATGAAACAATTGTAACAAAACCACTTTTTATAAAAATGCACCTCTAAGTTCCAAAACAGCAACTAAACAAATATTTACAGAGAAGCAAAGTTTTAAGAAAAGAAGGTCGAGGCAACAATTGCAACAAAATCACTATTTATCAAAATGCAATTTCTAAGTTTCAAAATAACAACCATACAAACATTTACAGGGAAGTAAAGTTTTGAGAAAAAAAGGTAAAGACAACAATTGTAACAAAATCATATTTATCAAAATGCAACTTCTAAGTTTAATAAAAACAACCAAACAAAGTTTGCAATATTTTCTGCTGTTCACTGTGTCCACCTCTTCATGCATCTTCTTCGCAAAGATAATGACTACGCTATAAAGACATCACTACAAGATGAGAGGTATTGAAAAGTAATGATCCAGCCAGATTGATCAAAGGACCCTCTTCAAAACCCTTAAAGAAGTAGAAGACAGCGCAGCGGTGACTAGGATTTTCCTTGAAAAAAGCGTATACTGGGTGAGTAATAAAAATGTGGGGCATTTGGCGAATTGTGATGTCACATTCACCCATCCTATCATCGTGAGAATAAATTTTTCCGTGCAGCCTGAAGGTTAACTTAGATAGCAAACCTTTACTTATGGATATCGGTCAATTGATCTTATTTTTTAAAAAATTTCTTCGTAAGAGCTAGTATAGGAGTCTTGCAAACCGATCCAATCTTAAGCCAAGTGCAATTCAGCATTTTAGCCTGGCGTAAGTTACGCGATTCATGATATCTAGAGGTCACCACAGATGTTACAACCCTTGCTGTATATCCCTTTTGAAGCAGTATAAGTCTTATCCAAATCTGGAATTCAAAAGCTGTTCAAACTTTTTTCTGTCTAGCATTTACCTTTTGGTCTTCCACATAGAAAAGGATGATTATAAAAAATGAAGCTATAATGCTTACAATAAACTGCTGTATATCCCTTTCCAGGCCAACATTTGGAAGATCAGGCATCATGTGAGCGATGACTTTGAAGCCAGCATCTTTTGATAATTGGAATGATTCACATACTGCACGAACGGTGTGGCCCCTTTGAAATAAAACAAAATAAAATAGACTTGCAAAGGGAAAGAGATTAACGCCTACCCAACCAACCCCCGCCATTTCCACTGGCCACCAGCACCATCATTCACCAAATAACCCGTGTTCGAATGGTAGACTCTCTTAAATACTTCAAGAAACAGAAAAATTGCTAAGAATGATGATGAAACGTGACTGGCTTTGACAGAAAATGATATATGATAGTTTGTACTGCGTTGATATCTGTCAATCGGCAGCCATTTCAACGGTGCAACTTTTTTCCGAATGTCATAAAATCTTAATGCAGGAATCTGAACCACGTTTGATCGCGACTGTAGCTATTGTGTTGATGTTTGGACGACAGAACCACTGCAACGGAAAACATCGTACTTATGCAAGTGCTATCGATATAAAGGTCAAGTTAACGAAGTAATGAAAAATACCGATTTGTGTCTCTAGCAACGTCTTCATACACACTTTGAACTCCAATTTCAAGCCGGGTACATCCGTAAGCCAGCATTGAGCTATGACAAAGTAAAAAATATCTGGTTACATGTGAAAACATACAGGCAGAACAAACAATCTTATACAGGCAGAACAAACAATCTTATACAGGCAGAACAAACAATCTTATACAGGCAGAACAAACAATCTTATACAGGCAGAACAAACAATCTTATACAGGCAGAACAAACAATCTTATACAGGCAGAACAAACAATCTTATACAGGCAGAACAAACAATCTTATACAGGCAGAACAAACAATCTTATACAGGCAGAACAAACAATCTTATACAGGCAGAACAAACAATCTTTCAACAAGAACATCTGGAACATCAGTTTGGAAACTTTCCAGGAAAACAACAGAATGTCGAAGAAGCTCGATCAGTCGTTCCAGTGTATGTTTTGTCAGTGATTTAATTTCCTGGCCAAAGTCCTTATAAATTCAACTTCTTCATATTGTCTTAACTCTTAACTTCATATTTAAGACAGAAATGAATGTCAACATTTATTTCCATATAAGAATTTGTACGCAGAGAAAGGCTCTGAGCTCAAGACTACGAAACTTCAAGCATTAAAAACAACAGTTGCTTTGGTGCTCGTACTTTGAAAATGTGGATTGTTGTAAGAGCACAGTGCGCTCCACTAAAATCACTGAATCTCATTGAACCTACTTTAAGGAAAACGAAGTGTCTTTGAAGTCATACAGACTTCAATTCCGAACTTGGAAAATTCTGTACTGAAATCACTGTTGATGAAAATCTAATGGTATTGAATTGATTATGATCAAGTTCGTCAGAATTTCCAAGAGAATTTTTTGAGAAGAATAAAGAGTACAAAACCCTACTCTCCTCCATACAATGCACAATGCTTATCAAAAAATGTTCAAAAGGAAGATCAAACTTTACATCTGGCAATCTTCGGGCACTATCACAGGATTTTATAACGCTGTAGACCTTTGAGTACTGAAAGTTTCTGAAAAATTTCATTTGTCTATCGCTAAATTTGCTGAGGGTTTGCAGCAAGTACTCGTCAGTGGTAAACACATCATTGTTGCCACTTCTCACTATTATTTATCGATGGATATACCCTCTGCTTCTGATAACATATCACAGCGAATTTAAAGAGACTACTGGTTGGGTGAGCCAGAAAACAGTTCGTGCTCTTGAAACTTGATAGTACCAAGACCAAGAGTACTCAATGGAAAAGAAAGATTCAAATTCTAGTTAAAAGTCGGAAGACAAAAGTATCTTTGCCATTTCTCTCGAGAATTTATGAGCACTGAAAATATGGGTAAATTCGACTTTCTGTAGCTTTCATCGTTGCAATGCATGAAATTGCGCCTGTAATTTGAATAAGTCGTAAGAAATATCCTCATCGAGAATAGGAAAGGGTATTTCACCTCTCTCGCGAGTTATAAGAAATACCAGGTGTCTCAAACAAGTACCCCCCTTTGATTGGAAATAGGAACAAAACGATAAGATATCATTACTCGCCGAGTGGACAACTAAGATTATCAATCTTCAACTAAGACTAACATACCTTGCATTTAAAAATCGTCCACCAAACACCGCAGATACAAGCTTGCAAAGTCAAAAGTTACAGTGCACGCGAAACCAGATGTTTTGAAAAAAGGTCTAGCCAGGATCTGCATATGGATATTTTCCAACACGTCTGAAAACTTTAACTTTCAATTTTTCGCTTTTGAAAAGAATAAGAGACTCGAGGACATCTCCCTGATTAAACAAATGTATCAGAAATGTAGTAATAATGATAAATTCATTAAATAAATTCATGCCAAATCTCAAAATTGAGCGTGAATGAGCTCCTTTTCCTCTTACTTGACACTTGGGATGGAATGCGATGCAAGGATTGATTTCTTAAAGGAATGATTATTTATAGAATAAAAGCATTTCAAGGGATAATACTTTTCAAAAGAAAAAGCTAAAGATCAAAACTGAAATTCTTTTGCAATATGCCTGTAACATCCAATCATGCCTAGGCCCTTTACGAAACCTCTGGTTGCAAGTGCACTCAAAAACTCGACTTTGTGAACTCACATCTCCGGGGTTCCTAGGACGACTTTGACATGCAAGGTATGTGCATTTAAGTTGAAGATCAGCAATGCCTATGAACTGAAAAAGTCCCGATATTCGTTTCGTTCCCTTGTTTAATCAATAGCGGGTACTTTTCTTGAGACATCCAGCAGATGGTCTAACGAGTACTGAAGATTTTCAACTCAATGGCATCAAAATCTGAAGACAGCATCAATAAACTGCGAAAAATTATACCTTCTTTAATAATTATTCTGGGATTGGGGTTTCTTTATGATATTATCAAATTTTTAAAGCCTTTTTCACGGAGTTAGCAGCCATGAAATCATTTTCGTAAATAATAATTTACTCAAGCTCGTCCCAGAGTTAGTTCCTTGCTCTTCCCTTACTCTCGGATACAGGAGGCCGCCCTGCAATTTGATAGGCCTTTGAAATCAATAGCAATCATAAATCACTTCTCGAAAACTTTCTATTTGAATGACAACAAGTAATCTTGTCACTAAGCAACGAACTTACAATGTTGCTTTATTGTTTGGAGTCGAGGCCACATAATTCGTGGTCTCAAGCCAACCGTAAAATATTCATAATGGCTGCTAATGCACCCATTTTCTGGGTACATTTGGTTGCAGTGTCCAAGGGTGTTCATTCGGCTTCGTGACCAACGTATGACTTAAGAGCACCTTGTGAACGAGGTTGAAATTGACCGATATTTGAAATAAATTACACAAGACTTCTTCAATCTCTTGGCTATCGGGAAGAGTTCAGTTCATTCCAAACCATCAAGCATTTTTGGTGCTATGAATTTTCAAACGTGGAGAACTTTTTGTTGTTCACTCAGCATGCTTTTTTCGTAACATAAAACAAGAATCGCCGATTAAACCACTACAAGAACATAGCAAAAACAGATTTGGATTACCTGCAATGCGTGAAAACATCCTTACATACTTTTCCCCATATTCCAATTTCCTAATTTGCTGGTGACCTTAGATGTTGTTCTTTCGTGAGGAACTTGTCATGAAAAATAGGTGAAGTTCATGACAAAGTGCAGTTTGTGTTGTAACAAAAGCAAGGCAACTGACATATGACATCATAACCCTACAGATTTCAAATGAGAAATATACTGCTACTCACTTCAAATGTCTTTTTAAACAGTAATCTGGTCTCGTTTCAATGGTTATTCCAATACATTTTGTCTTGCTCTTTTCTGAATATCTATGAACAACAAACAAAGGATCAGAAAAGTAAATAATTTCATTGAAATTAAAGGTGAAGATAACACTCTTGAAGAAATCTTTGACTGCCGGTAATCTAAGAAGAACAAGTACCAAATTTCTTGCAGCAGCCGAGCCAAGACTTGATTACTGTTGTTCTTGTAGGAGCACAAGGCTTGGGGGTGCACTTGACCAGATTTTGGTTGGGGACATGCCATCGAGGCTTCAAAAACATACCCGTTCCTTATACCAAGTTTTTGAAAAAGTATACCCGACCTTATACCAGTTTTTCGAAAAAGTATATCCGACGTTATATATTTCATATAAAAATCTTGAAAAAAATAGGTACCGTTTCTTATAACAAAATTATGAAAATTGATACCGATCTTCATACAAACATATGGAAAATAGATACCCTTCCCGATGGCATGTCCCCGTACCCGAAACATATGTAGTGCACCCCCGGGGCACAAGGAGATCCCTCTCCTCTAAAATATAATTTGAGAATATGGACTCAGTTGACCGAACTCTTAAATGTTTTTCATCAGGCCCCAAGTCAAGCTCTCATTACTGTTACCTATAACTGATAAAATTGATTGAAAGATCTTTGATTGAAAACAAAAATTTCATTTACTGGACCCATTTACCTGCATAAATATGAAAGATTACTACCATTAGTGTATCAAAATAAAGAGATAACTTGAAGTTCCTCTTAGATAAAATTTGAGAATGGGATTCCTTCAACCGTAATCCCGAAGAAATCAGAAGTCTTCTATGTCTAACTTTTACAGCTAACCATCGATATCAGGTCTGAGGACACCTAAACTTGAATGCAAATTCTTCTAAAATATTTGAGTCCACTTTTACCCCACCCCTGTTAGACTGCTGTTGGTTCAATTAAAAACAGCCTTATTGTATCTAAAATATGCCTCAAAACATTTTTGGTTTTGAAGGCTATGTGCGGGAGGAGAAGGGGGCCTACGTGGTTTACAATCAATCTTGCTGTCAAGACGTCCTTCCTCCAATGCCTCCACTTTCACTGTCTGCAAAAATGTTGCTTCAGCTTGTAGATAAGATTGAGTTTGTTAATAGATCATTTTGCAATCAGGAAAAGAGAATGAGGCGAGGATGGTCAACTCGGACAGCCCTAGCAACAATCAAGAAGCTGAAAAAACCTTTCCCCCTTCCCCTATTATAACCAGCGTTGTCAGCTGAGATTCTGTTGCATTCCTCTGATTATGCATGCAAGCTTGCATTTCTCTGCAAGCTTGCGTAATCATTTTTATTGATTTACACCTTTCAAGGGTCGCAGGATACTTGTTTGGTATGGTACTATTTAGGCGTCATGTCTTTTCAAGCATTTACCCTTGACTTTGAAGCGTCTCAGTTTAGGCTCAGCCAACCTTACAATGTTGTTTTGAACTTTTAGAAGATGGATGAACGCGTTTACAGTTATGATAGCAAATGAAAAACATTGGTTGCAAACATCTAATGGTTCATTTTGAAACATTACATGGTCTTGACAAATCCAAAAGCAATACAGGTTAAACCAAGCCAACTGAATGTCCCAGAAGATGATTTAGGATCAAAGGCCTTAGCTTAAGCCGTTTCAAAGCCGATGGTAAATATCTGAAATAAAGTGGCTCAAAATACACTCACAAATGGGTGGAAGGATATGAGACGTCTACATAATCCAGAAAAAACACCTTCCATACTACGCAAGTATCATGCAACCCTTGAAATGTGTAAATAAGCAATATACTTGTCACCGTAAAGGAGGGGATTCCCTGGATTTCTCACTGTTACCAGGGCTGTCCCATTTAATTGTGCATTTCAGCTTTCCCGGCCATTCAAAAACGGACATGTCTGTGCTGGGTTTGACCATGGCGCCTATTTACTCTCGAGTACCGAATAATCGTCCCCCCCTGCTTATTAATTTTTGAAAAATTTTCCAACCCCCCCGCTCTTATTCCAACCCCCCCGCTCTTATTCCAACCCCCCCTTTTATTAATTTTTGGAAAAATGAAATGATATTAAACATAATTTCTGAATAAACGCAAGAAAAAGTCTCAAGAAGTGCATTCAACAGAACCAGACTTCAAAAGTAAATGTATCAGTAACATCACTGTTCACATAAATATATAACAGACACGTGCTTAGCTAAGAAAAGGGCTGTTTTCTATTTCTCCAAGCACCCCCCCCCCGATTATTCCAACCCCCCGATTATTGTTATATCGAGCCATTTCCAATCCCCCCCGATTATTCTCACCCCCCCCCGTTTATTCGGTACTCGAGAGTACAGCAAATAGAAGAAAATAATAGAAAATAAACGTTTATTTCCTAGTCTTGGTACATTTTTCACCAATCTTCTTAACATAAACTTTTCTTTTTCACAGTTATTTTCATTTCAGTGTCATGCATTCCTCATTCGTAGCTTCGTAACGGCTACTCTCTTTAACTTGATCGATATAGTAATTTATGATTATTCTTTCAAACTATTGCTGCAAGCCATTCTCAAGACTTTATTACCTGACAGCTTCTTCGACATTATTGGATGAATGGCCTGACAATGCATCGTGTAAATTCCTGATGAAATAATCTTTATATTCTTCATCTAATGCCATAAATGTGCCTCCCATCACAATAAACTCAACCTAAAATGAGTGCGAAACTACGTTATGTTGCAATCTGTGGCAAAACATGGCACTAACTCACAAGCTGTAAAAGACCCGGTACACAGGGCTATTATAGTGAAGGTGAAGTTGAAGTTGCAATTCTTAGCTCCAAGTGCTAGGGTCGAAGACGTTGAGCTGAGCTAATCGAGTCTGCGACCCCCCCATTCCCCCAATTGCGTTCAAGTGGTGAGGCCACATCTGGTATCGAGCCCTCCTGTACACGGGACTATTCAGAGTGCAAAGTCATAGGATTACAACACTGCACCACAACAGCTTCTAACACCTTCATTGCATCTTTTCAAAATGTACCTCGTTTGCTTCTTCCGAGAAGAAATCTAAGCAAAATGAAAATGATATTAAACAGTCGTACCTTCCAACTGATAGGTGATAGTGGAATATTCATGAAAACACAAGATTTGCAAGATGGTAGTTATCACAAAACTGTCACCGTTCTTCTTGTTTACCAGTAAGAACCTCAATGATGTCACAATCTCCAACAAGGGAGGGGGAAAATGTAAGTCTGAGATCGATATAGATATAAAAAACAAACACAGAAGAATTATGCACAGCAAATAAAGTTTCCTTCAAGCCATTCAATACGAAGCGAAAGGTAACAGCCAGCTACATCAGATTTTGTAACTTTAGAGATCCTACCTACAGGATGACAATGATTTTGAAACCAGGAACAAAGTACGAAACATCCAAAGATAGGTAGAGCTCTAAAATCTGATAAAATTAGATGGCAGGCTTGATTGCTTTGCGAAACTTCTTTTTTCCCAAAATAAAAGATCTACTGTCCACCCAAAACACGGGGCAAATTGTGTACACTAGATAAAGCTCACCTTATCAACACTGTGACCAAGATTTTGTAGCTAAAAAGGAAGTCAAAGAATGTATAAATTTCATGTACAATGCAAACATACCTCGTCAATAAGCTGATCAAGTACATTTATCTGCATTTGCTGAAAGCATGTATTGGCTAAAAATCTTTGCAAAACTTTTCAACGAAACGCGTAAAATTCTATTGCCCTTTTCTATCAATGAATGGTACGAAGGATTTTGAGACAATTTTCATCATTCTCAGGAGAGCCTCTTTGATGTTATAATTATTATCAGAAATATAATAATTTTGAAATTCTACTAATTTCAAAGATGTGACGTCACCAAATTGTTAAATCGCAGCCATAAAAGCCACCGAGTCTTGCTGTGTACCATCTTGTAAGCCTTCATAAAATGACGCTGTCTTGTAGTTCGAGTGACTTTCTGTTGCCAAGTTAGAATTTAAGGTAGTTCTAATTTTTGTCACAGCTTTGCTTCATCCATTTCAAGGGTTTCGTGTCAAAACTAGCAACAAGCATTTTTCTTAAACTTTTGCTGTTCTCTCTGCTTTTAAAAATGAAAAAAACTTACCTGTTCCATTCGATGTCTCGTTTGTAGAAATGGATTGTACCTTGCACGGATAGCTCTCATCGATGTAGGCTGACAGGAGAGGAAGCGAAAAAAGTCAGGAAGAAAATTTTGGAATGCAGTGCAAAAACAACAGATTCTGTATTGTTGTAACAAGGTGACAAAGATTGCAGAGGATTGAGAATGCTTCAAAAATTTAGCAGACAGTTTGGAAGTTGACATAAACAACTTTCAGAGATCCTCTTATATGACACTACCGGTTGAGTAAAAAAGCCCGATGTTTGAAAGGCTACTGCTCCTTGAATATATAAGCACTGACATTTTGCAATACTCGATTGCATAGCTAACATGTTCAATCAATTTGAGATACCTTTCTGGCTAAAATTGGTCATTCCGTTCAGATTCTGTAAGCGATTTGCTAAAATAAATCCCTTTGAGAAACCTTAAAAAACATGCTAAAATTACAGGCAAGAATCCCTAATGTTTAAACATCACAGCGATGACTTTCAGCATGCTTTAGTACGTGCTTTCCTTTTGACGAGTTGAAACGCCTACCCCCTAGTGTGAATGAACTATTCGGGGGATTCCATCTCCCAAGAAGACAAAATACATGAGCACATTCAAGAGTCATTATTGCTAGGAAGGAGAACAAAGGGAAATTTTGCTTGGTGTTTTTACTCGTTTTGCAGGTTTTCGAAAAGGGCTTTCTGCAGAAAATCTCCTATTTCGACGGGAAAAAATGGCAGATTAAAGCCGGGAAAATTACTGAACCTATTTTGATATATCGGGGGGGGGGGATGAAATAAGACAGTTCTTAATATCCATGCTTTGATATTCAAGGAAAGGGAATTTTCAAACGCCAGGCGTTTTTATTGACTCACCCGGCAGAATTTGTTATCAAAAAGAGTTGGAGTAAATCATGAAATCTAATCTCACATCAAAGGTGACAAAAAGTTTTGAAATGTATCTACCTATGGAGGTATGGACTCCTTGACGAGCATCATTGAAGACCTATAAAAGCTTGCAAAGGCGAAAAGACTCTTCTGAGTCTTCGAGCTTAAATAAAAGATCATCAAAGTGCTTATTTGAATTCATGTCAACGTACATATAGCTTACATAATCTACGTGTTTTTCTTTGTACACTTGTTAAATATGTAAAAAGAGGAAGTATGAGTACCTCATATCCCGTATAGGACTGTGTCGAATATTCAAAGTCTGAGTCTGGACCACCAGGGCAATATCTAACCAAGGAAAGAACAAATTATGACTATTCATGAACTCGAAAAAGGGAGTTAAAGGAAACACGTATTGTTAAAGATAGTCCGGAAAAGTAGTCAGGGAATCTAAAATTAGCTCACTGTAACCAAGGCTGGTCAAATATCTCTTATCAAGCAATTGCTCCTTCCGCGTATTCTTCTTGTCCTGTTTATGGGCATACCTACTTTCCATCGCCCACATTGCATAAAGATTCACACAAGCTACATCTCCTGATCCGAAAATTGGAGAAATTTCAGCGTTTTCGTGATGTTTCCCAAAATATCCAGAAAAAGGCGTATATTCAGGACCTTCTGATCGCCCTCCCCCAAATTCAATGTTGCCAAAGTTAAATGGTGTTTGATTTAAGCAACCTTAAGACGGGGGGATGTTATAAAGGACCGAAGCCGTGCAACTCAGTACTCTGTAACTTGTCCTAAGCAATCAGACCAAGATTGCAGCAAGATTGCTTCCAGTACCTGTCATGAGTGTATCAGTATTTTCCTGATAAGTAGAGGTAGTCTTTTGATATTGACAAAATTTTTGATTTGAGAATCTCCTTGTAGGATTCCTGAATGTAACTAGTCTAAGGAATGAAATTATAGATTTATAATGTATTGCTGAGAACTGTCTTCCCAATGTGTTGCTAATAGAAGAGACGAAACTGAGTGCTGAATTCAAGACTGAAATCTTCTTTATAAACAACTACCAGCCAGAGCTCGTACGGGTTTTGGAGAGAGAATGCAATGTTGCTTTAACTTGGCAGAACAGAACGGAATAATTGCAAACCTTGAGAAATGTCATGCTTTGTTCGTAAGAGAGGATTGGAAAGATACTAGTGAACAAAATATAATCTCTCATAATCATGAAATCAAATCAGAGGAAACAGTAAAGCTTTTGGGCGTAACTCTGGATTACAAAACGAGCTTTGATACACACATCAAATCTTTGTAAAAAAGTGGCAACACAACTAAACGCTCTGAAATAATTAAGATCATTTATTCGTTTCAAGCAAAAATAAATTCTAGTACAAAGCTTTTTTTAATCTAGCTTCCATTACTGTCCATTAGTTTGGTTTCTTCCATGAAGGCGCTATCGAAAATTGAAAAGTTACAACAGCGTGCACTAAGAGTTCTTTACAATGATCATAAGAGCTTATATAATGATTTACTCTCGAGTACCGAATAATCGTCCCCCCCGCTTATTAATTTTTGAAAAATTTTCCAACCCCCCGCTCTTATTCCAACCCCCCCCCTTTTATTAATTTTTGGAAAAATGAAATGATATTAGACATAATTTCTGTATAAATGCAAGAAAAAGTCTCAAGAAGTGCATTCAACAGAACCAGAGTTCAAAAGTATATGTATCAGTAACATCACTGTTCACATAGATATAAAACAGATACGTGTTTACCTAAGAAACGGCTATTTTCTATTTCTCCAAGCTCCCCCCCCCCGATTATTCCAACCCCCCGATTATTGTTATATCGAACCATTTCCAACCCCCCGATTATTCTCACCCCCCCCGTTTATTCGGTACTCGAGAGTACTCCAAAAGTCAGGTAAATGTACTATGCAAGTCTAGCGTCAAAGAACTCTTTGTATTGAAATTTTACAAAACAGTCAATAATCTAAATCCACCATTTAAGAAAATTACTTTAAATCAATATCTCCGTACTATTCATCCAGAAATCCTTAAGATATATAAGACCAATCCAGGTAACTTTTGGTTCCAACTGTCTTGAGTCCGTTGGTTAAACAAGTATGGGATGGCTTACCAAACGAAATCAAATCTGTAGAGAACCTGAAAAGTTTTAAACTCTTAATGAAGCAATGGAATGGGCTAGGACGTAAATGTGGTGCCTGCAGTAGTTTTAATTTCATTCATCATTGAATTGAATATAGATTTCATTCCATTTAGATTAGTTAACTTGGTTTTTTTCTGTATATATAGACATATATTGTTAGCAATGTAAAATACCGAATAAGAATAAATTAATAATAATAACAACAACAACAAAAACAACAACAACAACAAAAGCAGTATTTTGAGATGTTGCTTCCTAGGCTAATCAAACCTTTGCTGTTCTCCAAATACGGCTTGAATTAAGCATTCTTTTATTTCAGAGTCGATACTAAAAATTCCAGCTTTTTTCAGGCAATGGCTTTGACCAATTGACATAAAATTAGCTTGGGTCACGAAACTGTAAAATTGAGCGGATCACAGTTTCTTTCAAAAAGTAAATTTCCCTATGCGACTTCAAATTCATCTCCATGTTACTTTACAAAACATTTTTGAACATCATTGTTGAAAACTATTTTTGGACTCTGAATAAGAAAAGTAGGATTCGAATACTCTTTGAATCTGTTAATAAGCAGGGCAGTTTTAACTTAAAGTGATCTGGCAAGATCTCAGCAGTAAATAAATCATTTCACTTTAGCGCAGTTTGTCCTCTTGTCTGTAAACAAAGCGTCCATATCCCTTGTTTTTTACGAAGTCGTTTCGTGTCACCAGGTAGGGTGAACCTATTCTGGCTACCAAAACCACCATTTCACTTCAAAATGCTGCTAGCTTGATGCAAATCACTTGCTTCGATTGCGGGGTTTAGTTTCGAAAGAGCTATGATATCTTAAACTCATTACCTAACTTTATGGCCTCGCAGTTTCCAAACACTTTTATGCTTAAAAAAGAAAAAGGTTCTAAACAAACTCACACACATATGTTACCAGTCATGTTGATGTGAGGACATCTATGTGGCTTACACATTACAGCAACAACAGCAATCTAGGATACAAGTTTTCAAGTCATTGCAATTAGCTTTCTACGTCTAATAACTAAATGCGATGTTCGCAATCCTCTGTAGCTGTAAGTGGTCATAAGATTTCAATGGCATTAATGTCGTTCACTTGCTAACGTATGCACGTTCCTGCTGATCCAAAAAGGAAAAATTTTTGAGAAGTCGCTAAAATCTTACCATATCACCAGTTGTGAAAATTCCTTAATCTCTATGAAGGTTCAAATCAATCTTAGACATAGAGCAAATCATAGAAGTTGCTCTCAATTTGACGAAATCTACGTTTCTATAAAGCATCAGGTTTTGAAACGTACTTGGAAATCGCAAGAAATGATTACTGCATTGAGTCTGCGAAAAAGTTTACCCGTTTGCGGATTTGGCCTATACTCAAAAACGAAAATATTAATTTATCAGTCAAAGGCTATCTTAGATGATAAACATAGTCCGGTCAATGTCTGATATGACCCACAACTAACTGCAACAAATGCGAAATTTCGTGCACTTGCTACCTTGACACCTAAAGCCTTTCCAAAAGAAAGTCCCCGAAAATCCCAATTGCGGAACACTAAAAAATTGTCACCGGTAGATTTGCCATTAAGGTGGTAGAACATCACATCGTTCTCTACAAATAACCCATTTTGGCTTTAAAATACACCACGGTTTGAATATGTCTTGTCTGAATGTTTGAATTACAACTGATAACTTAGAAAATACTAGTATCTGTAATTCAATTATGCAAGATCAGATGCGTGTGAGGCAGGGGTTGAGAGCCTACAGCCCCCAAAATTAGCAAAATTTGCAAAAAATGGCCATAATTAGGCAGAAATCCTCCTTAAGTCGGGCAAAATTCTCTGAAGAAATGGAATTGCAATGGGCAGCCCCCCAAATTTGATTTCCCTGTGCCCTCATGTGGGAGACAGCTCCACAGTGATCCAGCAAAATTCAAATTTATTCATTCAAAATTCAAAAGAGAATTTATCAAAATTCTCCCTGATTGGCCAGTTAATCTCAAAATTCAAATTTTCACTTCTTGTCTCAGCAATGTCCGATTTTCACGAAATCAACTTTATTGAACACATTAACGTGACAACTTTCAACTGTTTATCAGTTAGAGGAAAAATAGTTTTTAATTTCACACTAAAATAGACATGCGCAGCAGCAGCAGCACAATTTTGGCATTTTTGGCATTGAAATGTAGAAATTTCAAGTTTACAGTTGAAAAAATAAAAAGTGACTCAAAGTGACTCCACCACACCAACTTTGTCTGAAAGTACCACATCTCAGCTGGAAATCTACCAAGGGGATCGTGCAGAATCGTACGGAAAAAAGATTTATACGCCATTAAAGAAGTTAAGTGTACCTCTTGATTTTAAAGAGAAAGTTGGTTTTTGTGCTGCCTTTGGAGCAACATGAAAGAAAATAGATATGTTAAAAGTAACTGCTAGTTATTTCTATTCATCTTTTGTGGAAATTCAGAATGCAATATTGAAGTATAATTTTTTGCTGCTCCTCCGTAGTGACAAAAAATTAAGTCATGTAAACTGTTTATGTTCTAGACCATTTCTTCACACAGCGTTAGGTTACCAACCTAAAACGCCGAAGATAACTTCATTGTGGAATAAACTTGCTATTAAGGTGCTTACATCTACAAAATTCAATAAAAAGACTATGGTGCAACTATTTACAGATTTTCTTTTGTTCCTTCGGTAATACTTCAATCATACATCGACTGGATTAGTGATAGTTCATACATTCATACATTGGTAATCATAGTGATCATTAGTGGTAATCATACATTCTTTTTTCATAGAGGAAATAGACTTGGGCCAAGAGCATTTGAATTTTTGCCGAGCCCGAACTTTCAGTTTCGTTAAAAGTTCAGTTTCTTTCAGACACAGCCATATTTTGTATCACTTTAGCTGGCTAGTTTAATTGCAGTTCATTGTTATTTGTAACTGTAATTGTATTTGTAGTGTCATGACTAGGTCTCTCCTCTGCGAGGTTTCTTTAATGTTTTTCTTTATAACTTCACATATAAAATATTTGATGAGTAACCCCGGGACGTTGATAAAGCAACTCAAATCTTCTTTTTGGTGATCTCTCTACAAATTGAGTTACAAAATCTTTGTGATTTTCTTTAATTTTCAACTGAGTATGCTCTTTCTTGTCTTCGAAAATCTTTTCGCGATTTTGATACAAAACTTTCGATCGTGCTCTAACGTGTTTTTGATCGTGTTTGCGTGTTCTTGATCGTGTTTGCGTGTTCTTGATCGTGTTCGCGTGTTCTCGATCGTGTTTGCGTGTTCTTGATTTTGAAAACTTTTTTCTTGATTTGAAAATTCTTTGCTTGATTTGAAAACTTTTTTCTTGATTTGAAAACTTTTTTCTTGATTTTGAAAAAACTTTAGCGATGGCCCATTTCGGCCACCGTAATAAACAGATGAAAGTTGCCACGTTAATGTGTTCAATAAAGTTGATTTCGTGAAAATCGAACATTGCTGAGACAAGAAGTGACAGTTTGAATTTTGAGATTAATTGGCCAATCAGGGAGAATTTTGATAAAAATTCCATGAAATTGACACTTGTACATTTCATAAGACCTTGACCCTGAATTTCTCCAGACTCGTTTGTCTGATTTCATTGAATTTTTCTTTATTTTGATGGTCAAGTTATCTAGCTTGGAATGGCATGATCAATGGTCAGAAATCAGCAACTTCATTTTTTGGTATTTCTTCCATTCCCTCTATTGTTCTGGATCACAGTGAGCTGGTCAGAGATGGACGCAACAATCAGTCGTTAACATATTTGGCAACATACTATTTATTTGCAAAACAGACAATCAGTTGTATCCCCAGTCATCTTCAGGTTCTGAGTGCATTATATTTTCGCTACTGACCCCAAGGCATTCTCCTCATGCAGAGAAAAACGCAAGACCCTTTTTTTCTTGCAAGAACATCTCATGTCTGTTTGTGCATCCTTCTTGCGATGGGAAGCTATAAGCTTCAATAGTTCTTCTGATGCACAAGCAAGGGGGTAACTCCTATAGAGGGGGTAAGGGAAAAAATTTGAAACATGATCTCATCAACAGCGCAAAATTTTCCACAAGTATTGTGAACAGACTATGTCTCACGTCATTTGTGGAGCTAAATTCCGTTTTACGAAAGTTTTTTGTCATAACAGTTAGAAAAGGCTATGAATTGCTAACATATACCCATAAATAAGGCAAATCCCTGTAAAGCAGACTCCTAACTATAGCCAAATTCACAAACCAAGACCCACAACCCAGGCAAAATATCAGAAATTAACCCATAATTCGGGCCGGCACAGGTATGCCAAGTCCCCCTAAGCAAATATACTAAAATAAAGGCCTAATTTGGGTGTCACCTATCGTGCAAACTTTGCGACGTAAGCTTTTACTTTAATTTCAGGTATTGATGCAGAATATCTTAGAAAATCCTACATCATTAGAAAGCCATACGTATCTATTTGCTCGATGATGGGCTACGCTCGAAACGCCGTGCTTATTTCAATTCACTTGTCACATCAAGGTGCTTACACTTTACTTACTTTACTCGTTTATCAAAGATAAACGTGAGCTATGATAAATATTTCAATAGTCATTCCGGTAATTATTCAATAGCTGTCTCAACATTTAATTGTTTCAGTTTTGATAGTTGAAAATAAAATTCAGCTGAATCATTCATTACTGTCATTTCAGAGGGCAGTTTCTGGAAATTCTTCACTTGAACCCTCACTTAAGCAATAATAATAATAAGGTTTTTTCATTACTTTTTCAAATAGTGGATACGTTATTTTGAAAAAATAATTTATTCCAGGGTGTCACCAATATTCAAATGTGGGATCTCCATCTGCCTCACCTGATATGAATTAGCACAATGAATCAATACAACAAACTATTCACTTACGCCTGATGCAGTCCTTATTGGTTTTGCTTTCAATTTAGGAATGAGAACCTGAAAGGTAAATAATGCAGTGAAATCAAATTTTTGGAGACAACTTGAAGATCTCAATCTCATGTAATAGCAAATGAATCTGTCCATTTTTTGGGAAGATTCGAATAAACAGATAATAGACATATTTACATAGAAGGACATAACATTCACGGGAGTTTAAAGCTTGGAGAATATTTCAAAGTATTCCCAAGCATTAAACGCCTTACGGTCCTAAGTTTTAAAATATGCTACTGCAGCAGACAGCACATAATATGGAAACTTTCCCGCAAATCAAAATGCCTTACGGTGCTCAATTTAAAGCATGCCGGATATCAGACAGTAGATTCATCGTTAGCTTGTTTGCTTCCCCTGTCTTACTTGAAGATAGCATTAACTAAGTTTTCTTCATTGTCTAAAAAATAATTCTGAAAGAGCTATGCAAGCCAGACAGTTCACAGAACTAAGTAAATGCATTATTCACTGTTGATAATTATAACTTGTATGGAAGCTTAAGCGACCAGCTGATATTGAAAAAACTTCTGCCAACCACTGTCACACATTTCTTGCAGTATAGTTCTATGTAGCTCCATGTGATGAATTCTAAGATCAAGACTATACCCTAAAGTGCATCGAGTATATGCAAGAATACTATGGTACGCGCTAAACGTATGTTGGAACGATTGTTTGACCATTGTACAGTTCTTTGGTAACCTTTCTCTGATATCTAAGATAGTTAAAGCACGTAGATTCGCTGGCCACTGCTGGAGGGCAAACACAATGTAATCATCAGTGAGGTTCCTTCAAAGAACCAACACATGAACGGGTTGATGCTGGGTGACTAGCGAAAACATTTATCAAAATTTTGTGAGGACCTAGAATGTTATCCATCAGACTTTTCCGTGATGATGAGCAACAGAAATAGACGGAGGGAGCGAATTATGGGGAGCCGTGCAAGCTGCATGACCACGCTGGGGCTGATGACCATGCTGATGATAATGATGATGATTATGACAATGATGATGATTAAAGCAACATGCAATTTTAATCATTCCTATCAATGAGGATTCAACCTTTGGACATTTTCACACAATCTTGGAAGTTTCAAGCAGAAGTCAGTGTCTAAGTTTCATACAAATCATGACACAAAGCGTTCTGTTTTGTTGGTAGAATTCATTGAGAAAATCTTTATACCGGGTGTCCAAAAAAAAACTTTCCCCGTTTGAACAGTTCCAGAACAACAACCACTGCCTCGTTTTGAGCGATGTAAACGGTAATCTCTTGCTTAAAGGCTCACTTGGATCCATACTATTTTACGCAATTTTTTTGCTCAGCTTGGATGTCCATCAAAATTTGTTAGTATCATCAAAAGTCTTTACTCCGACGTGCATGCTAGATTGATTATAGATGGAGAACTATCGAAGCCAATTAAATACAACAGTGGCGTAAAACAAGGTTGTAAGCTTTCTCCTACCCTTTTTGGAATCTATGCAGCTGCTCTTCTCCTGCTAGCATTCAGAAATACCAATAACGTATACAGCATCAAGGTTCGCTTCAGGTGTGATGGTGATATCTTTGATCTTCGTAGATTAAAATCAAAAACGAAAACTCTCACCTTATTTATTAAAGAAGCCCAATATGCAGATGACATTGCTATCTTTTGTAACAGCGCAGAAGGTCTCCAACTTCTTCTGTCTGCTTACAGTGCATTATCCACAAAAATGGGCTTAAGTATCAACATAAAGAAAACTGAAACTATGAGCATTGGCACTTGTGCGGACTTTAACATCGATGGAAAAATGCTAGCTAAAGTGGATCGCTTTAAATACCTAGGCAGCTATATCACCAGAGACTGTAAAATGGATGAAGAGATTAAGGCACGTATCCAGGCTGCTTCATGTGCTGTTGGTAGGCTAAGGAACAAAGTGTTTGATTGTCGGGACCTTACAACAGAGACAAAACTTAAAGTGTACAATCAGTGTGTGATTCCGTTGTTAATGTATGGAAGTGAGACTTGGACACTTTACTGAAAACAAGTTAGACAGCTTAGAACTATTCAGCAACGTCACCTACGATTTATCTTGAAAATCAAATGGGACGACTTTGTCACAAACGATGAAGTCCTTTGTCTCGCAAAGGCAGATGATATAGAACTTCTTCTTTACAAGAACAGATTGCGTTGGTTGGGTCATGTTGCTCGTATGCCAGAGACAAGAGCAGTTAAGGCTCTTCTTTACGGTGAGCTTGCAGAAGGGAAGAGAAAAGTAGGACGACCTATGCTCAGATTCAAAGATACCATCAAAGATGTTCTCAAAAGAGGTGAAGTTCTTGATTCTTGGACAGAAAGTGTGGACAATCGACCTGAATGGCGCAAGTTGACCCATGAAGTGTGTAATGGAATAGATGAGAAGCGGAGAGTTAATAACGAACGGATGAGGGAGAAGAGACACCAAAGAAGATAGGCAAGAACCATGGTAGTCTTCTCGAACTTTTTAGTTGTGTATTTTGGACTTAATTACTCGTCGTTGTTTTGTGTTATACTCGTATCGGGTCGTAGGCGTATATATATTTGCTCATCAAAAGACTTCCAAAGTATGGATTTTTCGAAAATCGTATGCGGGAAATGTCTTTGAAAGGTGGGAAATCTAGCGATGGAGATATGTTCCATTTTTTCCATGTTTCAAATCATAGGTGTGAAGGAATACAACCGCTTGTCAATTTCTTAGACTGGTACTCAAAGTCGGCAATACGCTAAAGTGCGGACCACAGGCCTAGTCCTGTGCACTAACTTTTCTTTGAACACCAAGCACAATCGTGCTTTTTACCAACAAAACAGACAAATATGATCCTTCTTGGGCTCCTTTATGGAGTTCAAGCTCCGTACTGTCGGAATTTAGCTAAAAAAAAAACAGAATTTCCGTGGATATTTAGGTGGAGGTTCAACGATTCTATCGATGAACCGTATTCAGCTCTTTCTTGAGCATTTCAGGAATTCTCTTTTTCTGGAAAATAATCATAGAAAATCAAAGCGCGCAGATACAGAGATGAAACAAATACTCAAATCTAAGTTGAGCATTGTATGACAGATTTCTTTTAAAATCTTTATCAAATTAAACACACTTTTATGAAGATGACAGTTCAAATAGACAAAGTTTTTTGTGGGACACCCAGTACCTTACCAGGTCCCTTATCATAACAATGAAATACTATTTGCAGCAACAGTTTATCGTTAAAATTCTAACTGTTGGAAGTAAACGAAATACAGCCGCCAGTGTGTCTAATTTTCAGGAAAGCCCATAGAAACCAGTTTTCGGGAGACTGTTGTTGATTCGATTGTGTATTGTAAATTGTGTTCAAGTTCCAAAACGTCAGCTAAAGCTTTAATTTAGCATTGGAATTGTCCTCTTCTCAATTAATTGCATAGTTCTGCAGGGTTTGTTTTCAGGGATGGATCATTTGAATCACCATGTAAATGAAAATACAAAATTTCAGAATTGATGTACGTTAATTGGTCAAATATAATTTGAAAAGTTTGTATAAAAAGCTACACCCCAGAAACATGTTCACAGATCAAATTCTAGCTCTTTTTAGTGATACTAAAGGGTGTGAAAACAGTTACATGTAAAGTTTAGTGAATCATAACGATTAGCCAAGTACTAAACGATTAATTTTGCTTTAAAGCAAATCATCTTCACCTTTGGACTTTGAAATATTGGCGCAGATGATTTAAGAATATTTTTACGAGTATTGTTTTCACCGATATAAAACATTTGGCTGTTTTCATGAAAACCAAGGTTATGGTAACATGAACATAAGTTTTATTTTATGAGAATAACACTTTGAGAGATAATAATCTCTCATCTTCAGGTTGAAAAAATTGGTGACATTGAAAAGTCATATGATGTTCTTACTATCATATCACTTGAATATTTTTTCCACCTTTAATATATTCTATGCCAAACAAGCAACCACAAGGGGGGGACGGGGCACTGTGAAGACGAAGCACGAACTGGTACGATAAAGGCGCACATGACTGCCCGTTTGCGAACTACTGATGAAAGATCAACTTAACACGACGGGTTCAAAATCTGAATTCTCTTTTAAGAATGCTAAACAACAGTGATGTTTATTCAGGGTGGACTATCTTGCATTTATAGCTGAAGGTACAGAAACTTCGACTTTGAAAGTAGGATCCTAGAGTACTTATATCTTAAATGCATAACTTCTCAAAAATTATTTTTACACAGAAAAAACCCCGCGCAGCTGTCACTTGAGAAGAGCAAGTCGCGGCTTTCAGCGCCAGGCGCTGGAATCACAGAAGCAAACTTTACCACATATGTTATCCCTAGGAATGACGCTAGAAAGGTCTTGTCAGAGTTGCTGTAAGTCACCGTATCTGCTGGAAGACTTTCATCACAAGTTAAAAGCTGCAAAAACGCGAAAAGACAGCACCAAAATATGGTGTCTTTTTTGCATTCACAATACACAATGCTGACATGAAACAGCTGCATTACACTTTTGTCATTTCTGATTAGAATTACGTTGAAAAACATACAAAATGGGTCGAGTTACCCTTCTTTACGGTACACGAAAAGGCACTGGACTTTGGGTAACCGAAGCTTTTCAAAAATTGCCAAAAAGACTGATTATACAACGCAAGACATGCATAGAAAACACAAACAACAATTGCCACTGCATCGGGGGTACAGGAACACAAAAGTTTTTGTCTTCGTAGTCCATCGAACTCACAAGCTGTCCTGTAGTCTCAAATACCATCACAGGACAATATAATTCTTAGGGCGAGAGGAGTAAAATCGCAAAACAAGGCAGAATTAGCTAAGACCTTCCCAAGTTGAGACTCTTTTTTGGCAGGAACTGCATAAAATTTTTCTGTAGACCGGACAATCTTTTGATGGCCTACTGATAATGGCAACTGTTACACAAATATGACGTATGAGTGTCAGAAAAAGCAAAGAACAATACTTGATTGGCCTGGCGACTACTTTCACACCTAACGTAGCTGTAATTAATCAGCTGCTATTTAAAACTATAACGCTCCTCTATTCATTCTTTAATAATGTTCCATCATCATGGTCACAGTTTTTCTATCTGTGACAAAACATTATTTTGATACTAACCCTTCATAACCATAATTTTGATACTAAAATTTTCGATGAATGGAGAAAAATGTAAAAATTACGGCGAGACCGAGATTTCCATTCGTCGAAAATTTTAGTATCAAAATTATGTGACATAACATGCTGTGATCATAATTATTCAATCATTAAAGTTATTCAATCGGTGATATAGCTACATTATGATTATATGTTTTTCATCGTGTACCTCTTCATACTGTTACGTACATGTTAAAACCGGCCAGCCCCACGTCTAACCACACTCATATCTTCGACTAATAGAAAAATTTTAAAAAATGAGGGAACTAAAGTCACAGCTACCCAACAACGGTCATTCAAGCAGGCACGAGTTCTTTGGAATATCCTGCATACAAGTAAGATGTTTATGAAGAATCAACAAACCTTTTTATGGGTAGCAGGAACAGCAGCAATGATATCAACCAATCTCGGTTGTGACGATAACCCATACTTGCGACAAACACTACCTTTCAATCTAAAATAAAATCGAGGGTACTGCTTTCACAACAGCTATGATTAAAGCATGATCAGTTACAGCACAGGTCTTACACACAAAAGCACTGCTTCCTGCCGGATAATTATTCAGAAAATGTTGAAAGTCTTCGTATCACTCCGCGTATCACTAAAGAATACTTATGTAAGAATATGAAATACTTTTGTCATGGTGGTCGGCATAAGGTTTGTACTCTTTGCATTTACAGTGGAAATCTTATGTGACACACTCCCCGGTTTTGCAAGCTGAATTCCCTTTGTGAATCTGAATTCTGCTGTAAGAATTGTTCATTGGTGTGAAAGCCTAACAAGCCGCTATAACAAGTGCCTACAGCTACCCACCAATATGAGAAGCAAATGTAATCCAGTCCCCTTTTCAGACCCATTAAACCAAGGACTTCCAAAATTTCAAGCTATAGAATTCCCTTTTCGCAGCGTTTTTGGTTTATTTGCCATTCTACTTTATACACACTCTTGGCATCCATAGCTAAAGGGGCCTGTAAACAATCACACTTTCTTCAAAATGTACGTGCAGGCCTCAAGTGGGTGTCTCTTGCAGGCACAAAACATAATTAGTTGCTAGCACCTCTCCTGTACTCTGAGTGCTTTGATTGCAAGCATATTTTGCCAACTGTTAGCTGGCAAGCACAGAATGCTGCTAATGACGAGTGCATATGGACTTTCTGTACTGGCTTTTGAAGATATGCAAATTGAACCCACAACAGCAAATTAGCCACCAGAGTCTAAAAATTTGTTCGGGAGGACTGCCCCAGGGCACCCCGTACCAAGTATCTTCTGTGTTACAATCATCATCATCATCATCATCATCATCATCATCATCATCATCATCATCATCATCATCATCATCATCATCATCATCATCATCATCATCATCATCATCATCATCATCATCATCATCAACAATTTATTTACAGTAGGCAAAAGAATTTTGAAATAGCAAAATTACCGCTAATTAAGGCCTACTATCTTAAAAATTAAGGGAAAATATATTACACCCGTTTAAGAATAAAGATTGATACATGTCATGTTAGGTACCCAACCTGTGGTATATATATTTTGCAAAGTCTACAGTTGCAGCTCTCACCTTTCCAACACTTAATATGGTTTTGAAAATAGTAAGTGTGCTTGCTTGTTTGAATATATTTGGTAAAGTTGACCAAAGCCTGTTTCCAAGGAAGGACATAGTCTCAATTCCATATGTTGTTGTATGCACTTTTGGAAGCTGTGAGTCGCTACAGTGCCTTAGGTTGTAACCAGTATTCCGCTCAGCGAAAATATCCTTCATGAAAGGAAGACTTAAGCAACTGTAGATTCTTTACGTGGATAGATACCAAATTCCTTTGCTCCAAAAGAGACTCAAAATCTGTTTGATAGTCTTTGTACGCAAAACGCAATGCTTTTTCATGGATGTGATTTATTCTATGACTTAAAGTTCTGTCATAGAACATCCAAACAAGGGGGCAGTAGCTAAAATGAGATAAGACGAATGCTTGCATTACCTGCTTCAACTTTTCCGTGTCCATGTAGCAGGATATTCTGGCTAGGGCATGAAGTTTTTGACTGGCTTTTTTGCAAAGCATTTTGACACGCTTTTTGAATACAATGGACCAAAGGACCAATAAATTCTTCCACATCAGATCGTTTTGTAAAAGTTCTGTTCTTAGTGACCTAAAATACCATGAAAGAGTAAGCGGGAGCCAAAAACAGAAAACCTAAGCATAGTATCTTCTGTGAGGAGCCGATTGCAATAGCCACAGCATTACTGTCCTTTGCTTCACTTATCCATCATTCTCGGCTTATGCAGGTGGTTGTGGTAGTAAGCATACAGAAAAGTTGTCAATATGATAACGAACGAT
This sequence comes from Aurelia sp. 4 Dawson et al 2005, assembly GCA_964019985.1. Taxonomy (NCBI): domain Eukaryota; kingdom Metazoa; phylum Cnidaria; class Scyphozoa; order Semaeostomeae; family Ulmaridae; genus Aurelia; species Aurelia sp. 4 Dawson et al 2005. The sequence continues at coordinate 3,163,413 of OZ026511.1, read as the reverse complement.
AAAATATGGTAAAAGGGAATATTATTCCCAAGAAAATTTTGACAAAGTGTCAGCCACAGGAAATTTTTCAAAGATTGAATAAGACATCGTCATATTGCTGCCAATCTGTACTTGTGCTTGCTATTCATGATGTACGAGAGTTTTTATACCAAACGTATGAGTAATCTTGTCTTTCTGTTTAACTTTACAATGCACAAGAATAAAGCTGCACTTTTACTTTTGTTGCTATATACGGTAGCTAGCTAACATTTAGCACTAAGGCCCGGGTTATCCATCGCATTTTGGTCGCGCCGAATCAAATCGTTCTATTTGGCACGACCACAATGTGACATCTGACTCGATTGAGTACGGCAGTTGCGATTTGGGTCTAAATTATGAGATTTCACTAGTTCAGTCACATAATGCGACGCGAGAGCGTCTTGGGGTCAGACGTCGAATTTAACATGAGCCGAATAAAATGCATAAATTATTGATGCTCAAGAGAGTATTTTCACCGATGAACAGTATGTGTAAAATAAATTGTCGATATTTAGAGATAAATGAAGCTGATTTTGGAGCTCCCTTGACGATAAGTCTCACATAAACTGTATTTCGTAAAACACATCTGTTATGCCGTCTTCAAATTTTGTTGATTTTATTCAGGGTGTATTCTTTTGGGCATCTTAAGTCTGCGAAGTCTTCTGAAAACGGTAGGCTTCATAGAGAAAAACTTCAGTTACCAAAAGAATGGGAATTCTGAAAACGGTAGAGTTGGCAGACATCGCAGAGAAAAATGCCAAAAGAATACAAATTCTGAAAACGGTAGAGTTCGCAGACTTCGCAGAGTAAAATGCCAAAAGAATGGGAATGGAACGCTGAACAAAATGAGAATTCGAATGTTGTTGTTCGACCGAGCGAATTGAAACCATTGCCATGCAATGGACTTTTGTTTTGCCAATCCCAAGAGAAAAGAATCTGCAAAGTGTGATTGTTTTTTCGAATGTTTTTGAAAACTTTTTCATTCACGAAACAATGCTCTCTGCGATCTTTCAAAAGCCTCGGATCTCTACCGTTTTCAGAATAGCTCAAAAGAATACGTCAAAATCCCTCGGATTTCTACCGAACACAGAATGACCAAAAGAATGGGCTTTTATAAAAAGCGATCTAAGTCTGCGAAGCCTACCGTTTTCGGTAGAAGGGTACCAAAAGAATGGGATTTTATCTTCTACCAACTCTACCGTTTTCAGAAGATGCCCAAAAGAATACGCCCTCATTGTGCGTTAAGAATTTGCTTGGGCCAAATGTCAAAGCTCTGGTTTGGAGATGGAGGCAAAATTTGTCCTTTGAAGACTAATATCTTCACTCTTAATGCACCGATATTGACAAACGAGGTATCCATGTTCAAGTTAGCTATCGAGGTATGTTTTGAAAATCATTTTGGATTGATTCACGTTATATTCTTGTCGCTAGAGTTGCCCAAATCTGTATACCTTTTTGGGACACCCGGTATATGATTATTTTACACAATAGCTTATAAAAAGGAAACCTGTTCAAATTAACATCTTTCTTCTTTTCATGTGCATCAACGAGTTGACTGATTATCTCAGATATGGTCATCAACATCAGCTCTGCTTGAGACAGATTAGGATCTAGTAAGAAGAAAACAACCAATAATAACATGATATAATAGCAGTGAGCACCTCCAGGTTTGGAAGCAATTGGCAATCACTGGCAGCTGGTCACAGTCAATGATATAATAGCAGTTGGAAGTCATTGCCAGTACCATCGTCACAGTTAATCTTAAGTTAGTTTCCTTTTGTTTTTTTTGGCAGTGGTTTTGTTCCTCGTGGTCTCGCTGTTGTTTTCTTAGATCTTTTTGCAGTTTTTGATTAGGGGAGCCTTGCCCCACTTGATAACCCTTCAAAGAAATGCAACTAATGATCCCAAGCAAATCGTTTCAAAACAGTAACTCACAGCCAAAAGGTTCCTTCACCTTTGTGACAGATAGCTGTTTATGGCCAGCAGCACACCACCTGTCTTTTCCTCAGCCAGTGCCTTAAACATGCATCAATCTAAACAGCTTTATTCTCCAAAATTTGTCCCTTTTTAGCACCCCCAACTTCTACCAACTTTCTCCAACATCTATTCATAGAAAATAATGCCATTTTCTCCTTGAGATCCTCTTCGCAGTACTAAACCCATTCTTGTTGAATTCAAAGCAGTTCCTCTTCCTTAAGATAACAAGTATTTTGGCAATGTAGCCAATTACTATTCTCTCCTTCATTCAACTTTCTGTAGTTAACCATATCCCTCTCCAGATAAACCAACAAAAAAGATGTACCCTGGTATGGCTTTTCTGCAGTGATGCTGCAACCGATGAAATAAACAGAGCACACGTTGTCTGCAAATGCTATACCAGGACTATGAATCTTCTTTTCAGCTACTATTGAGCCGAAATAACAGCAAAACTATCCATGTGAAAAATCTCCAGAAAGTAATGACTGAAATCTACAAGTCAACCAAAAAACTAAACCCCTCATATTAATGGGAATCTCATGAGAGGAAAGAAGTAACATATCATCTAAGAACTAGAGATCTGTGTAAACTTCCAAAGATCAAGAAGTGCTATGGCTCAGAGTCATTTTCTTTCAGAGGAAGTCTCCTCTGGAACACACTTAGTGACAAAGTCAATCTCTTGCAGCATTTAAGAATCAAATAAAATCATGGACATGTGACAAGTGCACCTGCAGACTATCTTTATAAAATTTTTTGTTTAGATATACGCAGTACATTTATCATAATATCAAATAGTTTACTTTACTGTTGGAATGAATAAGTACCAACCATGTAACGGGTGACCCAAAAATATGTGACCTTTTGGAATCTGCTATAGAAAAATGAGTAAGAGGCTGATTGAAATGCTTCAAACATTGATCTGCCGCTAAAAGACTTCCCTACATTAGGATCATTTTTTGAAATTTTTTTCGGCACAGTAAATTTTCTAAATTAAAGATTTTGAGGAAAGTGGCATGCCTGAAATCCTCAAAAAACTTCAAAAACCAGGAAAACAGCCATTTCAGATCTTCAAAACAACGAAGAGGGTGTTTTATTTCAGGCTGGGAATAGGCAAATCAGTCAAAAGCTTTCAGAGCAAGTTTATAGTTCCTAGATACCCAAAATATTCTTGTCTCAAGGGTCTGCTTTTCTGTAAAGAATTCTTGAATTACATGGAAAGCTGGATTCCTTTGAAATTCAGTGAGTTTACAGGGAACATTTATTCCCAATTCCTAGGCACCTGGGCACTACAAACCCCCTCTGGAAACTTTTGACAGAGTTGCCTCTTTCAAGTCTGAAATAAAACACGCTCCAAATTGTTTTGAAGATCAGAAATGGCTGTAAATCGAGGCCAGGTGAATTCTGCGGAGGTCACGGAAAACGCAGAAACTATTTTTTTCTCGTCAACAATAGCTTCCGCAAAATATAGTTTCCTTGGAATTCACTTTGGATGTAAGGCAAAAATGAATTCCGCAGAAAGGCGATGCCACGGAAGATTCTTGTTTTAAGTTGAAATTTCAAAGCCGAGAGGCATTTCAACCACTCGAAAGGTGCACAAGATATTTGAGAACGAAAAGATCATGGATTTTTAATTTGATTTTTCATGAAAACAGGAAGATTCTTGCGAAAGGTGTACAAGATTGTTTGGGAGTGAATGCCCCTCCTTCAAAGCCAGCAAATTGAAGTAGGACAAATATGCAAATATCATGTTTATCATATGTCTCGGTAAAATTGCGATGATAAGTGTAAATCTCTTTACCTGCCACAAGAAAGATCAAATTTTGCCACTGCATTGCTTTCTTACCGTTCGTACAATTGAAGAATTCCCATTCGCCTCTTACTTACTTTTCTATAATAACAGATTGTGTTGGGTCACTTTTTTTGCTTGGGTCACCTGGTACTAGGTTAAAACCCAACTTTAAATAGCTAATGATAATGATGATGAAAAGCTGTGAAAAACAGACATCCAGTAATCCCCTGCCTGTGGCTCAAAATTTTCAATGCACGTCATTGTGAATTCCACTGGATGGAAAGTTTGTATCTTGCACGGGCAAGTACAGATAGCCTAAGTACAACTGCGCGGAAAATTCATGGTTGAGAAGGTTCCGGCAGGCTGGAAAACTTGCATGCACTCGGCCTCGCAACTTTGAAATTGCGTCAAACTCGGCTATCGTCAAGCCAGCCTCCACTTTTCAGCCTCTACTTTTCTGCGGTTACCGTTTATACGTAGCGGCTTATACCGCAATCGGATACGGTGATCTCCCATTGATTGTTTGCTGTCATTGACTATGTTCTATTAAACCGCGCGTCAGTGCTAATCCTTCTAAGGCTTTCTTGACAAAAGACAGCATGCGACATGAATATGATCCAGGAATGGAGGGGGAAGTAGAAATAAAAACAGAGCAGAGCAAGACAGTCACGCAACTTTTGAGAATTGACCATTATTATCTTTCATATTTCCACTGAAAATTACTTTCTCTATTCTTTGTTTTCAATGATTTCTTCAAATATACAGGTTTCCATGGCATTAGTTTCAGTAAATTACTTTTAGTAATAACATTAATGGGACATAGAAAAAACATCAAACTTGGGGGAAGGGCACGACCATTCGAGGGCAATTCTCTCCTTAAGAACAAGGGGCATCTTCTAAAAATTAAAAGGTCACTTCTCTGTTTATCGCAAAATTGTAGCCCACGTGTCCCCATTTTCGTACCTCTATGTGAACGAGACAATACCACTGAAGCTTTCCAGATAAAACATACAAACTTTTGTAATTTAGTGCCAAATTTTTCTTAATTTGTTTCCTATGCTACAAATATTTTTCAGCTAGTTTCTCAAATTGTAGATTTTATCCGTTTTTATCTTGGAATCGCATTTCTTGTTTTGTTTTCTACTGCATGTCTTTTGAGCACTTGTCCGATTTTGGGCCTACATTGGTCCATGCTTTACAGCACTTTCTGAAGCTATTTTGGAAAAATAATTTCACGAAACATTGCACCTATCAATGTGCTATTAGGAACTGCATTCATCTCGTTGCAGCATTTTGTTAGTTTACTAGCCTCCACGGGGTTTTGTTTCCCACTCTATGGCTTTTGCATATTTATCCGATTTAGGCCCGTTTTTGGTCCATGTTTTACTGCACTTTCTGAAGTTATTTTGGAAAAATAATTTCACGAAACATTGCACCTATCAATCTGCTATTAGGAACTGCATTCATCTCGTTGCAGCATTTTGTTAGTTTACTAGCCTCCACGGGGTTTTGTTTCCCACTCTATGGCTTTTGCGTATTTATCCGATTTAGGCCCTTTTTTGGTCCATGTTTTACTGCACTTTCTGAAGTTAATTTGGAAAAATGATTTCACGAAACATTGCACCTATCAATGTGCTATTAGGAACTGCATTCATCTCGTTGCAGCATTTTGTTAGTTTACTAGCCTCCACGGGGTTTTGTTTCCCACTCTATGGCTTTTGCGTATTTATCCGATTTAGGCCCTTTTTTGGTCCATGTTTTACTGCACTTTCTGAAGTTATTTTGGAAAAATAATTTCACGAAACACTGCACCCATCAATGCGCTATTAGGAACTGCATTCATCTCGTTGCAGCATTTTGTTAGTTTACTAGCCTCCACGGGGTTTTGTTTCCCACTCTATGGCTTTTGCTTATTTATCCATTATGTAGATACCTTAGTCCCTTCAAATTTCGCCTGCTTTTAATTTTCGCCTACGAGAGGGGCGAAAATTCAAGGGGGCAAATTGTGGAAATATTTGGGGAGGCGAAAATTAGAGGGAGTGAAAATTAAATGGAGATTAAAAAAAGTCTATTTTCTATAGCAGAACGTCAGTTCTGATTGTCATACGAAATGCAAGACATGCGTTACTCTTCGATAACAGTGATATTGTCCTCCCCTGTGTCGGAGGGGTGATTTTGTTGTCCTAGTTGCACTGTATCCTCTTAGTTGCACGGTTTTAGATTGGGCGGACTCTTTCATTCAACTGAAGACATACGTGTCTTCTGAAGGCCTTATCTTTCTTGGCAATCAGAGCAATCAGTAATTCGATTCCACGTTTGGAATGTAAATGTTCTATACTTATCAATCTTCTTCGTACACGGCCTTCCACAATTCAAGGAAAAATGAAAAAAGCAATTTATTTCTCTTGGTACATGACCCACTACATCTTGAGGATCTAACTTTACCCCTTGACGGACAAGGCCAATACTTTGGAGCTTTGTAGGGTAGGGGCGAAAATTAAAGGGAGCGAAATTTCTGCACACGGGGGGGGGGGCAAAATTAAAGAGAGCCGAAATTGAAGGCAGGCGAAATTTGAAGGGACTAAGGTATAGGGGCTCAAAAACCAACCCATATGGGCGACACATACCCATTTACCCTGAGTAGTCGAAACCTCGGAGACGAAAAACTTGGAGTTATCGGTTTTAGAACACCAAAGCCAGCCCTTTTACACACTGTTAGTAAAATAGAGTCTTCAACAATGTGAAACAGACAATTTAGAGATGTTTCGAAATATGTCCAACAGCTCATCCGAGTTTTCGACTTGCGCATATAGAGCCAACTACGAAAACTCAGAGATGAAAACCTCTGAGATTTAAAGAGATTTAGGTTTTAGAACACCAAACCAGTCCTCTTTCATACTGTTAGCGAAATAGATACTTAAGCAATGTGAAGCAGACAACTTAGAGACGTTTCAAAATATTTCCAACATCTCCGAGATTTAGACTAATGCATATAGGGCAAATACGAAAACTCGGAGTTTGAAAATCCTGGAGATAATTCTCCAAGATCTCCGACATCTCCGACAGGCCCACTTGAACTTTTTTTCTCCTGTTTCTCAAGCACGCAACGCAATTCATTGACATAAGTCCATAAAGCGTATTTTTAGCTAAAGGCATACCAGACGTTCAATCAGGATGCATAAATTATATTCAATTACAGAATGGCCCTTTGGCGGAATCAAGCGCTGCTGTCAAGCTTCCTTTGCAGAGGACATTAAATAGTGCAAATTGTTACCAGGGCTCAAACAGCGTCGTTACTCTCGAAGGTCAAGGCAACATGGATAACGGTAAGTACCACAACGATGATATATACATTTATCAACACAAGCTTATATTGATTAGGTTTGGATTTATTTGATGGCAATACGTATGTACGCATGTATGTATGCATGATATATTTCATGCCTTAGGAATAACAACTTCTAGAAATTTTTTCTAAATTCATTGATGATGCAAGTCCATTGTGCAACAGAATACTTAGTTTTCCATTAATGCAGTCCACAAAGTGGTAGGTTTCGAGTGTTTGTCTGGGATTTAACAACGATTCATCAGTCACTGTCTGAAGGAGTGTGGCAATATTTAGAGGATTCCATCTCCTCACTTTCCCTGGTAACAAGCGACCGACGAATTGGAGGAGTTCCTTTCTTTAACAATTTATGCTTGTATATTTCCAATTTAGATCAGCAAAAAGAAGCTCCATCCAAAGCTCTGGCAAAAGCCCCGCCACCCGTATCGGCACTAGGTGCGGCACAAGATGAGCCACCGGCACCGCCGTCAACCCCGGCAGAAGCTCCTCCTTCATCAGCTCCGGTAGGAGCTAGCCAAAGTGAAACTCCGGCACCAGTTCCAGTTCTAGCTCCGGCTCAAGATGTGGCTCCTGAAGGAGATGCTGTTGCAGAAAGGAGAGGTATATATTATAACTACTTGTAAATTCTCTTAAGGGGTAACATGTATGGAAATCTGTGGAGGGCTTCAAAGAATATTGTCTCAAAACGTTCTGAACGACGCAGGAAGAGTCCTGTTTCTAATGTTTTAGATTATTTCAAACTGCTAGAAGTTGTTACTATATATTAGTTTCCAGCAACCAAGTTTTATTCTGATTTCAAATCTTCATAGAGTTCGCGATGTTAATTTCATGATAATGACTGATATGAGAATATATTTGGGATCTGACCACAAGTTACACCTGTCGGGGATAGGAACAGCCAACGCTGAGAACATTAGTTGATCCCACCAAAGTGTTCGAGATCGCATGCGCTTCACTTAAGTATGTAATACTTCAAAGCATTACTATTCACCTACCTTAAAGATGACGTAATCAATGTTCTAGGGTTCCAAGGAGCAGCCTCGTTTTGGAATATCTCTTAACTTAAGCAATATCTCTTAACTTAAGTGCTGTATATTCCTCAAGTGTCACAGTAATTACACACTATCCCAAAGTATACCAAAGAAACGACTTTTTCTTGTAGATCGAGAGAGAGACAGAAGACGAGAAGAGCAGGACGTTATGAGAAGACTAATAAGAGACATAATCCTTGAGGTTCAGAGAGACTTGCAAGGGGTAGCAAATAGACATAGAGGAAGGGGATGGGGCCGTGGAAGAAATGTTCAAAGAGGAAGGGGTAGGGGGGATAGAAGAGGTGGGAGAAGGGGTGGGAGGGGTGGAAGAAGTGGGCGTACAGTTCGGGGTGTAATATATTTTTAGGAAAAAACATAACTTTCGCATTTTCCTCAGCATTGCTATCTTTCTGTGTTATTACTGCAGAAGTCAACCCAATCCTAGTATGGCGAAAACTCAAACGCTAAAAACATTGGCCTAAATCAAGTGAGAAATCAAAAGCCGTCTAGTAGAAATAAAACAAAAATGCTGCAACGAGATGAATGCAGTTCCTAATAGCACATTGATAGGTGCAATGTTTCGTGAAATTATTTTTCCAAAATAACTTCAGAAAGTGCAGTAAAACATGGACCAAAAAAGGGCCTAAATCGGATAAATACGCAAAAGCCATAGAGTGGGAAACAAAACCCCGTGGAGGCTAGTAAACTAACAAAATGCTGCAACGAGATGAATGCAGTTCCTAATAGCACATTGATAGGTGCAATGTTTCGTGAAATTATTTTTCCAAAATAACTTCAGAAAGTGCAGTAAAGCATTGACCAAAAACGGGCCTAAATCGGATAAATAAGCAAAAGCCATAGAGTGGGAAACAAAACCCCGTGGAGGCTAGTAAACTAACAAAATGCTGCAACGAGATGAATGCAGTTCCTAATAGCGCATTGATAGGTGCAATGTTTCGTGAAATTATTTTTCCAAAATAACTTCAGAAAGTGCAGTAAAACATGGACCAAAAACGGGCCTAAATCGGATAAAAACGCAAAAGCCATAGAGTGGGAAACAAAACCCCGTGGAGGCTAGTAAACTAACAAAATGCTGCAACGAGATGAATGCAGTTCCTAATAGCGCATTGATGGGTGCAATGTTTCGTGAAATTATTTTTCCAAAATAACTTCAGAAAGTGCAGTAAAAAATGGACCAAAAACGGGCCTAAATCGGATAAATACGCAAAAGCCATAGAGTGGGAAACAAAACCCCGTGGAGGCTAGTAAACTAACAAAATGCTGCAACGAGATGAATGCAGTTCCTAATAGCACATTGATAGGTGCAATGTTTCGTGAAATTATTTTTCCAAAATAACTTCAGAAAGTGCAGTAAAAAATGGACCAAAAAAGGGCCTAAATCGGATAAATACGCAAAAGCCATAGAGTGGGAAACAAAACCCCGTGGAGGCTAGTAAACTAACAAAATGCTGCAACGAGATGAATGCAGTTCCTAATAGCACATTGATAGGTGCAATGTTTCGTGAAATTATTTTTCCAAAATAACTTCAGAAAGTGCAGTAAAACATGGACCAAAAAAGGGCCTAAATCGGGTAAATAAGCAAAAGCCATAGAGTGGGAAACAAAACCCCGTGGAGGCTTGTAAACTAACAAAATGCTGCAACGAGATGAATGCAGTTCCTAATAGCACATTGATAGGTGCAATGTTTCGTGAAATTATTTTTCCAAAATAACTTCAGAAAGTGCAGTAAGAAATGGACCAAAAAAGGGCCTAAATCGGATAAATACGCAAAAGCCATAGAGTGAGAAACAAAACCCCGTGGAGGCTAGTAAACTAACAAAATGCTGCAACGAGATGAATGCAGTTCCTAATAGCACAGTGATAGGTGCAATGTTTTGTGAAATTATTTTTCCTAAATAACTTCAGAAAGTGCAGTAAAACATGGACCAAAAAAGGGCCTAAATCGGATAAATAAGCAAAAGCCATAGAGTGGGAAACAAAACCCCGTGGAGGCTAGTAAACTAACAAAATGCTGCAACGAGATGAATGCAGTTCCTAATAGCACATTGATAGGTGCAATGTTTCGTGAAATTATTTTTCCAAAATAACTTCAGAAAGTGCAGTAAAACATGGACCAAAAAAGGGCCTAAATCGGATAAATACGCAAAAGCCATAGAGTGGGAAACAAAACCCCGTGGAGGCTAGTAAACTAACAAAATGCTGCAACGAGATGAATGCAGTTCCTAATAGCACATTGATAGGTGCAATGTTTCGTGAAATTATTTTTCCAAAATAACTTCAGAAAGTGCAGTAAAACATGGACCAAAAAAGGGCCTAAATCGGATAAATAAGCAAAGGCCATAGAGTGGGAAACAAAACCCGGTGGAGGCTAGTAAACTAACAAAATGCTGCAACGAGATGAATGCAGTTCCTAATAGCACATTGATAGGTGCAATGTTTCGTGAAATTATTTTTCCAAAATAACTTCAGAAAGTGCAGTAAAACATGGACCAAAAAAGGGCCTAAATCGGATAAATATGCAAAAGCCATAGAGTGGGAAACAAAACCCCGTGGAGGCTAGTAAACTAACAAAATGCTGCAACGAGATGAATGCAGTTCCTAATAGCACATTGATAGGTGCAATGTTTCGTGAAATCATTTTTCCAAATTAACTTCAGAAAGTGCAGTAAAACATGGACCAAAAAGGGCCTAAATCGGATAAATACGCAAAAGCCATAGAGTGGGAAACAAAACCCCGTGGAGGCTAGTAAACTAACAAAATGCTGCAACGAGATGAATGCAGTTCCTAATAGCAGATTGATAGGTGCAATGTTTCGTGAAATTATTTTTCCAAAATAACTTCAGAAAGTGCAGTAAAACATGGACCAAAAACGGGCCTAAATCGGATAAATATGCAAAAGCCATAGAGTGGGAAACAAAACCCCGTGGAGGCTAGTAAACTAACAAAATGCTGCAACGAGATGAATGCAGTTCCTAATAGCACATTGATAGGTGCAATGTTTCGTGAAATTATTTTTCCAAAATAGCTTCAGAAAGTGCTGTAAAGCATGGACCAATGTAGGCCCAAAATCGGACAAGTGCTCAAAAGACATGCAGTAGAAAACAAAACAAGAAATGCGATTCCAAGATAAAAACGGATAAAATCTACAATTTGAGAAACTAGCTGAAAAATATTTGTAGCATAGGAAACAAATTAAGAAAAATTTGGCACTAAATTACAAAAGTTTGTATGTTTTATCTGGAAAGCTTCAGTGGTATTGTCTCGTTCACATAGAGGTACGAAAATGGGGACACGTGGGCTACAATTTTGCGATAAACAGAGAAGTGACCTTTTAATTTTTAGAAGATGCCCCTTGTTCTTAAGGAGAGAATTGCCCTCGAATGGTCGTGCCCTTCCCCCAAGTTTGATGTTTTTTCTATGTCCCATTAATGTTATTACTAAAAGTAATTTACTGAAACTAATGCCATGGAAACCTGTATATTTGAAGAAATCATTGAAAACAAAGAATAGAGAAAGTAATTTTCAGTGGAAATATGAAAGATAATAATAGTCAATTCTCAAAAGTTGCGTGACTGTCTTGCTCTGCTCTGTTTTTATTTCTACTTCCCCCTCCATTCCTGGATCATATTCATGTCGCATGCTGTCTTTTGTCAAGAAAGCCTTAGAAGGATTAGCACTGACGCGCGGTTTACTAGAACATAGTCAATGACAGCAAACAATCAATGGGAGATCACCGTATCCGATTGCGGTATAAGCCGCTACGTATAAACGGTAACCGCAGAAAAGTGGAAGCTGAAAAGTGGAGGCTGGCTTGACGATAGCTCAAACGCTCGCTACTCGCAGCTAAAATAAAGTCCACGCTATTATGAAAGTCCTAGGCTACCTACCTATCTATTGATGTATAATACATGTATAATAAACATAGAATTGCAAAGATACAAGTATAAAAGTATATAGTTACGGTCAAACAGGGGTGTGCGATTCTAGGCTAGCGCCCTTTTTCTAATAGGGCCTATAAATATTGAATTCCTAAAAATTATCAAACTTTCATCGACGTGAGTGAGATAGTCCTCATAACTGCAATATTGACAAACTATCCTTAAACTAACTTTAGAGGATCTAAATGTGTAGCTAAAGCAAAGCTACTCACCGACTTTCTGTCTGTTTTTACCCATTTTTAATTCGACCTTGCGTGTGAGAAAAATGGCGGCTGCACTTGCCTCGACTTCGACAGGACTTCGTAACAGCAACAACCACAATAACAAGTTAACTTGCATAATAAGATGAGTGAGTGCTGCACGGTGGCTTCTGGGGTATCATTACCTTATTTTGATCCTTGTGCCTTGTATTCTTGTCTTGTCTTATGCTCTGACACAGAAACACAAAGGGGGTTTTTGCAACACATTTGCACAACTTGAGAGCAATTCGGTTTACAAAATTTTAAATTCAGTTGCACACATTTGTTGAAGAAGACAAAAAACAGAGCAGAAAAAAAAAAAAAAAATGGCGCACTACCTGATGCACGTGTGTTGGTTCACTCGTGGAAAAGATCGTGTAACTTGACCTTCCAGGGCAAGTGATAAGTTCTTATATTATTGCGTTTTTTAATAAAATACTCTCAGTTCCGTTATGGTCGTTGTTCAAGTTTTCATTCGCTGAATATCTTCGTAAATTTCATTGGTTATCGTTGCCGTTCATATCTGAAGAAGGGCCTAAGTTGAAGGTCTTCCCAGCTCACAATGGGTGGTGATGAAGTCGTGTCGTTGGCTGTTGTGCAAAATCTGCTAGACGTTCAAGCGAACGCTTTCAAGAATACACTGCAGTTAATGGTGGATGGCTTCAAGGATGACTTGAAAGATCTACGTAAGGAAGTCGCTGAAATTAAACTCAGCCTTCAATTTAGTCAATCCAAATTTGACGATGCTACCTTGAAGATGGACGTGATAGAAAAGCGAATAAACTCCAGTGAACATGATATCAAAGATTCTTTTGACCAGATAGAATGCATGGAGGACAACCTTGAGTATTTGGAAAACCACAGTAGAAGAAACAATGTGAAAATTTTTGGAATTGCAGAGGATAAACAAACAGAAAAATCCTGGGATGACACAGAAAAAGTGGTTAAAGATACCCTGTCTGACAAATTGGGTATCACTGATAATCTGGAGATTGAAAGGTGTCACCGTGTTGGAAATCCAAACAAATCGCAAAGAGGGAACAAAAATTCTCATTTTGGCAGCAGAAATGATGATCCCCGTCCTATTGTGGTGAAATTCTTGAAATGGAAAGACAAAGAGAAAGTATTGCAAATGGCAAGATCACAAAAGCCAGAGAATGTAAAGTTTGTTGCTGATTACGCAAAGCGCACATTGGACAGGCGCAGAGAAAAAGTTCCACAGCTCATTGAAGCACGTAAGAAAGGAAAAATTGCGTACTTTGTCATGGACAAACTAATGATACGAGATAAACCTCTGGAACCTTCAGCTTCATCTGAGAGTGAAATATCATTTGGACCAGTCTAATGAGTAAGTTTAAAAATGGACAAAATCTGGATTTTGCCTTGTTGTGTCTATCCTATTGAAATTATTCCCATGCTTAATTTTTCAGTTCAGATCAATTTAAATTTATCGTGTTGATATGACTAAGTCAATTTCATCACCTTGTGGCATTTGCCATAAGAATGTACCTAACCATCACAAATCAGTTTTTTGTAATCACTGTAACTTTTGGATTCACATAAAATGCACCAACATATCTGTGGCAGAATATGAAGGGCTTCAAAAAGAACCTGATGATGTGCCTTGGTTCTGCTCAATGTGTACAGCCATCATGTTTCCTTTCGGCTCAATAGATACAAATGAATTGTTAAACCTGTATAACTATGATTTCCCATCTTGGATTGATTTAGAGCCTTCCTTTGAAATAACCTCTGGTCTTACAGGCTTGCCTAATTTGAGTGACTATGATATTGATGAACATTTACCTTCTAATGTCAACTCTAGTTATCATACTCTCCAGGACTTATCTACACTTGTTTCTTCAGAAAATGATCTTTCCTTATTCCATCTGAATATTAGAAGTCTCTCTCTGCATCTCGATGAACTTGTTTCAACTCTTTCAACTTTGAAAGTAAACTTTGATGTTATAGGTGTTTCTGAAACTGGGATTCTCTTGAAAATCCTATAAAGACGAATGTGGAAATTCCTGGTTATAGTTACTTTTCATCCCAATCTCAAACTCAAAATGGTGGTGTTGCACTTTATGTAAAATCAGGACTGACTCCGATTCTTAGACCAGATCTAGGTAAGGATAGCTTTGACTTTGAGTCAGTCTGGGTTGAAGTTGAAAACAAAAATGGTAAAAACTATCTGTTTTGCTGTACCTATCGTCATCCAAGCTCGGATATTGATACTTTCTGTGAATATCTACAAGAAACCCTGTCCAATCCAGCTGTATTTAATAAACAAGTTTTTATCCTTGGAGATTTTAATATCAACCTTCTGAAGTATAACATTGACACTCCGATCACAAATTATGTTAATTTCCTTTTTTCTAAACAATTTCTTCCATATATCCTTCATCCTTCTCGAGTATCTGGATATTCTTCCACCCTTATTGACAATATCTTTTCAAACATCACAAACAATGAAACCTTAAGTGGTAACATTTTGACGCAAATAACAGATCACTTCCCTCAATTTCTAATTGTCAGGCATGCATGTATCCCTTATAAGAGCTTATCATATTTCCAGCATGATTTCTCTAACCTCAATGAGGGAAAAGTCCTAAATGATTTTGCTAGCCTTGACCTTTCATTCTTAAATGACAGTGCTTTGGATGTTAATGCAAAGTTCAACAGACTCCTATCCAGTCTTGACAAATTAGTCAAAACACATGCTCCTTTGAAGAAACTCACAAAGAGTGATATCAAATTCAGGAATAAACCCTGGATTAATGGCAAAATACAAAAAATGATGCGCATCAGAGATAATCTACTTAAAAAGATTAAAAAGAACAAGGACCAGTCTCTTATGGATCTTTATAAACAGTTTCGAAATCGGGTTACAGTTGCCTTTAGAGAAAGTAAAACCAGTTATTTCTACAACTACTTTCAAAAAAACAGTAACAACATGAAACAGTTATGGTCAGGAATCAAATCAGTTATCAGTATTAGAAAATCCAACAATGTAAATGTAATAAGTAAGCTTAAGGACTCGAATGGTAATTTTACATCAGATCCAGCAGTTATTGCAAACATTTTTAATAAGTTCTTTGTTAATGTCTCCCATGATATTGCCAAAAATATACCACCTTCAAACAAGTCACCTTTGAGTTTCATGGGTGATAGAGTTGGAAATTCTTTTTTCATGTCACCTTCAGTACCTTCTGAAATATCTGATGTAATCTCTGTCCTAAAGTCTGGAAAGTCTCTTGGACCTAACAGCATTCCCATGAAAATTTTAAAACTTCTGTCTCCATTGATATCTTCCCCTTTATCTCTAATTATAAATGAGTCACTTCAGTCTGGGGTATTCCCTGACAAGATGAAGTTGGCCAAAGTAATTCCACTTTTCAAAAAAGGTTGTCCACTAACATCTTCAAATTATCGACCTATTTCTCTTCTCTCTGTCTTTAGCAAAATCATTGAAAAAGTCATGTATGAACGTCTCTATAAATTCCTGGAAAAGCATGAAATCTTATATACTTTACAATTCGGTTTTCGTGCAAGTCACTCCATTAACCATGCTCTGGTTAGTTTAACTGAAGCTATCAAAAACTCATTAGACAATAGAAAATTTGGCTGTGGAATATTTATTGACTTGCAGAAGGCATTTGATACAGTGAATCATAATATTCTTTTGATGAAGCTAGAACATTATGGAATTAGAGGAACTGCTTTGGATTGGTTTAAATCCTATCTCTCAGATCGAAAGCAATTTGTCTCAGTGAATGGTTCTAATTCCAATCATCTCAGTGTTACCTGTGGCGTTCCACAGGGTTCTGTCCTTGGTCCCCTTCTTTTCTTGATTTACATAAATGATTTGCCTCTTTCATCCTCAAGACTAGATTTCTACTTATTTGCAGATGATACCAACATCTATTATGAAGCTGAAAGTCTTCATCATCTTCAAAATGTGGTTAATAAGGAATTGAAAAAAGTCAAAATATGGTTAGATGTTAACAAATTGTCACTCAACATTGATAAAACCAATTTCATTATTTTTAAGTCTCCTCAACACTCTGCCCCTGAAACCGTCAGTATAAAGACTGGAAACCTTCCAATTAAACAGACATGTTATGTCAAATTTCTTGGTGTTCTTTTAGATGAAAATCTTTCATGGAAATATCACCTTACAGAATTATCCAAAAAGCTGGCTAGAACTTGTGGGATGTTTTTCAAAGTAAGACACTTCTTACCGATCAGTGTCTTGGTATGCCTCTACAACTCTCTGTTTTCACCTTTCCTGCAATATGGAATTTTAGTTTGGGGCCTCACATATGAGACATATATCAAGCCAGTTTATCTCTTACAGAAACGGGTTTTAAGGGCAATCTCATTTGAACATTATACTTCTCCTTCTACACCAATCTTCTCTGACTTAAAGATTTTAAAGCTACATGATCTCTTTCAGTTGAAATTGCTTGGTTTTGTTTATGATTGTGTTAACAAGACTGCTCCTCCTCATTTTCATTCTTTCTTTGCATTGGTTGAATCTGTTCATCAATATGGTACTCGGCAAGCTTCCAAGAGTGACATTTTTGTAACTCAGAAAAACACCCTTCAATATGGTCTCAGGTCTGTACGATACTTTGGAGCAAAGTGCTGGAACAGCATTCCTGTTGATCTTAAATGTTCGCCGTCTGCCCCCAGCTTTCGTCGAAAACTCAAAGCCTATTTTTTTGAGAATAATTACCACTCATAGCTGTCATACACTTGCAATGTGCATCTCTTTTAATGATACTAAAAGTCAACCAACAATTGAAATGATTCTAACTTTCATTAGTCATTTTTAAACCAGGGGGTGCTCTCTCCTCGATTAGCCTAGCTACTGAGAGAGCTCCTCCTCAAGAAATTCCCTTGCATACAATTCTCCTTATTTGTAGTTAATAGTATTGTTGTTGTATGTTAGTGAAGTTAAATTTATTTGTAATAATATTTTTTGCGTTCAATGCATTGTATGTAGGTGGAATTTTAAAATGATGAAACTGAACTGGAAACAAGACAAGAAAAAAGGCACAACGACCAAAATCAGGTAAATAAAGAATCAATCAAAACACACGCAAACAGAAACCTTTGGTAAGATCAAACCAGTTAAAGAACGCTGGCCAACCAGCATCCTTTGCAAGCATAGATTGGCTTGAAAGGAACCAAATGATTGCAAATCCCGACAAATTCCATGCCATATTGGTAACAAAGGGGAGAGATGACACAACAGGGGTGTTGTGTTTTGTATTTATTTCATGACGGCGATAGGTTCCTAATCTGAACGCGTGGTCCTGGTTCGCGTATAGGATTAAAGTGTAAGAAAAGAACTCGAATTAATGCTCAAAATGTCTCTTTTTCCTTATGAACGAATAATAACATGTTTCATTTTCCAATGATGATACGTATAATTATAATGTCCAGTCCAGTTCAATTAACGTGCGAATGCGAATGCGAATGCGAGCTGTGACACGAAGGTTCTTCGAGCGAATACTGCGACTGACTGAATGACTATGCCACAGGGCGACCACCCTAATATCATAAAATCTAACACTCCCCCCGATTAACGCAGGTTAATCTGGGTTCCTGTTTACATAAAAGCAAAATTACAATGAAAAATATGCAAAGTGTCATTGAATAAAGTTTTGAACGTCTTCATCTCTCACTAACTTGATACTTGGTTCTTGTCCGTTAACTCTAGTGTCCGGTTGCGATTCTACATGTCCTCGAACTTCTTATGGGTAAAGCTTCTTTAGCGGACGTTTCACGTGAATTGGTCTATTCGATTTATCGAGTGTCAGTACTTCGGCGGCACGAATTTTTCCTTCTTTTCCCGGAAGCAGGCGAGTAATTCTTCCCAGTGTCCACTTTTGGCGCGGAATTTTGTCTTTATATACACACACAATGTCACCTGCTTGAGCGGTACGATTTGACTGTTGAGATTTAACACGATGATGTTCGCGTAAAGACGGCAAGTATTCACTCTTCCAACGATTGAAAAAGTGTGACAGTAAAGTTTCGAGATATCTTGCTCTTTTAGTTAACGATTTTTTATCCGATATCTCAATGTCCGACGACAATGATTCTTGATCCAAAAGTCTGCGGCCGATTACTAAACTTGAAGGCGTTAGTGGCGGCTGTGAAATGTCTGAATACACAAAGGTCAATGGCCTAGAATTCAAAAGTCCCTCTGTTTCTACTGAAACTGTTTCGAGTTCTTCGTAACTTAAACGAGCGTTTCCTAAGGTTTTGCGTAAGCAACGTTTCGTTAGTTTAAAAAGCGACTCAAAGAAGGCCAGCTAGTTGTCAGGCACTTGATGTAAAAACGAAGGACCTTCCCACCATAGGGAATTTTTCACGATTTTTGAGCACGAAATGCCCCTTGAAACAATATCTGCTGGGTTCGATGTAATTACTTGCGCGAGAACAACAGCGGCCATTAATTCTAATCTTGGGATCGTTTCATCTTTCAAAGACGCAATCCTCGATTTTGCAGCGACTAATTGTGTTTTGATACCCTTGCTTGATTTTATTCTGATGTAAACACAAGCTCCGAAAGCAATTTTACTGGCATCTGAAAAACCGTGCAATTCTATGCTTTCTACGTCTGTCTGTTCAATGTCTGTCAACAATGAACGAGGGAATTCAATTCTTGAAACATGCAAAATGTCATTTACGATCTCCTCCCACTTATCTGATATTTCCTGAGGCAAACATGCGTCCCATTCAATTTTCTGTTTGCAAATTTCTTGAAATACTTGCCTCAATGGAACAATGACTGGCGCGAGAAGTCCAAGCGGATCGTAAAACCGCGCGGTCGTTTTGAGAATGGTGCGTTTTGTTACGGGCTCCTGAGTAGTGTCACTCTGAAATGTTGACAAATCGACCTGCATTTTATCGGTGTTTTGATTCCATTTTAGGCCCAAAACTTTGACTTCTTCGTCCGTGCAAAGTGCGTGGGACGTTTGCTTGTTTTCCTTGGTTTCGACGGTTACACCTGTTTCTGCTTTTCCTATGCGTTCTAAAAGCGACTTATTGTTTGAGGCCCATTTTCTCATGTTGAATCCTCCCTTTGAAAAACATGATTTTAGCTGTTCGTACATTGTGAAACATTCATCTTCTGAATTAAAGGAGGATGCGTAATCGTCTACGTAGAGAGAATTTTTTACGTTTTCGACGAATTCTGCGTTAAATTCTTCATTCGACTCAAGGTGATGACGAATTGTTGCGTTTAGAACGTATGGGCTGACCGAAAGACCAAAGAGAAGGCGGGCAAATCTCAGCGACACGACTGTAGGATTGTTAGGATCATTTGTATCCACCCATAAAAATCGGAGGAGGTCACGTTGTGATGGATCGATTGAAATGTTGAGAAATGCTTTCTCGATGTCCCCGATTATTGCCACTTTATTTATGCGAAATCGAAGTAAAACATCTGTGATCAAAGGGGCAAGATTAGGTCCAGGGTCCAAACAGTCGTTGAGACTTACTTCACCTTTTGATTTCGAACTTGCATCGTATACAATACGAAGTTTCGTTGTTTGGCGGTCTTGTCGTAAAACTTCATGATGTGGAATATAATGAACTGAGCCTGGGGGTCTGGGCTCTAGACCTTCCTCGACTTTCTCAATTACACCTGCAGCTAATTGCTCTTTAATAACGTTGTCGTATTGCTGAAAAATATCTGGTTTCAACTGAAGTCGTTTCAATAAAGAGTTTAATCGACTGCTGGCAACACTATGATTATCCGGAATTTTGGATTCTTCGTTTTTTATTGGAAGGGTAACTTCATAGCGTGTTCCATTGAATTTAATTCTACCCTCAAGTGGGTTTTCGTTAGATTCGAATTCGTCAATTTCTTGAATTTTCCCTGAATTTTCGATGTCCCAAAATTGTTTTAGGTCTTCAGTTAGTTCTGAATCTCTTTCTATGATCACGGCACCAGTTTTTAAAACATGCGAAACTGTTACGTTTGATGAGTGGTTATTCTGACTTGAAACTGGTACGGGTCCACTCAAAACGTAGCCAAATCGTGTTAATGTCGCAACGGGGCCTAAACCGGGCTCCCCCCGTACAACATGATCCATAATAAATGAATACGCAAAATCTGCACCAATCATTAAGTCTACATCTAAATCATGAACTCCATCCCCACTATCAGCTAACTGAAGATTTCTCAAATGTGGGTACATTGATTGTGCAATATCAATAACTTGATGTGAAATAGGGCCACAAATGACATCTACTACGTAAGCAAGAATGAAAACTGTCAAGTTATCTGCTCCTTGAACTGCTAATTGAACAATGTCACATGACTTCAATGTGCCTCTTTCGTTACCAAACTCTTTTATCAAGACCTTATCCGTTCTAATAGTTGGAAGTTTTAGCTCATCTCTTAATTTCGATGTGATGTACGTTTTCTGCGACCCTGTATCCAAAATGAGTCTAACATTACATGAAATTGAGGCATCGTTCACATTGTGTACAGTGGCCCTAGCAGTTTGTAATAAGACTGAATGATTGCTAGGGTCTCGAGAAATAGAAATATTTGTACTTACAGGCGGTTGTTGTTGGCGCTGCGGAGGCGGTGCAGTGGGTTGTGGATTTGTTACCTGATTTGTGGGTTGAAAGGACTGCTTTTGTTGGCCAATAGTGGCTCCACAAATGGAAGTATGATGTTTTCCACTGCATCGATAACATTTTGCGTTTGACATGCACTGTCGGCTTGTATGATTTCCTCTGAGACAATTGAAACATCTCTTCTTCTCTCTAATGATACTTTTCCGCGCGTCAGGGTCGGTTACCTTCGTGCAACTTGCAGAATAATGGCGATCTCCACAGAAAAGGCAAAAGGGCACGTTATTAGGGGGCACAACACGTTGTCTCTCGTTGTTGACTACCAATGTTGACGTTGTCGACTGATTTGATCCACTTCCATATGACTTGAAGTTTCCTTTTTGATTCTGTCGCGTACTCGTTTGTTCGCTTGTTGGAACAAGTACGCATTTCTCTCGTAAGCTGAGCTCTTCTCCAAATTCCTTCAATATTCCTTGCAAGTCCCATTTGTTGGACAATTTTCTGCTGATAATTAATCGCAATTCTTGTGGAATCTTTGCCATTATCATTGGCGCTAAAATGGTTTGGTAACTGCTGGGGGCTATCCCGATACCTTTCAGACTGCGAACTGTCGCTTCCGTTTTGTCGTAAAGGGAGCGAAGCTTTCGTAAATCTTCACATGATGTGATTTTTGGTAATTCCACGAGAGCATCGACATGTTTTGTGATGATAACTTCTTCGCCGCCAAATCTTTTATGTAGCAACTCCAGAGCTTCTTTGTAGTTCTCGTTCGTTATCGGGAGTCCTGATATCGTTTCTGCCGCTTCTCCCGCGAGAGACTTCTGTAGATACTTCAACTTGTCAATATCAGCGAGACCAGAATGATCGTGTATACTCGATTTAAAGCTGTCCCAGAAAGTGTTCCATCTCGTAGGATCTCCATTGAATATCGTTAAAGGTAGCTTCGGTAATTTCACTTTTTCAACTGAACTTCGAACGTCATGAGAATCTTGCAAAGTTTGTTGCGAAGGTGCAGACTGCGCTTTCTCTTTCAATGCACTGGTGATAAGGCAGATAATTTCTTCGATCTCCGCATCGACTACAGCTGAATCCAGAATTTCCTTTTCGATTTCATCTTCTTTTTCTAAGTTTCCAAGAACTTCTCCGTTTAATTTGTCTAATGTGTTTCTTTCTTTTTGAAGTGTGTTCTTGAGTGACTCTAATCTTGGCTTGATCTCTTCCGCGGCTTCATTTCCAGGATGCGGCAGAAATTCTTGTGCTTTCTTGATTGTGTTTGTCACAACCAATTTATGACCCGATCTTGTAGTTCTTTTCTTCTTTAATTCAGCCATAGCCGAACTTGTTCCCGGGTCGCGGTAACCATGTTGTGCTTTGTATTTATTTCATGACGGCGATAGGTTCCTAATCTGAACGCGTGGTCCTGGTTCGCGTATAGGATTAAAGTGTAAGAAAAGAACTCGAATTAATGCTCAAAATGTCTCTTTTTCCTTATGAACGAATAATAACATGTTTCATTTTCCAATGATGATACGTATAATTATAATGTCCAGTCCAGTTCAATTAACGTGCGAATGCGAATGCGAATGCGAGCTGTGACACGAAGGTTCTTCGAGCGAATACTGCGACTGACTGAATGACTATGCCACAGGGCGACCACCCTAATATCATAAAATCTAACAAGGGGTAAAACTAATGAAACAAGGCAAACAAATTCAATCTGAAAATGCAGTAAGACTTCTGGGGGTAAAAATCGATCACAGACTAACTTTTGATGAACACATTTCCGATCTATGTAGAAAAGCCGCTGGCGCAGCTAAACGCTTTTAAAAGACTTGAGGGTTACATGGAATTTAAAGCCAAAGAGATATTGGTTCAAAGTTTCGTCTTCTCAAATTTTAATTACTGCCCTTTAGTATAACAAGGGCAGATTTTGTAATACAATAGCATCAGTCGCTTTTGTTTCAAACCTCAATTCAAAGCGATTAGCGAATGCAGACAAAAGAAATTCTCTCAAGCAGAAATTCAAAACAAACGAAGCCGCGAAGTTGCCCTGAAACCAGTAAGGCAAACTATCGTTTGGTGTGGGCGAAGAGAAGTATGTGCTTATGACGAAAGAAGAAGGGCAAATCTAAAGTTCTGTCTCGCGGATTTTGTTTATTTGATTCAGGAGCTGAGGAGTGACTGCGTACATCTGGGCAATGAATATGCAAAAATTGTATGCCCTCTGCTCGGTTTCAGAATCAAATAAGCAAAATCCGCGAGACAGAATTTTAGATTTACCCTTCTTCTTTCGTTAAAAGCACATACCTTCTCTTAAAAACTTCCCTTCGCCCGCACCAAACCATAGTTTGCCGTACTGGTTTCAGGGCAACTTCGCGGCTTCGTTTGTTTTGAATTTCTGCTTGAGAGAATTTCTTTTGTCTGCATTCTCTAATCGCTTTGAATTTAGGTGTGAAACAAAAGCGACTGATGCTATTGTATTACAAAATCTGCCCTTGTTCTTTAGTATGGCATTTTTCCTCTGAAAAGTCAATGAAGAAAATTGAGAAGATCCATGAGCGAGCTCTTAGATTTCTTTACCACATAGTCACAAGTGTGACTATGTTTACAATGACTCTAACAGCTCTTACGATGATTTACTTTCCAAAGCTGGGAAATGCACGATGAAAATCATCCGTCTCAGAACTCTTTGTACTGAAATTTATAAAACTGTATCAAAACTAAATCCACCTTTCATGCAGGACATTTTCAAACTAAAAGAAACAACAAGGTCAGCAAGAAACCCAAATAAATTAATTCATCATAGACCAAACCAACTTACTTTCGGGTCAAAAAGTCTCCTGTCATTAGGACCACAAATTTGGAATGCTTTGCCCAACGGGATCAAATTAGCCGAAAACATTCAACTTTTTAAGAGAATGATAAAACAATGGGGTGGGCCAACTTGCAACTGTAATATCTGTAGCTAGCACTGAAATATGCATATTACATAGATAATGACTGTTAGTAGATTAAATATTCGATTTAGATTAGTTTCTACTAAATTAATTTTAGAAGCTAGAGTGAGATCGAATAAAAATAAGATGACAACAACAGCGTCGCATATGAGATGGTTCATAGAGCGGTGCTCAGCAAACTGCGACCGCAAAGGATGCTGGTTTACCGGCCTTCTTTAAGGCTTGTTTACACCAAATTCAAGTTATGCGGTCAATTTCTTGATGAATCTTTTGAATTCTTTAATACATTTCGAATCTTGGAAACAAGTGTCCCAATATCCAGTGACGGAAATAGAGGGAGGTCAAGCAGGTGGCGACTGCAGTTTTTCGGAAATTTGTATTGCTTGGGCATAGACGTAGGAACCAGGGGGCACTGGGGGCAGGCGCCCCCAAGATTTTGCAATAAACAAAGAAGTGCCCTTTTCATTCATAAAAATGCCTCCTTTTTCTTGAGGAAAAGGTGCCCTCGAAGTGACGTGCCCCCAAGTTTGAGATACTTCCTACGTCCCTGTGCTTGGAAGCAATTTTGGGCAAGCTATCAAAAGATTTGTAATAAAAATTTCATGGAAATTGCTGTCTCTTTTGACGATACCTAGAGAACTACTATCATAATGCAGTATCATAAGCACAATTATTTGAGCCGTTCAAGCTTTTTCCACAGCGAATCCGAGAAAAATTTGGTAAGATGTTCACTTTGCCTTAAACCAATGACCGATACACTTTAAAGAGAAATGAAATGCTTCTTCTCTGTTTGCTGCAGAATATTGAGATAAACAATTGCGATAGAGAAGTCGTGACTAGTAACAACAAGAGAGATTTAAAATGAGCAAGAAAGAAAACTTTCACGCTTATAAAGATATATATGACTTTACCTCAGAAGAGATTGCAACATAAGAAAATTAACCTATGATCGTGAATTGAGAGTAAATATATAAGAAACTTCAACAGATAGCAAGCACCAAACTGTTTCCAAAGCTCGGTACACAATCCTAGCTATGCCCCTGCTAGTGCCATCTCAGGGGGATTTGGTAGTTGAAGGTGACGTATCCGTTGCAAAATGTTTTAAGGGGGCAGTATACCGGTCAAGCTCTAAACGTGGTTTTTCATTTAAACCTATATAAATCAATGCTCTTCAGACACATTTGGATGAAACTTGCAGGATTATATCACTAATATGTTTCCTTCCAAATTCTATACTTTTTTGTAAAAAGGGGTCACCGTTGCCATGGAAACGATTACAAGGAGAGGGGCTCTCTTTCAGCATAGGAATATATTTCTCTAAAATAGTACAAGGGATAAAGATGAAAGCAACCTGAAACCACTTTCAGGTATGTCTTCCTTCATTTCTATTATGGAAATTTTTCTATGTTCAACTTAAAAGGTTCTAGCCCCCAAAAACCCCTGTTTCCATGACAACCACCTAAAACTTCAAAAATCAAAATTTTGATAATATAATTTAAAACTCCTGTAAATGTGAATTTAATTCCAAAATTTCAGTCTCCTAGGTCAAATGGTTTTGTCAAAATAAACTTTCAAAGTGGAAAGCTATGAAAAAGGGACATTCTGTGAAAATGGCGTTTTTAGTTCAATATGAGAAAAGTTAGGGATTTCCTTTGCTTTTCATGGCATTTTGCATAAAATTTTGCAATAATTCAATTCAACTTACACTTGCTGCCATAAATGTCTATTTTGCAAATATCAGTTGCCTTTTTGGTAGCTTTGTTAACTTGAACAATGGTATTTCTTCCTCTGGTACAAACTGGATAACAACTTTTTCAGGGCTGTTAATTGCTACGCATGATCTCTTCCTTTTTTTATTCCTCTTTTCACCAGTGTTGTCCATATTTGCTCCCTCTCTTCCCTTCTTTCTTGCTTTCACCTGGGGCTCAGGCTTGCTATCTACTCCAAAGCTGCCAGCCTTGTATGCAATAGATTTTGATGCCTTGGTCTTTTTCTTGCTAAACCTTAGATGCTTGCGTTGTGACCTGTACAAAACAGATATCTTACGTGCTGCTCCTTGAACTCTTCTCAGGTCCTCATTTCTCAGTGATCTCAGCATATTTTTGCCTGTGGGGATACCAAGCTTCTCCATAATTATGCCTTTACTTGCAGCACCTGTATTTGAAACACAAATTGTTTCACAAGCAGCAATCATCACCCTTCGCCTACCACAGAAGAATATTTTAGGCACACGTGACCACAGTAAGCTATTTAAACTCTCATTCTGATTTTGTGTAAGACCAAGGAGACATCTGCTCAGCAGTTCACTTGCACTGAGTCTCTTGAAAATTGGATCTAGTTCAGCCATGAATACCATTGGAAGCCTTCCTCCTTCATCATACTCAATTGTGCCATTTGCCTTGTCCTTCCAGAACCTACACCAAGACTCTTTGCCTTTTGGGCAAAATCTATGCTGGAATTCTAATGACTCACCATCTTGAATAATAATGTGATGCTTTATTGCCATAATGGCTGTCTTCATTCCATCTAGGTTGCCTTTATTCTCTCTTATGGCAAAACCATAGTAATTCTGTATTCTT
The DNA here is from genome assembly GCA_964019985.1 of Aurelia sp. 4 Dawson et al 2005. Lineage (NCBI taxonomy): Eukaryota > Metazoa > Cnidaria > Scyphozoa > Semaeostomeae > Ulmaridae > Aurelia > Aurelia sp. 4 Dawson et al 2005. Next base: position 3,136,912 of record OZ026511.1, on the reverse strand, counting down.
TTTATCATGTCTTGTGTGAGCCTGCCAGCACCACCTACACCTTTTCCATCTGAAAGCTTCTTGCCTCTCATTCTTTTTTTGTACTCATCAAGGGCTGTGCCCATTCGCTTTTGTACATGGCCCACACATTCTTCCTTCATTACCACATATGAAGCTCCATACTTCTGTTTCATTTCCTCAGCAACCCGACCAAAACAGCTGCTGTCCCCGTCACCAACAAACTGTGTATATTTAAGGTTCCTTGATTCTATACTACGAGAAAACATTCTTATGGCTCCTTGTGTTTCCATTTCTCCTGATGTACCCTGATGGTTGATTTGGCAGTCTTTTTGATGTCTGTTCATCCAGTTTATGTACTCTTCAGATTGTTTGTCTAGCTTTGAATGTGCAACACATGCATGACAGTAAAGAGACATAACTTCAAAATCAAGAACTTCGCCAGTCAGCACTGACAACAGGAAAACCACCCCAATTTTTGACGTATGGCCTCTTTTCTGCCAGCTTCCATCAACTGTTACACCAACTTCAGCAATTCTATTACCATTTTCATCCTTGGAAACACTCTGTGGCTCTTCAAGCTCTGTCTTTTCAATAAGTCTTTCAGCTGCATCTTTCATCTTGCACTCTGCCTCTTTGCAATAAACCTCTTCAGCTTCCTTCAAGTGGTTGTTATAAGGCTTGCTGAGGATAGGTGAGGGCAAGTTCATCTTGGTACAAAAGTTTGCAAGTTTCTGTCTACTTTGGGAAGCAATAACAGAGCGTCTGTTTATTTCAAATCCCCCTTGTCTTCCTGGCATCTTTTTACTACTGAAAAACTTGGTTTTTGTTCCACAGCTTGAGCAACACATGAACAAGGACTCTGCAAGTCCACTTCTGGCATCATTTTCCTGAAAAATTTTAAGCGTTGATCTGGAATTTCTGCAGTGAGAGCATGTTGCAGCCGTTGATAAGCATTCATTTAGCAATGAGAAGTCCTGGATTTTTGGCCCAGAGGCAACATCAACCTTGGGTCTTCTAGATTGCATACCTAAGGTTCTAGCCCTTGCCCTTGTCATGACTCTTCCACCTCCAATCTTATGAAAATCACTGTTTGCAAGTTTCTCCTCAGACATATTTCGCAACTGCTTCATTCCTACCATGGACTTTGGTGTCTTACAAGCACTGGTGGTGGTGGTGATGGGCCTACCTTCACCTTCAGACCCTTGGCCTTCATTTGGTGCTGTTCCTTCAGCAGCAGTAGCCTCAATTCTTTGTTTTTCCCATGCCTTTACACCAATGAATCCCCGCTTCTTCCTTGCACTGACTCTTCCCATGCCTATGTATAGCTCTGCTTCGACTTCAGATCTGTCTTCGCAAATATTTCTCACTCTCAACACTGCAGAAGTGGCCACCATTGAACAAGGAAGTTAGAACATTGAATTATGGGAGGGTCACTGTGAACTGTAGCTCAGAAGGCGCTATATGATGTGGCGGGAAAATTTGAAAGCAAAATCATCCAAGTTGGGGGCGAAGGCTTCAAAAAACCCCTTAGCAACCATTGTAAACAACAAATTTGATTGTTGCTAAGGGTCTTCCTGAAGACAACGGTGAATAAATATTGCTTATCTACAACTAAAACTCATGATAGCACTGAGAATGGCATACTGGCAGCAGCTACAAAGATGAAAGAAACATTTTTGACAAAAAAAAAATTTTGGTAAAAAAATTTTTTTTGGCTCATTCGACCAGTATACTGCCCCCTTAAAACTCTAAACCCTTTGCGGAAGTAGCTTTTAGCCTAAGCGGTGGTAGTAACTTTTAGCCAAGGTGGTAGTAACTTGCAGCCTAAGCTGTGGTAACTTTTTCTGTAAGCAGCAGTAACAGTAAGTCGATTGTTCCAGAAACAATAGTGCTATTGTATGGCAGACATGAGCAGGAAAATGACTGCCATTTACTCTGAAGCAGGTGTAGAAGTAGGCGTAAGATTGGGATGGGAGAACCTCCTCCTACTGTGGATAAATGCGATTGGATTTTCAGAGTTTCGCAGCCAAAGACTTGAAAACTTGCCCAAAGAAAATTGAAAATAAATCGTACCACCATCGGCGCACATTCTTAGGCCCATTCTTGATGATGGAAATGAAAACAAAGTTTCTTTCGAAATGACATTTAAAAGAAGTGAATCCTTGTGTCTTGTTCTGAAACCACTAAAAAATGAACAAAAACTCGTACCTTATTCTGTTTTCGATGTATCATCCATTTGCTTGCAGTATCATCTCAATTTTTGTTTTGATTCGGGAGCCATTGCCAATTCTTGCACAACGCGACTCGTATCAAAATCCTATGAAATCCAAGTAGACCCAAATTACCCCACCTTGTAAAATAATCGAAATGAAATCTACCGAATCACAAAAAAAAATTCCGAAAAACTTTTAGCACCTTTCCAAATGATCGAACATGCTATTGATAATGATTTGTTGATGAAAACAAGTTGCAACTTGGCATAAATCGAAAGTTTTCTACGCTGTCAGATCATGATAAAAGCTTAGGCCGGTGAAAATCAGGAAACTGAAGCACTAGAAATTATCAAATAATTCTTCGACACCACTTAAACAATTCCTGAAAGTATAGATTTCAACACCCATCGAGTCATGAATCGAAATTTTCAACTTAAAATCGCTTTAAAAGTGAAAAGGCAAATAGACCAAATTACCCCGTAGACCCAAATTACCCCACCTTACCCTAGTGTAAAGAAAATGTAACAGCTAAAAGTCTCTCGTTAATTTTGCTCCTGCGAAACTGGAACGCTTTGTTCTTTCTACCTACAGAATGATGCTGTTCTGGAGCACTGTAAAACGACTAAAAACCTCTTGAACAATCTACGACTTTATAGCGGATCAGAACTTGACATCAGGCATCAAAGCTCTTCCTCGCAGAGTTGTGCTTCTTCTTTCAAAGAATACAGTGTTGAAGAGATTTCAATATGATAAAGTTAGTTTTATAAATTTTCGGTGGCAATTCATTTACATCAAGCCATTTTTTCACTTTTTCAACTATTTGTTCACCACCTTTAAAGGATGTCTCGATTCGATAGTTTTGAAGATGAAAGTGGAAGGCCATTAATATACCGAATGAGTCAGAAAAGATATGGGGCCTTTGACGGACTGTGGCATCGCATTGAGCCACTCGGACTCGATTATCGTCAACCAAAATTTTCCGTGCAGCCATGAGTCAAACTTAGATCAGAAACCATTCCCCGTCAAAATCGGTCATTTGATGCATTTGTTAAAAATATTTTATTCTTAAGACCCTGGGAGTCTTGCAAACTAGCAAAATCTTCGGCCAAGCCCCTTCAGCATCTTGGCCTTACCAGAGTTGCCGGCACACGTTGCATTATCAGGGGATACTAGAAAAGTTAAGCCTGTAGGTCGCTTAGGTCGCTAGGAGCGTGCAGAAAGAACGAAAAGACAAAGACTTAGAGTTTGAATCCCTTGTCTTTTGGGTCGTTTTGCACGACTCTGTGAATCAGGCTTTAGGGAAAGTGTCGCCTGCATGGCGATTTACAGATTGTTTTTCAAACGTATTCTCCAAGCAAGGCAAGTTTTTGTGATAGACATCCCAGGGGAGAAAATACTACCTCCTACTTCATGCTCTCCTAATAATACCACGTGTACCTGTTTTGCCAAGGTAAATGTGGAAGGGGCTCAGCAAGAGACTTCATCAGTTTGCAAGGTTCCCGTACAAGGTCTTAAGAAGAAAATCTTTTTACAAGATAAATGACCGATTTCGATGTTAAAAGGCTTATTATGATCTAAGTTAGACTCTTGGCTGCGCGGAAAAATTTAGTTCATGACAGTCAGATGGCTGAATGTGATGCCACAGTTCGTCAAACACCCTACCTTTTGTCTGACTCACCCGGTAGATTAGAAATAGGAGGGGACCTAGTACAGAGCCCTGTGCAACACCAAACTCTGAGCTGACTAGGGTTGGATCCATTTACTGAAACATACTGCTTTCCATAAGAGAAGTAAGATGTAAACCAATCAGAGGCAATGCCTCTGATAGCGCAATGTCCAAACTTCATTATCAGAATATTATGATTTACAGTATTGAAAGCATTTTGCAGATTAAGAAAGATCCACTACCAAGCATTCTGTTATTGACAAGTGAATTTTCTATAGTCTCCGTCAAACTAATCAGTAATCAATGCATTCTTTTTTGTGCTGTTGTGCACGGAAGCAGGGGCCCTCCAATAAAGACTAATTACAATATACAATTGAAATGCCATAATATTAAAAAACCTATTTACAACTATATGATGTTTACAATAAAAAAGGAAATAATCAACCCTGTATTGATTTTTTGAAACCACCCAGGGAGGATGCTGTCTTAGACTCAGCAGGAAGGCTATTCCATAGTTTTGCTCCCCGGAAAGAAAAGCATTTTTGTCCATTTACTGATCTTTTTTTGGCAACCTCAAATCGGTCTCAGTGTTCCGGAGACTGCGGGAGGAGCATGATGAGTTTTTGGTGAAGAGATTACACAAGTATTGAGGAGTCAAATCATTGAGCGACTTGAAAACCATTGTTTTGGACTCATTGCCAATGAGTTCTTCAACGGTCTTCCAGCCCAACTCTGTAATAAGTGGTCTACTTGGGGTATCAAAGCTGCTGTTTGTTATAATCCTAGCAGCACGATTTTGAAGTTTCTGCAACTGGTTGATGTCTGTAGACCTAGCACAACCCCAGACAGAACAACAATATCGAAAGTGGGGCTCGGCAATGCTTGTGTAAAGAGATTTCAAACTTGCCATAGGCACAAAGGATTTAACATGTCTTAAAAAGCCGATCGCCCTGGAGACCATGGACTGTCAACCTCGACTGTCAAGATTTCTCCTTGAGATAGAGAGAAGGAGGAATCTTGACAGTCGAGGTTGATCGAGCATGCATGCATACGACAATCGGCGATAGCGAAAACATAACTTCCTTTCCCCTTCATAAATAGAAACCTACTAAGCACTGTGTTAATTTTAGGCAAGAAACGACCCTCGCAACCATCACAAATCAAAGAAACTGTCTTATGATCCTACTGCCTACCCGTACGACGCCAGGAGCACGACACCCTGTCTGCCAGTGTGCCCACGCCAAAGAAATATTTTTCAGGAAATATCTACATTTACACCTTGAGAATGGTTTAATGAATAAAAAGCTGCAAAGAACTACACAAGAACGAGTAAAAGGAAGTGTACAAACTTCAAAACTCCTTCCATATTTCTCAGAATGAGTGAAATTTCCTCTGTTGTTTGTAAGGCTTTACACCGTCTCGCAGCAAATTGGGACCTACCAATATGGCCGCCGCGCATTTCAGCTGGCTTCATTTTCTGAACAACAGAAGCTGGATCCAGTCCTTTTTTCAGATCAGTGTAGCGACAAATCTGGAGGGGGAGCGAAACAAGAGAATTTTGGAATGAGTCTGGCTGTATTTGGACTTGCTACAAGTCCCTCTCGCGGAAAAAAACCCGTTTTTGCCGCGAGAGAGACTTGTAGCAAGTCCAAGCTGTATGCTTTTGTTGAATGAAGACAAAATGGAAAAATGAAACGAGAACGACTGTTGTTGTTGTTGGTGTTGTTGTTGTTGCAGCAACGGGAAGAAGTTGTTTCTCAGAGCGGAGAGGGAAGAAACGCAGAGAGGAGGATTTACTTTCGTGTCGAACAGTTGCTGCCTTCGCCGATAAACCATGAAGAGAACAACAGCAGAACAAGAAGTATCCCTTGTGTTCCATGTAATATGCCTAACTACTAGTGTGCTAGCTGTAAGGCGCTCTTGGGACACGAAGTTCGCCTGGTTCACCTTCCAAAGATACGGCGGCCAGTGGAAGTACATGTCTCATTGGCTTTTGTATGCGAATGCCCTGTACACAGTGTATGCTCTGATTGTTGACATGTACAACATCATAACTGGCTATACATGCAGACCAATGCAAAAAGATGAAAGACCGTTGCTTGTTCGCATCAGAGATGAGATTTTCAACACCATTTGCTTCCCTTTCGGCGTTGGCCACACACTGATTTTTGCTGTTTTAACGAAGGCAAACACTGGCTTCTTTGTGTCTCTCATCAACAGAAGAAAAGAGGAGCTCACAGCATACTACATGATGTATTTGCATGTCTTCCCCCTCGTATTTTGCTTCCTGGAGACAGTCATGACCTACCACAAGAGCAACAGAAACAGAAAGCAATCAATGAAGATTTCTGTCGTCACTTCCTTGGCTTTCATCGCCTGGATCTTGTGTGTTGCCTACTTTGGAAGCTACTGGAGCTATCCCTTCTTGAGACGAGCAAATGTGGCAGTTAGGATTCTTTGCTTTGCCCTGTACCCATTAATCACTGCTGGATGCTATATTCTGGGAGAGAAAGTTACTGAAAAGCTTTGGGTGTCAATTGTTGATGTTGATCATATAGAAGTGCAGGAGAAGAATAAAGATGACTAGACTATGGAGACTTGCTTAGTGCCCCCCCCCTCCTCAGGAAGTTCTTAGTATACACATATTTTTTATGAGAAACTAGGAATTGAGCCAGTACTGGAAGTTCCTTAAAATCATCAGATTTTGAATACTCAGAGTTTCTTACAAGTTTCTACCGGAAACTAGTAGGTTCCATAAACAATCTTCATGTCCACTACCTAGTACATAAAGAACTCTTCAAGATGAGGTTTTTGTAGCCTTTCCAATGTTTAGACTATACTCAAATACCTTACAAGTAATATGATACAAGAAACAAGTGGAAATAAAGTAAAAATATGTTAAGGATTCCTTTTTAAAATTAAGTATATAGTAAAATTAAGTATTCTTAACCCAGTCTAATTTTCCCAGTGCTGGAGTTTCTTAATTTTCTGACAATCTCAGAGTTGAGTTTCTTATCAGAGTTTCTTATAAAAGATATGTTTAGTAGAAGCAGTGTGCAACAAGAGACATAGCTTAATCTTTTCTGTTCAATGTCATCACCATCCAATTCATATATCTATTTTATCATCATTTGGCCACCCCTCAGCCCTGAGTGGCCATGTCCTAAATCTTGATAGCAAGCAAGGTAGCAGCAGGCTCAAGCTGGAAGCAGGTTGCTAGTCTTGCTAAGTTGTCTAATTATCTCAATAGGTATTGATAATGAAGATGATACTTTCTGAATAGCGAGAATGTCAACTAAATATGGTCTTTCATTTTGCTTCAATTTCATAACAAACAAAAATAGCTATAAATTTCAAACTAAAAAGTTTGCTGCAAAGGTTTTCCTTCCTTGTGGTCCAGTGGCTATCTTCCTCCCCTCAATGGCCAAATCCTGCCTTAAACATGGGTGTGTTTCACAGAAATTTGCAAAAAATGTGTAGTTTCCACACAAAAAATTGTTCATAAGATTGGGCACAAGGTGAGTTTTGGCACTTTCCTGAAAATTGCAGAAGAGGGTACTTTTCTAAAAATTGGGTGGCAGACCCCTGCCCTTCCACAAGTCATAATATATCTCTGGGATTGAATGTTGATGACTCTTTGGCTGAATTCATATGAGAGGTGACACAGACAGCACTGAAAATCTGTGAATCTCTCTGCAGCCAGAGAAGTTGTAACGTAAAATGAAAGGAAGTTTATTTTTTGTAAAGCTTGGAAGAGAATGCACCTAGAATTGAGCTTTGGCTTCATGATTTTTAGGCCAAATGCAGCTAGAAATTATTTCCAGCCACATAATATTTAATACCAGGACAGCAAAGTGGCACCTTTATAGTGCAAAGTGTTGGTTATTGTGGATAGACAGAATTTCCGTAGCTGCAGTGCTGCAGACTAGAGCCAATGAATTTTGCAATGTTTACAAAAAATTAGGAATTTAAGCTGGGATGAAACACTAATCTCTGGTGGAATAGCTACTGTAAATGTCAGATTCAGTACCTGTGGAAAATTTTGGTTTTCCTTACATGCTGTATTTTTCAAGCCAAGCAGTTGATTAGTTGATCCTGCCTTTAGATTTTTATGACTCTTGAAGTCTCCAGTAATAGTGCGCATCTCTTGTTGTCATTTATTACAAAACTAGAAACTGTACATGCACAAAGGAATCTGGCAAGCAATGCTTCCTTGCTGTGTAATTCAAACCTGAAGAAGCTAAATTTGCTAGTTCTATAACCAAAATAAATGGCAAATAATTTGGTCCTTGACCTACTTGAAACAAAAAACTTGAAGATCAGCTGTGTAATTACGTTTTGGTGATTTTTCAAATTGATGTGCTTGTTTAGACTCCCAATACTTTGTTTAAGATCAAGTTAACATAGGTTAGAAGCCTGCATTATGGTAATAATTTCAAAATTTCCATGTTCTTTTGCTTCTGCCATTATAATATGTTTAACGCAAATAGTCAAGGATGGAGTTAGGCTTTCCTTACAAATACAACATGTTGGACCTTTATTTACAGGCTACTACAAAAGCCTTTGCAAGTGAGTGTTTTGAAAGTGTCATTTGCAGAAATTCATGAAGCAATTTGCCAGTAAACGCCAGATTCTTCCCCATTTCACTTCACCATCTATGGTGTAACAAACATGCTTGTACCTCTAACCCTTTAATGAACTAATGCTTCATTCATAATAACATTTAGACACTTTACACCTTGCTGATATTAATTTTGCTTCATTTTAAAGACATTTTAGTCATTTTTATTGTAAGCGTTAAATTGCTGTATTGGAACGTTGTTACCTAAATAAATTCTTTGGTTTGTAAATGCTTCTTCTCTTTTTAACGTACAACAAGATCTTCAAGTTGTATAAGTTCTGCATCACTTCATTGCAAGTCAAGCAAGGTGATAAGTATAACAGCTCTCACCTACGTCATTCTGAACTTTCTCCTTGACAGCTAAGTACAGATACTTAGTAATGACAAATTCGTTATGTAAGGCCAGTGGGGGAGCAAGCAAAAGTTGTCTGCCAGCCTGAGATAGTTCGGTCGTCAGTGATGCAATCGTGTATTTCATTGGCTTCATAAAGTAAAAATAACCACAGCAAGTGATCGACACTGATAAGTTTTCACGCCAGATTAACTGGTGAGATACTGATAGTGCTATTGACTGCATCACATCACTCAAGCATATTAAGTTGAGCAAACAATAAAAAACTGTTACCAAAATGCGGACTCCAAGGGCCTGTTCATATGGAGAAAGTTTCCCTGGCATTTTCCTGCTTCACCGGGAAAATTCCTCAGCCGAGATCTCGCCTCATAGCTTTACCACATAAAATATCAGAAGCGTTCACATGAGAAAACATTTTCCCAGCCAGGCGAGATCTTGGTTGAACTCTACCGAGATCCCGCCTAGCCGAGGAATATTTTCCCATATGAACACATTTTCCTGGCTAGGCGGGGAAATCTCTTTTGTTTGTAGTTAATCCTTTGGCGCCAGAGACAAAGCGCTATTGTTCTTTATCCCGGCTTGCCGGGAAAACTTTTCTCATATGAAAGGTCAAGGACTATTACCTCGGCTGAGTTATTTTCCCGGTGAAACGGGAAAATGCCGGGGAAAGTTTCTCCATATGAACAGGCCCTAATTGGTCAGTACAAATCGATTTCATTTGAAAAGGTTCAGATAACACTGCTATTAGGTAAGTTCTGTATAGAATGTCGTAAACATAAGAAATGACAATGTAGTCTTTTACAAAAAGAAATAGATATGATACTTCAATACTACCATTTCTAAGTAGCTAACTTAATTAAATAAATGCTCCTACTTCCAAGCGGGCAATACTTCTAACAATATTCCCTCGGGCACATGACAACGGCTCATCATAGGGGTAGGGGGCTGCAGGGGTACCATGTACTTCGTCATCGTGGACAGATCATAGAAAACTTGAACTTATGAGAACTCGAAATGGGTAGGAACAAAAACAAAAAAAGGCACATGAACACAGGACAAACAGAAATGACTGAGGGGGGGGGGTTGGATGTTCATTCTCTAGGTTCTTTTGCTAGTAGTTCCCCGAAAGGTTAGCTGCGTATACCACTGTTACAAGTTATAATGGGGACAGTTCTTTTTATTACGATAAGTTTTGGCAAATCTTTTGTGGACCAAAATCACTGGCTTTCGACTAAACTTTCAACATTTATAAAGAATATTTACCCTCGGCTTTTCCAGAAGCCAACCTTTGACCGGAAATGCTGCAGAGGAAAGTGCACGAGGGACAGTCCCCCCTGTCCTATCAAAACTGCCCAGAATATGTCATTTTCCTGCTGCCTGGCCATCAACCCTACAGTCTTCCATCCTTTAAAATGTATCCAGTCCGGCATCCTTTGCGTTGACTGGTGATGTGTTTTCCACATTTATCGTCAAGCTGTTTTGATTTTTAGAAATCGACAAAAATTAACTATCATATTCATTCCTTAGATGTGTACAAAATAGTTTCAATCCAGCGAAGGTTCATTTTGCATTCTTCTTTGCTTCGGAAGCTACCGTTTCAACTGTGAAAGGATCACTTCGAAATGTCCTTAACATTTTCTGTAGAGGTGATGGCATCCTTTCGCATTACCAATAGCTGCCCCAGAGTAGTGATGGTACCCCTTCTCAATACAACCGTAAAACTACTTTGCACAATATACACAGCTGAACTGAACTTATGCGGGTGAATCTTTCAAGGAGTTGGAACTACCACATCAAAGTCTTCTCATATCGTTTCACATTTGTTGCAACCAAGAATTTACTCCTTCCATATCAATTAAAACGTTCATTTTCACTTAAAAATATTTCACTAACCTTCCCCACTTTGGATGACAGTTTTTATGGTATTCGTCGCTCCTACAATTAACTGAATCATAATCATCCAGGATTCTGATTGCCACAGTACTCATCAAATGTAAGAAGAGGTCAGTCAAAGACATCCGATGTAAATGCGTTCTGTTTAGCTTAACACTGTTCTTCTATTTACAAGTATACATCCATAGTTTGAAGCCGATAAAATTTGTTTCGTGCTGGGAACAGCGGACGTTGTGTCAAGACTAGCATGGGGCTGGAATCTGTGTCAAAAATTTAAAGTTGTTCGCACAAATTTCTGTTGCCTTCTTCTTTCAACTGAGTCGATCAAAGGGAACTTCATGTAGTTTGTAACAATCTCAGAGAAAGCATTTGGGATATCATCATTATTTCCAGAGTTACAGCATTTATGAAATGACTGCTAGTTTTGAAGCTGTGACGTTATCAAAATTGCTAAATCGGAAACTATTAAAGCTATAAAAATGCTCTCTCAGAGATTATGATAAACTGCATGAAGTTCCCTTCGATTAATTCAATTGAAAGAGTGGGGCAATAAAACTTTACACATCTCACTTAAAATCATTGCAAAGATCCGAGCCCTTTGCAGCCAAGACTTCCAACGATTTTTTTTATACCTGAATTTGATTTAGGGGAGGGTACTGAGTTTGTCGCGCAAGTTGCAGCTAGAATAAAGTTCTCTTGCTACTTAGAGAAGTTTAACACGCTCATAAACCAAGATCAAGTATAAAATCAATTAACAATAAAGAAATTTCATTCTCACATTCAAGTTGAAAAATGATGGCTAGGTAAAGGTAGCTCAAAAATATGCACAGTTATTGTAGAGGAGCAACCAAAATGCTGATACAAATATGATGCAGAAAAGAAAAGCAAATGAGGAGTTCGATGATATGTTGCCCTGGACGATGTCTAAACCTAAGTCTCTTTGTCAAGATTCTCTGTCAATTGTGACAGGTTCTTGTGTTTTGACGGCAGCATAAACAGTCAGTGTCATTCAAAAAATTTCATACAGCCTAAAAATGTTGCGAGAAATTTGCTGACAAGCACGTTCCTCTGTTCTTGCACTTTATCGGCCTCTACGCTATAATCGGATAATCGGACAGCTAGTTAAGAAGGCAGTGTTCACTCACTTGGCTGCGTTTCTTGCTGGCTATCTTGAGTCTGTTCCGAGTGTGTAGTGATAAAGATAGATCCTTGCCCGCCACCTTGGGCCGCTGCTAGTTGATAGATCTACGAAATGGAAACATCCAATTTGATTAAACAACAGAGAGATGGGATTCATAAGTTCTGACTTCAAAGGTCATTTTGAGCCGACCCTTTCTTAGTTTGGTTTGTGCTTCCATGGCTTGTAACTGTCACTTGGAGACAACTTTCAAAGGTTGCGAGTTAAAGTCGCATGCAAAGCAGTTTTCCTTTATCCCGTAAAGTTGATTCCCAGCTGGAATTATCTTTTGCAAGATTGGCGTTTGCCCAACAACTGACGCTCATGTGCTATGAAGGGCAAGCCCTTTTTCAATGTGCGTTGAGCGCAACGCAGTCCAACAGACTTCCCCGTGTGAAGTTCTGATGCACAGGCTCTACGTTCAAATACTGCAGCATATACTATGGGTAGTTAGACACCGTACGTTTATGTTTAGCATATATGCTCTTGCGGAGGAAAATATACATCTATCTGCGTCTTACGCTGGCTCCTCCGTAATAGACAATATTTCCTCGTCGAGGAGGCAAAGCTGCAGCAATGAAGTACCGCTGCAGCAACTGACCACCGGATTTTTAAGAAGAAAAGGTGCAAATTGGAACAGCTGAAGAAAAGATGGCTCATTTCAAGCAAATTAAAAACGATAATCATTGGCAAAATGAATAAGATGTTTCAGAAGAAACGTTTCAAATTCAAGCAGCCGAAGAAAAGATGGATCGCTTCTAGCAAATTACCAAAGAAAAGATGGATCGCTTCAAGCAAATTAAACGGGAATTTTGTTATCGTGGTCAACGGAATCTATCCACGGTTCAGTTTGTTATGGTCTACTCATCGGTTTATGCTGCAGAAATCTTGTTCAATGTTGTCCTAAAGTTTTTTTTATTCTTTCAAACAAACAAACCAAATGACATTTAATTTACTTTTGAATAAAAGGTAGACGGATAAAGAAGTATTTTTCAGCCAAAACACCCAGTAGAAAGCCCTTAAACGCTGATGCCTTTTTTATGCAAATTTATTGCTTTAGTTACATGACATTTTTGGCCGCCATTTTGAAGAAAGAAAGAAAGAAAGAAAGTAAGTAAGTAAGTAAGTAAGTAAGTAAGTAAGTAAGTAAGTAAGTAAGTAAGTAAGTAAGTAAGTAAGTAAGTAAGTAAGTAAGTAAGTAAGCAATATTCAAGGGCACATCTGCAACATCTATGGGCACATTTGCAACACGCTGTATGGCACTTTTGCAACACCATGGCACAATTGCAACATTTGAGGCACATTTGCAACTTAAAGGGCACTTTTGCAACATGGCACTTTTGCAACTTGGGGCACAATCGCAACATCTGCGGCACTTTTGCAACATCTGCGGCACTTTTGCAACACATGTTTCAGTACGAGGCCATGCAACTTCAAATCACCGCCGCCGCACAACAACAGAATTGTGCGTTTTCATGGCGTTTGGCTTTCGGCAAATTGAAGTGATCGATTATTGAGAAGGTGAGTTTTGAAACTTTTGAAATGTTAATGATTTATTCATGTGAATTTTACTGGGAAACGGTGACCTGTTACTCAACTGTTCTAGATTTATAGCCCGTATAGTTAGGATGATACTTCATTGGCCTAGAGGCCTAGACTATGTAGGCCCATCACTCACTCACTCACACATAATTCTTTCTTGGATTTGATGGGCAAAACACTATTTTCCATTGGCATTTCTTTACTTTTTATGAAGTTGACGTTTCAGTGTTGATATGTAGGATTGTCTTCATCGCATTTCTCGGCTGCCTTCAAACTGGAGCAGCTTAGGCCTCTATAATACTAATAAGTAAGTACCACCTTGATCATTTATAATAGGCCTAAAATGTCAGTTGCCAAAAAAGGAACACGTTTAATCGTCATTCAAATGCACCATGAAGCTTAGTTAATGTATAATATATTTACAGTTATCTAATAGGACTTATTTGAAATACAATTTACCAAGGTGAAAAAAGATTCAGCAAGGGTGGAGAACTACAAATTGCAAAATTTGCTTTTTCTGGATTCACTAAGTGTACTCAAAGTGCAATGGGTTTCAAAACAGATTTGGTTGTCTAAAAAATGATACCATCCAGATCTTGGCACCCCAGGCTAGGCCTAAGGTCAAAAGGGTAACAAAAGTGCACAAATTGCTTCTAACCAGATTGATAAGTTTGCAAAAAGTGCACAGAAGATGCATGCCTGGCCATTGCTTTTAAACAATGAATCATTTGTTCTTTCTTTGTTCTACTTAAAATTGCACACTGTGATAGATGTGTGCGCACAACATCATTAGCAGTGTAGGCTGCTACTGCTACTTTTATTCAAAATTCTGGCTTTTCTACCCTTATGTTGTAGAAAAGAAATTATATACAAATTAATTCATTTACTGGTCCCCTTTTAGGCCTTTCCAACTTCCACACCTTTGTATTTTAGTAGGATCATGCTTGCCTAAAAAGCCTTTGTAATAAAAGTCAGTCACCCAATATGATGCTATGCAAGGACAGCATAAACAGTCATGACTGATCCAAGAGTGTTCTTGAGACAAAGTCATACTATATGATGACCTTGGAGGTTGTTTTAGCATTGAATAGGTAGAGAGACTTCAATATACTAGTTTTACTAACTTCAATATACTAGTTTTAAAATTCCTGATTTAAACCAGAAGCAAGGCTCAAGTGAAGCTTGTTGGGTTAGAGTGGACAGGGCCATCAACATTTGATTTCTGAATTTTTCATGGCTTTTGGCTGTTAAGATGGGAGCTACCATCCCCTTTCCCTTAATGGCCAGCCTACCAAGTGCCCCCAATCAAACAAAGAATCAAAGGCCTAAAGTCAAGTGCACTTATGCTGGTAATGGCCTAACATGTGATGATGTTACAGTGATAATAGTCAAAGATGTGTCAAAAGGTAATGTGAGGCAAAGTAAAATTGGTATATCCTGCATTCCTGTAAGTTTTCCGAAACTCCATATAAGAGACTTCTGTATGATTTTCCATTTTCTTGAGAGTCTAAGGTAAAACTCCCTCCCTAAAAGCAGTCAATTGCCACTGAAGCCACAAAAATTGAAGGTTGATGGCCCCTGCCATTGTGAAAAAACACGCTTCTGCTTCTTGTTAGATTTCTTCATTACTGGTGCTCTAGTTGATTCCAAGAAAGCAGTGATAATTATTTATATAGTTACATTAGATTAACAAGTACTGTACAGCAACACATAGCTTCCTGCCTACAAAAAATACAGTATATACATTCAGCAATGATGAACATTTATCTGATATACAAAGAGCATGTATATATACATAGCTTATTATTTTTTAACTTGCAGTTTTAAAATGTGACTTGCAGCTTTACCTTGATGACTTGAAGATTTATATATATATATATATTTTATGAATGATGTAAGGTGGCGGGGCCGCACAATATTTTGACAGAGTTACATCTTGTAGAGCAGCAAGGGTGATGCCACTATGAAAATCCACCACCAAAATTTTTAAGAGCTTGAAAGCATGCAATCCAAAAGAAAGCTAAAACAGTTGAGTCAGTTATAAGAATTTTAGAAATATTTATTCTTGCCAGAGTGAATGGAAGGCAAACCATTTTGCCAAAAAGTGCTTCAGACTTAAAATTTGGTTCAAATCATTGCTTTTAAGAAGTTGATTGATTTCAGATATCATCTGTACATCAATAGTATATTCCACAAAACAATGACAAAAGTACTGAGGAACCTGATGCAACAATGTGGATGCAGATTAGTGAGCAGGAATACTAAAAGTATAAAGGCAACACAAATCATAGAGGCAAACAATTTTGGGCTGTAAATGAATTTAGTAAATGTTTGATATTCTATAGTTCTCTTACAAATTGATTGACTTCTTTGAAAGTTTTATAAATACAGCTCATGAATATTGTATCAGTGTACACTTTCTAGGTTATCATTATCACTTAACATTAGATATATAACTGCATTGGTCTTCCAGTTTACTTGCAAACAGAGGATGCTCATCCTTGATTTATTCAATTAGTTGTATACCAATTTCCTCTCAATGAAATCAGTTGCCACTAGGCAATGCATTTAATCTGCTATAATATTGCTTTTTGGGCATATTCTCTCCTGGATTCTGTTTTGTTTTATGATATCTCCTGAATTCTACCTCTGAATGATGATCAGATTCTACATTTGCTTGGTTTACAGCTTTATTTTCTAAGGTTGACTCAAAATTTATTGCCAATTTTTGTCATTCATGAATGTTTTTACATTAGTTCAATGTAAATTATATTACCCCCTGATTTAGGATGATAAACTTTATTAGAGTCCATTCCCTGTCATTTTGGCACTCCTGATTTAGGATGATAAACTTTATTAGAGTCCCTTCCCTGTCATTTTGGCATTCAGACATAGAACACATTGAACTACAAGATACAGATAGGAAACTTTGATGGCAAAGATTTTCAAAAATTGACAAAACTAGCCACCAGTGTGACCCTTATTTCTTACAGAAATGTGAGTGGGTCATTCCTGGTAATATGAAATCTACTCGTCTGTGGTGGGCTGGTGGGTGGTTGCATACCTTGTGCTTCTGGAGTTTTGGATTAGACCCTTAGCTGCATTGAAATTGTGTAGTTGAAGGCAATAGGGTGGCTATAAGCTAAGTTACAGCCTGTCAAAGACCCCATGTTATTGCGCTCATCATCTTATCTACATGGGCAATAAGACGCCCTGGTGGCAACTTCCTCACAAAAAGGCCTGCATATGTTACAATTTTTTATTCTGATGGAGCACACATACCAAGACGGGCATCCTTGAATTTTATGTATTTTTCTTTGTAGTATTTTCAGCAAAAACAGATGAAAATGGAGAAAATGGTAAGAATGACCATTGACTGATCATGGATTTGTAATGCCATTAATCAGAAATAGTAAAGACACAGCCAAAGATAAAATTGCTCCTTCAAAAAATTTTTCCTCCATGAATGATGCAGTACAAATCCCCCACCTCAATGACAAAGTTCTTAGGAATTTTCCAAGGATTCTTCATTCTTTTTTAAACACAAATTGTAGATACCCTAATCATTTTGTGTGGTTTATATACATCTTCTATGCAAAATGTCATTTTCAAAGTTTTACTATCAGGAATGAAATCCTCCTGAGAGCAATGAAGGTGCCAAAGACATTGGGTTATTTCATATGCATATGAAAATACAATAAAGGCTTTAACTCATTCACAGACTTTATACCCATTTCAATGTTCATACATCATAACTATTTTCCCCTTTCCTTGCAGTATCAATAGAATTGTTTGGTAGCAATTGTGAAGATGGAGTTGGTATGTAAAACTTTGTCTAAATACTATATATGACTATTATACTCCATGTACTGTAGAGGCCATTGGTTAATAAAAATAGCCAATTTTTACCTAGTCTTAATATTACAAACAGGATCTCTCCATACTTTCTCTGTCCATATGAACAAATAGCGAGTTTTATATTTCATTAATTTTCTCTTACCATCTGATGAAATAACAAGTTATACATATACTATTTTTTATAATCAAGGAAATCGTGGAAGTTTCTGCAATCATTTAAAAGAATAGGGAAACTTATACTATTCTCATATAATAGGGGGGATCATGATATTTTCTCTGATGGTCTGATCAAATAGGAAGTTGTATCCGTTTTTTACAATGAGGGAGATCTCAGATCTGTAAACTT
Organism: Aurelia sp. 4 Dawson et al 2005; assembly: GCA_964019985.1. Classification (NCBI taxonomy): domain Eukaryota; kingdom Metazoa; phylum Cnidaria; class Scyphozoa; order Semaeostomeae; family Ulmaridae; genus Aurelia; species Aurelia sp. 4 Dawson et al 2005. The sequence continues at coordinate 3,119,244 of OZ026511.1, read as the reverse complement.
TCTCCGATCATTTAAACTAATAAGACTTTATATGGTTCTTGTATGCTGCATGAGATCTTGATATTTCGTCTTATCATATGATCAAATAGCGAGTTTTATACTATTGCTATAAAATGAAGGAGATCTCTATATTTTCTCTAAAATTATAATCAAATAGCGAGTGTTATGCTGTTCCTATATAATGAGGGAATTCTTGATATTTTCTCTAGCTACCTGATCAACCAGCGAGTTTTATACTGTTCAAAGGAGATCTTCATATTGTTTCTAATCATCTAATCAAATAGCGAGTTTTATACTGTTGTTATATAATGAAGGAGATCTTTACATTTTCTCTAAAAATCTAATCAAATAGCGAGTGTTATGCTGGTCTTATATAATGACAGAGATCTTGATATTTCCGGTAATCATCTGATCAAATAGCGAGTTTTATGCTAGTCTTTCATAATTAAGGAGATCTTTATTGTTCCTCTAACCATCGAATCGAATAGCCAGCTTTTTGACATTCTGATGCAATGAAGGAGATCTTGATATTTCCTCTAATCATATGATCATATAGCGAGTTCGAAGCTCTTCTTATATAGTGAAGGAGATCTTATGGCGGAGTTCCTCTGATCATCTAACCAAATAGCGAGGTTTATACTGTTATATAATGAGGGAGATCTTTAGACTTTTTCCGAAAGTCTAATCAAATAGCGAGTTTGATGCTGTTCCTATATGATGAGGGAGATCGTTATATTTTCTCCAACCATCTGACGAAATAGCGAGTTTTATGCTGTTCAAAGGAGATCTTCATATTGTCTCTAATCATCTAATCATATAGCGAGTTTTATGCTGTTCTTATATAATAAAGGAGGGATCTTAATATTTCCTCTAATCATCTCATCAAGTAGCGAGTACTATGCTGTTCTTATTCAATGAAAGAGATCTTTATATTTCCTCTAATCATCTCATCAAGTAGCGAGTTTTATGCTGTTCTCATATAATAAAGGAGATCTTGATATTTCCTCTAATCATCTAATCAAGAAGCGAGCTTTTTACCTTTCTTGTATAATGAACGAGATCTTAGTATTTCTTCTAGTCATCTGATCAAATAGCGAGTTTTATGCTGTTCTTATATAATAAAGGAGAGATCTTAATATTTCCTCTAATCATCTCATCAAGTAGCGAGTATTATGCTGTTCTTATATAATGAAGAAGATCTTTATATTTCCTCTAATCATCTCATCAAATAGGGAGTTTTTTGCTGTTTTTATGTAATAAAGGAGATCTTGATATTTCCTCTAATCATCTAATCAAGAAGCGAGCTTTTTACCTTTCTTGTATAATGAACGAGATCTTAGTATTTCTTCTAGTCATCTGATCAAATAGCGAGTTTTATGCTGTTCTTATATAATAAAGGAGAGATCTTAATATTTCCTCTAATCATCTCATCAAGTAGCGAGTATTATGCTGTTCTTATATAATGAAGAAGATCTTTATATTTCCTCTAATCATCTCATCAAATAGGGAGTTTTTTGCTGTTTTTATATAATAAAGGAGATCTTGATATTTCCTCTAATCATCTAATCAAGAAGCGAGCTTTTTACCTTTCTTGTATAATGAACGAGATCTTAGTATTTCTTCTAGTCATCTGACCAAGTAACGAGTTTTATGCTGTTCTGATCTAACAAAGGAGATCTTAATATTTCCTCTAATCATCTGATCAAGTAGCGAGTTTTATGCTGTTCTCATATAACAAAGAAGATCTTAATGTTTCCTCTAATCATCTGATCAAGTAGCGAGTTTGATGCTGTTCTCATATAACGAAGGAGATCTTAATATTTCCTCTAATCATCTGATCAAGTAGCGAGTTTTATGCTGTTCTCTTTTAATGAAGGAGATCTTAATATTTCCTCTAATCATCTACTCAAGTAGCGAGCTTGATTTCGTTCCTATAGAATGAAGGAGATCTTAATATTTCCCCTAATCATCTGATCAAATAGTGAGTTTTATGCTGTTCTCGTATAAGAAAGGAGATCTTAATATTTCTTCTAATCATCTGACCAAGTAACGAGTTTTATGCTGTTCTGATCTAATAAAGGAGATCTTAATATTTCCTCTAATCATCTGATCAAGTAGCGAGTTTTATGCTGTTCTCATATAATAAAGGAGATCTTGACATTTCCTCTAATCATCTGATCAAGTAGCGAGTTTTATGCTGTTCTTGTATATTAAAGGAGATCTTAATATTTATTCCAATCATCTGATCAAGTAGGGAATTTTATGCTGTTTTTATATAATAAAAGACATCTTACTATTTCCTCTAATCATCTGCTCAAGTAGCGAGCTTGATGCTGTTCTTATAGAATGTAGGAGATCTTAATATGTTCTCTAATCATCTGATCAAGTAGCGAGTTTTATGCTGTTCTCACATAATAAAGGAAATCTTAATATTTATTCTAATCATCTGATCAAGTAGCGAGTTTTATGCTGTTCTCATATAATGAAGGAGATCTTAATATTTCCTCTAATCATCTGCTGAAGTAGCGAGCTTGATGCTGTTCTTATAGAATGAAGAAGATCTTAATATTTCCTCTAATCATCTGATCATATAGCAAGTTTTATGCTGTTCTTATATGATAAAGGAGATCTTAATATGTCTTGTTATCATCTGATCAAGTAGCGAGTTTAATGCTGTTCTCACATAATAAAGGAAATCTTAATATTTATTCTAATCATCTGATCAAGTAGCGAGTTTTATGCTGTTCTTATATGATAAAGGAGATCTTAATATTTCCTCTAATCATCTGCTGAAGTAGCGAGCTTGATGCTGTTCTTATAGAATGAAGAAGATGTTAATATTTCCTCTAATCATCTGATGAAATAGCCAGTTTTATGCTCTTCTCTTATAATAAAGGAGATCTTAATATTTTTTCTAATCGTCTGTTCAAGTAGCGAGTGTTATGCTGGTCTTATATAATGAAGGAGATCTTGATATTTCCGGTAATCATCTCATCAGATAGCGAGTTTGATGCTAATCTTTCATAATTAAGGAGATCTTTATTGTTCCTCTAGCCATCGAATCCAATAGCCAGCTTTTTGGCATTCTGATGCAATGAAGGCGGTCTTGATATTTCCTCTAATCATATGATCATATAGCGAGTTCGATAATGAAGGAGATCTTATGGCGGAGTTCCTCTGATCATCTAACCAAATAGCGAGGTTTATGCTGTTATATAATGAGGGAGATCTTTAGACTTTCTCCAAATCAAATAGCGAGTTTGATGCTGTTCTTATATGATGAGGGAGATCTTTATATTTTCTCCATCCATCTGACGAAATAGCGAGTTTTATACTGTTCAAAGGAGATCTTCGTATTATCTTTAATCATCTAATCATATAGTGAGTTTTATGCTGTTCTTATATAATGAAGGAGATTTTCATATTTTCTCTAATCATCGAATCAAATAGCGAGTTTGATGCTGTTCTTATATCAGAAAGGAGATTTTTATATTTTGCCTTACCATCGAATCAAATAGCGAGTTTTATACCTGAAGGGGATCTTTATATTTTTTCTGATCATCTGACCAAATAGCGAGTTTTATGCTGATCTTCTGGAATGAAGGAAATCTTGATATATCTTCTAATCATCTGATCAAGTAGCGAGTTTTATGCTATTCTAATAGAATGAAGGAGATCTTTAGATTTTCTCTAATCATCTTATTTAGTGCCGAGTTTGATGCTGTGGTTGTATAATGAAGGAGATCTTGATATTTCCTCTGACAATCTCATCAAATAGTGAGTTTTCCGCTGTTCTTATAGCATGAAGGAGATCTTAATATTTCCTCTAATCATCTGATCAAGTAGCGAGTTTTATGCTGTTCTTATAGAAGAAAGGAGATCTTAATATTTCTTCTAATCATATGACCAAGTAAAGAGTTTTATGCTGTTCTGATGCAATAAAGTAGTACTTAATATTTCCTCTAATCATCTGATCAAGTAGCAAGTTTTATGCTGTTCTCATAAAATAAAGGAGATCTTGATATTTCTTCTAATCATATGCTCAAGTAGCGAGTTTTATGCTGTTCTTATAGAATGAAGGAGATCTTAATATTTCCCCTAATCATCTGATCAAATAGTGAGTTTTATGCTGTTCTCATATAAGAAAGGAGATCTTAATATTTCTTCTTATCATCTGACCAAGTAAGGAGTTTTATGCTATTTTGATATAATAAAGGGGATCTTAATATTTCCTCTAATCATCTGATCAAGTAGCGAGTTTTATGCTGTTCTCATATAAAAAAGGAGATCTTGATATTTCCTCTAATCATCTAATCAAGTAGCGAGCTTTTTACCTTTCTTGTATAATGAACGAGATCTTAATATTTATTCTGATCATCTGATCAAATAGCGAGTTTTATGCTGTTCTTAAATATTAAAGGAGATCTTAATATTTATTCTAATCATCTGATCAAGTAGGGAGTTTTGTGCCGTTTTTATATAATAAAGGAGATCTTACTATTTCCTCTAATCATATGCTCAAGTAGCGAGCTTGATGCTATTCTTATAGAATGAAGGAGATCTTAATATTTCCTCTAATCATCTGATCAAGTAGCGAGTTTTATTCTGTTCTCACATAATAAAGGAGATCTTAATATTTCCTCTAATCATCTGATCAAGTGGCGAGTTTTATGCTGTTTTCATACAATAAAGGAGATCTTAATATTTCCTCGAATCATCTGATCATGTAGCGAGTTTTATGCTGTTGTCATATAATAAAGGAGATCTCAATATTTCTTCTAATCATCTGTTCAAGTAGCGAGCTTGATGCTGTTCTTATAGAATGAAGGAGATCTTAATATTTCCTCTAATCATATGATCAAGTAGCGTTATGCTGTTCTCATATAATACAGGAGATCTTAATATTTCTTCTAATCATTTGAGAACTAGGACCACATCGAAAATCTTGAGGGTCATTGCAAAGAAGAAAAATCAGTATCGACCGTTAAAATATCATCACGAATCCAGTGGTGAATATAATGTTGTGATTATTCGACAAAGCCATTGTTGTGAACGTTACGAGACGAGCTTGTCTCATCTTCAGCTAAATAAAAGTTATGCGTGCGAGGTTTTTTATAGGCATAATTATTCAGAGAAATGTATAAATAAGTTGACGATCAAACGATGTCTAAATAAGGAAAGTCCATAGAAATTAAACCAAATAAGAAGGTCCAGTGAGACTAAAGAAGATACAACGGTATAGAGGAGTTCTGTTGATTGAGTGTCAGGCAGTCCCTCAAGATTAGAAGACTCTCGTGTATCAGCAAGTCAAAATTGTTGTTGGCTTTGTCCAAAATACAAAAAGCATCAAAAGACGCAGCATAACCAGTTTCATTAATATCGTCCCTAATGGATGAAGAAGCACCCTTTATACTTATTCCATTCTTATTTATTCCTAAATGTTCCCTACAGCGAACAATGAAGTGGCGTGATGTTTTGCCGTAATATGTAGCTTGGCAGCTACTACACGTAAATTTGTAAACAATAGGCTAACAAATCATTTCCTTAAGTAGCGACTTTTATGCTGTTCTTATACAATGAAGGACATCTTAGTATTTCCTCTAATCACCTGATCAAATTGTGAGTTTTTTGCTGTTTTTTTAGAATGATGGAAATCTTGATATTTTCATATAATCATCTGCTCAAGTAGCGGGCTTTATGCTGTTCTTATAGAATGAAGGAGATTTTGATATTTCCTCTAATCATCTGATCAAGTAGCGACTTTTATGCTGTTCTTATAGAATGAAGGAGATATTGATATTTCCTCTAATCATCTGATCATTTAGCGAGTTTTATGCTGTTCTTATATATTAAAGGAGATCTTAATATTTCTTGTAATCATCTGATCAAGTAGGGAGTTTTATGCTGTTTTTATAGAATAAAGGAGATCTTAATATTTGCTCTAATCATCTGCTCAAGTAGCGAGCTTTTTACCTTTGTTATATAATGAAGGAGATCTTAATATTTTCTCTAATCATCTGCTCAAGTAGCTAGATTTATACTCTTCTTATAGAATGAAGAAGATCTTAATATTTCCTCTAATCATCTGATCAAGTAGCAAGTTTTATGCTGTTCTCATAGAATGAAGGAGATGTTGATATTTCCGCTAATCATCTTATTTTGTGGCGAGTTTGATGCTGTTGTTGTATAATGAAGGATATGTTTTAGTTATCTAATCATCTTACTAAATCATGAGTTTTTTACTGTTCTTATATCATTAAAGAGAATTTGATATTTTCTGGAATTATCTAATAAAATAGCGAGTTTGATCCTGTTCTTGTATAAGGAATAAGATCTTGATATATGCTGTAAACACCTGATCAAATAGCAAGTTTTATACCTTTCTTATATAATGAAGGAGATCTTTATATGTTCTCTAGTCATCTTCTCGAGAGGTGAGTTTCATGCACTTCTTATATCATGAAGGAAATCTTGATATTTTCTCTGATCATCTCATCAAATAGTGAGTTTTATGCTGTTCTTATAGTATGAAGGAGATCCTAATATTTCTTCTAATTATCTTATCAAGTAGAGAGATTTATGCTGTTTTTATAGAATGAAGGAGATCTTAATATTTCTTCTAATCATCTGATCAAATAGTGAGTTTTTTTGGCTGTTCTCATAAAAGAAAAGAGATTTTAATATTTCCTCTAATCATCTGATCAAGTAGCGAGTTTTCTGCTGTTCTTATAGAATGAAGGAGATCTTAATATTTCCTCTAATCATCTGATCAAATAGCAAGTTTTCTGCTGTTCTTATAGAATGAAGGAGATCTTAATATTTCCTCTAATCATCTGATCAAGTAGCGAGTTTTCTGCTGTTCTTATAGAATGAAGGAGATTTTGATATTTCCTCTAATCATCTGATCAAATAGCAAGTTTTATGCTGTTCTTATATGATAAAGGAGATCTTAATATGTCTTGTTATCATCTGATCAAGTAGCGAGTTTAATGCTGTTCTTATGTAATGATGCAGATCTTGATATTTCCTCTAATCATCCGATCATATAGCAAGTTTTATGCTGTTCTTATATAATAAAGGAGACCTTAATATTTCCTCTAACCATCTGATCAAGTAGGAGGTTTTATGCTGTTCTTATATAATAAAGGAGATCTTGATATTTCCTCTAATCATCTGATCATAGAGCAAGTTTTATGCTGTTGTCATAGAATAAGGAGATCTTAACATTTCTTGTAATCTTATGATCTAGTAGCGAGTTTAATGCTGTTCTTATATGATGAAGGAGATTTTGATATTTCCTCTAATCATCTGATCAAATAGCAAGTTTTATGCTGTTCTGATATAATAAAGGAGATCTTAATATTTCTTGTAATCACCTGATCAAGTAGCGAGTTCTATGCTGTTCTTATATAATGATGGAGATCTTTTTATTTTCTCTAATTATCTAATCAAATAGCAAGTTTTATGCTGCTCGATCATAACAAAGGACATCTTTTAATTTATGTAATCATCCAATAAAATGGCGGGTTTTATGTTATTCTTGTATAATGAAGGAGATCTTGATATTTTCTTTAATCACTAATTCATTTATGAAGTGACAGTATATTCGTAATTGATAGAATTTCCACCCCTCAGATACTTTCGTCACAACTGGCCGTAAAAGGTGGGGTTTGATTTCTTGCAAGTGTATGTAGACAGAAGATTACATTCTTTCGTGAATTGATGTATGTGCTTTTCTACAAGTGAGGGAAGATGCCTTAGGCTTCTATTTTCAACATAATAAGGATACTATCTGTCATATTGAAACTTCTCTCATCCTTGATATTTGGACTCTGTTGTATGAACTGTTCCGCGTCATTTTTCTTCAACTTGTTTTTTGGAGCTAATTTAAGAATAAGTATGCTTTACATGATATGTTGTTTTGTTTTCTGTTTTAGCTGTTAACTCGTCCGTTATTATCGGCAATGGGTAATTCTCCTGACAAAGAGCTACAATTGCGTATCCATGCTTGACGTGATTAAAGTGCTGCAATTTTATATATAGAGTAACTGACAAAGGAAATGATTGTCTGCCCTTTCTTAATTTAGGACGTAAGGGTTTCTTTCATGGGTCACTTTTAAATCATTCAAAACATCTGATTTCTTTCAGATAACATCGAGAGGAAGGACGTATTCACTGAAGATGTCAGGCAGAAAAAAAGCAGTCATCCGCAACTTTCTAAGATCAGCAATAAGCAGCTTCAGGACAAAGTGCGAAGTATGTTCAGAAAGAGGATGGAGAATGTTCTAAAGCTGTCTTAGCGAAGTTGCCGACCGAAAAATTGAACGAGAGAATCAGTAGGATGTTTCAAAGTGAGGCTGAAAAGGACAGTGAAGGGCAATCAGAAACAACTAATGCAGCAACGACTGACAGATCATCAAGAATCTTTAGACGTGAAGAGGGCATTTTTTTGAAGAAGGCAGCAGCAACGATGGTTACAAGGTCATTAGGACTATCCAAGGCTAATGTCGAGAATTTTTTAAAAGAAACTGGGAACGGGAGAGCGATACTTAACTCGATTTTCATTTGAAAAAATACAGGGACGAGTGAAATATACGAAAATATAAAGTAAAGAATTGCAAGAATTAACTTGCGTTGTTATGTCCCCAAAAAGTCTGTCATTTTATGAACACTTACCTCAAATAAGCATTGGAACACCTTACCTAAAATAGCGGCCTAAAATGTCTTTGAATTCCTTCAACAAAATTGCTCTAGAAAATAATCGATATTTAAGAGTTTCTAAAAACATTACACGAATTGCACCCGTGACATTTAAAATCATCGCAACCTGACACCTAAGGTAGGAAAGAATCCAGTACAGTATCAATTAGTTTTTAATCGTTCGTATTTTGTTCTGTGTAGGTACATTAAGTTGCGTATTTTTATATATTGACCATGGGGTAGTCACTGTCTTTCGCTCCCCATGGTGTCGTCCCGGTAGTGTTGTAAAGTAATTAGGGAAGTATTGTAGAAAGTAACATATGTTGTAAAATTTTCATATGGATAAAGAAAAGAGTTTCTCTGCTCTGCATGTGTTTTTGCCATGAAATAATTATTAATTCGTCTCTTGTTTGTTAAAAAGTGAAACGAAATTTTTTTCATTGGTTTCTTTGATAAGAGTAAAAAAAATCTTAGGGCAACATTGAACAAGAGTTTGGCAGCATAGCTGGAGGAGTAAGGTATGACAAAATGAAGAAAGGATAGATTTCTTAATGCAAAGACAACCAAATCTTATATTTTCAAATATGGATTCTGCAAACTTTAGCTTTGACAGAAATTTTCTGTGGGGAATGAAACCAAGATAAAGACACCAGAAAATTTAGGCAAGTGATGAACAAATAGATATGTGACTTTTCTATATATTTAACAAATCACTTTACCTGAATTGAAATTGGAAGTGATTTAATATCTAGCAGGTGACTACAGCTTGTCTTTTTTTAACGTGACATCTTTGATTGATTTGATTTCATTCACCTTGAACGACGGACTTGAATGTCAATCAAGGATTCTTTTTTCACTTAAACTAATCGGCAGAGGAAAACGTTTGCTAAATCTATAAAGTTCGCAGAATCCAGATTTGAAGATGTAAATTTGGGTACCTGTTCTCTAAAAAATCTGTTCTTTCTTTTGTTTTGTCATTGTCCATCTTTCCAGCTATGTTGCCAAAATCAGGTACAATATTGTCTCAAGGATTTTTTACTTTATCAAAAAAACAAGCGAATTAACTTTTCTTATGAATTTTAAAGAAGAAGTAGATGAATAAAAACACCCCCGCCAAAACTCTCATTAACGGAGCTTGAATGCTGATGCTTTTATTAAGCAAATTTAATTCAATGGCTTTCAAGACAATTAAGGCCGCTATTTTTGATAGGATGATGCAATACTTAAATGAGATACGTGTATGTTGGGCAATGACGCGTAGATGACGTGAACATTTCCATGTTACTATCTCTTAGTGTAAAAGTTACGTTGTGACACTTGCTTTCGCTGGGTTATTGCTTGTTCATCTATGCAACATCGGTCTTTTCACTTTCTAAGTGTAAAAGTGCTGATAGAGGACTTAGAGTACCATCGCCCTGAACAGGCACCCCTCATTTTACCTCAATCAGCTATCGCGAAGGAAATTGTATTATACTGCCAAAACAGCTATTTCCTTTAACCTCTCATACATACTACCGTCATTACGTTATTTAAGCAATGCTCCTCTTCCAATTCCACGAAAGGTCACCAAGTCATAAATTTGTTCCAAGAATGAAAATATTATTTACTACCTGTTTGTATCCATAAAGTTGTCCAGCGGAAAGAGGGAGGTCACTATTCACAACACAAGACCATTTTCACGCACTCTGACGGTTCAGGACGATTTTTAGCCAATCCACTTTCTTTGGAATAGAAAACTCCTCGAGAAAAATGGAAATTGACAACTTGAAAGAATTTTCAAATATTTCAGAATTTTCAAATTGAACAAACTTGACCTTTGCCCGTATTTTATCAATGAGAATGACTCAAAATAACAACGCGGCTTGGAAAAATAAATGGAGAAATGAACGGACGCTTACTGTCACTTTTCAGGTACTTTGAAAACTTCTTCGTAGCATGTAATCAAAGCCAAGGAGACAAGCAAGAACAGTCAGAGAGCAAGAATATGACGTCAACAAACCATTTGCGCACTTAATTTTCATTTACTAGTCCCAGACCGTTCCATTTTTAAATGTTTGTAAACAAGAGTAAATCTCGGAGAGCGTGCTAGAGTGCCGATTCAGGGCGATGGTACTCTATCAGTTGCAATACCTGGTCACAATAAGCGTTACTGGTCACAATTAGTTTTTCTAAAAATCTTGTCATTTTTACTTATACTGAATTATTTGTTATGCGTTACGACCTCGTGACCAAGTTTTACAAAACCACTTTCTTTCACAATTCATAAGCAGATGCCAAGATTTTGCAAGAGTTTTCTCTATCAAGTCCAAAAACAACTTGAAAAAAATTACAACAAATACAAATTCAAGCGTCCGGTCATAACGGGAAAAAGAGGCAGTGTTGCCAAGCTTCTCCTATCAATCATTCAACAATTTATTTACAGTAGGCAAAAGAATTTTAGAATAGCAAAATTACTGCTAATTAAGGCCTACTATCTTAAAAATCAAAAGAAAATATATTACAGCCATTTGAAATAAAGATTGATACATCTCATGTTAGGTACCCAACCTGTGGTATATATATTTTGCAAAGTCTACAATTGCAGCATTGCGTTTGCAGTCTACAATTGCAGCACAGCTCTCGCCCTTCCAACATTCAATATGGTTTTTGAAAATAGGAAGTGTGCTGGCTTGTTTGAATATCTTTGGCAAAGTTGACCAACGACTATTACCAAGGAAGGATATAGTCTCAATTCCATATGTTGTTGTATGCACTTTTGGAAGCTGCGAGTCGTTACCGTGCCTAAGATTGTAACCTAAGATAGAACATCCAAACAAGGGGGCAGTAGCTAAAATGAGATAAGACGAATGCTTGCATTACCTGCTTCAACTTTTCGGTGTCCATGTAGCAGGATATTCTGGCAAGGGCATGAAGTTTTTGACTGGCTTTTTTGCAAAGTGTTTTGACACGCTGTTTGAAGCTCAGTGTTTGATCAAAAATTATCCCTAGAAGCTTCTTCTCTTTGCTTTCTGTCACGTTAGCCTCTCCTATTTTGACGGAGACTTCGTCGCTCTTTCCGCCAAAGATCATTAAATGACTATGAAAGGCTTTTACAATATCATTAAGTTTTTATGCAAAGAGTAGTAGATTACAGAATGATTTAGAGACCATAACTGAAACAATCAGATCAGTGATGTTGTTGAGATGACAAAAACAGTTGCGTGCTGGTAGGCAGGGGGTAGGAGGTAACTACTCCCTTGTTGTATTGCTGATCAAATATGGAAGTTTCCTTCGATAATTCTTCTACACCCTTTAATCATCAATGCACAAATTGAAACAAGAGGTGCCTGGAAGTTCCAAACTTGGGAGAGCTATAACTTCTCGCGTTTTTGCTTTCCGATGCATATGAAGATATGAACGTTTCTTTGTATCAATTCAGAAGATAGCAAACTCTCCGTTTGATGACGCTCATTATGGTTAGATTATAGAAATAATTTAGGTGTGAAATTCATCTCACTGAAAATTTGCGAAGGTATTTGTGTGGAAACTGCCCTCAAAAAACTTCGAAAAAAGGAATGAAACGGGACATAAAATTGCTTCCAGCCCCTGAAAAAAAGAAAACGAAAGGGCCATTAGCTTCACGAGAGGAACAATGCAGGAGTAAATCTTAATGATCCTCATTGCCTTGCTGCAGTCACAAACTGAGCTTAAAGACAATAAAGAGTGTGCCCAAACATGTGTGCTTTCTGTATTATTTGTATCATTCGTTTTTATATTAATTTATTTCAAAACGCTTGCTAACAAACAAAAAAGTATGTATTATCGGTACGTTGTTATTTTTATACGAACAATGAACTCTTTGATTTGTATGATGTGGTATTCATTCTTAAGGGAAATTTGCTTGAAAAATTCTGGTATTTTTCAGTAAAGATTTCATGGCGTTTTGTTTTCATTTACTAGTTTTTCCTAGTTTTGCTAATTAGTGCTTATTTACTGGTATTTGCTAACATTGTACTTAACAAAGACTATCATATCATGTAATTGTTTAATCTTTTAGTTAAAAATCAACTATGTAAAGCAGTTGGACATGAGTTTTACATCACGATTCCGTGTGGTTTGTAACATGCGTCTTTTTGCAATTCCTTGTACTCAAACATGAAATAATCTCAAGTTTTAGTCCAAACGCAGATATTGAATCATTTTTCAGAAGGAAGGTTGGTAGGATTCTCATTTTATCTTGAATTCTTAGGAATCCAATTTTTCTTTTCAGCAAGGTCTTGACTTGATATTTGGTTAAAAACTATCTAACTAAAATTCTAAATATTCAAGTATTTCCAATCAATCCAAGTTTAAAAAGATGACAAAACCAAGAGAACAAAAATGACACAAAGTAAATAAATTTTTACAAACTCAGGTGACAAAAGCCATCATCAACGTGTGGCCGTAAATCGCAATTCCCCAGTAAATTGCCACTAAACAGGGCCAGTTACGGTGAAGATTGCTCCAAGATCAGATCCTGCTACCAAATCGAAACAAGAATCTGAATAGGAGAACCTGATTTTTTTTCCATTCATACAATGTCAAAACGGAGGAAATGCTGTTGAGTTATCTCTCATATCTTATCTTTGAATTTGATATTAGCCGAGCATTGCTGCAATTTCCATGTATGCCAAAGAAAAAAGTTTGATATATCATTCAGAAATGTCAAGAAACTGGTTATACAAAGAACTGTATCATTTGATTATTGCAAATCATTTGCAAAGTTTAACAGTCGCAGAATTGCAACTTATTATGGGTGAATAAGGAATGCTCGATGCTGAAGTTCTGTAGCCCGCTCTTATCGTACATAGAGTAATTTACACCGTTTCTCATTCTGAAAGACCATAAACAATTTTTGTTGTATAATTACCAAATTTTATTTTCCCCGAAGCTACTCCTTTATTGGTTAAGACTGCAAAACTAAAAACTATTTCAAATTATTCTCTATGTCTCATGTGCTGCCACATTAAAGCTTCATCGCCTGGATAAGAATTTTCTATTTCTCAGTATCAATTTCCACTTTATCTTCTGCCTTATAAAACTGCAGTTATAATTACGAGATAAGGCGCTAAGATGGATCAATCCCCTTGTCGCACTCCTCTAGTGGTAGAAAACTGTTTACTTTTATCTGGCTGGAAATATCTCTTGGAATGATTTTAATCCAAAATATAAGACAATCACCAAAGCCCGTATGCTCAAGTATTCGCAAATGAAAATTGGGGTTAACTGTGCCAAAAGCCGTCCTCTTGACCTATTAAACGTGCATCAGCCCGTATACTTTGTGAGTTTGCATTATTTGATCATCTTGCCTAAACCGATTTAATGCTCAATCTTGTACGCAGGACATTTGTTTTTTTTGTTCGCCATGGTATGTGAATGTAACTAGTTTTAATGGTCTGTCTAAGCAAAATGGTCACGCTAACCATCATCATGTTGTCAATCGATTTGTTGAACGGAATTTGGCACGCGATGAAGGTGAAGTTGCTGCTAGCGACGAGCGCTTAGTCTGCATGCAGGCTGCGGAGCGCTGGGACTGCAAAAGTAGCTAGACGCTAATCGTTTGAAGATGACTGCAAAAGACATAATTTTGAAAGCCGATGCACGTTTTAACGAACACTTTAGCTACCATCTACGTAGCCTGATTACTGAATAAAACATTCCTGCAAGAATATGTTTTTTCAATACTACATCAAAAGATATTAGAATTCATCTAATTTTGACCTTAGATTTACGATTTATTGAAAAGAATTATTTTTTGATTCCAGCATTCATCGCTTCTGTCATGCAAATTTCCAACACATAGCAGTAGCTGTCCAGTTTAGCATTCAAGCTTTCACAAAACTTGCTACCAGCTACTAATTTCCCTCTGTAGATTACAATGGTCAGCTTGCATTATAAAGTCCTTAAAGACCTCCTCTCCTGATAAAGAACCAGGACAGCCCCACAACTTTTGTATAATGTGTACTTTTGTGACCACACACAAAAATTTCGAAATACATACTCTGTTGTCACTGTCTGCTTTCTTTGACAAGAATACTCTAATCCCCCACCCCTCCCCCCCAAGCAGTGATTGCTTTATCACTGAAAATACCTTTAGAACGACCCTAAATTTTCCAATATGATATCTAATCAGTATCTTGAAAGTGACCAAAACGCCCTTTATAATGACGCCCTTCTCTTTTCACATAAATAGCGACCCTCTGCCCAAAATATTAGACCTTCCGCCCTAATAATGAACCCGAAGATCCCAGATTTCCCAGTATAATATCAGTTTTATGGAATCAAGGCTCCAAACTTGGCGAAAATCACCTTCTTTCATTAATGTTTTTGTCGGGTGACGTACCCCTCCCCCTTCTCCTAGTCTAGGAATGCTCATCAAAAATCTTTGACTTGTTACATTTGTGCCACATTTAGAGTGAAAGTCCTTTAATACCCAAATAATTAACCACATGTACTCAATCTTCATAATCTAATGAAAGGTTACAATGGTGAAACCAACCATGCCAGAACTAGTTTATGAACAGTTTCAAATACAATAAATCCGAAAGCTTTCGATATCGCGATGCTGAAGTTGCAAATGTGCCACCTCGGACAATAATTGTGCTTTCTTTTGTAGAAAAAATGACATATTCTTGTCAAAGAACAAGAAATCTTATTGCAGCTCTATTTCTCATCATTCCATGAAACATCTGTGCTGATATTACCTGTAGCGGCGCAAAAATTACAAACTGTGAATATCGCCATTTTCCTTTGAATATTGTAAAAAAGGCACAAACGCAACACCGGAAAATTTTGCCTTCCCTTACAAAAATTTAAATTTCTTCGCTCACAGCCAATGAAACCTAGAAAAATTTACGCCATCTGTTGTTGTGACCTGGAAGTATCTGTAACTAAAAAATCAGCTCAATTGCTATCTATTTGAAGAAAATATGATACATTGAAAAAAGTGCTCGAAATCGATCCAAATCAAGTTTCAGGGTCGACTAGAAGTATATAAAGGTTCTTGGACTTCTTCAAAAATTTCTGAGTGAAAATTCTTACTTTTAGAATGATAGGGTAGATAAAGTAAATCAAGAAATGAGTCGGGGAAAATATTTTTTGACAATATCCACCGACCCCGGCATTAAAATTCAGTTTTACAGCAGAACCCTACTAGTATGGCACTTATGCAACAGTTAAGATTTCAAAGTGAGAATTTCATGTTTTTATAGAAGCAAAACGAAAAAATCAATGTCTAAAGTGGATAACAAATATCGAATTACATGAAATTTTTGTATTTTTCCAATTCCACGATTTCATGAAACATTTAATCTAAAAAGAAAGAACGAGTTGCATATGTGCCCAAGTTGAATATTGAGAAAGTAAGAAAGGAAGTAAGTAAGTGAGAAAGAAAGAAAGAGACGATTTGTGCCGAAAGGCTCCTCAATGATCATTCACAAAGATATGCGTAACCTGACTTGACCCGATTTTCGCAATAGGACTTGAACGCAAGGAATTTGAAAACCAAGGGGTTAGATGCAACTGCCTACCCAGGTACGCTGTTGTGGAATTTGTGGCAGCAATATATAAGCATCTACTCGCTTTGACATGCAGTCATTACGACAAGTTGTTTCTTTCTTACAGGACGACTTGGATAAGTCCAGGATACCAGAGAAAATATGAAAAACTCCATTGCCAAGCGTTTCTCCCTTTGGGTTATGAATAACGAAAAAATTGAAGGAAAGGCCTAAACATAGGTGCTTAATGATTTAATGGAGCTTTAAAAATTTAGGTGAATTACAAACCTAAGAGACCAACAATTCTGTAGTGCTGACGTATCTTATGCATAATTAGAATGATTAGTATGCTGTAGGAGCACGTGTAGAACTAGTCGCATTAGAGTCTGGCAATATGTAGGCCGTCAATCAAGTAGCGTGCCAATATAAGAACCCCAAACACAACAAAGTTGTTTGACCAAATGTTGGAAAATACGAACTACGATATTATGTCAATCTTTGATACTTCGATGAAGTTAACAAAACGTAAGGAAATTTGCTCCGGCACCAGGTACACTTAATAAGGTCATTCAACCTAAACAAAGCCTCCAGTCTTTGCTTAACTCTCCATATCAGTTGTAATAACAATTTGGGAAAAGATCGCAGTTTTCTAACCTGTCAGAGGGCGCCAAAAGGCCACCATATATGACAAATAAGGACCTTTGTTGGTCCATGTCTTTTAAAACAAGTAAGATCGTAAATTAACCATGTGCACGTACTTGACTATAGTTAACCTCAGGAGTTTGTTGCTGGCCATCCTGTTGCGATTGGGCTGGTTGTACTGCTATGACAGTTTGACCACCACTGCCTTGTTGAATTTGATGTGGTTGAGCCTGAAGCTGTACAACGGGTGGTCCACCAGGCTGTTGGATTATTTGTGGTACTAGTCGATATTGCATCTGGGCACCTGAAGCCAACTGCACCTGACAACACGAAAAATAACGAAGGTGAACAATAAGCTGTATGAACTACGATAAGAAATCTATTGAGGTTTCACAAGTGTTATAATCCATGAATTATCGAATGAGCACTCATCACTCGCAAAGGACCGCTTCCTTTAACAATTAAATTCCTGTAACAATTAAGGGATGCATCTTGTCAATGCGAACTCTCATAATTTAAGATTTACAACATACGCAAACAAATCACACAAGCATCGCATTTGATTATTTTCAACAGCACATTTTGATAAAATATTGGCAATGTCATAAACTTCCAATTAGCCCTCCCCCTCAAAACTTTACAAAGTTCACCAGGTACCGGCTGGAACCTACGACAAGCTAAAATAATACAAAGAATATTTCTTAGTGCACTGCAGCTATGCCGAGTAAGCGGCAACTAAATTTAGCAATTCCGAAACTTGGCAGTTGCTTTTCCTGTTATCTGCAGTTATTTCACCCATGTATGTATAATTCTTGCTATAAAAATAATTGAAAGATAAATTTGAGCAAAATGAAGAGATGAAAAACGGGGCTAATATAAAATATAAGAAATTTAAAGGCAAAGCTTAAATCCCGTCTAAAAACAACCCCTGCTTAAAACGGGAGAAATGGCATTAAACAGGTCAAAATGATCTTGTTTCCATAATGACCCATCCAAAGATGTTGCTAAAAAGAAGATGCTTTCAAGGCAAAAGCCAGATGACTTTGTGTCAGTAACTCAACAGAAATGAATTCCGAAAATGCCAAGTAACCTAAGACACTAACTATGAAGCACTATACCACAGTACAAGGACGATACCAGGAGGAGCAAAAATATCATGACTTCCCCCTAGTATTTAACATAGAACTCATAAGACCTAAAATGTAACTTATTATATGACAGGAGATATTATTTAGCTAATACAAAAACGAGTTTACAAACAAACGAAAAAGAAAATATTTAAGGAGAGAGGAGAATCTATGTACAAGTTTTCATTACCAACTTATTCAAAACGTTTAAAGGCCTTGATATACTCTAGCATTGCTGTGAAAATTTTTGAAGTTGAATCAAATGAAAATTATCAGTGGCCATAGAGGATGACTCTTAACAACTCTTCATTTGAAAGATTTACTAAACCATGAGGCAACATTGGGTGGGACCCTTGAAAATCAGCCGCAAAGGTGAAGGGCCTCCCTCCTTAATAAATTGAAATTGAAATTGAAATTGCAATTCTTCTTTTAGCAGAACCTGCTAAAGCTTTTATTTGATCCCGAGTGTTAAATCCAAGACTGTATTTATGTTTTTGTTTGTTTGCCATATATTTTTAAACACTCACACTTACTTTATTTTAATAATCTTTCCCCTCACTTCTGAGGCCTCATCAGCAACTAATGAGGCCTCAGAAGTGAGGCGAAAGCTTATTAAAATAAAGTAAGTGTGAGTGTTTAAAAATACATGGCAAACAAACAAAAACAGAAATTGAAATTGAAAAATTGAAATTGAACAATATCGCGTTTACTTTGTTGCGCAGATCAAGTCTATTTGCATCATAGTACGACAAAGCAGGAAATAGTGCTACGTATCCTCAACACCACCATTTGCTGGGCACAGGGGGTTCAAAGTGAGCCTAAATTTATGCTTAAATTTGTGAAAATTTAGCTTACTGAGTCCAACACGTAGCTGCGTTAGGATGGATAAGCCTTTAGGGTCATGAATACGGTAAGCCAACTTTGGGGGTGGGCGGATAATTGACAATAATTTTCCTTGAAAATACTTATCTCAGGATGAATGGTCTTATCTCAGGGTCGAGAATTAGCAGTTGGGATAGGAACTTGATACCTTGTGTTCTTGTACATATTTGCCCTATAGCACGCCTGTGAAGATCGCAATTGGATTCTTGAAGATGAGGAATTGGATGTCCTTTACAGTCTGAAGTGAGATTGTTGACTATTTTATACAAGAGGATAAGGCGTCTACTCCATCGTCGGAGGCTTAATGATTCCCATCCAAGTTCATCACACAGCTTATCACGAGAAGTACCCTTCCAAGCACCTGCTACTGCTAATGCAGCGGAGTATTGGATAGATTCAAGTTTTTCCATCATGTTGGTTAGAACAACACTGTGACAAAATTCGCAATTTTTTTGCGGGATGGGGTATATGACATCACCATAACCTAGATGCGGCCGTACATAGAGTTTGTACATTTCGTTGAGGATTTGTCGCGGTAGGTATTTAGAAGGAGATCTCAACATTCGTTTTCCTTGTCTGGATTTGGAAATAACAGCTTCGGTGTGGCTAGCAAACGAAAATTTGGAGTCTAATGTGATTCCAAGGTGTTTTTGCTCTTGAACATTTTTTACTGGGACTTCAATGAATATGGATGGAAGATTTACTGGACTTCTCTTTTTTGAGAAGGGCACCTAGACTGCTTGCTAATTGGAGTCTGGGTTAAAGGACATTATCCATTTTTGCGCCAAAGGCTTATAAGGCTTAAATCATGGTTCAAGTCGACAGCAGTTGTATTTGGAAGATGGAGAACAGTGAACATCGATGTATTGTCAGCAAATAGTTTTAAGTTATATTTCAAACCATCAGTCAAATCATTATCGTAGATTAGGAAGAACAGGGGCCCCAAGATAGAACCTTGTGGAACACCAGCTTGAAGAGCACCCCATTCAGATGTTTTACCATTTAAAACAGCACGATTTTTTCTGTCTGTAAGAGAGCTGTGCATCAACAAAAGCAGTTTGCCAAGTAAGCCTTATTCTGTTGGCTGCTTTTAGTAGGATTCAACAAAATATGTAGGGATGCTACCGTCTAGACTTTGGGAATATTTAAAGAATTTGTCCTTGATGTTATGGTTCACACTGTTGGTGGCCTTTGCATATTTTAGGGAACAACCTCTGCCCCTTCACGAGAAACAAGTGCAAGGGGACGGCCAAATCAAGCTAAGAAATGTTTGCGACGCGTTACGAAACCTCAAAAGGTAAATCAAGGGCACTGTGGCAAAGATGTTGGTGCATCCTTGTTATTCTACGGTGGCCCACAACTGCCACGGCAACATCATTTGTTCACGGCAAAATTTCAATCTCCAAAGCTACTACCAAATCAATTTTAACGGCATAAACACAACACTTTTTCACGGCACAAACACTTTTTCACGGCACAAACACTTTTCACGTCACAAACACTTTTTCACGAAACAAACACTTTCACGGCACAAACAATATTTTTCACGGCACAAACAATTTTTTCACGGCAAAATCATAAGCCAAGCTCCTAACGGGCTGGGAACTGCATCGGGAATGGGCCTACGAGGATGAACGGTCCTTCGTTGCGATATACTCTTCTCTGTAAACGATGAGACCGTCTTTGCTGTACACCATTTGGGTCTATTTCTCTCATTAGATTTTCCACTAAATTCCTTGGACTGAAATACCTTGCATTTGGAGTTGGTGCCATATTGCACGATAACCCCTGGACGAGTTAGGACCATCCATTAGTGCCCTTATCTCTGCGCGAACTAAACCTACATCATACTGACGATGTCTTCTCCTGAGACCAAGAATGCTCAAACGTCGCATGAGGGTTCGCAATGACATCCTCACACCATGCTCTCTGAACATTAGCATAGCTATCTCCTCGTACTCAAATCCTCTGGTGAAATAATATCTTGTTAATTTACTCTCACGTTGATCTTGAGCATTCATCCTCGTAGGCCCATTGCCGATGCAGTTCCCAGCCCGTTAGGAGCTTGGCTTATGATTTTGCCGTGAAAAAATTGTTTGTGCCGTGAAAAAGTGTTTGTGCCGTGAAGAAGTGTTTGTGTCGTGAGAAAGTGTTTGTGCCGTGAAAAAGTGTTTGTGTCGTGAAAAAGTGTTTGTGCCGTGAAAAAGTGTTTGTGTCGTGAGGAAGTGTTTGTGCCGTAAAAAAGTGTTTGTGCCGTGAAAAAGTGTTTGTGCCGTGAAAAAGTGTTTGTGTCGTGAGAAAGTGTTTGTTTCGTGAAAAAGTGTTTGTTTCGTGAAAAAGTGATCGTTTCGTGAAAAAGTGTTTGTTTCGTGAAAAAGTGTTGTGTTTATGCCGTTAAAATTGATTTGGTAGTAGCTTTGGAGATTGAAATTTTGCCGTGAACAATTGATTTTGCCGTGGCAGTTGTGGGCCACCGTATTATTCAGTAATATCCATTTCTAATTCTTGCCTTGAACAAAGCAGAACTCTCTTTACCTCAAAAGGTTGTCTTAGACGTCAAAATATATATAAATATATATAAGACTCAGAAAATACAACAGTAGATTTTGCGTGTAGTACGTCGTTATAGTAATGAAAACAATCAATTCTTAATAGATACGACTTTGTACGTGGTAAGTAATAAATAATAATAATATTTATTACTTACCACGTACAAAGTCGTATTTATTAAGAATTGATTGTTTTCAGAAAATACACTTCGTTTAAACGTTTCGGCCAAAGCCTTCATCAGTAATGACTGTTCACAATCAAAAAGAGCATACATAAAGATATCAAAATTACCAAGAATACAAAACAATAGCCTAAGCGGGTCCTACCTATTACAATGCGTAATCAAAAAGTGTTAACGCAGCCGGTAATTACAAAGGTGGCGGGAGAAAGATCAAAGAAAGCGCAGAGTTGAGAATTGCTGAAGTCGGTGGCTGTGTCTGTCTCGCCGAAGCTGAAAAAGATGGCATGTCAGAACAAAACAAACAATAGAAAGATCCGAGAATGGATTGGCAGAACAGAAAAGCCTAAAAAACAGCGTGTGTCCCTAACGAAAAGCTCAGTGCTAAAATAAAAACAACACAACAACCAAAATTATAATAAAAATGAAATCTATGTATCAACCTGCTTAGTGTTTAAACCCTTGGGGGCAAAGCAATCCAGCCGATATTGCCAGAAGCTTTCCCGCATCCTATTTCCCCCCGTTAGCCTATCGATTATCTTAACGCTAATATCCTTCAGAAACCCCTAGTGGCCTTCTTCAGTGAAATGTCTGAAGAACTCCACCTGGGGTACTGAGGCCCCCGAATTAAACTTACGACTGCACGCCTTGTAATTGTTAAACTTAAGCCTAAAAGGCGTGCAGGTGCTGCCAACATATTGTACACCACAGACAGTACATTCCAACAAGTGCACAACATTTGACGAGTCACAATTGAACGAATAGTTTATCCTATATTCCCGGCTATCTACGTTAGAATGAAAATGTTCACTATTACTCATAACGTTACAAACTTGACAACGAGATTTACCACAACGAGAACATCCCTTCTTATCTGTCCCCCCATTTCCCTCACTACTGAGCCTAGCCCTAACAAGTATATCTTCAAGGTTCTTACATCTCCTAAATGCTATGAGTGGTGGCTCAGGAAACACCTTCCTATGCTCCTCCGAATTCGTGAGCATAGGATGGAGTCTCCTGGCAACCTTCCCCAAACTATTGAGCGCTGGATGATATGTCGCAACAAGTGGAACCCTTTCCCCCCTCCCTTGGTCATTGGTCCCATTTCCCGAATTTGCTAGAAGAGTTGCCCTATCCAACCTACGTACCCTATCTATTTGTTCGTTAACTAAAGACTCTTCGTAGCCCCTATCCTTAAGCCATCCAGCTAACTCGTCTACTCTCTCCTGAAATTGGCGATCATCCGAACATATGCTACGAAACCTAAGTGCCTGACCATAGGGGATCGCCTTCTTGGTGTGCCAGGGGTGACAAGACTTCTTATGCAAGTACTGATGTGTATCAGTAGGCTTGCAAAACAAGTCTGTCGAAAGGACTCCCCCCTCCCCTACGCTAACCTGAACATCTAAGGAACTAATACTATCCCGTGAGTGCTCGCTAGTAAACTTAATGGTTTCGTGACTACTGTTGAGACGATTGATGAAAGACTTCAACTTTTCTTCCCCGTGCATCTAGATAAAGAAAAGATCATCGATGAATGTCATCCAGGTGAGTTGCTTGTCATATACATATATATGTGACATGCCAGTGATGGAAAACATCAAGAATCATTCACTAAAAATGCAAAACAACGAAAAAAATCTACTACAGCAACGCAGAAATTGTTATTATCGAATGTAAGGGTGCTTACGCGAAGAAGAGCAGAAAACACCAACTAGCACCTCATTCTAAGGGAGAACAGAGAAGTATCCGGAGCTAATAATTCAACATAAATTTACCGCATATTGTTGCAGATCAGCTGCTCCAGGTTGGACGTGTAGCTGTACTGGTTGTTGACCGGCCTGCGTTCCTTGTTGAGCACTCTGAACGTGAGAGGCTGCTTGAACTTGTTGCTGCTGTTGTTGCTGTTGTTGTTGCTGTGTCTGCTGCTGCTGTTGTTGTTGCTGCTGGTCAGGGGGCTGGATCTGAATGATCTGCGGCTGTGACTGCAAAATATGGATGTTTAGTATGGTCATTCGAGCTAGAATGTACCTGTTATTGCTAAGCTAGTTTAACGAAATCAAAGTGAAGTCACCATTTATAATGAATGGCAAATTGTACCCAGTTAGTAAGAGAAAACAGATTTAACAGACTTGGTACAAACAATTACGTTGGCCAGCTCTGACCAACTTTACATTCAAGGAAAGTTTTGAAAAAATTGAAAATGCTATAATTTCTGCATCAATGCAACAGATTCATGATTGCCCAAAGTTAGTCTGACATGCAAAAATGAAACGAGCTTTACTACTTATCAGTAAAAATTAGACCTGTGTATTTTTCAAAACCGTGTAGCCAATTTTGGCTTAGTTACAAGTTCACCGTGTTAATGACAGTGGAGTTTCATGGCATCCTGCACTTCGTGGAATTGTTTTTCATTGCAGTAAGGTAGCTCGTACTTAGTGTCTGAAATAGTTTGCTTCGTAAAATTGTCCAATGAATATAGAAAAAGAAACATGATGGGATTCTAAAATAAAATTTCACTCTTCTGGTTTACGATTAAAAAGTTGATTAAGTCACAGTATCAAACAAATTGACATGCAGAAGAAGCTGTAATCTCAAAATGATCAAGACAACAAAAATGTCAACGCTGGGATTAAAGAAATCACTAGAAGTTCTTTCCAAGCCATCCAGTCAAAAGATAGATGCAATTGCTCATCAACTATTTGTAGCCAAAGTTGTCACGGGATAAAATAATGTTGACACTTACAGTGGAAGGATTGATTGAAACTGCGACATGTGGAGTAGCAGCTAGGATAGCATGACCACCTTGAGTTACTTGTGCCACTTGCACACCTCCAACTTGTGGATTTTGATTGGCTGTTGGCTGTTGGGTCTGTCAATGATAAAAATGAAATTTATGAGGGCATGGTCCTGATGAAGGGGATGACCATGAAAATAGCTGTACGATTTTCAGTTCATACCTGTATGTCATTCAATTTCAATTATTTTGTGAGAAAGAAATCTAATTATGGCCCCAAAACTAAATACTCGTTTTAGCCGGATCTCCAATTGGCGGAAAAATGTCGAGGCAGAAATATTTCCAGCAATTTAATTAGCTACTCGAATTGTCGCCACCGAAAAATGTCGAGACGCGAATAAAAGCAATATATTCTACTTTTCACTGCTTGACATTTTCTGTCTGGTGGAGATCCGGC
The DNA here is from genome assembly GCA_964019985.1 of Aurelia sp. 4 Dawson et al 2005. NCBI lineage: Eukaryota > Metazoa > Cnidaria > Scyphozoa > Semaeostomeae > Ulmaridae > Aurelia > Aurelia sp. 4 Dawson et al 2005. Next base: position 3,094,457 of record OZ026511.1, on the reverse strand, counting down.
TTTACACTGTATGTAACGGTGAAGGTGAGGGTGAAGGTGAAGTGAAGGTGAAGCTTTTTTATCTATTCAGTACTGGCTTTTTTATCTATTATCAAGCATACTATTTTTTGTTATACTTTTTTATACTGAATGGATGTCGTGATTAAATAAGAAATAAGAAGAAGAAGAAGATTTAGCGCCATGCGCTGGGATCGCAGAAGTAGCAAAGCGATAATCGAGTCCACGACCCCTGTCAGGAAGCTCAAGAGGTGGGGCCTTACCAGGTATTGACCTACTCCCCGTAAAAGAAGGAGGATCTTGTGATAAATCTACTGCATAATCATTTGTTTTCAAACACTAAACAAATGGAGTGTGTATTGAGAAGCATTCATGGGAACCATCGCGATGGTCTCGGTAAGTTTTGATTTCTTTTTTAAACGAACCGTAAACATTGCCTTCATTCCCTGAAGAGACTAGACAGGCCAGCGCGACCAAGGATTTTGAAATCGATGACGTGCTGCTCTTCAATTTCAAGTTTCTCTCTTTATTTACTTGACATTTGCTGCTTTCCAAGTGCTTAACATAGCTGTTGACTGTAATGCTTGCATCGTTTTTAAATTGGCGTAATTTCAGGAATATTTGGAATATCAAAAACGTTCGTGGGGAAATGTGCTCGAAGCCTTGCTGAACACCTGCGAAAAGACAGATTTCCAAAATTTTGAAATAGGATTTACACTTGCCTTTTTAGAGGGATGGGGTAAAAATCGGCCAAACGAGGCCATTTCCTGTTCCGTGATCAGATATTCCCAAATGGCATTGGCCATCATGGGTGAAATTTTTTAAGATTTGTCTGCACGTCAACCAAACAAGGAAAGTGACCCTTCGCTCATATGAAAAGACGTTTTCTGCTGAGATACTGAGGTACTACAGTTTACAAGTCTCTCCATGCATTAGCTCCTGAATATATGCGGCAAATGTTGACAAAATTGTCTGAAAACACCTCACGGTCCCTCCGTAATACCAACACAGATCTCCGAATACCTCGCTTTGCAACCTCATACGGGCAACGCAGTTTCTCATATCGAGGTGTCACCGTGTGGAATAAACTAAGCACTGAAATAAAAAATGCCCCTTCACTGGCTACTTTCAAAAATTTGCTGAAACAATTTTTGAAAAATCAAAGGGTGTGAAAGTTCCTGTACAGCATCAAGCTTTTTCTTTTTTAACCAGAATATATTGCATATTAAGTTTTCGTTTAGTTTGTTTTGAATTGCATGTAAATTAGCTTAGGTTGTTTTAGGCAGGGCACATTGTAAATCAGTTTTCTTCTCTTAATTACTGAATGTATTACCCTGTATATTTAAATAAAAATCAAATCAAAATCAAATCAAATCAAATCAAGCACTGGTTCAAATAAAGGAAGCATAGCAATAATCAGCAAAACAGCTTACTTGTTGCATTTGAGCCAATTGCAAATAGTACTGAACTTGTTCTGGCACCATGGCTCCCTGCAGCAAACAAATACAAATGAAGATTATCAGAATAAAAAAGTTTGAAAAATCGATTTGCTTCTGTAATCACCACCCTATCTGACCTGGGTGATTTGAAACACTCAATGCAATGCCTGGGGGGGCGGATTCCGCCGCACCTGTTTCTCTCTGTTGCTGCTTGAGATATGGCAACCAAATTTGGCAAAAAGATTGCTACATAAACAATGAATTTTTGAAACAATGGTTTAATTAGCATTGTTGTTGTTGTTGCTAGAGCATAATTAATATCATGTCATATGACGTCATAAAAATGAAAGTGCGTTAAAGGGTCGTAAAACTTAAATTTTCGTATAGAAATGAAATATATACATCAAAATAGCTCTAAATTCATTGTTTGGACTTAACTGAACAAATTAAAGAGGATTTAGAGAGATAAAATGTATATTTTTACAGAGTGGTGCACGACAACTTGGTTACCATGGAGAAAAGGCTAAAAATAGAGCACCAAAATTGCTACAATTTCATTGCTGTATGATAGAAAGTTAAACTTGCTAAATCTCAGAGGCATTCAGCAAATATGGAAAACGTATAAATGAAAATGTATGAGGGGCGTGGGGTGGAATGCGCCCCCACGTCAGATAGGGTTAATGGATTCCATCAAAGGTCATACATACGGGGTAACTCTAAAATTTTACTCTGCTTGCAAAGCTGTTGCAAAAAATTCACTGAATATTTTGCAAACTAAAGTGCTGCCAGTGAATTTGAAAGTAAACTTAGATTTCTACATAGAATTCAGTATTCACGTGCAATTTTAAAGTGTCAACAAATCAAAACAATATGAGTTTTTCTTTACATTTTCAGTTTGACCTAAGATGATTTCTACTCTTTTCAGCCAATCTTCGTCTGAAAAAGGACTGCTTTTTGCAAAGAGCCATTTGGTAATTCACAATACGCGGTGATTCACTCAGCAACATCAGATAAACTATCCAGAAAATTCAATAAGTTTTCAAGGGGACAGGAAGCTTTAGAGAAAAATATTGGCTGGAAAAGATTGTTAGAGTTCAAGCCAAGCTAGTAGAGTAGTTCTATTTACGATTTTCAATACATCAATGTGGCCTTAGAATGTTGTGTGATGTGTGATAACTAAAGTCTGCATTAGCTTTCCGCAGTAGTCACCCAAATAGAGTAATTTCCTGTTTCAATCCGATAGTACTCGTATAATACAAAAATGACGGGGGAAAATTTGAACAGCAATTTGAAGAGTACTAGCAGCACTTTGTCACGCATTCAGCAGAATCGGGCGTATCACTATCGCAGATCTTCAAAGGAACTTAACAATGAAGGATAAAGTTCAAATTGATTTAGATTGATTTTGAATTGATCTCAAAGTAATTCTATCGCTTTAGATTAGTTTACTGTATATATTGTGTATAGAAAGCTAGATTGAAATAATCGATAAACAAACAAACTGCTTTGCAAAAATTCGAGTTCATATTTCTAATTCAAAACGCATGACTTTCCTCCTTGTTTTAACGTCGTTGATGACACATGCTTCTTATTGTTTAATCAAATTCAGTTCAATTCATTTAATTCAACATATCAACACGACACACGACGTTGCAACGATTATCAAGGCAAAACAGAGGAAAGCAGATCAGAAGGGAATGTAACAATTTCATAGGTCTACTCCCAAGAATACAGCCAGTAAACTGGATTCCTTGTGACAAAGTAAAAAAGATTAATTGGGTTCTCCTGTTTCACATGTTTATCCTCTGTTTTTGTTGCAATACAATAACTATGAAGAACCGCGACCAAAAATCACATCATGGACCATGTGCCAACAATCATGAGACTGTCATTCTCCTATAAATACAAGACCCTAAGCCCACTTAAAATTGCTTTCACCTTTCTTGAACCAACCAACCAACCAGCCAACAAAGTAACCAACCGATCAATGAGTTTTAATTATACCTGTCTCTTTTGTGGCTTCAGCTCATCACGTGGTACAATGTCAATAAGGAAGTCAAACTGGTCGTATTTCGTTATTGCCAAAGCAATGTCATTTCGCTAGAATGAGAATTCAAGATAAGCCACTAGATAGTGTAAGGAAATTGTAACAATCACTGAAAACATTTTGTATAACGCAGTCTGAAAGGCTCACATTACTTTATATTTACTTCTAAGATATCTTGATTAGTTTCAAAATGGAAGTATTTATTAATTTTGAGGCTGTGACGTCATCAAATTATAATTACTTAACGTGAAGCGCTGCAGATTTCTGCTTGCAATCATAATGTAAACCTTCATAAACTATGCTTTTTTGGAAGACTGTATCAATCTTCCTCAAGTAATTTAAGCTGTACGATGACCTAGATTTTAAAAAAATTTTCATAGGAATTTTAATAAGGATCATCAAAATGCGGCCATTTTGAAAAAATAAGGGTATCAACAATTACCATGGCAGATTCACAGCAAATTATCCAAAGTTCCTTTCATGTCAATCAATTCACTGAGGAATGTGATAAAATTTTACATTTTCGCCTTTAAAGATTTGAAAGGTTTGAACCCTATGCCTGATTCGATTTGTTAGCCTTTGACAGACATCACAGGAGATTGGCTTGAGCCATTATGATGGCTGGTGGTCAATTACTGTTAAGCTGGATGAGGACAAGTCTATTTTTCAAAAGAATGAAACCGGGAACAGAAAGAACAGAAAGGATTGAGGAACTCAACGATTCCTTTTCGGAAAAGGGAAACTGGATAATTAACGTTGAACAATTTACCAATTATTGGACTTTTCTCAAAATGGACATAACATGAATTTTCTTGTTGCTAAATCATATTGTACTGCTAATTCAACCCAATCCAATATCATTAGATTCATGAATGTAATTATATTAAATATTACAATCTACTCCTCTTTCCAATCGAATATAGTATCTTAAAATGCTGAAAAGTTGAACATTCAAAATTTAGGACGAAACGGTATTTTTGTGAAAACATTACTGCCTCATTTAAGAGCCAAGGGCAAACTGATTTTTGTGCGTGCTGTTATTTAAAGAAAGGGATTGAAAATTGGGATTCCAGTTGGAATGGGCAGTTTCTTCAGCAATTCTTCGCCTGCTTTTAAGAACCATGAACCAGATCTGCAAATAAATGTGATATGAAAACTATTCACAAAATTTCATATGACTAGGGTACCATCCTAACAATCCAATCATTTAAATTCTATTATGTATGCTTACGTGTTAACTACATCAATAGCGTCCGTTTTAACGGTCCTTACAAATAACTACCAAAAATTGGATTGCAAGCGTTTAATGTTGACTCACCAGGTAGTAATTTAGGAAGATGAGACTTCAACTAAAAAAGAAGATACCTGTAGTGTTCGCCTTTTGTTGTCTTCCGTATGTATCCATGCTCTCAATGATAGCTCACTGATGAATATCTCGGCTGCTTTTGAAAACAAAACTGGAGCCTAGAAAATGAAACACTTTAATTTCTGCTCAATCTTGTTGGCCTTTATAATGTCAACCCAACATTTTTACTTAAATCAACAGCAATGATAAAAGTTTCAGTAAAACTAATTGGCAAATGAGGCCATTAACTCAGGAGTTAAAGGGGAATTTAGACGGTTCTAGCATATTGCGCCACTTTTATCATACTTCAGCTTATCAGGCGTCGTCTCTACGAAAATTTACCAACTCAGTCAAGGAAGTTGCTTTTCGATCCAACACACCCTTTTCTTTAATAGTAACGTAGTTAGACAAGAAAAAAGACATTCTGTAAAATAGCTTATAGGGTCTGGATGCATGAAGTCCTAAGGTCAATTATACTACTCCAAACAAATTCACAAAGTTAAGGATCTCCTCGCACAGTTTCCACTGCAAGTCTTTATTTGTTTAGTGTGCCTTATTTGCAGGTTAAGGCTTTACTCTTCATTGTTTTAGTGCCAACGAGAAAAAGTTAAACAGCCAAAAGTAAAGTATATGTTTGAATTTATATATAAACTGAAATAAACGTTATGTGAAAATCATGGCGAGAGGTGAAATGAAAAATCCAATTCATCATTGCTCTAAAACCGTCAAATCAAACCTGAAACAAATGTTTGGTACGAGACAAGATTCTGGTCTGGGCTCATTCAAATATTAAAAAACTCAATTACTCTCTCCTATGTTAACAAAGTGTAAACAAGCATAACACTTAGCGGAATGGAAGGTAAGTATCTCAATTTAACGCAGTCATGAACAAACCTCAGCACTGATCATCTTCACCTCTTCGTCTTGTTTCATAATTTTCTTTATCCTTGCTAATGGAAGCTCTTGAGTCTTGAAATGATTCTGGAGAAAATCAATGAATTTCAAACCAAATATATTTTGGTGAAGAAGCTTTGAAGCAAAATTTAAAGGGCAATGTATTTCCGATTAAAGCCTGCTTTGGTCTGCTGTGTAGTAAATAAAACATTGTAAACCAATGGAAGTTGTAAGATTCCTTCTAAATGGAATACACCTTACCGCGTGACCTACGAAACCGCTTCCTTATTTGACCTCATACGAGGAGCACAATTGCGGATATGGAATCATAATGATGTTACAAGTACAGAACAGAAAACATCCTGAGCTTACCGTACAAGCACATGGGGATAAAGAGGCAGGCCCTTTCAGCAAAAAATATGAAGAAAATGGCATTTTCTATCTTCCAAAAGCAGCTCATTCATAGCAGCACGCTTTTATTTGACTTTTGACCCTTTGCTAAGGTAGAAAGAAGAATCACTCATTTTCGAAAAAACTGAAAGTATCAACAATGCATTACGCAGTATGGTTATAACTTTTTCTGAAGAAGTACCACACAAGAGACCACTACCCTTAAATTATGATGTACAGGGTGTCCCAAAACCGTGCGCTGTCTGAAAGACTGTTGCGGAGCACCCATAACTCCGATATTTCCGTTTTTAAGTTTGTTGATAGCAGAGACTTCAACTTAAAGGCTGACACCAAGTTTGAGTAGTTCTGTTCAGTAGTTGCTGATTTACGGTGCAAGAAAATAAGAATTGTTGGCTGCCTCAAAACCAGAGGGTATATTTGTTAGAAGAAATTTCTGGAAAACTTGCGATTTTAATTCTTTGCTCCAGAGAGAAAGCAACAGTGTTTGCAGCCAATATTCCTTGCTCGGAAAGATTCGGGGGTAAAACTGTGATTTGCAATGAATTCAGTACGAATATCGAGCGTCAGCGCTCTCTGATGTGGACAGGATCGTTGAGCCAAGCCTCAGCAGATTTCAAACAATCTCAGAGATAAGTTTTAATTTCGCGTTTGTTTCCAATCATCTCACAGAGGAGAGTGACAGCGAATGCATTGTATACAAAGTTTAAAAGCTGGGAAACATTTTGGTGCAAATAGCTGAGATGTGATGTAGAATTCGCCGAGATCAAGCAAGGACAAAACTGTTGCTAGATTTAGGTAGGTAAGAAAGCTGCGGTTCTTGTTGCTTAATATATAGAGATAATGTAGAGTGCACAATACATAAACAGCCAATAATGTTGCCTCATTGCAGTACAGCAATAGCAACAGATATCTGATGTTGTCATTTCGGCAGGATGCTGTAATATTTTGGAGCATGGGGAAAGACACAGAGATAAACAATCAACCATTCAATAAATGAATTTCAATTTTCTTCTGCTCAAAGAAAGAGTAGTGCTGTATTTATGTTGCAGTTAGAAAAAGCAGCAGGACAAATTGAGTCAGTAAAGCTACCTAAGCGATTGGGCCTCCTGTGATCGTTACAGCAACATCCTTGGAAGTATCTTTTAGCTGAGAGATTTGTTGGGGAGGCGGTCTGGAATTTCATTCAAAAACTTGACAACTGCCAAATGTAACAATTTGAGTGAGACTTGAAAAAACTTACATTGTCCATATTTCGGATTTCTGCCATCACTCTAGGCCAAAATGTAGCCAACAATTGTGCTGCCTCTGAGCTAGACTGCAGGAATAAAATGGGCTCACAGTTATTTTGATTGATAAATTGTACTAAACTCTTGGCAGCTTGACTGTAAGTCCCTCAGAACCCAGCCAACATCTTACACCTTGCATAATCTGTGGCCAGATCAACTTCAGCCATTGACCAAACTGAGATTTTGCTCTGGAAAACTGATTTTTGTGCTGTTTTCAAAAATGCTGTTTTCAAATGACTTTCAGCAGAATAGAGACAAATCTGGAAGAACCATTGAATTAACAATTACTAGTTGCAGAGCCTCCTACCGTTTTGTTTGGTAAGACTTCGCAAGCAAACGAGAATTTTGATCTCTGCATTTCTCTTTCTGCGCTTTTGAGTTTACATTGTTCCATACCCAAACACATGGAAATTATACATTTCAAAGTTGTTTGCCTAGTTCTTTCATTATTCAGAAAAACATATGTTTGTAGTTCTAAATCTCTTTTTAGGAACATTATATTTAGAATAAAGATGTGTGTACAGAATGGAAATTATACTATTTGTGATTTATGCGATTTCCCCAGATGCGGTGCTTTCCACATTTTCAACCTGGTCACAATTGTCAGCAAACTTCTGCTATTTCAAAGACATAAGTTGCAAATGTGGTTCAAGAGTTGTGTGGCCATTAACATTGTGTCGCTTGGTAGTTCACTTTTAAGATCACCACTGCGTTCCTCCATGTTCTCTAGCAGCCTCTTCATTCTTTAACAAGATCTCTAACACACTAGCGTATTGAAAAACTACCGTGGGCATACAAAACAGCAAAGTTTGAACAAGAAGAAGATTATTACTGCTTATACCTGATGTGCTCCGTAGACATGAACCGGATCGGTCATTTTGAGCTTTTTTCTTCCCTCTGAAAATGATAAAAGGACAAATATGAGCACATGCTGTGACGGACACTTGAGCGGTGAGGAGTGCAAAATTACCCTCAATGCTGGCTAGAACAAAGATCTTTTGTTAAAAAACAATTGAATAAAAGATGCTTTTGACTGAGCTTCGCGCCTCATTCTTTAGCAAACTGTCAACCACTGAACAAAGGAATTCCCAAATAATAGACTTGATATATGTCAAGGGATTGAATAGCTGGCAACCTGAGCATCCCTATCCAAGATACACTCAAGTAATCTCCCCTGGGTAAAAAAATACTAAAAACTCTCTAAAAATATCAAACCCTCAACAGATCTTGAAAATGGCAAAAACGTTTGCAACATCCTACAAATCCCCAAGAAGTTGTAAAAATCTTGGGAGAGATCGTTAATGATCTTAAAAAATCTTGCAAAATTTATTCTTCACGAGAAACAAAAGCGTATTTTCATATAAGTGATGCCAAGATGAAAGCACAATGATAACAATGCAAAGAATTTGACAGATACGAGTTTAAGAGATATAAAGCACTGCACTACCGGCTGAGTGTGAACGACTGCAATAACATTATGTTTTGTTTCATTGTAGGTTATGCAGGGGCGTTTATTTTACCTTGAAGTTAACTAAAGAACAATGGAGGTATTCGTGATTTAAACAGTGGTAGCAGAGGGTAAAGATCCTCAAAGCGCTGCGGTGCATTGCAGTGTGTGTATCATTTTTTGTTTCAAGATTACAGTGGCAAGTGTGATATTATCGGTGTCCAGTGACTTTTGTGAATCATGGCGATGAAGTTAAACCCCCCTGCCTTCAACAGTAGAGAGAAAACATTTGAGAGATGGAAGGTAGAAATTGAGATGTGGAGTGAGGTAACAGATTTGGCGAAAAATAAAATGGGAATTGCGGTTGCCTTATCGCTCCCTGAGAATGATTCAACAGTGATTCGAGAACAATTAATGGAAGAAATCAAACTTGATGATCTGAAGAAAGATGATGGTTTAAAGACCCTACTTGCATTTATGGAGAAGAAACTAGGAAAAAATGACATGGAAGATAGCTTAGAGAAGTATGAAGAATTCAAAACTGCAGACGAGAACCAGACCAAAAGATTGGTGAATTCATCCATGAATTTGAACAGAAGTACAATCTAATTTTGAAGGAGGGAATGAAATTACCAGAAGAAATCATATGCTCTGAACAACTGAGCAGTGCAAACATCAGTAAACCTGAGAAAATGCTCATTTTGTCAGGCATAAATTTTGAAAAGAAAGATGATCTGTTTGATCAAGCCAAGAAATCTCTTAAGAAATTTAAAGAAGAATTGGCATCAAATGATGATATTGTTGGAGCCACCACTGCTGCACTGAAGTTGGAACCAACATTTTTCACTTCCCAAGAAGAAGCACTTGGCACAGACAACTTTCAGTATCAAAGAGGGCGCAGTTGGCCGCGTGGACGTGGCATTAGAGGCGGTGCAAATTACAGAGGACGAAAAACAGACCGTGGTGGATCTGCAAGGGGCAATGAGTATGTCAAGCCTGTCAACCCAAAGGGGCCTGATGGTAATCCTTTATCATGCCATGGATGTGGCTCTTACCGTCACCTTGTAGGAGCCTGTCCACATTCCTGTGAGAATGCTTTAAAGACCCAGCAGGCACACATTTCTGAGAGTGCAGAAAAGGTGGTACTGTTAACAGGATACAACAGAAGTGAAATAGAGCGTTTAGGTGAAGAAGCAATCAATTGTGCAGTCCTGGATACAGCTTGTACATCCACCGTTTGTGGTACCAGATGGATGCAATGTTTACTTGATGGTTCCCTGAATGGGAAAGAGAAGATGTGACCACAAGTGAGAGTCACAAAGTATTCAAGTTTGGTGGAGGTGAACAGTTGAAGTCCCAAATGTCTTGTCAGCTGTCATGCAGGATTGCTGGCAAGGATATAATCATTGAAGTTGATGTGGCAGACTCAGCTATTCCCATGTTACCGAGTTTAAAGTCATTGAAGAGGGCAAAAGCTAAGTTGAACCTTGAAAGGGATACAGCATAACTGTTTGGGACAGAGTTTCCATTGAATTTTACCACAAGTGGTCACTATGGCCTCCCTCTAGAAAGGTTGGTGTAAAAGTTGATGAGGTATGCAATACTGTTTTGATTGAATTCCAACAGCCTGAGAGAAAGGATGCCATTTTGAAATCGCATAAGCAATTTGCCCATCCATCAATGCCTAGACTTAAGGCTCGCATGGCAGACGCTGGAGTTTGGAAAGACGAGTTCCAAGAGGAGCTGAATGAGATCTATCGTTCTTGCAATACGTGCAAGCTGTATGGAAAGACACCTGCTTGCCCGGTAGTAAGCATGCCAATGGCCACCAGATTCATTGAGAAAGTGGCAATGGCTTTGAAGAGCTGGAAAGGAAAATACATCCTTCACATGACTGACATGTTCACTATGCTTAGTATCCCAGTGTTTCTTTAACAGAAAGACCCCAGAAGAGCTTGTTGAGAATGTCTTAGAGCATTGGATTGGTGCTGGTTGGGGAGTCATGGAGGGAATTTTCTTTGACAATGGCAGAGAGTTTAATAATGATGAAATCCGTGAGGTAGCCAGTCTGCTCAACGTGAGGATTTCTTCGACTCCTGTGGAAAGCCCCTGGAGCAATAGCTTATGTGAAAGAAATCATCAGATTACTAACAGAATGCTTGAAATTCTAGAGGAAGAAAATCCCCATACAAATGAGAAGTTACCCCTTGCTTGGGCAAATGTTGCAAGAGGCCCCCCCATGTTTGTACGTGAAGCGTTATTTGGCTAATTTGGGCGCGTGATTTCATGATTTTGATATTTTCGACTCGTGAATTCGTGATCGAAGACTCTGTCGTGCAGCGTGATTTGCCAAAAATTTGGTCGTTATTTCGTGAAATGGACATTTAAAGCGCGTGATTGCACCTTCAAATTTCACAAAGAAATGCTGTTTTCGGTCATTCTGGAGGATGTTATGTCAAAAATTTTCCGGGGGCAAGCCCCCGGACCCCCATCCTTACTACGTTCCCTGGCAATCTACCCCAAATAAAGATATTTGTCTCCTAGAAAGTCTTGGATAAAAATAGCATTGATCTTACATGAAGAATTTCTGACTTACCTAAAAACAATACATGGTACTACTCAAATTGCCACCGACAAATTAAAAGATGCAGTCTATTTGAACGAAAATCGACTTTTTCTAAGAAGCAAATGATAGGTTACCAGGCTTTAATTTCCACAATACGGCGTTTTTCGATGTTCTAGAAGGCGAATACTCAAAAAAATTTCCGGGGCAAGCCCCTGGACCCCTATTTATCTCATTTCACTCACAGTTTTGGCTCCGAAACTTTAAAATCCATGTTAAAATTACCCTGCTTTCCCTCGTGTGTCTTCGCCAGCTATGTATTTACGTAGAAATATCTATCTGGAGCATTCTTAAATTTCTGCAGCGTGAACGTGAAAGTGCTGTTTTATAGTCCGTGATGGCGTGAAAAACGAAAAATCAACACGTGAATCCGTTATCCAGGGGTACTATGGGGGGGCCTCTTGCAAAGAATTCACTACAAATGTGGAATGGTTTCAGCAGCTATCAACTTGTTTTGGGCAAGAATCCAAATTTGCCCAATATCATGACAGAGAAGCTCCCAGCTCTGTAAGGTGTAACTTCTAGTGAAATCTTGATTACCCATCTAGATGCTTTGTTCTCTGCCCGAAGAGCATTTATGAAGTGTGAAGCTGACGAGAAGATCCGAAGAGCATTACGGCACCAGATAAGGACATCTGAGGAAATTTTCGGACCCGGCGATAGTGTATTCTACAAACGAGATGGGATCAACAAGTGGCTTTGTCCAGGAAAAGTTATCTTTCAAGATGGGAAAGTCGTTTTTGCACGACATGGTGGAACATATGTTCGAGTTTCTACAAACAGGCTTGTCAAAGAAACTCCAAATTCAAGGTCTGGATCTCCTAAGCCTGAAAAAGAGGCTAGAAACCATGTACCGACCAGGGATTCACCACCTAATGAGATCACGGCTGACCCTATCAAAATGGATCATCATCAAATAAGTGAGGTATTAGGTGATCTCACAATGCCCAACCACGGGCTTCATCATCTAATTGAGAATGTGGAGCAGCCAGGGCTACTACAACAGCCACAAGAAACACCCCATGACTTACATGAACCGGTACAAGATCAGATGGCACCTGAACCACAGCAGCAAATTATATTAAAAAGAGATGATCAAATTGAATACAAGGCTCATGAAGATGATCAGTGGACACAGGCATCAATATTAGAAGGGCCGAAAAAGCAAACACTTCAACCAGATATTGGTACAATGTTGAAGACAACACGACATGAATCAGAGAAAGTGTCAATCTGCAAAATTTAAACGACTGGAGGAAGATTGAAGAGGATGTCAACATGGTATTGATTCCAAGAGACAAACATGATGAAGCTGACTGCCTCAAAGCAAAAGAAGCTGAGTTGCAAAAGTTGATCGACTTTGATGTTTACACTGAAGTTGATGATGAAGGTCAACCATGTATTTCAACTACTTGGGTATTAACAGGTAAAGAAGGGCAAATAAAGGCACGCTTAGTCGCACCGGGATTTGGAGAGAGTGAAACTGTTGAAAGAGACTCTCCCACAGTTGCAAAGAGCACCACTAGACTGCTTATGACGACGGCAATGAGCAGAGGCTGGTCAATAAAATCAGCGTTCCTACAAGGCAAAGAAATTCAGCGAAATGTGTTTATCAAGCCTCCAATTGAAGCCAAGCGAGGTCCTGGAAAAGTATGGAAACTCAGGAAGACCCTGTACGAGTTGGTTGATGCAGCACGACAATTTTATGAGAGTGTTCGAGACAAACTAGCAGATCCGTGAATGAAACAGTTAAAGGTTGATTCGTCACTGTTTTACAAAGTTGAAAATGGGGAAATGATTGGTGCCCTCATTACTCATATTGATGATTTTATGCTTTGCGGAAATGAGTCCTTTGATGAGACAATGATGAAACCGCTTATATCACGATTTGTTGCTGGTAAGCAAGAGAGTAGCAATTTTCGATACATTGGCTTTGAAATGAAACAAACAAATAAAGAGGCCACGCTGGATCAAGGGAAATATGTAAATGCCATAGAGGGCATACGAATTGACCCGGGAAGGGCAAAAGAAAAGAATAGTTCACTGACAACAGTGGAACAGACACAATTACGCAGTATTGTTGGCCAATGCAATTGGGTAGCTCAAGGAACTCGCCCAGATCTTGCATATGAGGTTGTTGAATTGAGTTCAAGGTTTAAAGATGGACATGTTTCCGACCTGATAAGAGCAAACAAAAATCTACTCAAGCTCAAACAGCATAGATCATTCATCATGTTTCCAAATCTGGGACGAATCAGAGACTGGAAGATTCTTGTATTCTCTGATGCTGCACATGCAAATATGAGTGATGGTGTTTCTGGTGTTGGATGTCACCTTATTTTATTGGTTGGACGAAACGAAAGAAGCGTTGTCATCGCTTGGTCAAATTAAAAAATTAAGCGTGTTGTCAAGTTCACATTAGCTGCTGAGATGTTGAGCCTGTCTGAAGCATTAGAGCATGCTATTTATCTGAAGCAAATCATTATGGAACTGACAGCCGCAGATAATGCAAGCATTCCTATTGAAGCTCTTGTTGAAAACAGATCTGTTGAAGATGCCATTTATTCAACCAAATCGGTAGATGACAAACGTTTGCGTGTTGATGTTGGCTCAATTAAGGAAATGCTGAATAAGAAAGAAGTAATGAAAGTTCCATGGATTCCTGGAGAAAAGATGATTGCAAATGCCCTTACAAAGTGTGGAGCCTCCAGTTTTGACTTGCTGAGATGTATCCAAGAAGGCCGACTGGCCATCGTTGTTTAAACTCTATATCAACAACTAACTTCATGTGTTGCTTTAATGTTTTGTTCAGTTTTGTTTATATCTCCGCTGGAAAAGAAACAAAAACAAAAAAAGAAACATTATAGTTAATGTGAACGATTGCAATAACATTATGTTCTTCTTTATTGTAGGTTATGCAGGGGGGTTTATTCTACCTAGAAGTTAACTAAAGAACAATAGAGGTATCTGTGATGTTAACACTGAGTTTCATGGGTGTTATGCCCCCTAATGGGCAGATAATTCATGGATTTTAGGATGGTTTTGAACCGATTTTGAGTGGTTTTGGATCGTTTTGAGTGGTTGTGGCTCATTTTGGTTGGTCCATTTTTTAAATAAGTACGGAGAAAGATGGCATTCCCATTGACCAGGCACCACCACACACGAATTAAGGTGCTCCTTTGAAGCCACTCAACCTAGAGAAAGATGTCATTCCCAATTACGAGGCATCATTGAAGAGATAGGATAACAAAACCACTCTTCAATTAAGGCGCTCCTTTCAAGCCATTGAGTCAAGAGAAAGATGGCATTCCCATTTACCAGGCATCGTACAGCCATAGGAGTGTACAACCCCTCATGAATTAGAGCTTCTTTCAAACCACTCAATCAAGAGAACGAATTCATGCTCATTTTTCATGCATCACACTGCCATTGGATGATGCAAGTCGTCTTGAATTTGTCCTCCTTTCAAGCCACTCAACCCAGAGAAAGATATCATAATAAACTTTCTTAAATATGAGCATCCACTGAAGATATACTTGGGTGATGTGACAGTTTTGTATTGGCTCAAGGTGAAGGGAAAGTAAGGCTTCCCACATGTGATGGCTCTGATCCGATGATGTTTTTCTTACAGAAATTATTGCTTGTGCCCAAATTGACAAAGAACTTATTGTCAGTATCCGCAATGGCTCAGATGGGAACAGAAGTTCCTTCTGATAAAGAGAAGTGCACTGTGTTCAAGGATGGTAAGAAAATTACCATTGGACATTGTTTAGATGGCAACCTGTACAGAGTGAACACTCCAGAATTTGCCCAGTTGTCAACAGCATCAAAGTTACCATCCATGAAAGTATGGCATGAGTGACTGGGCCATGACAGTGTTGATCAATTGGAGAAGAAGAATTTTGTTACTGGTATAAAGATTGATGATGGAATTTCTATTGAGAAGAATTGTGAATCGTGTGCCCTAAAGAAAATGCTTACAGTGACATGTGGGAATAATATCGAGCTTGTGCATGAAACCAAATATCTTGGTGTCATGTCATTGACAAAAATTTGAAATGGGGAAGCCAGGCAAAGTTCCTTCGGACGAAAATCTCACATGCCCTTGGGCTTTTGAAATATGCCAAACAATTCGTACAAGAAGAGATGTTAAGGAACATGTATTTAAGTATCGTAGAGCCCCACCTCAGCTATTGTTGCTTAGTATGGGGATGCTGTGGCAATACTAAACTGAATACCTTGCAAAAATTGCAGAACAGAGCTGCAAGAATTGTCACAGGCAGCCCTTTTGATTCATCGGCTGCTCCATTGTTGCAAAGATTAGGATGGCTCTCAGTTGATAGGCTTGTCCATAGGGAAACATCTACCATGGCATATCAATCCCTGAATGGACTTGCACCCGACAACCTACAGTATGTCAGATCTTCTCCTGATTGTCTGATGTTCACAGTTGGGTCTTACAAAACACAAAATGCGATCCAGTTATACCTTGAACCTTATACCTCGAATGAGAACAGCTCATGGTTTAAACTCGTTTGCTTTCTGCGGAGTTGATACATGGAACAAACTCCATTGTGATATCAAGTTAGCTCCTTCCATCCAGTTGTTTAAAGTCAAACTCAAAGCTCATAATTGAAAATATTCAAGGAAAGCTGGTTTTAATTTTCCGCTTTTCTTTTCAAGTTTTTAATAACAGGTGTTTTGTATATTTATAGGATTAGACACTTATTGTTATTAGGTTATTTTTTAGTTGCAGGGTACATTGTAAAACAGTTATTCAAACTGAATTGTATCCCTGGGTAAAGAATTCTAAAATGAAAATAAAATGAAAACAGATACGAGAGCTGTTAGTAAGTCTACAAATTCATTCACTTCTTGGGAAGTGAAGGTTCATTAAAAAGCTGAGAGCCAGAGCGACAAAAACTATAGGAGACATGTTTCAATTGATTCGATGATAACTAAGATACATCTGGTAATAACAAATCTAAATATGACTAATCCATGTTTGTATACAATTTATGAACATTTCAACTCTGGCTAGATTCATCATCAGCAAGGCGAGAGGGCCTATGGAGATCCGAAACAAAAGAGAATCAAAAACCACGTGCGTTCCAATGGGAGAACATGATTGGTAGAAATGTAACAGGAAGCAGTTTAACTAAAATAAACAAATGACAGAGAAAGAACAAGTTGAAAAACATATTAATCAATGAAAGGTGAGAAAAGATTAGAATAAGGCCATTGGAATGAAAGACTGTCGGGAATGGAGGGAAGGTCTATCCCTGAGAATTGAAAGACTTAATTCATAAATAGGAGGGTCAAAAGAATTATCCGTTTTATGTCTCGTTCAATCCTTACCCTGACCATTCCCCCTGGGCATCCTGGGGTCAACAAAATTTTTGTGCACAAATGCTCGGGAGCCAGGAAAACTTTTCTGACAAATGCCTGGGGGGGGTGGGAATTTTGCTTTCAACCTTGCCATTGAAATATGAAAATTATAGTCAGCAATGTTGTTAATTGTTTTAATATTTGGTATTCTGGAGGAACATGAAGGATTTCTGATCCTTTTAACACTTTCTAAAATATTGCTGATTCCAATGACACAATGGAAGATCCACACTAAGAAATGCAATGCAATCTAAATTTGTCAAGCATATGTTTCAGAGAAATATACTGTAACTCACAGGGTAACAACTGGAAAAGAATTGTAACAAAAAATGAAATTCCAAAAGAACAAAACTGAACTACTTATTCAATACCAATAGGCAATTCAAAACAAAGTTCTTGCGACTGCAAGGCTCTTCCTCAATGTCTAGAAGACAATGTACAGTAGCCTAGCAGGGGATACAAGTGTGTGCTTATGAAAGCTGAAAGCACTGTAACGTTCGTTTCATGCTCCTATACAGTATATACTCTCTCTCTCTCTCTCTAAGTGCCTTGTTCTTCCAGGACGTTGGCGGCCATGGTTCTCCATAAGTCTCTGTCTTTTGCAGTTCTAATTATATCCTTTTCATTGATCTTCATCCAATGGCTGAGACTTGAGATGAAAGTGAGCCTCTGTCTTCCTCTGGCTCTTTTTCCTTCAATTTTTCCAGTTATTGCTACATCTTCCAGTTCTTCTTTTCTTAAAACATGCCCTAAAAATTGCAGTTGCCTCTTCCTGATCGTTACGACAAGTTTCCTTCTTGTTCCTGCCTTAGCCAGTACTATACACATTTAAATATCCTGAGGGTTGTCAAATGCCCCGGGGCTGGGAAAAAATTGACCATCAAATGCAGGCTGGGAAATTTTCTTGAGCAAATGCCCGGGGGTGTTCTGGGGGATGGTCAGGGTAGGAATTGAACGAGACATTAGCGAGATAGAAAACTCTTCAAAAGTGGCTTTGTGTCCAAGACATTAGCGAGATAGAAAACTCTTCAAAAGTGGCTTTGTGTCCAATTTTACAAACATGATCTTTGATAGAAGAGGGACTATAAATTCATCAGAAATTCCAAATTTTCAGTCATTTCGTCTGAAGTTCTTACTAAGTTGTCACTTTCAAAAAATAAAAGCTTCAAAGAATAGAGCCACACCCACATAAATTCTAATAAGCCATACCCTTTCTCAGGTGTGCAGTGATAAGACTATTTCAGTAAAAAATTCTCTGCTGGTGTGCACTGGCCATACTCTGCTGTCTGGTCCCTGCCAATGTAATTAGGGGTGCTTTCCTTCTACGTTTTATTGTATTTGTATTATATTGTATCCTGTTTATATCTACTATATTTATCGTAATAACTTATATTGTTAATGCTCTTTAAAGTGGCAAATATAATCCAAATACATTGGTACATGAATGCATATGATCAACATTTTTTGTGCGTATGAAATTAAAGCGCTAGATTCTGGAATGCCCTCCCAATCTCATGTTTCGTTCTTAGATCTCATTGTTTCATTCTTAAATCTTGTTGTTTAAATCTTTTTCAGATCTCATTTTTTCTTTCTTGTGGTGAGGGGGGAATTCTAGAATCGCTCCAATTAAAGTTGCTGCTAATAAACAAGCACAAATTTCCCGCGAATGCGAGAAAGAAGGTCATACCAAATGGCAGTGTCACTGGTTGGTGGAAATCCTTCTTCAGAATGGTTTCAAAATCCAATGAGATTTCACAAAAAATGGCGTCCAATGAAAAGAACACAGCCTTCAATAGAATCTCGCTTTCAATTTGAACTCAGTACGAGAAAGCTTCAAGATGTCTGCTCGAAAGGTGTTGTTGTTGTTGCTGCAATACAATTTTCTCTTTTTTTGGACAGCGCAAACTGTTCAGTTAAAATTGCAATTTAAGGAAAAGTTGCCGCAATTGTGATAACTTCTAGACGCTGCTGCTTTACATAGATAGGTAAGAGCCTTACTGCTGTTCTTGTTTAATGTCTAATGGTCCTATGTGGCCAAAGAATGAGAGGGATTCTAACATGTTATTTTGCCATAATAATGGCGAATCACGACTTACTTCTTGTTTTTCTTTGCACTTAGTAGGGCAATCACTGTATTTTTTTTAAGAAGGAACTTTTTCA
The DNA here is from genome assembly GCA_964019985.1 of Aurelia sp. 4 Dawson et al 2005. Classification (NCBI taxonomy): domain Eukaryota; kingdom Metazoa; phylum Cnidaria; class Scyphozoa; order Semaeostomeae; family Ulmaridae; genus Aurelia; species Aurelia sp. 4 Dawson et al 2005. The sequence continues at coordinate 3,075,420 of OZ026511.1, read as the reverse complement.
AGAAGAATCTTTCACGTTTTCCGCGTTTCTGGTCCCTATTTGCAAAATTTTACTCCCCAAAACTTGTTTTAATGTGGAATTTGCAAAGTTTATCCTTGTGTTGTGAAATTTCCCAAAAAAAATGGAGTCAAACACTTGGACTACTGCACCCCCGTCTAAGTGCCCCGGTGAGAGGTGAGATATTTGCAGGGGTTGCAGTGATTTCTCGGCGGGAAACATTGTGGTTAAATTTTTAACTAGGGAGCCCTAAATTTGTGCCGAGGACGGTAAAATTTATGGCGGGGACATATAGCCACATGAACATGATAATTGTAAGTTGACTGCATCTAGTCTTCCATTTGTGAAAGTGTGCGCAGGCTTAAGTGTAATGGACTCACAATCATACAAGACTTGGCAAACAGTGAATAATAAGTTAACAAAGGCAGTACACTTCAAATTTTAAGGACACTTTAACAGAAACGTTGACAAGCCAACAGTTTTGGGTTACTTTTATCTAGAAAACAAAGTTGTTGAGCGTGTTGTGCGTCAATTGTATCAACAAAAACATCAAGTCATTAAAAATTTTGACTTTGTACGAAGAACAGAAGTTAATTAAGACGTTTCGAGCTTGCCTCTTCATCCAACCAGATGAAAAGTTAAGCTCGAAATGTTGTGATTAATTTTTGTTCTTCGTACAAAGTCAAATTCTTTTGATTACGTGATGTTTTTATTGATACTTTTATCTGGACCTGAAACGTCTTGCCCATATAAGATGGTGCACAAATAGGGACACTTGTTGTTGTGCTCCTGGATGGCTAGTCCAACAGATGGCAGACTATCATGACCTACACAACTGAAAATTGAAACTTGCATCTCCTTTTTGCATCATAGCTCCTGTTTTTCATAAATGCCAGTTTAAAAGGGCATTCATCACTGCTGCGTAGCGGTTACCGTGACCCCTCCTTTCCCTTCTATTTGTATAGGTGACCTGCGTTTCTGTTGCTACACTTTCAGGCACATCAACTTCTTCAAGAACATCCCCATCTGCTAGGTCCATGTCTTGCTGCAATGACTGTTCAAATTTTTCAGCAAGGGATTGAATTGCATTGTAAATCTCTCCTTCCATCCTGTACCTCACTGTGTCTGCATTTTCATTCGATGTAGGGATTTTTCATTTGATAGATAATTTCATCTTCCTCGTCCCACAATACATGTGAAAAGGACATGGAGCCCCCTTTCCTTTTGGGATCCACCTTGTACAACACATTTGGATTGCTTTCTTCGCCTTCATCTTGTATCAAAAAATTGCCTTTAATCTTTTTACGTGGATTCAATTCATCTGCTCGATAGCTCTTTACTAGCTGCAGTATGTTAAATGGACACCCGTCTGAGCCTCTAAAAATGATAAACTCTCCCAACTCAAGAGCAAATTCTTCGTTGTCTTGCAATGTTCTGTCAACTGCCTGACCTCCTTCACTTTGTAGTTATAGTGAATCGTTCCATTGACACTTTCGAGATCCTTTCTTGAACCATGCATGCCTAAGATCGTTGGAGCCGTACCAAATTTTCGTTTGCTAAAGCCTCAAAGAATTCTCATCAGTCTAGACTTTAATGCAGTCGCAGTCTCTCGCAGTGCCACTCTCGCTTCGTTTTCAATATTATCTTTTGATGTCACGTCCATATAGTCCATTACACCATTCTTAGTCGGGATACAAAAACGTGACTTTCTCATCTCCACTCCTCCAAGATTTGCATTCCTGCAGTTGCGAAAGTCTTCAACAGTAAATAAGTCTTCTTTCTTTACGGAAAGAAATCTCCAAAGTAATGCAGTATGGCCAATTTCAAGTCCATCTTGTGGATATGAATATGTTTCTGCACCTCCCCGGTCCTTTTCACTTCTAACTGAGACGCCAGTTTCTCTTGAGTTGACATAAGGAAGCAGAAATGTGAAAGCATCATTTGTAAGATGATGCGCCATTTCAAGGGATCTGATGTTGTTGCCCTGAACGTTTTCTGTGATGTGGCCAAAGAAGCACTCGACTAACCTTGTGGTGATTTTGCAAGTATGTATGTGACGTATTTTTCCATGAGAAACTACGACGTTGGGTCAGAACTGTAATTTTTATTGCTGTCGAGAACATTTCAAAGCAACTAAAGCAAAAAAGGTTTTTGAAGTCATTCCAATGTTTAGACATTACCCCAACATTACCCTCTGAGTAATATGATGCGGGAAACGAGTAACAATAACGTAAAATTGCTTGAACGATTTCCTTTATCAAAATAAAAAGCATCTTAAGAATTTCCTATTTGTTGGCAATCTGAGAGTTTCTTGCAAGCAGGTTCTCATTTAGAAGAAATTATAACTACATACCACGATGTGATGATCTGATCGGATTGGCGTAGTGGGATTTTCTTATATGCTCATCCAACTTTTCACTCTTTTGCATGACGTCATCGAAATGACCTAGTGACACCAGATCCGCATATTGGACATTGTGCCTGCAGTGGGTTCAAGAATAGACATTCGTTGCCATAAACCACCTTAAAGGCCTTTCTTTTCTCAAAGAACGATCTTATTTCCAATCTCCGAAAAACTCAGCGTGACTTTTTCTGAATGCCTAATGCCATTTATTCCAAGGCAACAGTTTTCACAGTATGTTTTCCTTTGTACTCCTTTTCCCCACATTCAGTATTACAGGCTGCTCTGGTGACCATTGTTACCAGGACACTCCCTGTTATAGTCAAGGAGCAATTCTGGACGTAGTCTGCAGCCCAACCTTTTTCCTGAAACGCCACCAATAATTCTTCGAGTGTCTTGGCATTTTTGTCGGAAGCTTGAGATTCATCATTTGTCGTCGAAGATACGACTGGTACAGCATCTTTTTTTAGGGCTGTGACATGCCTTATTCCCATATGGACATGAAGCATGCATGGCTCGTCACCAGCAGACTTCCGGATGTACTCTTCGAATATTTTGTATGACTTCTCTTTCAAATGGGAGTTGAAAGTCCTTTCCCCAAACTTTTGCTCAAAAGTCATCGAGATTGCTTGCTTTGTTTGGATGTCACAAATTTCTTTAACTTCCATAGAAAATTCCATCCATGTGAGGGTACCAGGATAGAAAACAAGTGGGTATTTCGTTGAATCGCCATCTTCTGATACCAACGGCTTATTGTAATTTGCGTAAGCATGCGTAAGTTACGCATCCATTCGTAAGTTACGCATTTTACAACAAAATGCGTAAGATGATGCGTAAGAAGATGCGTAAGATAGCCTCAATGCGTAAGATGATTCGTAAGATAGCTGTTATGCGTAAGATGATGCGTAAGATGAAAATATCGTCATCCGAAAGAGAATATAGCAGATCGGAACAGCAAAAGACATTCGAATGTCATCTACTGGCACAAAATATTTATTGCGTCTCAGCATCTCTCGGGTTTGGATCTGATGGCATTGCGAGTAACTTGTCATCTACTGGCACAAAATGTTCTCAGCGTCTCAGCATCTCTCGGGTTTGGATCTGATGGCATTGCGAGTAACTTCCTTAAAATTGCATTTCCCGTGATTTGTAATTCCATCTGTCATATCTTTAACTTTTCCATATTCTCAGCGTCCTTCCCTGATAGTTGGAAAATAGCCCGTGTGGCCCCTATTTTCAAAGGTGGGAAACCTGATGACCGATCAAATTACAGGGCTATTTCTGTTCTACCGGTCGTGTCAAGGTTCTTCGAAAAGCTTATATATGATCAGTTATACCAGTAGCTAGATAAGCACAAGTACCTAGTGTCTCACCAGTCAGGATTTCGGTCTCTGCTTCGGTTGTGACTTGTCTGCTAAAAGGAACCAGTGATTGGTACATCGACATAGACAACGGAAGGTATACGGCGATGATCTCCATAGATCTCAAGAAAGCATTTGACACGGTTGACCATCAAATACTCTTAGATAAAATACAATCTTATGGAATTACTGGACGTGCACACAAATGGTTCAGTTCTTATCTTGATAATCGGAAGCAGTACTGTAGAGTCAATGGCGCAACTTCTAGCATCGAAAATATTGATATCGGAGTGCCACAGGGATCGTGCCTAGGGCCTCTTCTTTTTCTTCTGTACATAAATGACTTGCCATTTGCTCTAAAGAAGGCTAAGGCTACTATGTATGCCGATGACACAGCCATCTCGTATTCTTCTGATAAAAGTGAGGAACTGGACCTAGTAATCAACGAGGAGCTTTCATGCATTGAAAGGTGGCTACAGGGCAATAAGCTTTCCCTTAATGTTGTTAAAACCCAAGCTATGATAATTGGCTCTAAGCCAAAAATCAAAAATCTAAATAATCCTAGCACTCTCCCTTCTTTCAGGGTAGGGGGCGAGGAAATCGACTTAATAAATGAAACAAAATACCTCGGAGTCGAGATTGATAATTGCCTTACCTGGGAAAGTCACATTTGTGCGGTCCAAAAGAAGATCTCCAGAGCAATTGGTCTATTGAAGTATGCGCGAAATTTTGTTCAAACTGATACTTTGATAAATTTATATAGAAGCATCATAGAGCCACATTTCAGCTACTGTTGCTCCGTATGGGACTCTTGTGGTGCTTCAAAGCTAGACGTGCTTCAAAAATTACAGAATAAAGCCGCCAGAATAGTAACAAATAGCTCTTTTGATGCATCTGCAGCTCCTTTGCTCCAGAGACTTGGTTGGCCATCTGTACAAAAGCTGATATATAAAGAAACAGGTTTTTTATGGTTTACAAATCTCTCAACTCTCTTGCACCTCAATATCTCAGTGATCTTTTCGTGAGATCATCCGGGGTACATCCAAGAGAGTTGAGAAACTCAAAAACTGACCTTGCAATACCCATGTTAAGAACTGGCAATGGCCAGAAATCCTTTGCGTATCGCGGGGCCAGTCTCTGGAACAGTCTTGATTTGGAAACAAAGATGGCTCCCTCAATCAATGCCTTCAAGTCCAAACTCAAGGAAAAATAATCATATACATTATTTTTTATTTTTATTGTAAATTTTGTATTATATAACTCTTTATTTTGTAAATAGTTTTTGCAGGGCCAATTGTAAAACAGTATATAGACTGAATTGTACCCTGGGTAAATAATTTTAAAATGAAATAAAAATGAAAAATTGCCAGTCGAATTAAGCGGCTTCTTTTCACAATTGTGCTTATCAGGTTTCGGAGAAAAATGCTAATAAGCCATCTTTTCAGTATATGTTAACTTCAGTGCTCTGTTATTTTTACCGCTCTTCACGATGCAATCTTGATTGCCTGTCAGGCACAACGAACGCCAATTTAGGCCTTCCACCCATTTTCGCAAACGTTAGACCTATGTTATATCTAAAACTTTGAGAATCTGATGCCTTCACGTGCAAAGCGATATTGAATTTGATAGGCTAACTCCGGGAGGCAACTATGTAGAGGATCGCTATTTGTCCTATTTAACCTGACTCGATGCCCTTGAAGCAAATACCAAAGACAAGATAGACGCGAACAGTAAGGGACATAAACAAAATACGATACAGAGTAGATTTTCAACCAGTGGCGTAACGGAAGCAGCCGGGGCCCTTAGGGATTTTTCAGCTCGGGGCCCCCAGTTATAAACATGAGCAAAGAACATAGATACAAACAATAATAAGCTATGTCCAATTTAAATTTGAAAAATGCACTTGCAAGTCATGGGATTTCGTCCCGTTCACATCGTTTCTAAACGTTTATTGGAATAAATTGCTCAAATCTGCCACTATGAATCTATGATGAAATTCGTAATTAAAACAAAAAGCAGCTTGAGGATCACGAACTAGTTGAAGGCTTAAAAACAGTTAACGTATCGTTTTTCAGCTCAATGTACATAGCGCAGAAAACAATGCTCTGGAACTGGAAGCCCCGTGCCAATTTAAATTCAGATGCTGATTTTTTTCTGTCTGCGTGCATTTACAGAAGCAAAGTTTTGGATTAGTTTCTGTTTGTCCATATCCTTAGCCTCAGCATTATCAATCGAAAGAATGGCTAATCCATCCAGTCTTTCCTGCGGAATTTTTATCTCAGATATGTTTTTATCAATTTGAGCTTTGAGAACGACCTCTCTACCGTTGCAACTGTAACAGGAATCGTGACAAACAAGGTGAGCAGCTTATGCAACTCTGAGAATGATGAGCTGACGTGGCTTTCCAACATCAACCGAATGACATCGGAAACCGTGTCTCTCTAAGAAATTTCACCTCTGAATAGACCTTTTAGCTATTCTGAAAAAGAATGTGGATCGAACGATATTTCATTACATTTTATAGAATTTTCGAATGTGCACAATTGCGATCGAAGCTCTAACGCCATTCAATCGAACCTCGCGTATAAAAATGTATAAAAATATTGCTCGATCCAGGCCCTTTCGCAGAATAGCTAAAAGGTCTATTCATCGACAAATGACCTCAGCTCACAATCTAGATCTTCCGAAAAATCCTTTGGATACTGCTTTTGGATGAGCTTTGTTCCTTTTTTCAACTGATCTTCATCTGATTTTGACATCCTCTGTGGATACAAGATATTAAAAGTAGATGTTACCATATTTTGCCCCTCGAATCTCTCTGTTAGTTGCATCAAGGCAGTATCGACGGTCTTGTAAAATACGTGGGCTCTAAATGCCTTTTCTGGATCGGTTAACCTTCATCAATAGATACCTCATCAACTGCGCGCCTAATTCTGCGAGATCTCTTTTGCTGAAACTGAAGAGAGGAGCTCCAAGATTCTGCAAGAGCAGTTGCTGCTAGCAACACTGAATCCCATGACCTTCGAAGGATGCGTAATTCTGAGATTGAACTTGAATTAGAATTTGTATGGTAGGAAGTAATATTGTTATTGTAATAATATGTATATATATCAATAAAAAAAGCGATTGAACTTTGCTATAATCTCGAAGCAGCGGATAGATCACATTTTGGTGATTGTAGCTCATTCGATGTGGAATTTATTGCTTTCAATATTCTCTCCCAAATAACGATGAACAAAGCGAATTCAAACCTATACATCTGCAGTTTCAAACTTCTTGCAGTGTCTCTCTCTTGTCTGTTTTTTTGAGGTCAAAGACAATTTTGTTAAAAGTCGCATTATATGTGGATATCTATCCCGAATGGCTCGCACTGCATCAATTCGCGAACTCCATCGCGTAACACAAAGTCTTTTCAATGTTAAAGATCCTTGCAGAGATTCCAGTTTGAGGTCATCATTCATTCATCATTATTATCTTTTATACACGATACCCCTTCAGTTAAGAACCTAATACAATGCTAGTAATATCTATGATAAAATTTAAAAAAATGGACTGTTCTTACAGAGGGTCGTGTTTCAGTGTTTTGTTCTCAGCATTCTCAGCTCGTCAGGTGCGCTTTTAGTTCTTTTTTGAAGCGCCCTAGTGTTTGGATTTCTCTAATATTAGCTGGGATATCATTCCAAGCTTTTAAGGCAGGGTAGTAAAATCCTGTTTTGGCATGTTCAATCTTAAGCCTTGGGATCTGGAGATCCTTGCAATTCCTTGTTTCATAATTTGAATACGCGGATCTATATTGGTACTTGTCCCAAAGGCTTTCTGGGCTCAGCTTTTTCAGAATCGCACCTATTTAGCGAGGAGCCAAAGAAATGAAATACTTCTTTAATAACACCAAAATACTTTTCATTCTCTGTGACAGAATTTACTGCATCGTTAATAACTAAATTCAAATTATAGCATCCGCAATGAACGAATGGTACTGGCGCTTCGACTAACTTTTTAACAAGGGCCTGCTCAGCTGCGTGAATTCCACTCATGACGCTTGCGCCATCGTATTCTTGACCTTGCAGTTTATTGAAATCAATACCGAGATCCGGTATAAATTTCTCGGCTTTTGATGCTATTCTTGCAGCATTTGGGTCGGTTACTTTAATAAATCCTAAAAAGCTCTCAACTACAGTGCATTCTTCCCCTGTAACATTTACCCATCGCACAATGACGCTCAGCTGATCAACCCTTGTAACATCACTGGTAGAATCAAGTATCAATGACCACAATGGAGCTCCGTTGATCTTTTGCACCAAGGAGGACGTTACTGACTTCGCAAGTAGTTGAATCAGCTCATTCTGGATTTTTGCGCTTAAATATTTTGTAGCTCTTGTTGGCAGAGTTTCATCAGCAAGAGTTTCATCGTATTGTGCCATTAACACAACCAATCCCAAAAAGTTCCCACCTTCACAAATGTTGTCAGAGACATGCTCGTGATGCCCACGAAATGCTAAGTTTAATGTTGCTAGAGTTAAAACTATCGAAATTAGGCGATGAAGATCTTTCACCCAGAACGAAGAGTTTCGCCTGATTTTCTTTTCATTTTCTTCATCTGAAACCTTTCCTGATTTCCATTTCATGTACAAGGCTGATGCCTCTATGTGCTTGTTAGATTTCTCATGACGCTTAATTTTATCCAGTATGTTATGACCAGATTCGTGAACGCCATTTACCCTGCCCCGTTGGACGTTACAATTAGGGACCTTTAGCAACTAGGACGGTGACTGCAACGACAACGCAAATGTGCCCTTTATTTCCGAACTTCTGCTTGAAAAGACTCTTTGTTGTCCGTTCGAATTTGCTTCCCTTGAGAGTATGTGAAGTTGTCTTTTCAATTGCACAACTTGGAAATCCTATTTCTAACGTGCTGCTCTTCAGATCTGGATCTTCAAAGTGAAACTCAGTCATTTTAAATTTTGATTATCAAGGAAACACAGCGTTCCGAAGTATTTAAATGAAGAAGAAGGAGATTTTGTCTCGTCTTATTTTAGAACTTCCGAGGGTAATGTGGGAAACTATACTCCGTTTGTATCATACAAGATGACGTTCTGGCTGGTGTTGCCGTCCTGGCTGCTAAAGGTCCCTATTATGAGTTATGAGCAGTCCGATCAGCAGACAGCCAACAAACTTCGCAATATGGCTTTTTCAATTCCAAGGAGTAACAAAGCCACGGTCTAGGAACTTTTATTCATTCTATGTACTTGTTGTAGTACCTGGAACTAAAATTAGAACATGCATTTCCTCTTTCATCAACGATCTCAAAACTGCCTGCATGGTCTGGTCTGCAAGGCCCGTGTTGAATGATATTCCTCTTCAATGACTCATTTTCAATATCTTCTACAAAATGGCCCCGATCAGTGGGAAAATTTCTGCCAAGATCAAACTCAGGTCTAGCTTCGGATGCACTGTCTTCATGGTATAGTTTTGCAGGATTTCTCCCACTTTCAATCTCAACAAGGTCATCGACTACCATGGCTTCAGAAGTATTGGAATATTCTTCGCCAGTCGATGTTGCACCTTTATGAAACTCGTCTGATTGAGACTCTGAAGAGACAGGGGCCCCCTCCTCTGGAACAGTTTCCTCTGGCTTCTTCTGAAAAAAAGTCAAAATTGGCCGAGTATTAGATTTTGCAGCTTCTGCTTTTCTTTTTTTTTCTGATCCTTTCTTATGACATACTTCATAGAACGGAGACAACAACAGCTGTTCTTGGAGTTAAGATATCTCTCGGTACTAGTACTTACAACAAGGTATAAACTCACACGTCGAACAATACACTCTGCTGTTCGAGTGAGATCTCCTCAACTAGTTAATCATGCAAAAAAGATTTTAGCTCTTAACTCTTATTAATCTATATATTACTCTAATGGCACCACACTGCAGGAAATTACTGTTTCTCACATATTTTACACAAGAAAATCTAAGAAGGCAAAGGAAATTAACGGCTAGTTGGGAAGTAATTGACATTTTAATGTTTACTGAAATAGTAATAAAGCTAAGAGTTATTCAACATATTTACAATTCATGAGATTTCATTCAGGCTTGGGGCCCCTAAACTCGTCTATCACATCCAGAATACCAGTTTTAAAGAAAAATAACAAAGAACAATTTTTTCTCGGGGTCCCTTAGGGTCGGGGGCCCTTAGTTTTTTTAACTAAAGACTCTTTTTACAAACCAGTTAAGGATGCCTAGAATGCAATCAGTTAAAAACTGCTGATGCATTCCTGTGCCTCTGCATCACTGCAACGCCACGGTGGCAAGCACTTTTTGGCACATATGCAAAAAAAACATTTAAGTTTGATCATTCATGGTTTGTTTCCAGTTTGACTACAGGTGCTAATTATGTACAGTGGCCAGTAATTAGGGGTAGGGGTATGGTTAGGGGTACAGTGGCCAGTTAATTATGTTGCATTTGCCAATACACAAATTGAGGTTGTTGGCTTTGCTGTTTATTGAAAACTTTTCTGTTGCTGGGAAAATGTTATTGGTGCAGTGTGTCAAAGTACTGTACATTCGTTTCCAGCACTTCTGCAAACACTGGATTCACGCTTAAAGATAAATGATGAATTGGCGCATTTAGTTTGAAAATACCGGATGAGCCAGAAAAAGTTGACGCTTTTAAAAACTCTTAGCACCAAGAGTACCTCACACTTTTGAATTGTTCAATTTCCAGTTAAAATCCGAAAGATCAAAGTATTTTTGCGATTTTTCTCCGTGTCTTACCAGTACTAGGAGCATCAGTAAATTTTAGTTTTTAAGAATTTCGTGGTTGCAAGATGATTGAAAAATGGCATGAAAATTGATGAAATTGCAAGGACCCTCCTTAGACTTGTAACGATGAGTCCCTTGTATCCATGAGGTAAACCTTGCTCAAGAGGGACTCATGATGAAACAGTGAAAAACTTGGCCCTATTGTCTTCAATCATCAATGGAAATTCTGTCACAATTCACATTTACACCGTAACAATATAATTCACAAGTCTCACAATCTGATTGGTACATTCGGAATCGCGAAGTTTGGGCCTAAATAAGGCTAGGTTTTTCAGAGTAATATTATGAGTCTCTGTTGACTGAAGCGCCAAAGTCAAAGATCAGAGGAAAACGAGAGACTCATCGTCATAAGTCTAGACTCTCCTTACACCTCTCTAAAGAGTTATATGACATCAGTTTTCGAACAAATACTAAAGATTTACAGTCCCATGGCAATAAATGTGCAGTGGATATCTCTCATCCATGAACAATTGCTTTTTCTTTATTGATCTGTGCAAGGAGTCCTTTACAATTTAATCAACATTTTAGGCTATTCTCCATGGCTTTTGCCTATGCTTGGAATAATTCAAAATCTATGAAGTACAATTATTCTTGTTGCTATTAATTTCATGGCTCACCCGCTAGAACAAGAGATGGCCAGCTGCCATCATTTGTGCCAATCCTGTTTGCATTGGTAATTTGCAAGCTTCATCCTTCGACTGTTTTAAGCTTTGTCATGTACCGGCATTCTTTGTAAACGGTTAATTGGCACCTTTGATCAATATCATTGCTTTGATAGTCAGGGAGCAGCGTTTTTGTAACGCTAATGGCTTCTTCTTGACTCACCCTGTAGAGAAAATAACAGCAGCAGCCTAAAAACGCTTGTTTATAAAAGGAAATCCATAAAACAGTTGCAAACTGATATGCACCTTGAAAACCCTTTTTGTTTGGGAATAAAAGCATTCTCTCTGAAGAAAACTGGAAGTTTGCAATTTTTTGTTTCGGCTCGTACTTTTGAATTTCCAACTCACAACATTCGTTTAACTTACAAGTCGCAACTCACAAATTAAGTGCAAGTAGGGCAAGACGGGGTAAAGTGAACTATTACGTAGGTTTCCGTGAAACTAAATTTTTATTACGGTAAATATATCAAATCTGCTTGCGTTAAAGTGACATTTTGGCCTCCGCTGAAATATTGATACATGTTTTTAATTTTTAATGATTGGCATTTCCACGCATCAGCGTGTTTTTAGCAAGCAGTTGGGTAGTTCACTTTACTCCGTAAAACGTGGTAAAGTGAACTAGAACAGTGATAGTCAAAACTCGGTTGTTTTCTCGACTTTAAACTGTTTTGGAGATAAATCTATGTATTTCTAACTAGAACATCAATCAGACAGGGCCGAGTGAAGATATTTGATGCCCCAGGAGACATTCTATTCATACTATGACGCAAAAGTGAAGAAGACATTCCGATCCTTGTTGATGTTTTATCATGTACTGTAACCTTTGCCATTTTGTGACTACAACATTTTGCCAGAGTCCTGCTTTGCTCATATTTTCACACACGATGCTCAAATGAATGGTCAGCCTGGTAAAAACTAGCAGAGAACTACATGTATTTTCATACTTATGAAACTCAACCCTCGGATCGTGAAAAAATTAAGAAACTCCAGTACTGTGAAAACATTAAAGAAACGATTTATTTTGAAAAAAAGAAATCCTTAACGTCTTTTACATATTTTACTTTCTTTCACCTGTTACCTTCATCATATTTCTCGACAGAGATGGCGACAGAGATAGAATTCTAGGAGGGGGGGGGGCAAATACTGTCAGAGTGCCGACAGCGATTGAAGCAAAAAATTGTTGAGGACCACGCCTTTCAGGTTCGCTTAAAATACAACCACATTCTCTGAAAAAATAACATGAAAGTTATGGAAGTGCTGACAGTGGATAGGAGTTTTCAGAAATTCAAGTGCCAGTGGCGCTCAATGAAATTGCAGGGGGCTACTGCCCCCAAGCACCCCCGCTGGTGGCGTCATTACTGTTTCTCAGCGTGTACTTGAGTGATGTCGAAACTTCGGAAAGGCTTCAAGTAACGTCGTTTTGAAAAATTCACAAGGGCTCAATTATAAGTGAACATGAAGCTTGCATGTAACCTTAAAGAATCTCCAATCATGAACATAGACTACATGACAAAGTCATTTCATCATTCGCCCCATTTCCCCTCAATCAATGTTGAAAACTCAGAGAACCCCTTTGACACATCACCAACATTGAATTCTGAATTTGTCCAAACTATCTTGACCATGATTGTCGTAAGAAACTCTCCCCCATGATACCCCTTTGCGGACATTAAGATTCTTTTCAGTCCCATATCAAAACCTGAAATTGAATCAATTCTATGAATACGAAATTTTACACAGAGAGGGGACTCTTTAAATGACAAATTCCCATTAGATCAGTTGCTATTAGTTCTGAAGTGCTAACTTTTAGTGCTGAAACATAATTCTTTGCAAACCTGACAAAGACCCCTTTCATATTCATATTACGTTGAAATACGCAGAAATTGATTTGAGTTGAGAAAATCTGAGGAAGGCTACCCTTTCTCACATGAAGCAAGCTTGGATCGCATCAAAACTCCAGTTTCCTGCATGCAATGCAGGTAGTTCACTTTACCTCGGTCAAAGTAAAATATCGACTGAACGGTAGGCCTTTCAAAAAGCCATGCTAGCGGACTAAGAAGTCTTTGTTGGTTATCTTTTTTGTGGAAAAAGGAGCCACATGGTGTGATATTTTAATCGATTAAAAAATCTCCGAAATTGATTTCTCTTTGGAGTCAAAAATCAAGACCAAAAAAGAAGGGCTGAGCTTAAAAAACCGCAATTTTCCAAAGTTGTTTTCATTACCTCGGATTCGGGAATTTTTTGCAACAACAAAGATAACCCTTGAGCAAAAATTGTTTGATTTTCTATCAGCATACCGGGTGAGTAAAAAAAAGTTTAGGCATTTGGAGGGCTACGGAATAAAAAGTATGTGACCGATGCTCAAAAAAAGTTTAGGCATTTGGAGGGCTACGGAATAAAAAGTATGTGACCGATGCTCAAAAAAAGTTTAGGCATTTGGAGGGCTACGGAATAAAAAGTATGTGACCGATGCTCAAAAAAAGTTTAGGCATTTGGAGGGCTGCGGAATAAAAAGTATGTGACCGATGCTCAAAAAAAGTTTAGGCATTTGGAGGGCTACGGAATAAAAAGTATGTGGCCGATGCTCAAAAAAAGTTTAGGCATTTGGAGGGCTGCGGAATAAAAAGTATGTGACCGATGCTCAAAAAAAGTTTAGGCATTTGGAGGGCTACGGAATAAAAAGTATGTGGCCGATGCTCAAAAAAAGTTTAGGCATTTGGAGGGCTGCGGAATAAAAAGTATGTGACCGATGCTCAAAAAAAGTTTAGGCATTTGGAGGGCTGCGGAATAAAAAGTATGTGACCGATGCTCAAAAAAAGTTTAGGCATTTGGAGGGCTACGGAATAAAAAGTATGTGACCGATGCTCAAAAAAAGTTTAGGCATTTGGAGGGCTACGGAATAAAAAGTATGTGACCGATGCTCAAAAAAAGTTTAGGCATTTGGAGGGCTGCGGAATAAAAAGTATGTGACCGATGCTCAAAAAAAGTTTAGGCATTTGGAGGGCTGCGGAATAAAAAGTATGTGGCCGATGCTCAAAAAAAGTTTAGGCATTTGGAGGGCTACGGAATAAAAAGTATGTGACCGATGCTCAAAAAAAGTTTAGGCATTTGGAGGGCTACGGAATAAAAAGTATGTGACCGATGCTCAAAAAAAGTTTAGGCATTTGGAGGGCTACGGAATAAAAAGTATGTGACCGATGCTCAAAAAAAGTTTAGGCATTTGGAGGGCTACGGAATAAAAAGTATGTGACCGATGCTCAAAAAAAGTTTAGGCATTTGGAGGGCTGCGGAATAAAAAGTATGTGACCGATGCTCAAAAAAAGTTTAGGCATTTGGAGGGCTACGGAATAAAAAGTATGTGACCGATGCTCAAAAAAATTTTAGGCATTTGGAGGGCTACGGAATAAAAAGTATGTGACCGATGCTCAAAAAAAGTTTAGGCATTTGGAGGGCTACGGAATAAAAAGTATGTGACCGATGCTCAAAAAAAGTTTAGGCATTTGGAGGGCTACGGAATAAAAAGTATGTGACCGATGCTCAAAAAAAGTTTAGGCATTTGGAGGGCTGCGGAATAAAAAGTATGTGACCGATGCTCAAAAAAATTTTAGGCATTTGGAGGGCTGCGGAATAAAAAGTATGTGACCGATGCTCAAAAAAAGTTTAGGCATTTGGAGGGCTGCGGAATAAAAAGTATGTGACCGATGCTCAAAAAAATTTTAGGCATTTGGAGGGCTACGGAATAAAAAGTATGTGACCGATGCTCAAAAAAAGTTTAGGCATTTGGAGGGCTACGGAATAAAAAGTATGTGACCGATGCTCAAAAAAAGTTTAGGCATTTGGAGGGCTACGGAATAAAAAGTATGTGACCGATGCTCAAAAAAAGTTTAGGCATTTGGAGGGCTGCGGAATAAAAAGTATGTGACCGATGCTCAAAAAAAGTTTAGGCATTTGGAGGGCTACGGAATAAAAAGTATGTGACCGATGCTCAAAAAAAGTTTAGGCATTTGGAGGGCTGCGGAATAAAAAGTATGTGACCGATGCTCAAAAAAATTTTAGGCATTTGGAGGGCTACGGAATAAAAAGTATGTGACCGATGCTCAAAAAAAGTTTAGGCATTTGGAGGGCTACGGAATAAAAAGTATGTGACCGATGCTCAAAAAAAGTTTAGGCATTTGGAGGGCTACGGAATAAAAAGTATGTGACCGATGCTCAAAAAAAGTTTAGGCATTTGGAGGGCTGCGGAATAAAAAGTATGTGACCGATGCTCAAAAAAAGTTTAGGCATTTGGAGGGCTACGGAATAAAAAGTATGTGACCGATGCTCAAAAAAAGTTTAGGCATTTGGAGGGCTGCGGAATAAAAAGTATGTGACCGATGCTCAAAAAAATTTTAGGCATTTTGAGGGCTACGGAATAAAAAGTATGTGACCGATGCTCAAAAAAAGTTTAGGCATTTGGAGGGCTACGGAATAAAAAGTATGTGACCGATGCTCAAAAAAAGTTTAGGCATTTGGAGGGCTACGGAATAAAAAGTATGTGACCGATGCTCAAAAAAAGTTTAGGCATTTGGAGGGCTACGGAATAAAAAGTATGTGACCGATGCTCAAAAAAAGTTTAGGCATTTGGAGGGCTACGGAATAAAAAGTATGTGACCGATGCTCAAAAAAAGTTTAGGCATTTGGAGGGCTACGGAATAAAAAGTATGTGACCGATGCTCAAAAAAAGTTTAGGCATTTGGAGGGCTACGGAATAAAAAGTATGTGACCGATGCTCAAAAAAAGTTTAGGCATTTGGAGGGCTGCGGAATAAAAAGTATGTGACCGATGCTCAAAAAAAGTTTAGGCATTTGGAGGGCTACGGAATAAAAAGTATGTGACCGATGCTCAAAAAAAGTTTAGGCATTTGGAGGGCTACGGAATAAAAAGTATGTGACCGATGCTCAAAAAAAGTTTAGGCATTTGGAGGGCTACGGAATAAAAAGTATGTGACCGATGCTCAAAAAAAGTTTAGGCATTTGGAGGGCTACGGAATAAAAAGTATGTGACCGATGCTCAAAAAAAGTGTAGGTATTTGGAGGGCTGCGGAATAAAAAGTATGTGACCGATGCTCAAAAAAAGTTTAGGCATTTGGAGGGCTGCGGAATAAAAAGTATGTGACCGATGCTCAAAAAAAGTTTAGGCATTTTGAGGGCTACGGAATAAAAAGTATGACCGATGCTCAAAACTAAAGTGTTAATCCGTCACTCAAAGGCTAACTTAGATGATAAAATTTTGTTTGGTAAAATCAAACATCTTTAAGACCCAAAAATAATCAAAATACTTGTATGGGGTTTGTATGGGAATCGAGAATCCCATATTCCATTGTCTTTGATTTATGTGGCAAACAAGTTTACATTGCCAGTTTGAGATGCTGAATTCGAAATTCAGTAGAACGTAAATCATGGACCAGAATGGAATGTGGAATTGTTGTTCCCAAACATGCCCTTTACCAGCATTTTCCTAATTTCTGGGTCTGTAAGATGACGGATCCTACCAAACAAACTTTTCTCATACCTTTGACTGATAGATGAACATTTCAGTTTTGAATATCGGTCACATACTTTTATTGCACAGCCCTTCAAACGCCTAAACTTTTTTTGACTCACTCGTTATATAATCAAGCCTCCGTCATAAATTGTGTTTTATCATGGCGTTTCTACGTTCGGAGCGAAGCGTGAATGTTTTGAGTAGTTCATTTTAACCCGTAGCTCACTTTACCCCTCCTACCCTACTGTACAACTGGTAACTCGCACAATAAGTACAACCTGCAACACACAAAATGTAGTGCAGTTTGCAATTTACCACGTGCACCTTACCATTTCACAGGACACACAAGAAGTGGAAGAAAGCTGCTACTGTAGGAAGCAAATATGGTATCTCTCAAAAGAAAAAGAGGTTGTTGTTGCAATGTCTGCCCTCGTTGTTGTTCGGAGCCACGGTCTGATACGTAGATTTGTTGGTGGAAGATACAATATTATGCAGTGCTTTGTGCATGTTTCATTGCTGAGCTTTTTTCCTATTTCACTCTTGTGTTACAATACAGCATCTCTTTGATTTCAGATGATGGATTCTTTCACCGCAATGAAGACTTTTGAGTTAACAAATAATATTGAAACAATTCAGAGTGTTGATGAGATTTACAAATATAGCAAAGAAGAACAGCAGTCAATTTTACAAAGAAAACCATGGACCAAAGAGTGTGATTTTAAGTTTTTTTTGTCCTATTTACATGCTGGGTTTCTCAAAAAATTTGTTCGACGTTTGATTAAATATTGAAAGGTAACGACAGAATTAAACAGGCACAAAGGCATGAACAGGCACAAAGGAAGATACGCCTGTTTCTAAGATCATAGAATAATTGCAAATCGGTTGAAAATTCACTGAGCTGCGAGCTTTCAAAGGTAAAACATATGCTATAGCTGAAACCAGAGACCCTCAGATTACTTGTAATGCAAAAAGCTCGAAGTCGGAGGTTAAAGAAGCTTATCCAATGGCATACCTCTCGTTGATATCAGAGCAAACCAGATAGGACTTCTAAAGTAAATTAATTCTTGCAATCATTCTCAAAATTTCCTTTGAGAATTTGCATAAGTCCAAAAACAGTGGTTCAAACATAATCGACGAGTCACCGAATCTGTTTCCTCAAAGTATCCATATGCTTGACAGTTAGGTTATTGAAAACCTGTTTGAATCCTATTTGGTTCGCCCCGAAACAATTTAGAACTAACAGAAACATTGGCCTATGGGACTTTTACCAAAAATGCCATTTCGAGGCCTCTGGTTTCAGCTTTGGGACAAACTTGAACTTCAAAAACTTGCAAGATTCTTGTGTCTAAAATTAATTCAAAATCGTAGGAAAAGGTTGACTTGACCAAGGGTCCATTCAACGTATCGTTATTTTTTAGTATTTAATCAAACATCGAACAATTTTTTGAGACATCCTGCAGACAAAAGTGGTGTACTGATATGGTAGCCGTCTTTTATATGTATACGTTAGTGAACTAACATTCACGTTTCCGCTAATATTCTTAGCTCAAACATGTTCAGTACCTGTCAAAGAAACTATAATAATCAGGTATTCCACCAGATGAAAGTGGATAATTTGCACAGAATTACAACAGCTAACAGTTCATGTATCAGGAACTGACCGGGGTGTAGACCAGAATTTCAAATCTTTGTGTAAAATTTGAGAAATGTATGTGATACTCTGAAATGTGTTTTTTTTTCAGAAAATTGATTACTTTCCTAAGACCAAGTATTGCACACAGTATTAAATTTTGTTGTTTTGTAGCCCTCATTATTTCAAGAATATCAAGGTATCTGCTTTAGCACTTTTAAAGATGGTAAGTCATGTTTCATGTATTGTATGCTCAAACTGTTATTTTCATCACGGTTATTGTATCACGGTTTTTGCACAGTGGTAGATGATGTTCATAAGATGAACCGAATTCACGAAAGGGCATAACGTATCGCATGCGAAGATTGTGAGAATGATTTTGTTTCTTCTAGAACAATCTAAATGAGTGCCAATCCATGTGCAAAACATACAGTTGCTCATGACTGGAAATTTGTAAAACAAATGCAGTCTGAATCCACCATTCATGAAGGACATTTTCACAGAACGAAATATTAGCTACAGTCTGAGGCATGGCGATGACGCTCAACTGCCAAAAGTACGAACAATTTCCTTTGGAATTTAGTCCATTACTTACCTTGGAAAAAACTTAGGCAACATTTACCGCAAGAAATAAAGCAATCAAGCAGCTTCCCTATTTTCAAAAGAAAAATTAGATGTTGAAATACTACTGATGTAGACTGTAACTATCGGATCTGCAAAGTATACCGGGTGTCCCATAAAAAGTTTCCCTATTTGAACTGTTATTTTCATAAAAGTGTGTTTTATTTGATAAAGATTTTAAAAGAAATCTGTCATACAATGCTCAACTTAGATTTGACTATTCATTTCTGTATCTGCGCGCATTGATTTTCTATGATTATTTTCTTGAAAATCAGAATACCTGAAATGCTCAAGAAAGAGCTAAAATCGGTTGATCGATAGAATCGTTGAACCTCCACCTAAAAATCCACGGAAATTCTGTTTTTTTTAAACTAATTTCCAACAGTACAGAACTTGAACTCCATAAAGGGGCCCAAGAAAAATCATATTTGTCTGTTTTGTCCGTAAAAAGCACGATTATGCTTGATGCTCGAAGAAAAAGTATAGTACACAACCCAAGGTCCTGTGGTCCGCACTTTAGCGTATTGCCGACTTTGAATACCAATCTAAGAAATGGACAAGCGGTTGTATGCCTTCACACCTATGGTGTAAAGTATGGAAGGAATGGAACATGTCTCCATCGCTAGATTTCCCACCTTTTCAAGGACTTTTCCAGCATACGATTTTCGAAAAATCCATACTTTGGAAGTCTTTTGATGAGCAAAAAAATTGCGTAAAATAATATGGATCTAAGTGAGCCTTAAAGCAAGAGATTGCCGTTTACATCGCTCAAAACGAGGCACTGGTCGTTGTTCTGGAAATGTTCAAACCGAGAAAGTTTTCTTTGGGACACCCGGTAATTCCTAAAAGTTTGGTTCCGAACGAGTTAGACTTTTAACTCTGATTAGTCTTGTAATAAAGAATAATGGTTTTATTGTAAATCATTTATATTGTAAAGTAGTAGGCCGTAATTAGTTGTAATGTAGCTATTTCATTTCTTAGTCTACTGTCAGTAGATATTTGATAATAATAATCTTAATAATTATAATGTTTTATTTGCTTCTCGTGATTGGGGGGTGGCGGGATCTCCTTATGATTGGCATTATGTTTCTTGAACTTTGATGTTCTTAAAGTTTACCATATGACCATAAAATGGGATATTGATTTTGCTCGCAATCTCAGTTTTTCAGTAAGTTTTATTGAATAGAAAAAAGATTGAATCAGATATACTGTAAGTAAAAGTGTGTTATTATGTTGAAGTCGGCCTCACCATTCTTCTGTAATGAATGTTGTATCCAAGACCCCTCTTCTCTAAATCTTTATTTTGTATCTGATGGTAGTATTAGGATAGACTGAAAAAGCCAAGCTTATCATACAGTGTCTTGATGCTTCCTTTCGATGTGACAATGCCTCTTGATTCTGGAAGCGTGGAGTTACAGTGAGTTGGCAACTCTTCTCACTCCATGTTGCAGGTTTGACAGAGTGGGGATTCGAGCCACCAACCATAAGACTGGAAATAAATGCGGTACCACTTGGCCATTCTGCATAAAGAATCCTGAAATAAGCATAGAATTTAAATGATTTGCCTTTAATGTATAACATTCTGAAGAATAATGAACACACCCGTTTCTTGTCAAAGAATGGAAACGAAACATGAATTACACTTTGGGGTCTTTCATCTTTGGGATGGTGTTTCAGTCTAGAATATGATCTAATATCATTTTCAGGTAATGCATGCCCGATCTGGTGGAACGCTAGAAGTCATGGGATTGATGCTGGGAAAAGTTGATGGAGATACAATGGTGGTAATGGATGCTTTTGCGTTGCCAGTTGAAGGAACTGAGACCCGTGTAAACGCCCAGGCTGCTGCATATGAATACATGACTGCTTACATTGAGTCAGCTAAGTTGGTAAGTGTACCTGGCATAATTTTCATATCTTTGAAGCGAATTGTCGAACTATTCAATTAAATGATTATTCTCCTTGTCAATCTCTCAATTAGGGAGAGCACATGTTCTTTTGCTTTGATGTTTCGATACCAAGCAAATATGCGCTTGTCTTTTACCTCATCTCCATTGAAATCTTCATGGAGTGATTCTTAGATAACTAAGAGGCAAATCAACAGGGTAAGAAAATGAATTAAGTTCTCAGAATACAGAGACATCCTTATGCATTAATAGTTTAATTTCCTTTCCGTTGATAGCATGTAGACGTTTTCATTTTGAAGCGAAGCTACTTGTCAGTGGGCAAATTTAACCTGAAATAATATGATAGGAGGTTATGCATATGTATTCATGGGAATTTGCGTACTGCTAGATCAAATTCTTCATGGCAAAATTTTTCTCATGGAAAAAATTTTATCAAAGAGATCGAATGTTATAACTACTTATCAGTGCGAGTAGCAGTTATTGAGCAAAACATTCAGGGTTAACTGTTTCCGAAAGATTGCAGTCTCATGTCGGTTGATAAAAGGTAATACCACTACTGCCTGTTTCCGAAAGATTGCAATCTCATTTCTGTTGATAAAAGGTAATACCACTACTGCCAGCTTTTTAACCAGAGGGATATTTAAGACATGTGATATATGTTAGAGGGAATCGCAGGACGGGGGCAGGGTATACATTGCGCTTGAATAGTTTTCACTAATTAACTGTCATTCTCTAGTAACAATTCTTCATTAATTAGCTTAATCATTATTCTCCGTTTAATCATTTCAGCTAGAGATTAATTATTTCAGTAAGAGATTTCCATTGTGCACCTTCTTGAAATTAGTAGGAAGTTCATTCCATGAGCTGGCTCATTTATATGGATATAGATGTGTTGCAGTTAGTCATTTTCTGTTTTGTCACTCAGATTGAACTTATCATTGAATGTATGATAATTGCATTTCAGGTAGGAAGATTGGAAAATGCAATTGGTTGGTATCACAGTCATCCTGGATATGGTTGTTGGCTTTCTGGAATTGATGTTAGTACACAAATGGTTAATCAACAATACCAGGAACCATTTGTGGCCATTGTGGTAAGTCCTAGGATGATATTCCCTCTCTACGATAAGATTCAGTATTAGTCCCTCTTTATACCATTTGTATAAAGCTAGAAAAGAGGCTCTTCGTATGATCTCGCTCCTGTTATTGCCCATACCTCCGTACCAAGGATTTAGTATGCAGAAATTTTCGTTACAGTCTTCTTCGTTGACCTTCGGGTTCGTAAAATACAAAATTTGGTACCAAGCAAAGGGAGTTATAGACTGAACTAATTTTTCTGCAAAGAACGGTAGAATCCATGTTGCATGAAACAGTTTAGCATAGGTACTTTAGTTGTAGTTGAGCAGGGGTATTTGAGTACATGTATCTTTATTTGGTGTTTTGTTTAACTTCCTGTCTTCTCTTTTGTTTTTACCATTCGCTCAGTTTTCAACGCAATATTCAAAGCAGATGTTTTTAGAAAAGTGTAAAACAGGAAACAAGAACTGTGGGCCCCAAAATTTGTTTCCCTTATATCAAGCTTCGCAATCTCCATCGGAAAGCTCTCAAAAATCATTGCTATCTTGTCTCATGGATACCTACCCTTGCATAAATTCTTTTATTGAGTTCTTATTATCCCCTAACAGTTTGCATGCTTTGTCCTATCATATAACGAATCTTTATACGGGAATGTACATTTCAACATAAGAATGCTGTTATCAACATGTGTCCTGAAAAGGAACAAAAAGAAAGTAAAACCTATAGCAACTCTGATAAAAGTTAGTAGTAATTACAACGATCATTTAAAAGTTTCATACATATCATATCACAATTTTCAACTAAAGTGTTTCTAATAGTTCTTCATATTGCTTGAAAGATTCAGTTCTTCTAATATTGATTGGTAGTTCGTAGTTGGTACAACTTTGCACCCATAAAATGAAACGATTTCCTAGCATATTCTGTTTTGATGCATGGAAGCCTTATCAAACATCAATATTTTTCTTTTCGGTAGATTGACCCAACGAGGACCATTTCTGCTGGGAAAGTAAATTTAGGTGCCTTTAGAACCTACCCAAAGGTAAGCCCATTTCCACGCAATTATTAGCAAATCAGTAGTGCTCCTTGGCTGAAAAAATCTGAAACGGTGCAAATAAAGGCTTATATATGATTTCAGGGAATCTTTAAATCTCTCCCTTTGATTCATTACGTTGTTAGACGCTTGGTTCACATACAAAGCATAAACGACACCGTTGTAGTTGCAAGATCTGTAGTTGTAGTTTTCCCTTTGCAATGTGGCAGATTTGAATATGGCGTAATGTTTGAGAAAGTTCACAGTGTGTTACTCATTTAGTTTTGTCATCTTAAATTTTGTTCTCGATCGTACCACGCCAAAAAGTGCGAGTTCATTTAACTGAGAAACTGTTAGAGATTCTAAATAAAAGCTAAATAGAAAGGTTTTGACTTTAAAGATGTCCTTTCTTAAAGAGACTTTTGCTGTCTTTCCTTCATATTCTCATTGCCTTCTTGCTGGAAAAGTTAGCAAGCTTTCTCACGACATGAACTCACGATGAATACTATCGTGGGAACACAGAGGCTCTTCAGAAGTCTTCATTGGCTGTCTTACATCAATTGCTGAGATGTCCTCTTATTAGTAGCACATTGCTTGCTATTTACGAATAAAAGTGACTCTATTTCTTGTAATTTTCAGGGTTTTAAACCCCCAGATGAGGGTCCTTCAGAGTATCAGACAATACCCTTGAATAAAATCGAAGACTTTGGTGTTCATTGCAAACAGTAAGTGTTTCCTCACAAGCATAATTTTTGTGAATTATAGCAGAGCTATTATTATGTCCCGTCAAGTCTATTATTATGAACTATTATCCCGGGGGGGGGGGATATCTCGACCTATCATCTGACGGGGACGTGCCATTTTGCCCGAAAAATTGGTACCCATAATTCTGTAAATTCTGGTGGATTTTAAGGTCATAATTCCGTAAATCGAATGAAAATCTGGGCCATGATTCCGGAATTTATAAAAAATCCCCTGAAAAGGACACCCATAATTCCGTGAATTGTCTGCAAATTGTGAAAATGATACCCATAGTTCCGTAACGGTTTGAAAAAAGTACCCCTAAAAAATGGCACGTCCCCGTACCATGAAAAGTACTAAGTTACCCCCCCCCCCCGAGACTATTATGTCCAGTCAGCTCCTTCGAGAGACCTTTTCCACTAACTGTCTGTGTCTGGTGTAACTCTTTTTGGTTGGTGGACACATTTTCTGCCGCCCTAGGGTGGGTCTAAGACGGCCACCCCCCCCCCCACCACTCAAGAAAACGGATTTCCTCAAAAGCAGCCCATTGTAACTTGATACAGTCTGAGATATTCCTGATGACGTTGTTAAGAATTCTGCGTCTAAGCATTCAGGGACTGGAAGATTTTTTGCTTGCTGAGGAACTGTCAGCAGACGGATTGTGTATTCTGCAAAAAGAGAATGTGCAAACCATGCGAGTTCTCATTTTGGTTGAGTCGTTGTAACAACTAAGTTGTGTTTAAAGTTCAAGGGACGATTTGCCTTAGTTTTTATCTATCTTTTTTATGTCTTTATATCAAACAAATTGTAAACTTTTGCCCCATTCACACTGCAAGTTGAACCAGGTTACATTAAACCGGGTTTTTGAATAGGGCCTTCTGATTGGTCAATGTCAAGCAAATCCAGTCATTTGATTGGTTGAAATTAAACGTGTTAGATGAAGCTGGCTAACAGTGTCAGTGTGAATGCAGTATTTGACAAGTGGTTCACTCTTTGTAATTTTAGAGCTCTCAAGATTCTCCTGAGTCCAAGCTATTCCTTGCGTCAAAACGTCGTATATGGCCTCTTTTATAAATGAAAATTATTTGGTTTGCTGGCTTTCACTGGTTCACCCGATTTTACAATTTTATTTGATCCTCTCATTTCTGCTCCGATGTATCCATTGAAAAGAAACTGGGTAAGCCTTCAACCAAAAATGATTCTTTTAAAATCATTGTTCGTGCGACATTAATTCCAAAACATTTGTGACCAATGAGTAGGAACTTACAATAAGTTAACATTCTCTTATATGGTAGCTCTTGATCTGTGGAGCACGAAACTAAAAGTTGCCAGTCTACTAAGAACGAGATGCTTTTCTCCATTAATGTTAAAATCACGAAATTGAATGAAAAAACCTACCTAGCTCACTTTTCTGATATTTAAAAATGAACCTCATCGTCATTGGTTTGAATTTTTCATAACCCAGGAAAAATGAAATATCAAGGGTTACTGGAAGTTATGCTGTGCAACATAAATGTTGCCGGCCATGACAAGCATCCACCAGTTACTTTGCTTTCCTAAAGTCGCGATGTTTGTTTAAACCGATGATATTACTTTCTATAGGAATTAGGTAAAATAAAGAAAGGCCTGTGATTTTGAAACAACTAGTTAGTGATTTTGACGTTGTTTCTCTGTAAATTAGCCACTTCTTGTCAGATTTACTTTTATTTGGTGTCGAGCTCTAAGTTGAAATCCCTTTTATTCACAAATCTGAAAAACAGGAACATTGAATTCATGGCTCCTTCACAGTAGCCATTCAAAGGGCATACAGGTATTGTCAGACACCCTGGATATGCCACAGATAGGTATTATCTTGTTAAATTTTACAGGATGAAGTGTTCCAGGTTTGAAAATAATGCGTTTCTCCAAAGGCACTCGTAGCCTTGTAGATGTGTAAATGCGTAGATCAAAATTGACATATCATCCCCGGAATGGGTCGATCAATTACTGAAAACAATGATTATCATTGAATTGAAATATTTCTAATTAGGAGTGTTGAGTTACTCCCAAGTTGCTCAGGTATGTGACACTATTCAAATTTGATTCTGGATACATCTAACCAAATAAGAAGGCATTTATATTGTAATAAGACCTCAATTCTAGTTTTTGTCCCATCTAGAAAGCATTGTCTTTATAAAGGCATTTAAGAGTTATATGCCAAAGTCTTAGTTGTGAAACGCAAGGAAGATATAGAAAATTGCAGCAAAAAACTTCAAATCAAATGCAGCCGAGCCGATCGCTTACAAGATTAACGCCTTTTTCGTTTAGATATTATTCGCTGGATGTTTCGTATTTCAAGTCTGCGTTAGATCAGAAACTTCTTGATTCTCTGTGGAACAGATATTGGGTCAACACTTTATCGTCATCTCCACTATTAACGGTGAGCAGTGCTCTTTACAAATTTAGCATGTGAGTTAAATTTTCAAGATAAGTGACCAGACTATTCTGGCAGTCTACAAACTGGATCTCTCTTTCTTAGATTTTCAGTACAATTGAAATTCTGTCTGTACGTTTGATATTGAATCCAAAATCCAAGTGCATATAAGAGCAACCTTTGTCTAAGATGTGCTTCAAGCAACACAATAAAGCCAGTTTTGTAATTTTGCGTTTTACTGCATCAATGGCAGCATACATTGTTTATTTGAACTGGCTTTACGGCGGCTAATAAAACTATTTATTTTAAGCTTCAAACATTCTTTAGGGAGGCTGGACGACAAAACATACCAAGATTTAACACGCCGAGGACTTTCGGAGTCGTGTCCTCATCAGAGTGTGATTTCGATTAAATCTAAAATAGCAACGAGGTGCATATATAGGCTATTGCGAGGAAATTCTAGATTGAAGATTATGTCGTATGCAAGCGATGAGATGCAAACTATGCAAACAGTATCTCCAGCCTGTCACTTCATTCGCCACTGCAGATAACAGCACTGGGGAAGTCAAATGCAGCATTACTTGTCAGAGTAAAAATGTGGTTTATTTCCTTTCATACAGTGGGTGCAACAACTGGATGAGTTACATTGGCCAGACAAAAAACTTACGCAATCGGATAAATAATCACATTTCTGAATCGAGAACTGGATTTAAACTTGCAAATTTCCAAAATACGTTCACATCATGGGCGGTAGGAGACTACTGTATTAGCCTAAAAGTGCTTAAATCGCCTCATAAAGAAATGTGTTCATTCAAACTTACGATACTGTGGTTGTCTCTTTCTTCTTCATTTGCTTCTGCCAAATATTTCGATCTAAGCAGTATGCACACCACAACGGTGGCCATGTGGGCACCAGCGCCATGTTGCATTGATTCTACGCATGCGCATCTAGTGCTGGGGCGAACCATTCCCAATCCCTTCTCGTTTTCGCGTTTGGGGACTTCCCAGAACAACCAGAACCTCATATCGAGGCACAGTGTTGAATCAAAACAATATGGCGCTGGCGCCCACAAGGCCACAGTTGTGGTGTGCATACTGTATTGGTGGATATATTTGGCAGAAGACAATGAAGAAGAAAGAGACAACCACAGCATCGTAAGTTTGAATGAGTGTATCTCTTTATGAGGCGATTTAAGCACTTTTAGGCTAATACAGTAGTCTCTTACCGCCCATGGTGTTCTTTGCACTCAATGACTCGTCTGCTCTTTTACATTACGAAGAAAGACTATTCAAAGAGGGACACGCCCTTTTAAACTCTTCATAAATATCTACGTCATACGACATAATCCTCGCCTCTAACCTTTCCTCGCAAAAGCCTATATATGCACCTCGTTGCTATTTCAGATTTAATCGAAATCACATTCTGATGAGGACACAAGTCCGAAAGGCCTCAGTATGTCAAAACTCAGTATGTTTTGTCGTCCAACCTCCCTATATAAAGTTTCTAGTTATAACTCTTACTAAGATTTTTTAACTTGAGATAGTCAAGATAGTTCATTTGCAATGGCTATTTAATGGTAGCAGTTCCATAAGAAAATATTATTATCATTTTTTTATCATAAATGTCTTTACAGTTAGATAACAGTAAAACTAACTAAATGTAGTTATCGTTGCATTTGCATTAATGTGATATAATATCATTTCTCTAGAATGCTGACTACATGACACATCAAATCTCCGATCTCTCTGAAAAACTGGAACAAGGAGAGAATCAGGTCTGTAACTTTTAGTCACAAGATTTAAGATAATGGATAAAATTAGTATCAAATTGTACTGTGGAAGTTTCATGCCTATTACCAGTTTCTAGACAACATTGTTGCCTTTGAGCAGCCTGTTCAGTGAGGAAAGGCATTAAGTATGAAATAAATAAGAAACAATTGTTAGACAACAAACGGTATCTCACCAATTCATTGGATCAAAAAGCGAGACATTTGCATTCGGCATCCCATTCACATGCCATCTCTTTATTGGTGGCCATTTTCGTAGACCATGCAAAGGACGATGATAAAGAGTCCACAACTTGATTCATTCATAAACACGCCATTTGCAAGGACCCTGTAATGCACAACTGAGAGCCTCACGGATCCGATCCTATTTGAGTATGCCATCTGAAACCAAAGTAGATCGCTTTGGAAAATGATCCCATGATACCAAAACTGTGTCATGTAAGCGGTTGGGATTTGATCTGATCCACACTGGTACGGATAGGAAGTGACATGATGACATTTAGCGTTCTTTATTGTCAGTTTAAAGAAATGAGGCAATGAGTGTATGAGGATCCAAGAAGTCAAATTGGATCCGATCCCATGTAAACATTCTTCAAAATGAAGATCGGAGCCAAATGGATCAAACCCCATTTCTCTCCAGTCCCGTATGAATTTGGTCTTACATAGATTTTGATTGAGAGCTTTTGAATAATATCACTTCATAAATCTGGATGAAACCTTTCTAATACGGATAATTCAGATATATTCAAATATTTGTAAAATGTGCGAGTTCCTTATTTTTTTTCCTCCGAAAAGGAACTCTTGATTTTTCATGATTTCGAAAGATAGTCTTGACCTGATCCAACTTGGGCCCCGTCCACACGTATCCGGATATTTATGAAAACGCATCTTTTTTTATCCGTATATAAAACTATCCACGTCCTCACGAGGAACGTTTTCGAAAATATCCCCGTCCACACGAAGACGCTGCTGCATTCAAACTCTTTTTTTCGAACTTTGACAAAAGAAAACAAACAATCAAAATGCCCTTGCGGGATCCCCAAAGATCCGCACGCATGCTCTGGTACATCGTAAATCGATGCTGTGACGTCAGCGTTTTCGTAAAGCTCCGTTTTCACCCATCCACACGACAATATGAAAACGGCGTTTTCAAAAAGATCCTCTCTGGAGAGCGTTTTCGAAAAGCTTCGTTTTGGTGACCGAAAACACCGTCTCCGTGTGGACGCTAACCCAAAACGGATATAAAAAGATGCGTTTTCAAAAATATCCGGATACGTGTGGACGGGGCCTTGATGTTGATGAAGAGCTTGAGTTTTCTTTGTTAGCGATTTTAGAAGCTAAATTCCATTTGAAAGTTTGCGATTCCTTTCCTGTCCTACCATTTATTCCAACTTCCAAACTCTTAGAAAACATGTTCTTTTCTTTTCCTGCTCGAGCCTGGCAAAGACTTCCTCGATGGTTAGGTTTGAATTGGTAATTGATTTGATATGTGTGACATGCGCATCGAAGACTGCTAACTTGGCCCAGTCTCCAAAACTTTCAAAAATTTCATATTCAATCATGCAATATCACTTATGTTAGCGGATCTTGGTTGGAACAGTTCACTTTTCAAGTGGAGTAACATGGGGGGCTCCGCTTCAAAATTGGGGCACACTCTGTCTAAAGGGGTGTGGGGTGTTTTTTGCTGTTACCCTATTATACTCAAGATTTTTAGGTAGGTCCCCAAGTTTTGTTAGAAAAGTTACTGAAGAAGTTGAAAACCGAAACATTTAACAAAGTTAGATTTTTGAATTATCATTCAAAAATTTTATATGGTTAGGTGAACCGGCTCTTATGTAATCAGTCATGCCTTTCAAATACGATCGACTTTCTCGGTAGGTCAACAAATCTGGAAGCTTTATGCTTAGTATAGATCCAGACAAAAGAGAAGACGGAAAACTTGCAAAAGCAACGAAAGATAGGTAAGGCTTAGCATCAATCGTAGGATCTCACAGCAAATTTTACATAGAGAATCTTGCAAATATTTCTTTTTCGCAACCGCCTATTTAATGAAGTTCAATTTCTAGTGAGTAGTGATGGTGGTTTGCGTTCCTGAAGGAGTAGGCTAGCTCTTAGTGAAATGACAAACTGGCAAGAACAAACATTCAGGCAAACATTATCTACCCATAGGCAAAAGTTTATTTAGGGCAAACAACAATAACTGTTTATTTCAAGCATGTCCCCAGGTCTGTTTCACTGGTTCTTGCAAAATCTTACGAGATGAAATGCTTTTAGGAATCTTTGCTGTAAGCCATTCTTTGACAATTTATAATAAAATGACTATTGCTAATCCTCTGTATGCTTTTAATGCTCAATACTTCAAACGATTGCTGAAATACAGCACGATTTCAAGAATGGAGAAATGGTTGAGAAAAAGATTCAACCAAAGAGCCAACAAGCTGCTCGTTAATTCGTAGCACTTTTGTCTGTAACTGATTACATACCAATATTCGCATAAAAATGACGAAATGGGATTTTAATGCTCGAAGATGATAACTTGTGTAAAGAATGGATCAAGCTTGCGTGATGATCAAGCTCATTTGCAAAAGACTTTCGCTTTTTGAGTGGTTGATTGAAACATTGAAATTTAGCTCTTGAAATCCTTTCTCTTCACGGTTAAGACTATGAGAGCATTTTTGGAGATTATGAGAGCTTTCTCTTCACGGTTAAGACTATGAGAGCATTATGGGAGCATTTTTGAAAAACCTGCAAATGCCCTATTCACATTTGCAAATTAACTATCTT
The DNA here is from genome assembly GCA_964019985.1 of Aurelia sp. 4 Dawson et al 2005. Classification (NCBI taxonomy): domain Eukaryota; kingdom Metazoa; phylum Cnidaria; class Scyphozoa; order Semaeostomeae; family Ulmaridae; genus Aurelia; species Aurelia sp. 4 Dawson et al 2005. Next base: position 3,044,673 of record OZ026511.1, on the reverse strand, counting down.
GACCCAAACCAGGTTATCGAATTGGGCATTTTTTTTTTTGAAGGAATCAGTCACTCTGATCGGCTGAGATTTAACCTGGGTGAGATAGGGCAGGTTTAATTGTAACAGTATGAAAGGGATACAAGTTTATTTTTGAACCTTCGCATATTCCTTTAGCCAGCGTGCAGGCTATACCCCCCTCCCTCCCCAGGTATACCTTTTTTTCAGGGGGTATAATCTACACGCAGCCTGATATTCTTCATGCTCTTTAATTATCTTATTTATCTGTTTCAGCTGCAAGACGGGTATTGAAGCAGTACATGGCCTAATGTCACAAGCACTCAAGGACAGTTTATTTAATCATGTTGGAGCAAAGAGCTAATGTTAGGTGTACTGGTAAATGGAAACATACCATCTTTGTTGTTTTGAAGTAAACTTTATGCGGACAGCAATGTTGTAAAGTGGACGGTTGAATCTTTTCATTGAGACAAAATTTTTCTCTTTTGCAACTTTTGACTACACATTGTCCCAAAAGCATGTGCACCATTTGAGTGGTTGCTGCAGGGCAGCCATGATGAATCTGATTTCCTCTTCTTGCAATTTTTTGATACATGTTTTAACTTTGAATTTGAAACCAAGTATATGTAAATCTGATAAGTAGTTGGTGATTGATCAAGTAAACAAGTCAATATTACTAAACTTGGCTTAGCTCAAATCATAGGAGTTGATATTGCCCCTTGTCAAGATCAAAGGAATTGACTAAAAATGTAAATTTTCCCTATTTTTCGCTGGTGTATCAGATGGTAGGAGACTAGATCTTGTGCAAACCACTAAGAAAGCAATATCTAGAGTTGCTAGCAATGACAATATGGGCGACACAAGTGCTGCAGTACTGTGAGCATCTCTTTAGATTTTTTATTGCTTTGTATGTGATTGCTGGTAAATACTCTCGAATAATTTATTCATTTATGACTTCAAAACGTGTTCATTGATAGTAATGTGAGATTAAAGTTGATTTGTTGTCACAATGCAACATATAAGATTAATCGCGGAGACAAAATCCTTTGACTTTGAAGTACTCAATGATTTTGTTTTCCTCCTGTACAAATCATCCACTGCTATTCATGACTTTGAAAAACAGGCAACTTGGATCCATGGCTCCTTCACACAAACCATTTAAACAGCGCACGTACTTTTAGATATCCTGTGGTTATGGTGCAGCCACATCGTCATAATTATTTCTGCATCTGTTTGGAAATGCAGTTATGAAATGTGCTCATGGTTTTCTGCCAATCCTATTGCTGTTAATTGCAATTCTTGGCGTCTTCGTTGGCGATCGAGGCGCAAAAGTACCCTTCAGTGCTTATCAAATGAGAAGCTACTTGCCAAATTGGAAGCAAAATATCTACAGTATAACGAGCTAAAAACTGTGCCTAAATTCGCCTAAATAAGATGAGCTATCATTATTTCCTTGAAGGAAATTGTAGAACCTGAGAGCTCAAGTTGTGATTTGATTTGATTTGATTTGATTTGATTTGATTTGATTTGATTTGATTTGATTTGATTTGATTTGATTTGATTTGATTTATTTTAGGAGGGTTGCCCTTCGGTAAAAACCGTTTTTCAAGGGGCCCTCCGATAAAAACTGTTACTATACAAAAATACCAAATAAATTACCTTAACCCTAATTACAATAAAAACCATAATATTAAAAACCTATTTACAAGAATTGATTATATATATACATATTAGAGATAAAAACAAGAAAGAAAAACAAATTCTAAGTCTCTGACAGGGGCAGAACCCGCAGCGCCAGCACCGGCAGCCCCCCGGTGACACGACAACCCGGCTCGAACAGCGATCGAAACCATGACCGCCATTCGCCCCAAGCCGGCCCGCCACCCAAGGACAACCAGCGCCACCGCCGCAGACCCCACCCCTGTAGTTATCTAAATAGATGTTTTGAAGCTATTCAGAGAGGATGCCTGCTTTAACTCAGCTGAAAGGCTATTCCACAATTTTGCACCCCTAAAAGAGAAAAATTTCTGCCCATTTGCAATGTTTTCTTTGGTACCCTCAGGTCAGTCTCGGTATTTCGAAGGCAACGGGTGGAGCATTGTGAATTTCTTTTGAAAAGGCTACTCAAGTATTGCGGAGCCAGGTCATTGAGTGACTTGAAGACCATTGTTCTTGACTCATTACTGATGAGTTGTTCAATGGTCTTCCAGCCCAGCCTTTCGATAAGTGGCCTGCTTGGGGAGTCAAAGCTGCTATTCGTAACAATCCTGGCAGCTCGGTTTCCAAGCTTCTGTAGTTGCTTGATTTCACTAGAACCACAACAACCCCAAACAGAACAACAGTATCGAAAGTGTGGCTCAACAATACCTGTGTAAAGATTCTCAAGAGTTACCCTTGGTAAAACTTCTTGGCGTGCTTTAAAAAGCCGATGGCCCTTGAGACCTTGGCAGAGACAACCTTTATTTGCTCTTTCCAATCTAAAGAGAAATCAATTTGGACACCAAGGTATTTTGTTTTTTGAACAACGTCAAGCTCATTGTCATGTATGTTCAATTCCAAATTCTGATTTGTACTTTTGAGAACGTTACATTTTTGCCTGGTAGTAATAAGCATGGCGTGTGTTTTTGCAACATTCAAAGAAAGTTTATTGCCTTGAAGCCATGTATCCAATCGCCCAAGATCATTGTTAATAGCACCATTCAGCTGAGTCATATTCAATGCCTGCTGACACAAACTGGTGTCGTCAGCATACATGGACACAGTTGAACCCTGGACGGCCAGTGGAAGGTCACTGATATAGATGAGGAAGAGAAGAGGGCCGAGACATGAGCCTTGTGGCACACCGACTTCTACATCCCCTATGTCTGATGGCACCATTGACCCTGCAGAATTGTTTACGGTTGGATAGGTAAGACCTAAACCAAGACAGCTCTCGCTGCTGAACACCATAAATTTTAAGTTTTTCACAGAGGATGTCATGATCAACAGTATCAAAAGCCTTTTTCAAATCAATGAATACTAGTCCCACAAGCCGTCCAAGGTCCAAGCAACTGTACCAGTCGTCAGTATTTTTGAGCAAACACGTAAGTGTAGAATGAAGCCTCAGAAACCCAGATTGATCAGGGGAGAAGAGAACATTTACTTTCATATACTGATACAGCTGGTCAAAAACAAGTTTTTCAAAGAGCCTTGAGATAACGGGTAAGACTGATATCGGACGGTAGTTTGATTTTTCAGTCTTGTCTCCATCTTTGAAAATCGGAGTAACTCTAGCTACTTTCCATGAATCCGGGAACTGGCTAGTTTCAATGGAAGTGTTAAAGACGAAAGCAAGAGAGTTTTCAATGAAGGGTAAGGCAAGCTTCAGAAAGTAGCTAGAGATATTGTCAATCCCAAAGCTCTTTGCAGTTTTAATCTTGGCAAATGCAGCCCTGATCTCTTTAACTTCAATGGTCTTGAAGTCAAACTTAGCCTTATTTGCATTGACTTCATATTCACCTGTAAGAAGAGGGTTGGGGACAGGATCAATTTTGTCTGCTAGTTCCTTGCCTATAGAGCAAAAGAAATTGTTCATAGCATCTGAAATGCCTTTTTTATGAACAGTTTCATTGCCAGCCACTTTGAGACACCTGATGTTACTGGACTTTGATCTCTTATTGAGAAGTTCATTAACTGCCTTCCAAGATTCTTTCATGTTTACCTTGGCATGCAGAGATCTTATCAGTGAAATATTGCTTCTTCAACTGAATATTCCTAGAGTTGACCTTGTTGCGGACCTGCCTATATGAATCCATAAGAAACTGGGATTTTCTTTTGGAAGCAGCCTTTCTTAACTTATCCCTAGTCTGCATTAGGTCCCTAAGGTCTTTATCTATCCATGGGCAGTATTTCTCTGAAACACGCATTTCAGTTATTGGAGCATGTTTGTCTATGATCAAGGAAAATAGGTTCGACCAATTATTGACAAGAGTATTGATGTCATCTATTTCAGTAAGCATTTGCTCCCAGCATATGCCAGAGACATCTGCCAAAAATGCATCCTCATTGAAATTTTTCATTTTGCGGGTTTTGATCATTTTATGGTCTTTTTCTACTGCACCATTGAATTTACGAATGCAGTAAACCATATAATGATCACTCATGGAAACTTCATGTACCCCTGATTTTACAATGTTTCTGGCACATGTTGTAGCAATATGATCAATAACAGAGGAAGTTGCTAGAGTGACCCTAGTTGGCTTCTCAACAAGCTGTTTGAAGCTGAACAACTCATAGAGATCAAGCATGTGCTTTGAGTTGTTGTCTATAGGCTGTTCAGCTTGTTTTGGAGTGAGATCACAGTTTTTGTCTCCTAGGAGGATTATTTCTTTACCATCTTTGTCCAAGAAAGAAAGAACCTTTTCCAGCTTATCAAAAGAGGCAACAGGGTCACTTGGTGGTCTGTACCAGGCAAGAACAAGAAAGGACTTACTTTTAGGAGGTTCCACTTCAATGCATATGATTTCTAAGTCATCAACTGGAACATCAGAACGAGGTTTGTATTTGATAGAGTCTTTAATATAGATAGAGACTCCACCACCATTGCAAGTCCTTTCCAGGCGTTCTTGCTGGTAGCCTGCAATGCTAGTCAACTCTTTTGGGTAATTAGGATCAACCTTAGTCTCATTCAAGGCAAGAATATGTATCCCTAAATTATTTATCAGTAACTGAACCTCATCTAGGTGACTACGTAGACCGTAAACATTCACGGATGCAACTGCCATGCCTTTTTTGTTGCCTATATGCTGACGACACCCAGTCACTGGGTTATTATTACCGTGACCAGCTTTCTTCAATGAAGTTGATTTGGCTAGTGCTGCATTACTGCTGGCATCCTCTCTGTTTGGAAAGTTACCCAGATGTAATGTGGCCTGTCAAGTTTTGAGCAAAGAGGCGATACCCGTCCTAGTTAAGGTGCATGCCATCCCTCAAGAGATGTTTGAAAGCAATATTCCCGTGAGTGATGTAATCCCATCCCTTTCCAAGACAGTAGCGCCTGAGTGCTTCATTTGCTTCAACAATCTTTACATTCAATGATGGATTGTATTTTTCTAGAAGAATAGATGATATTGTAATGTTAACAGATGGGTTCTTTTCTAAGAGTTTCATACCTGCAGTGTCAATGTTATCTACAATGCTTTCCACAGCAACATTTCTTGCAATATCATTTGAGCCCACATGAATTATAACTTCATTGGATGTAGCAATTTCTTTGTTTATAGTGTTAGAGTGTCTCTGGATAAAGTTTTGGCTCATCAAACCTCCAATTCCTGCACATGTTGTGTTCTTTAATTTGGCCTTGTCTAGTCTTCTAACATGAGAATCACCCAATAGCAGACATTTTTTTCCAGTACTTTTGCTCTTATTGGTGTTAACTTGTTTCTCATTTGTGGATGATGAATCTGTTTTTCCATGTTGTTTTGATGGGAACTTTTTGTCATGGGTATTCTTATTTCCTGCTTGTTTTTTGCGAGCCTGTTTTCCTTTCCTGCTTTCAACTTTTTGCCAGGAATTGCCAATAGGTTCAGGATCAATATTTTTGACAACAGAGTCATTTTGCTCTTGAACTGACGGCTTCTTCTTGTCAGAGGATGATGAGACATTTACTCTAGATTCCAGTTTTGATTTCAAATAGTGAATTTCTCTTGAGAGCTTAGCATTTTGAAACTGTAAATTGAAATCATCTGTGAAATGACTGTCTTCAAAACCTCTTCAGGCTCTTCACCTAGCTCCTCAGATCTGTCAGAAAGATGTGAGTTGGAGACAAAGATATGTTCAGGTTTAGATACCTTTGGAGGATGTTTTGGCTCAGACCAGTTGTCTTCAAGTTTTCTGAAAGGTTGCTCATTTACTATTTTGACTGCTTCACGGAGGCAGTTGAGTTCATCTTTAATTGTCATGTTTTCCTGTTAAAGCTACACTCCCATAAATCTGCCCAAGGCTGCTGGGGCTTGGCTGCCCTTCAGATATTTTTCAACCTTTTTCGTAAATCTTTCCTCATAAGCATCAGACAAACATAAGATTACTTTTCCTCATCATCAGGGCAATTTGGGCTTTGAGGGAACTAGCCCATCTCCCGAAAAAGCAAATAACCCTCCCGAAGGTGGGTTGGAAGGAAAACCTGCATTTTTCCTCCAAAACTAATCCCCTCGTCCATGTTGGACAAAACTTTCCAGATGCATCTGCAAAAGAAAGAAGATCCAACATGAAAATGTGAAGAGGCGGGTGGGTGGGAGATTTTGATTTGCAACCACTCAGAACGAGTGTGCAAAATTTTCTAAATTGCCAAATCAAACTCTGTTTTATACTGCATGGAAGAAACCATGCCGCATGTACGACTATCCATGAGCACGCAGATGATAAAAAATTACATCTCTAGAGAGTTAAAACAATAGTAGTTTAAATTGCCAGATTTGTAAATCTGTAAAATGAACAATACACAGCATGTTCGTTGCTTTAACTCCGATTAGAATTTCGTTCTAATCGTCATTTTGAGCCTTTCATTTTCACACTTCAACAGAAAATTTCATGTTCATGTTCACTGTGATGTTCACTGTTTTGCACACTTGTTGAAATAGGGGTACTCTCGCATACTGCACACTTCGTAGTATTCTTGTCTGTCTTGTCTTTCATTGACATCATATCATCATATAATTAGCTCATTGTATGTCCACAACGGCTGTTTTGCAAGCATTTGACATCATGGTTGGATCGAACTATCTGACATTTTATACAGACAGTTTTACAAGTGCAGTGGAGTCCTTTCAGTCTCTGCTTGATAAATGACATGCATTGTCAAGTGGATTAGGACTAGAGAGATACTAGTTTTCTGTGGCACGGTGCAACGCTCCCTCGCATTTCCTCCCTCGCTTCACGCTCCCTCGCTGTAAAGTTAGCTGCGTGGCACATTAGAGGTCACGGAAAATGAATAAGAAATGGAGCTACATAGAAAATAGAAGAAATTACCAAATAACAAAGTTGATGGAAATAATATAGATTATCAAACAATAAATGCAACTGTTAATATTTAATCTGGTTTCCCTGTGGCTGTACTCAGTCAGTCATGAGTGTGCTGAAAAGCTTTCGTTGTTGCTGTTGCTCTATCGCCACTGTTGTTTTATCCAATCACAAGCATCGATGAGTCTGCAGATTGTCCTTTTGTTCTATGGTTTGCAACCATGGTGATAGTCGGCTACCCATGTTTTGCTTGTAAAACTCGTCTAAATGGCTGCTTCACTACGTTCAGCAGCAACAAAAGAAATACATGACAGGAACGAAGAGAACAATTAGAGCTACATACGATTTTTTCCATAAAGCCTGGCCTGGTTTTCATTAAATCGTAATTCATCGCCGATCATTGTTTCAGAGCATCGCCGATCATCGCCGATGCCGTAAAACAATGATCGGCGATGATTTACGATTTAATGAAAGCGAGGCTTGATTACGATTGTCAAAAAATATGAAAATCTTAATTTGAGGATGAATTGGGATGGTCAGTTTTTCATCCGTCGCATTGAGCAACGGGAAATGTTGAATTCATTGCTGTTATGTAGAGATGGGGTCCATATGAACTATCATGAAAAGGACAATCCTCCTGGGATGATGGGATGAAGCCCAGTTGGAACGAAATTCATTTTCGGGGGGGTACTAGAACTAGATGCGAGGAAAATTTGGGGTCTGAGGGCTTTTTTGCGACCACACCCTTCGGATCGCTGGAAAGTGCCCCGGTTTGTAAAGAACTCGCATTGAAAGAAGCGGTAGAACTTGAATAACGGAACGGAAAGCTTTCCTGGAGAATACTTAAAATAGAACTTAAAAATTACTTAGAAGGAGATTGGTTTTTACTGTTGTAGCTGTATGCAGGGCTGTCGAGAGCCAGCTCGGGCCCTGGAGTAATCTATGGGGATAGGCCCCATGGGGGGTTTGGGGGCGTAGCCCCCAAGAAAATCTTCTGCGACTGCGCCCTTTAGACTCTCGGAAAAGGAGGGAAACGCTCTTTTTAGGATTAGTTTCTTCAAAAATTGCTTAGATATTCCCTGTAAAGGTTATACAAAAATTGCTTTATGAATCAAGCAGACATTGTTTTACGTTAGTAAAGCCAAGTACGCACCAGGTTGTTGCACTCACTAGAGGTGCTCGAGGGAACAAACGACTTACTTAAAAGACCAAAAAGATTTAATTTGAACGGTAACTCAAACGATCCTAGGACATCAACGACTGATTCGCTGGGAAAGAACCAGTTTCTATAATATTGGAATATCAATACGACGGTTTGGTTTGGTTTGTATCATGTATACTATCATAAAAATGCACTGAAAGATATATAGCAATATTAACTTTCATGGCACAAAATATTTACGGGCCCCGTCGAGGCCCGGGCCCTGGACCTTTTACCCCCTCTACCCCCCATCTCACCGGTCCTGGCTGTATGAAATATAAGCAAGATAGCTTAAAAACTCTGATAACTTTATGATATCTTCATTTCTGTAAATATTCTTTTCCATAAGCTCGGCTAAAGCCTTTTTGAGTGAAAAAGAAGCGAATTTGAGGCTAAAACGTAAACATCCTATGCAAAATGCGTAACCCATGGTTCTGTTGTTGATGGAAATGAGTAATAACCAGGGAGATATAGACTCCCTGGTAATAACTATCAGCAGTGGCGTAGCCAGGTCGCTGCTTTTGAGGGGGCAAAGCGCGAGCGTAGAGAGGAAAAATGGGGGTCCGGGGGCTTGCCCCCGGAAAAATTGTTGGGGGCCACGCCCTTGAGATGCTCGGAAAACGAGGGAAACGCCCTTTTCAGTTATATTTTGCAGCATAAACATGACTACATTGAACAAAAATATGCAGGATGTTTTGTTCAATTTGGATCAAGAATTTATGCTCATTATAGCAAGTTACTAAGAAAGCTAAAGAATTCTTAAGCAATTACAAGCGGTCCAACATATCAAGTACGAAGTACGAAATGGATCTTTACTTCTCAGCTCTACTGCAAAATGATTTGGTGGCTGGTCGTTCGATCTTGATTTTCGAGGAACAGTCTCTTTTCACTTATCATTGTCTTGTCAGTCTACAGCATCTTTTGCAAGAATCTTTTGCAAAAGAAATTGTTCTTCAGCGTACAGATTCTTCAAATCATCATTTGATGAGATTTTTCCAGAGTGGTAGCAAATAAGGATCCCTACAGCCAACGGCAGTCATGTGCATGCTAAGAGTCACAGGGGATAGTGAAATTGATGGGTCCTGGGTCAAGTCACCAGGAAAATTTTTAATCATTCTACTTTGGCTTAGCCCTAATCCGCATGGGGGGGTGTTTTCCAACCCCCCTCGAGGTTCTTCTTGCCGTGTGTTTAAGAGACATCACCTATGTCCCCCAAACCCCTCTGACTTTTACTAATTATCTGTTCGCCACATTTTGATCAAAAAATTTTTAAACAATAGGGCTCACAGGTCACGTGACATGCCCATATTTGGAAGCAGGTAGCAGAAAATCATTGTTTTTGATGATTTGAATGGAAAGATTTGATCAAATTATGAAGTATTATACACCAAATGAATCAGTAAACGAAGAGCTTTAATTTGATACAGGAATTCTGGAATTTGATGATGTCAGCATTTTTTGATGATGACGTCATTTTGGCCGCCATTTTGGGCTAATTAGTAAGCTTTTGAATATTTTCGAAATTTTTCGATTGAAAACACTCCAATGATACGTTTGTGATGGAGTATTACCACTTTGCAGCTTCTTTTTGTCTATTTCTACATTGAACAAATTCAATGCATTAATGACGTCATTCAGATTGGCTAATTTCTGCCAAAATATCACTCCAAATTCATTAATTTCAATGAAATGATATCTTCATATCAAATTTGTGGCTAAGTTGAACCAAAAACTACCAAATTTTCATAGCAAACCTTCTTTGAATTCAAATGTAACTTAGAAACCTGATTTGCACTGATTTTAAACTTCATGACGTCACTATGACGTCATAAGGCGTGGTAGCCACACCCAAATTACGCTACATGCTAGAAATTACCTGACCTATAACGGTGCCAAGTTGCATTAAATTCTGACCAGGCTAAGGCAGTTTACAGAGGGGGGGGGGTGGAAAGAACCCCCCCCCATAAATGGTAGCTCGAAAAAAGCCCATATGGATTAGGGTTAGAATGCCTCTGCCAACATTGTTCAAGAATTTCTTAGGACGCCGCATTCCTTCTTAGGCCACTGGAAAAACAAGGATGCACCCAAACTAAAATAGCAGAGAAACTTTGCTATGCGGTTTTTAAAATGGACGCGACGATAAGCTTTTCTTTTTTCTTTCAGTCATATTTCAATTATTCTCGCTAAGGTTTCGCAATTAAGTACCATGAGTACCTGAGACAAAAGAAGTAAAGCATAGCAAGTCAGAAAATCCCTTGTAACAGGAAACATCAGAAAATTCATGTCACGCTGGACAGATCGATGAGAAACATTTTTATGAGGAAGAGCTGAGCCATAAAGGACCATTGCAGAATGATGGGATGTATGGTACCGTTCACAAATTTCAACTTTGAACTGTTTTTAAACACTGATAAAAACTCTACAAGGAGCAAGGGAACATGAAGAGAATTCGAGTGAGGCGAGCCGAACACTTTTGAGAAGCACACTGAATTTTACTGGATGGCTACAATGTCACATCACTGTAGAAGAGATGCACTGTCGATTGAGGTTAAGGTTTAAGTTGGATTCATAAATGCAGAAATAGTTCAAGGATACAATTGGCTACATAAGAACACATGAAAGGAAGCCTTGAAAGAACTGCGAGCGAAGCGAGAAAAATTCGTCAAATGTAATTAACTTGATTCTATATTCCGTGCCAAATAGACTCATACATACATCAAATTAAAGGGGGGCCTAAGCCGGATTCAAAGAAACTAATGAAGCTGGTTGCCTTGCGGGGACATGATGGCAAGCCAGGCGGTACAAAGATTACACAGTGACCTACGTATCTAAGTACGAGCGAAGCGAGCAGAAAATTTTTGGTACTTTCGTCGGCTAAATCGTGCCAAGATCTCATTTAGTAGCTCAAGAGTTTCATTCCTGTTTCGTTAATATCATTGACAAACCACGCTGCCACAAGTGTTGGAGAAAAATGCAGCTTACCCCCCCCCCATCAGTTTCTCAACGGATTTAGAAGAATCACGAAACTCATCTTTGGCGATGATTGGGGGGGGTGACCGCCCCCCTTTACCCCCTGGCTACGCTACTGACTATCAATCATGAGGAACGACTTTTCACTTTTCATTACCGACTTTTCACGCTTTTGACTTTTCAAGTGCTATCTTTAAATCTGCACTTTGACCTCCTTGTTTACATCAACATGTCTCCGGAAGCAGTGAGCTTTATCCTACAAGATCTTCATAATTTTTCGAGGCTATGGAGCACAGTGTACAAACGCTGCTAAGAACCAGAACTAATAGTTGGAAAATTCAACGAAAAGGGCAAACTGCTGTGAGAAGAACTGAATGCGATGCCAAAAATCTGAAGTACTCAAACATACTTAGCGCAAGCCCAGAGTCAGTAATTTTCCGACGAAACCTTCAAATTTCCGAAAAATCAGACGATCAGAATTCTAATGTGGGCCATGGCCCCCTGCCTTCCGGCGACGACACCCCTGTATATTAAAATGGCACTGAATCGATTCAGATGACCACATTGTTATGTATATATCGTTACAATTATGTGGCTTTCACTTTCAATCAGTCTTTTATTTCACCCTGTTGCTGTTGCTATGCTTCAATGTTTCTTTCACAATGAAGGTTTCGTTATTTCCGAGAACGAACAGCAACCAGTTGTGTTTTGATCTGCAGGGAAACGATCCAAGAATATCTCTTATCAAGAATAACTCAAGAATAATTCAAGAATAACTCGCAGGTTGAGACTGGTAAGACTAACTTAAAGTTTAGATTTACTCTTATTTTGCTATGATAATGTTAAGTACTGTACTGTACTGTACTGTACTGTACTGTACTGTACTGTACTGTACTGTACCGTACCGTACCGTACTGTACTGTACTGTACTGTACTGTACTGTACTGTACTGTACTGTACTGTACTGTACTGTACTGTACTGTACTGTACTGTACTGTACTGTATTTCAAGACAAGATTCTTTCTCTTGACTGGCTTTGCTGTAGCTAACTCGTTTTGCTGTAACTAACCTCGGATGAGGGAAAACCCATACTCAAGGATTTTCGTTCGTTTTTCGTACCCATTTATAAGGATTCTGGAGGGGGGAGGGCAACGCCTGTTGAAATTCCCAGGAACGAAGTTTCATTTCACTGTAATGGTACATTAATGTAAAATAAGGTTACCTCAAACCAATTTTCTTAACTAAGTCCAAGAAAATCCTTGAAAATCCAACGAAGCAGCTTCGTTGGATTTTCTTGGTCTTAGTTCAGAAAATTGGTTTGAGGTAACCAGGTAACTTTAGCAACAGAACACACCTAGCAATGGAAAGGGAAAACTGCTTGACCAACATAACATCATAGATCAGGCCGAGGACGTACTTTTTGTAAGTCTCACAACCAACATTCACATATATTACTATCCTAAGAGAAACCCAAACTGACTCCAAACTTCTTTTGTTTAACAAACAATTATGTACAACAAATGTTTTGTTAGAACAAACAATAGACTAAAATCATTTGCATACCGTTGGGTGAGAGTGTGCAATTGTTGTGCAAGAGTTTATATACCGTTGGGACCGTTGGGCGTTTCTCAGAACAACCAAATCACGTGATGCTTTGCACACAAACCAGAGTTGTTGGCTGGCTCCAAAGAGGCTTTCTCCATCCTGCATCAGCCTTCTTCTGTCCCAGGCTTCTTGATATTTGTATACAATTCTGTCCCACATTAGATGTCAAGCTAGATTTCCACTGGATTTCGATCAACTTCTATCACTTACACAAACTAGCTATGGGATTCACAGAAACTTTGCTAGAAGTTTAATATGAGATGGGCTATAGATTTCTTTTCTGTGGCAATGTAATGTTTGTTCATACGATCAATTATGGCCAATGTATATTGGTTTTGAGCTTAAAGTGAATATGACGCGAAAATTTTTATTGATGAAAAACGTCAATTTGAGTGTGCTGATTTCGAATTTCGACATTAAACTTTCCAAAACTGAACCGTTTTTTAGTTACAGCCTTTTGAAAATCAAATTTCTTCACAAAAAAGTGTCCGGGGATCTGGGTCGAGTTTTTGGACTTGTGACGTAAAGTGTTTGGGTAGGATGACAGGAGATACTTGCATATCAAAGGATAGTACTGTAGTCACAAGGGTTTTGGGGTTTCATAGTTGCCTTACAGAAAACCTCCACACTCATATGATTTAAATGCCACCGAATTTATATTCTCGCACTATTTTGGCAATTAATTGATGTCTTTTGAACACCTGAATTCCACAAATTGGCACCCAATTAACGCTTTCTTTGACGAAAGAAGTGGTCCCATATTTAACCACGGTGGTTATTGGATTGTGACTAACAGCATGACTCAGAGAAAACAATGAAAGTACAATGGGAATGAGCTCATCCATTCATCACAACTGCTCGCTTGGTTTCCTCACGATTTCAAGTTTCAAACCATTGCAAACAGAGTACAAACAGACAGCTTCGCTCGCAGAAGGACTTAAAACATTTGCTGCACAGTGTCTCAGGTGGACAGGTCGTACGAAGGGAGGGAAAGAATTCAGACCAACAGTAGTTTGACTCTTGTTTGGTCAACTATGGCTATGCTGTGAAAGAGAGGGTCTACGGGTTTAGGCCATGTGCATTCTGTCTTGGTTGGCACTCGACTGGAATACATTTATTTCGCTGTAATGGCAGTTTTTCAAAGTTTCATGAGGTCCAGAGATATGCTGATACTACAGAAACTTTGCTTTTGTAAGTGCGATTTCTTTACTTAGCATTATCAGACTAAATCAAGGACAAGTCTGGTAGTTTGGTGTCTGATCACTCTCTTGGTAGGAGAATTGAGAACCGCGTGAAATCACGGATATCATGAGTCTGGTCAAGCTTCCTTCCTCAGAATGCAGGACTTCGTCCTGTGAAATGCCAATTCAACCGTTTACAAGCCACAAATGTCTGAAACCTTTGCAACATAGGGTATCATTTATTGTTATTTCAAAACCGTGAGCTAGATATGCCAAGGTTGCTGCGAGACATGGTTTCGTGATATCCAGCTTGCAAACAAGCGTTCTTTACCACATTGACGAGAGACAAAAATATTTGAAAACATTGTAAATTTAGCAGTTGAAGTATTCAAGAAACCAGGAGTGGAATTCCTTAGTTTTGATCGGTTAAAATGGTGAATAAACAATCCAAACCTGACCACTTATCAAGGTTTCGTAATGGTTTCATGTATGAAGCATTGCATGGTGTTCTCTTTCCACAAACACTTTACGTCACAGAGGCCTGGTAATCAACGGTCTGACCGCGCAGACTTGCCGCCACTTTTCGAAGCAAAGTGGGGGCTGCTCAACCCCATTTTCTGAAGAAATAAGCATCTAAATCAAAAAATAAAGTGCACCATCGTGACGAGCGATGTTTAATGCATAACATTAGACAATAAAAATTTTTGCGTCATATTCACTTTAAATAGAGACGATGAAATAACAAAGCCAGTGTATCTCCAAAAACTTCAACTTTCTATTTCGAAAACGATTTTACTATATCCTATTGCCCGACATGGCTGAATAAAATTACGATCTAAGTAACATGCGCAATTAACGTCTTTTTATACTAAATCAAACTGTTCTAGAACTATCAGCATCATCATTACACAGCAAAAGTACTATTTAGGAATAATTTAAAAAATCGAAAGAAGCGAATGTTCTGGAAAATCTAGACAAAATGCCACGTTCATTACTAACTAAAAATAGACCCATATTGAAAGTTCGCGGTCGTTTTTGGGATAGTTCTTAACATAACAGAACGAGGCTAACACTACATCATTACGAGGCGCAGACAGTTCCAGAAGGATATAGGCCTAGTCTGGAACCGTCGTGATGAGCAAAATACATTCTACAGTCCTAATTCATTATGACGCAGCTTCAATGTTCGAGAAACCACAGGAAAGTAATGCTATACTTCTAGAAAGTTCCTGAAGATTCCACGGCTTCCTGAATGTCCACAAACAGCTATGGTATGACACATTTGTCCTTCTCATCATATATGATCAATGATCAACACAGCATGTTCATTGTGATTTATCGAACAACTCATTACGTAATATGACATATCTGACTATGTTTTCTTTCTAGTTTAACTGTGTACATTGTAAAGCAGCTTTTGATTGTCCGAATATTTTCTCCTTGCATTGGAAATTTAGAGAAATGAAATCAATGAAATGAAGTGAATGAAATGAAGTGAATGAAATGAAGTGAATGAATGAAATGAATGAAGTGAATGAATGAAATGAATGAGGTGAATGAAATGAATGAAATGAATGAAATGAATGAAATGAATGAAATTAATGAAATGAATGAAATGAATGAAATGAGTGAAATGAATGAAATGAATGAAATGAATGAAATGAATGAAATGAATGAAATGAATGAAATGAATGAAATGAATGAAATGAATGAAATGAATGAAATGAGTGAAATGAATGAAATGAATGAAATGAATGAAATGAATGAAATGAATGAAATTAATGAAATGAATGAAATGAATGAAATGAGTGAAATGAATGAAATTAATGAAATGAATGAAATGAATGAAATGAATGAAATGAATGAAATGAATGAAATGAATGAAATGAATGAAATGAATGAAATGAATGAAATGAGTGAAATGAGTGAAATGAATGAAATGAATGAAATTAATGAAATGAATGAAATGAATGAAATGAGTGAAATGAATGAAATTAATGAAATGAATGAAATGAATGAAATGAATGAAATGAATGAAATGAATGAAATGAGTGAAATGAATGAAATGAATGAAATGAATGAAATGAGTGAAATGAATGAAATGAATGAAATGAATGAAATGAATGAAATGAGTGAAATGAATGAAATGAGTGAAATGAATGAAATGAATGAGGTGAATGAAATGAATGAAATAAATGAAATGAATGAGGTGAAGGAAATGAATGAAATGAATGAAATGAGTGAAATGAATGAAATGAATGAAGTGAATGAAATGAATGAAATGAGTGAAGTGAATGAAATGAATGAGGTGAATGAAATGAATGAAATAAATGAAATGAATGAAATGAATGAAATGAATGAAATGAATGAAATGAATGAAATGAATGAAATGAATGAAATGAATGAAATGAATGAAATGAATGAAATAAATGAAATGAATGAATGAATGATGCATTGTTCCCGATGTTTGGAGAACTACGTGAATTCTAATTGGCAGAGCATATCTTTATTGCAGGTTGTTCAATTGCAACTTTGAGAGATAGGAAGAAAATACACACTATGGATTGTTGGAGTGAAAATGTGATGTCAAAAAGAGACCAACTCATTCCGATTGATGAATATGAAGGTCCTTCAAAAGATGAGCTCCTTGATTTCATCCTCGATCATATGTTAGGAATAGATGAGCTACTTTTACCAGGATTCAAGATCTGGGACCAAAGGAAGAGAAACATTGCATTAATTGAGGAAGGAGGCTACGAAAGCGCGTTTTTTCACCGTCTTAGTGATGCAATAGGAGAAACACATTACCTTGTCCCCTCTGGGAGTAATTTTGAGGGGCTTAGTCTTCCTCATCTCAATTTCAAAGAAATAAAAGAGGAGTCTTCCAGAAATGATGCTACCCTTGAGGAAGCACATGCTTGGGTCTCCGACGTTGATTTCATGTGCGTTTTGACAGATATTGAAGTTTTCGACAGTTTGGCCCAATTTAGGCAAATATGTCATGAAGCCTTGGGGCAGAAGAAGACTGATGCGACATGCAGGATGGAGAAAATCCCTGTAGAGGCGACTGACGTAAAGATCTCGCAAGCCAATATGGATCAAATTTATATAAAACAAGACAAGTTGAGGGACGATGAAGATTTAGTTGATGGAAACAATACATGTGCCTCTGTTGTGGATTCTAAACCCTCCTTGGAAGAGAATATCGCAACAAGATGCGTCATGCAGGCAACAAATGCTCCTGGGTATGTGACGTTGCGATATCTAAACAAAGAGAGCACCACTTGGCAAAAAGGCCTTCAAGTTCATGACAACGCTCAGTATTTTTCGAGCTTTAAATTTATCCGAGAAATGAACCAACGTGCATTGAATTTCTGTAACACTTCTGCAAACGAAGAGATCAGCAGTATCACTGTTCATGGCCCAGCATTCCAGTTTACTAAATTGGTACATGGTGACGAGCCGGTCTCTTATGAGGCCAAAAATTTCCTTAACAAAGCAGTGCCCGGTGTGGATATCGTTTGGTCCCTTGAGTGCAGGAGTTGGCCGTCTCAGGGTAGAGCATGGGCCAAACGTGATCGATTATGGCCCAGTCAGGAGATCATAGATGACATCGTTTTGTCAGGTTGTCACCTTGTCCCGGTAGCATCAAAGCAAAGCTGTCTTCCTCAGTTAGAATGGCGAATGTCTTTCTCAAAAGCCGAGAAGAAGCTTGCAAAGTTGCTCACAGAGCTCCAACGAAAAGTCTACTTGATCACAAAGGCATTGCATTATACGCATTTGAAGGCGTTTGGTGTGCTATCAACGTACCTTCTAAAAACAGCACTGTTTTGGCATTGCGAGAGAGAATACTTAGAAGTTTGGCAGCAACGTGAAATTGGCTCTTGTTTTTTAAGCTACGTCGAGCTTCTCATTTCGTATCTTGAAAAAAGAAACTGGCCACATTATTTCATTCCAGAGAATAACTTGATTGGACATTTAGAAGTCGAAGACATTCAGGGGCTATTAGCTGTGCTCAAAAAAATTCACAAAAAGCCATTAAAATTCTTGCAGGAATGTCAAAATATACTTGTTTCGCATTTCTATGATGAGGATGCAAAGTCCTTCGATGCAAAATTCTCCCCGATTCTGTCAGAATTGAAATCCCCGGATGTAACAATTTCTGCCAAAGCTTTCCACGATACATTGTGGGAAACTGGAAATTTTTATTTGTTTTCGCAAGGCCTTGAACAAGCTCTGCATTTTTACAAGTTATCAACAGTCTACTTAAAGAGCATGGACGGAGACACGCAAATAGACGTGCTGCAATCGGTGAAAGAGTATGCTCTTACATGTGGAGACCTAGATGAGGCAATAAGATGTAGTGAAGAGCTTGTGAACTTAATTAGGGCATCCGACAATAATAGATCTTTACCAGTGGCCACTGATATTGCAGTGGCAGGCAATTGGTCAGAGGAAGTACCAAGGAGAAGTCTTCAAACTGGATTGGATGAACGAAAGGAAGTTCAGAGCAGCACAACCAGCATTCGATCAAAGGCAACCAAATGTTGGTCAGTTAGTCCTGCAGGAGATGAACGTGGAACCGATGAATGGAACCAATGCATTGAAAGGGCAGGAGGTGAGCAAGGCGGAAAGCAAGTCACTTTTTACATGGGTATTTCGGAGCAAAAAAAATCAAAGAAAGAAGAGCGTAAGTGCAAATATGGCGATCACTGTACCATTGAAATTGATTCCCAGGTCAGCAAAAAAGAAGCAGAAGACACTAGTCAAGTCGCAATACACGAGCAACGAGAAGAATTTATCGAATCTGACATTGGGCGCCTTCGGCAAGCTGCAGCAGAGGAAAAGGAAGGAGCCACAGAAAATAATTCTACGACCAGTAATTCCGACAGCGAGATAAATGAAAGAATGATGGGACGTATTGGCTCAGAAGGAACGGAGGACGATAAAGGCAAAAGGCAGATGGTATTCAAAATGGGAAGCCTTCAGCAAGCTGCGGCAGATGGAAAGGAAGAAGCCACACAATATATGGTTACAATCATTGAGGCTAACAGCGAGATGAAGGACAGAATGACCGAATATATTAGCCAAGAAGGAAGGGAGTACGATAAAGGTAAAGGGCAGATAGATTGCTCTCAGCAAGATGCAATGGGACACTTTCCGCAAGATTCAGTGGAGGGAGGTCAGGTTTCCGCGGAACGTGGGTTGCAGTCCGTTGATAGCGACGCAAAGATTATTGACGTAGGGGCAGAGGAAATCAATAGGAGAGGAGAACTGGGTGCTGCTCTCGGTGACCTTGGCTCGCTTTATCAAATAAGGGCCATGCAGAAGAGTACGGAAGATGAGAAGAGGTTCTGGCTTGCGAGGGCAGAAACGTGTTTTGACGAAGCACTCAGCTGTGGGTCTTCCCTAAGTCTCATGGCAGAGTATGGAAACTTCTTAATCGGAGGAAATCAGCCTAAAGATGGCGCAAGGGTATTAACAATAGGCGTAGAAAACAAAGACATGATGAGACAAAAGTCTTACGTGTATTTCAACGATATTGAAAAATGCATCCTGGACACTGGGGTAACTGACATCTTAGCAAATGAAGGGAATCTAGCTTTCCCTACAGCCCTTTATTGTTTGTATCTTTTGATAAAAGCAAACCTTGCATTTGATGTAAACAATGCAATGAAATATTTGAACATTCTGGAGGAACGATCTTATGATGTGGACGACGACGAAATTGGCAAACGGGGTGCTCTATGTTTATTGAAGCAAGGTTTCTTGGCTTGTGGTCTTCAATTGCAAGCAAACGATGTACAGACTCGCATTGATATTCTAATGAATGAGGAAGATGACAGTGAGACTGCTGATAATGAAGGTGAGGCCGAGGGGATCAACATGGTAGACTTGTCCGAGTGCAATGATTTAGTGAGATTTCATATAGGTAATTATGAACAGCCATTCCTATATTAAGGAGACTAATACCCCATTCACAGTGGCAAGCTAAACCAGCTTTATTCGAATGTGGTTAGATTTCAACCAAGCAAGTTCATTTGATTTGGTGGACTGACCAATTCCATTTAGATGGGGACCAATGACATGGCTTCATTCGATAACCTGGTTTAGTTTAAGCTTGCAAGTGTGCGGGGTATAAAGCGCCATGCACACATTCAAGTTAAACCATTTTAAACTAAACCAGGTTACGGAATGTTACGGTCTTATTGGTCAATCCAACGCATTGAATGCATAGTGACATTAAAAAGTAATCTGAAGCGAAAATTTTTGTTACTCTCAATGAGCGGGACAGTCGAATGATAAGGAATCCTATCTAAATCTCTTTGATATCTCATTTCGTTTTCAAGTTATATCCAAGGATATCAAGTTTCAGTTGATGACATCATTTTCTTTGCCAATACACCACTTTAATTAAGCAGCCTCGTTTTGGAAATTTGTCAAAATCTCTTCCTATTGTTAATATGAAAATTTCGAGCCCAGATTCGGATTTGGCACCCAAACTTTAGTTTGGCGACATGTTTTTAAACTGCTGACTAGTTGTGATGTTGATTTTATGACAATGTAAAGTTCAAAGATTTATAAGGGATTTGACCGTGAAAAGTCGTTCGGGGTGAAACTTTACAACCCGAGTCATTTTCACGGTCAAATCCCTTGTAGATTTTTAGACTTACATCACCATGAAATTAACACTACAACCGCTAGCAACATGAAAACTTGTGGTTAGACTAAATTTTGGGTCCTAAATCCGATTTTGGCGTCTAAAATTTCATATGAAAGAATTTTGATTAATTTCCAAAACGAGGCTGTTCATTAAAGTGGCGTATTACTAGGATGATAGACCGAAATATACGTTAGTTGTATTTGATATTGCAGTTATGAAAGACATTAATTTAAGTTTAGCAAAGTAAATGTAACAGAAATGGTCTCATGGACGGACATGATGTTTAGAAAGGCATGTCAATTGAAGAAAAAGTTTTTTTAGTCATTTTTCTTTTGGAAACATAGTCAGCCTCGTACACTTTCTTTACTTTTTGCAAAAAAATGTCGTCATCAGCCAATCACACAAAATAGTGGATAACTCGAAAATGAAACAAGGTATCAAAGATTATGAACGACATTCTTTAGCATTCAAAAGTGCTATTTGTTGGCATCACTAAAAAATTTCGCTTCATATCACCTTTCACCTGGCTTAGATATAGCTGGTTTTTTGCATCAGTATGAATTAGGTGTAACAGTCCAGGTGCATACTTGCAAGTTAAACCAGTTTGAACGAAGCTAAGTTCTCACGATAGCTGCGATTACCTAAAGAAGTTTCAAAAATCAAAATATCTAACCATGAATTAAATCTAAGATCAAAATTAACTGTAAAGTATAGAAATATTAGATATCTGTTTGTAAGGATAACCATAAGTTACCCTCTTTATCAAAATGTCACTTTTCTTGACGTCTTGGAGAAAGTTATTTAGCCAAGGTATTCCCCATCCCAGTATTCTTCGATGGTAACGCCTTTGGGTAATCCCCATCTTTGTTCAAGATAACGAACACGTGGCTTGAGATCATCGATCTTAGTGACGTCATCGCTGTCTAATTTTACTTCATAAGCTTTGAGATTTTCCTCAATTCTTGAAAATGTGACTGATTTTGGGAGTACGGGAACGCCTCGTTGAATTCCCCAAGCGAGAACGATCTGAAAGGGGGAAAGATGAATGTTCAATTTTGACAACATAGTAAACGGTCAACTCGATTCAGTAAGGATTCTCAGTAGCCTGTATTTTTGAGAATCACTTGAAAAGATAGTCTACATCACAGCAAAAAAGCCACATGAGGTATGCGCTAGGAAGGATGTGCACACCATAGAGAAAACGACTAAGCAAACAAGCATGCCGGAAGATACGCACAGAATCAAACAAGCAAGTCAGGAGGCAGCCAGCACACTCACCGCCAGCATTGATCTTAGGAAACAAGATAGCAAACCAAGAAGCAAATAAATAAGCAGGCAAGTTACCAAGGAAGGAAGCAATCATGAAAGGAGTAAACAAAAAAGCGCCTAGAATAAGAAAACAATTCAAAAGATAAGCAAGCAAGTACGCTCAAAAACAGACATAAAGGTAAGCAGGGTCGCAAACTAGGAAGAAAGCCATGTAGCAAACATATACGAAGAAAGCAAGAAACCCAAGAAGATAAAATCGTACAGTACGCAGAGAAATCAACACGGAAACAAATTCGTAAGACAGTACCCAAACTCAGAAACAATCAAGAAAAGCAAACACGCAAACACTCACATGCCAGAAAGCAAGCATGAAAAGAAGTGGACAAAGAACTGCCCAAACAAGGATAGGAATCAAATATTTTGGCCGATTTTTGCTCGTGGCCCCTGGTCGAGAACCCTCCAAAGCCTCATTTTCACGGACCAATAAGACGGCGAAAAAGCGAGGAAAACAGAGGAAATATTTGAAATTTTTTCTCACCTTTACCTACCTTCATAAAACGCAACCAGGATAAAAAACTGCTGGATATTTCCCGGATTTTTTTGAAGGAATCTACTCGCCAGATGTTTGGGTATCCAGATTTGGATGCCGGTTTGAATATCTCGTGGTTTCTCGCTTTCAAAAACCGATGAGGCACTCAACCTTAAACAATAGAAATTCTGGATGAGAAAAACTGGCAACAACAATACTGATTGTTTTAAGAACGATCCCAGAGCGGCAGATATTCAGGTTTCCAATTGTTCTTGCTACTGTCCCTCCACCGTAGATTCTTTGGTTCGGGAAATATCCTGCAGTTTTTTGTCGTGGTTGCGTTTTATGAAGGTAGGTAAAGTTGAGAAAGATTTTCACACATTTCTTCTGTTTTCCTCACTTATTCGCCGTCTGATTGGTCCGTGAAAATAAGGCTTTGAAGGTTTCCGGGCATGGGCCACGAGCAAAAATCGGCCAAAACATTTGATTCCTATCTTTGCCGAAACAAGAAAACGTTGAGAAGCTAAGGAGGCAAGCAAGCAACAATGCTCAAAAGCGAACTTGCAAGTGAGCGAGGTAGCAAACGAGGAAGCAAATCAGGTAGCAGGTACCTTGGGAGAACGCCAGAAAGAAAGACGAGAAGCAGACAAATGTGAAACAATCGAGAAAAGCAACCTGACACACACCAAGGGGTAAACACGCACGAGTCAAACAAACAATCAAACAAGCAGGTAAAGTCCGTAAGCAACCAAAGACGTGATTATTTCAAGCTGCTACGGAGTTGTAGCAGCTGTAAGAAATGAATAAATCCGGGTCAAGTGAAAGAATATTTTATCCAGCATTGCTCAACATCACAGATAGGTGAAATGCTGGATTACGGTGACTGCCTCAGGCTGATATGTTAGTTTCTGAACAAAGCATCTCTTCTGATTGGAGCTAACACTGGAAAAAGTTCCGGAATTTCCCCGTAGTGTTGAAGGAGGAATTATTTGGAAATTCGAGACATTTTTTTGGAAACTTTTTTGGAATCCAATAAACACGGTTAAAAGCACATTTCGTTTTCTCCATTTAGAAACTATTGGGAAACTGTTCTTTTACATTAAATTCCCAACTCGAAAATCATGGGGAAATTTGGGTAGTTTTGCTGTGTACTCTGATCAACTACTTAAAGGCATGCAATAAAGCAATGCGAAACAACTCTTACCTGAGCTGGTGTAGCCTTGTGCTTCTCTGCAATTAATCTGATTACATCATTGTCGAGAAGGACCGGCTGGGAAGGATCTTTGATATTAGCAGGTCGATTGGGTGCACCGATTGGTGAGTAAGCTGAGCACACAATTCCTTTCGAAAGAAAGACAATTTGGAACAACAATTGCTTAAAAAATGAGATCAGCTATCATTTTGAAATCTTTGCAAGGAATAAAACAAACTGGGGGGCCAAAAAACGTAAATTGATCGATGAAACAAGGTGTCTTAAACTGTACTCTCATTTTACCAAATTTTGTGTACCAATGGCAAGAGAAGCGGTTGCTGACTGTTTGAATTTCATTTCTTTTTTTTTCATTTAATTTCATTTAAGCACAACATCCAGTCAGCTGATATACATTACAGTAAATCCCCGCATATAAGAACCTACCAAAATAAGGACCTAGAGGCTGTTTTTCCTGAATTATGCACCTTGCGGTTGAGAACCTGTTTCAGTTTGATGAAAGATAGGCTCTTATTGCAGGGATAGCAAAGTTGATGTTTGACTGTTGTTATGTAGTTCATTTTGGCCCCAATTGGCTGTGAAAGCGTGATTCTCCTCCCCAATTAGTTATTAGGTCCAGAAAACCCATCCAAAAAATAATGGGGCTGAACATCTATTGAGGGGCCCTAAGAGGGACTACACAAGTTACCCTTCAAATAAGGACCCCTATACCTTGAAATTAGTGTTAGTGCCTTTGGAATAAGAACCTATTTCAGCCTCTCTCTCAAAAAAGTAGGTCCCTATATGCAGCAATTTAATGATATTATATTCAATTTCTCCATTTCTAATTCAGAGTTTGCAACGTTTCCCTTTGCCAACATACGAAGAATGGGTGAGTTCCTTATTCAAAGTGATCAAATACTTGAACGGCCTAATAGGGGGTCTAAATTTTTAAAATGTACCCTAAAAATTTTCTTCATTGCTTGGTCGCTTGTCTATCTCAAACAAAATCCTTTAAAAACATTAATTGGAATAAGCTCAGTTAGGTACAAAGCTGTGGACAACGTTGGAAAGCGTAGTTTGATGATAAAGCGGAGGATGAGGCAAGCGACGACATAGACGCTGAGTCCCTTGTATCCCTGCGGTAAATCTTGCTCAAGAGGGACTCATAATGAGACAGACAGAGCAGAAACTGCGTAAAATGACACCATCAAACAATCTGAGATAAGGAAGTGTTTGAGAATAGATAAGCTTTTTGAAATGATAAATCAACAGTTTAAGGCCCTAGGAAGAAATTATCAACTGTTGCCTAATTTTGGGATCTGTTGCCGGCAGTTAGGGAGGCTCAAAGTTACGAGTTTTCGCACATGCGTGCGCAGTTTCTGCTCTGTCAATAGACATTTTAGCTATTCTACAAAAGAGCCTGGATCAAGCGTTATTTTCATACGTTTTTATACACGAGGTTCGACTGAGTGGCGTCAAAGCCTCTATGGTGCACATTCGAAAATTCTACAAAATGTGGTGAAATATCGTTCGATCCAGATTCTTTTTTAGATTAGCTAAAAGGTCTATGAAACAGTGAAAAACTTGGCCACATCTTCTTCAATCATCAATGGAATTATGAAAGAATCACAGCTTCGAATCTCCATCCCGTAGGAGTGTTCTCAATTCTTCAATCGAATCGAAAAATCTATCACATTTACACCTTAACAATAGTAGTTCACAAATCTCGCAGTCTGATTAGTATTGGAGAAATTGCGAACTTTGGGCCTAAATAGGGCCAAGTTTTTCAGAGTAATACTATGAGTTTCTATTGCTCGAAGCGCCATCATCAAGTCAAAGAGCACAATAGACTCATCGCCATCAGTCTAGCGACGACAGTCATTGTAAATTTCATTTTATCGACATTCCATGTTGTTAAAATATAATTGACCATTCCTGGAGATTTAAACCGTATAGATAGTTGACATAAACGGTTAAAAAATATTGGAGTTAATTTGATTCTAACATGTCTTATTTACGTTTCGAGCTAAACTTGGTTTATCTTCAGCGAATGTGATTGATTCAACGATACAAAGCAATATATACCAAGGAAAAACAAGGTGAAAACACAGTAATCAAGCATGGTTACATTTCACAAGTGGACCCGAGACCTACGTTCACAACGATAAAAAATGACGTACCGTTGTCTTTGCAGTAATTGACTAGTTTGGTCTGTGGCAAGAACGGATGTGATTCAACTGCAACAGAAATATGTATTAGAATATTCATCAAATGGTTAACTTACTCCGACTGACGGGGTTGGGGCGAGTTTTTAACGGGGGTGTGAGGGTCCTTGACAACAAATGAAAATAAGCAAGTTCTCGCATCATTGCTCTAGCTCCTGCGATAAATTTTACATATTTTTACAGGGGTATTGTTGCACATTAAACACATCGCTTCAAAATTCCAAGATATATTTGTACCCGCAATTCATCATTGGGTTGCAACGAATATGCTTGCGTTTGCTTCTTCGCAATATATTCGCGCATCCTGTAGGGCGGCCTCCTTCGCCCATATGTCTTTCTGCAGTCACTTGACTAGGTAGAAGTATTTATATTTTTATGCTGATAATCTTGATTCCGTGACGGTCTTTCGAAATAAACTAAGGGTTTCACAAAAAACGTAATAAAAATCCAGTTACGCATCAACTACTTTTCCAGCCGCTGACATTTCTAGGCTGTGCTAACATATCTTGGCGCCATGACCTGTTGTACTGTGCCGTAAGTTTCGCGTACGTTTACTATCTCAAATTAGCAAACAACATAATTCACCGTTGCCTACTTTTATCAGAATCAAATACATTTATATTGATGTCATTCACTGTGTACTAGAGACTACCATAGCAAGGACTATGGACTGGAGTTGACCAAACCGGAAAATGTCGGCCGACGCGCAAGTAGTCACGTGGATGAAGAGGGAATTAAAAACTGCTATTAAGCGCAAGCACAGAATATATGCTAAGTTTGTTAGACGTGGTAGAAAGCAAGAAGACTGGGACTGTGTTAAAAATGTCCAAAACTTAACATCAAGAGTGATTACCAATGCTAAAAATGATTATTATCTTGGTCTTGGCAGAAAGTTATCGAATAACGTGTCTGGGGCTAAATCATATTGGTCCTTATTCAACAGACTTCTCAATAAAAAGACAGTTTCTAACATACCCCCTCTTATTGAAAATGGCTTATTTATTACTAATGTAGAAGCAAAAGCAAATATCTTCAATGAGTTCTTTGTTGCTCAATGCAGGGAGATAGAAACTGGTAGTACTATCCCTACATTTATTCCGCAGTTTCCATCACCTTTATTAAATATAGATATCAGTAGGGAAAAGGTGCTTCGAATCATTCGTTCTCTAGATACTAAAAAGGCACATGGATGCGATGGAATTTCTGTTGCCATGATCAAAATATGTGATAATTCGATAGTAGATCCTCTGTGTTGCATATTCGAAAGATGTCTTGAAACAGGAATTTACCCTTCCCAGTGGAAGAAAGCAAACATAATTCCTGTGCATAAAAAGGATTGCAAACAGAACAAGAAAAACTACCGCCCAATTTCCCTTCTTCCAATCTTTGGCAAGTTGTTTGAAAAGCTATTATTTGATGCCATCTACGAGCACCTCTGTATAAATGGTCTTATATCGCCTCATCAATCAGGGTTTCGTCCCGGTGATTCAACTATCAATCAGTTACTGCTAATCACACAAAATATCTATAGAGCCTTTGATGAAACTTCTAGTAAAGAAACACGTGCCATCTTCCTTGACCTATCAAAGGCATTTGACAGGGTCTGGCACGAGGGTCTAATTTATAAGTTGGAATTCAATGGCTTACATGGAAACGTTCTTCGGATTGTTAAAAGTTTTTTGGCAGATCGTAAGCAAAGGGTCGTATTAAATGGACAATGTTCAAGGTGGGATACAACATCCGCAGGTGTACCTCAAGGATCAGTTCTTGGACCATTCTTGTTTTTGATCTACATTAACGACATAACCCACAATGTTAAATGTGGTATTAAGTTATTTGCCGATGACACGTCATTGTTCACTACCGTTCAGGATGAAAATGTAGCTGCACTTGACTTAAACAGAGATTTAGAAGAAATTAACTTCTGGGCATGGCAATGGAAAATGCAGTTTAACGCTGACAAGACAGAGGAGGTTATATTTTCATGCAAAAGGAATAAGCCAATCCACCCCGGTCTTAAATTGGGAGAGGAGGTCATTGCCTCAAAATTGGAACACAAGCATCTTGGTGTTATTCTTGACTCAAAGCTAAATTTCAAAAGTCATATTCGAGAGGCTATCTTAAAAGCACGCAGAGGAATCGGTTTGTTAAAATACCTTTCTAAATATGTATCAAGAGAGGTCCTTGATCAAACCTACAGGGTGTCCCAGAAAATTTGTGCCCCGTTTGCCTGAAGACCACGACAAAGCAGCAAAAGGTCGTCACCATATTTTGGCATGATGTTGCTCGCAAGATGTTAAATTAAAGTTTGCTTCCATCCCCGTAAAAATCCGTTAAGAGATGATGGAGCTATGACGTTAAGAAGACCAAATTTCTCTGATGTCTGAAACCAGCGGTCGGCCATTTTGTATTACTATTTTTGCAACGATAATCAGCTTCATGGATGAGCTGAAACAGTAGCCTCCAATCTCATAGCTCTCGCGAAAGTTTCAATAATCATCAGAGACTTCAGCTATTTCTTACCCCACGATCCTTTATTGAATGTCAAAACGAAGACGAGGATCCCATGATAAAATAAACAATCGAAAGGCAATGACAAAAATATAGTCACATTTTGTTTGCAGGTGTGGTGAGTGCAGCAATTATTTAGTTTATCTATCAGTTCAAATGAGACAATACAGCTCCAAAAATCTTTCGCCCTTCTCGCTTCTTTTAGTTCATTGTCTTCGGTAGTAAATCAATAATTGCTTGTAACAAATGAAGGGAGAAATCTGAGTAGGGATACGCTAGGGATGGCCACAAATTAAATGTGAAATATATTTTTGTCGAAGCTTTTGATTTTTTATTACTTTGGGAATTCTGATCTTCACTTTTGCATTCTATCAAAGATCGTGGGGGTAAAAAATAGTCTAACTCTCTGATGATTATTGGAACTTTGATGAGAGCTATGACATTAAAGGCTGCTATTTCAGTTCATCCATGAAGCTGTTTATCTTTGCAAAATAGTGAGATAAAATGGCCGACCACTGGTTTCAGTCAACAGGCAGATTTGGTCTTCTGAAAGTCATAGCTCCATCACTTTTCGACGGATTTTCACGGGAGCGGTGGCAAACTTTAATTGAACATCTGAAGAGCAACGTCATGGAAAAGGTTAGTGATAATCTTTTGCTGTTTTCTCGCAATCTTCAGGCAAACGGGGCACAATTTTTCTGGGACACCCTGTATAAGCTTTACGTGAGACCTCACCTAGACTATGGAGACATAATTTACCATAAATATGACCCAGATATGCAGCTGAACTTTACGCAACAACTAGAACAAACTCAATATAAAGCAGCACTAGCTGTTACTGGAGCGTGGATGGGTACAAGTAGGCAACGGATGGGAAACACTTTATAACCGAAGGTGGTGTCGAAGATTATGTCATTTCTTTTCAATAACCACATCCAAAA
Source organism: Aurelia sp. 4 Dawson et al 2005 (assembly GCA_964019985.1). NCBI lineage: Eukaryota > Metazoa > Cnidaria > Scyphozoa > Semaeostomeae > Ulmaridae > Aurelia > Aurelia sp. 4 Dawson et al 2005. Next base: position 3,015,392 of record OZ026511.1, on the reverse strand, counting down.
GCCCAGATAACCTTTTCAATGAGATACCTGAACATCGCTCAGTTGATTATAATTTAAGAAACCCGCGTTGTTATGAGCAAAATGTAGGTAGATCTATGCGCTTTTCTAGCTCTTACTTTCATAACACAATATATGAGTGGAATCTGTTAGAGAAATCAGTACAAGATTCTCCTTCTCTCGCCGTTTTCAAGAGCAAATTGCTTCGGATCATTAGACCTGAGAAAAACCCTGTTTACAATATCTATGACATTTTGGGAATCAAACTACTAACAAGGCTTCGAGTTAATTTCAGTCCTCTGAACGAACATAGATTTAGGCATAATTTTGACAGCTTGAGTCCAATTTGTATTTGTGGTACAGGAAAGGAAGATAATGAGCATTACCTCCTGCACTGCCCCCAGTTTACAGCTCAGCGCCAAGATCTCCTTGGTCAAGTCTCGGATGTCGGATATGATGTTGCTAGCATGAACTCAAAGGATCTTTGTCATTTGTTGTTATATGGGAACCCAAATGAAAGTACCTTTGCAAACAGAATCATTCTAGAAGCAACTATTTCTTTTATTAAGACTTCTGGACGTTTCAATTAAACTTACTGGAAAACAGCAGCCTAAGCCTTTTTCTTGACTGGGATGCTCCAGATATTTGCGTGGGCAGTCTCTGCTCATCGGACTGCTGCTGCGGGGGCGTTGGCTGGGGGAGTCTAGGATTAGTTGGAAGGTTTTTAGTTTCTTTTTCTTTTCTCTTCGGAGTTGATCTCTGTACCATAGATTCCATTCTCCCTGCCGGTGCTCTCGTGCTTGTGGTTTGGTGGGGGTGGGCTGTTTGTGCGGGTTTTGAGGGTACTTCAGTTTCGATTTAGCTTTTGTTTCTTGTTCTTGTTTTGTTTGTTTTTTTTGTTGTTTTTTTTGTTGTTTCCTTTTCTACTATTAATAAGGTGGTTGCAGGAGAAAAGCTCTAACTTATTTGATAATTTTTAAATTCCGAAAGTTTTTTTCTCCTGCAACCACCTTAAGCTACCGTTAATATTTTGTAGAAAATTGTAAGTGGCATTTGTAGTGAGGACCCGGTGACCTTGTGTCTTTCCTCGCTACGAATGTCACAGTAGTTGTATTGAATTGTTGTTTTTAAAATTTTAGATTGATAAATAAAAAAAAAAGTAGTCATGTTTGCCTGAAATTTTTGTTAAGATACACAGTCATATTAATCATGCAAAAGTTCCGGGTAAAGATACGAAATTTCAAAGCATTTTATAGCAAAAGCTGCTGCAGTTGCACTGACAAAATTTTTGCTAAAATTTTTCGCAGCTTAAAGGCAAAGTTGCCTTATGATTCAATTTAAGAGTTTCAATTTCTAGTTACAATTACAAATTTGCACGCTTTTGGATCTCATTCTGACTGTAAACCAGGTTTGCAAAGATGTTTCTCGATTTCAAATATAATTTTGAAACACCATCTCAAATGTCATGTAGAATTTCACTGTATGTTTATTGATGAAATTCGAACCACAGAAAATTGAACAAAGCCCAGGTTAGATTTGAATTTTGCCTATGGTTGTATCTTCACGCAGTCATTCGCTGCAATATTCTTGAAAAAATTGTTCCTAAAAAGTGCTTGTAAAACTGCGAGAAATAGTTCATCAATTAGATTCCTAAACTTATTGATTGGTCAATTTTCACTAAAGACAGGCATTCGGCTCATCCTTAGAGCAATTCGAAACAGACTATTGATATGTTGAGATTTTTGAAATGTACGGAAAGAAACATATACTGCCGACGATAAGCACAGCCATGTTTCACTACCAGTTCATGAAAGTGATAGGTTTATGCACGCTTTCGTATACCTCCTTGGGTCAAGCATAGCTTTGTAGCTACAACCTTTCGCAAAATTGCCAGACCTTTTCAGTTTCAATGTTGGTCTGAGATACTTCCTGCAGAATCATTGTTATTTGTCATTTTGCCATCATTTTGGCGTAGTAAGATAGCTTTTTCACTGCGATACAGGACTAGAAAACATTCATTTGGCTGCCGCCAAGGATGAAACATAAGGCCGATGTTTCGTTAAAGAGAGCAGACAATTTTGCCAAGAGAGACTCTCAAAGTCTGATGATCCAGGTTTTTTTTGGACATTTTCGAAGATCTTAGAATTTTTTGCAATTTCGAACACGTAAGGAAGATTTTATGGATTTTGAAGACTTTTCATGATTCTTGAAGTTCATGAAAACTTGAGGCACCAGTGCCACAATTGTCACTCCAAAGATAGTTACAAGGTTTTGGGGTTTCAAAATCTCTCAGATTTTAACAATGTTGCCGCATTTCTTGTGACAATTTTCAAAAGTTTTGCTTGATTTTTGTGATTTCTAAGACTTCTTGAGATTCTTACATTCTTGCGATTTTCAAAGTTTTGAGGTTCCGAGCAGCTTTTTTAAAATTGGATTTCCAAAGATTTCATCCAGAGATTGATGGAAAAATATATCATTGGCTTGGGGACATTTCTCGGAAGTTTTTGGCATCTTAGAATTTCTATGGAATTTCTAAAACTTTGAAAAGATTTTACGGATTTTGAAGACCTTTCGAGATTTCTTGAAATTTACCAAGACTTGAGGCACCGTACCGATACCAGAATTGCACCATTAGTTTACGCGAGGTATCTAGAATACACCATCCCGCCAGTTCAGGGGAAACTTTGTGCATGCGTTTGATGTTATGTCTCCGCATACACCTACACAATTGCCACAATTCAATGACTTTCCTTGAAAAGATGCCACTGCATCAGGCTAGGTATTGCAAGAAATTGTACACGAACATATTTTTCAAACTGAACAATGGTGCATTTGTTAAATTGTATTTACCTTGATTGCACACTGGTTTAATTCTAGCAAATTCCAATAAATCTGCAATCTTTTTACTTGTGAAGTTACTAACTCCAATTGACTTGACAAGGCCCAGATCAACAAGCTTTTCCATTTCCTGAGAAACAAACAATAATTGTCACAAACGCTCCAAGATAATCTCTTCAAATATGAGAAATCAAAAGTAAATGAGTTTTGTGTTGTATGCTGTGCGTATTGCCCTACTTTCTACTCAGTTTTTGCTTTTCAAAACGTAGTCAATGTGGAATGTGTTGACTTCCTGAAAAATAAAACAAGTGTGCAAAACTCAGTTTACTTGTGCCAATCTATCATAGGTGCTTGAGTCTAGGTAGGATGAAAAGTATGAAAGAATGCGCTGTAGACTTTCCTTCCTTCGTTCTATCCCAGCTCCACCCCAGATTTTGCAAACAACAAGGTTTTCGGCTTGATCTCTAATTCGTTGCAGTTTTGCCGCAGCATTCACATTGCACAATCTTTTGTAAGCGCGTAAACGCTCGTGTAGAAATCCGCTATACTACTCCCATACAATGTTCCGATTGCAAAATGGTTTTGGAACAACATAAACTAAAAATCAATGATGACAAAACTGAGCTCATCATTATTGGTGGCAATAAACAGTTGCCAAAAGTTTCATTAGACAGCATACAAGTAGGTGAATGTACTGTTTCTCAAGTACAGAAAGTAAGAAACCTTGGCGTCATCTTTGATGAAAATTTATCAATGAAAGATCATATCAGCAATGTCTGTAAAAAAGGATTCTACCAACTGTATAGACCATGGCAAGTCAGGAAATACTTCAACCGTAACACCTTTGAAGGTTTAGTTCATGCCTTTGTGACATCACATATTGACTATGGAAATGCCATCTTATTTGGACTGCCAGATGTCACAATTAAAAAACTAGAGAGACTCCAACACGGAGCAGCTAGGTTGATTTTAAACAGGAGTTGCAGAGATAGTGCCACAGAAATGTTGAAAGAATTACACTGGTTACCTATCAGGTATAGGATCTTGTAAAAACTTTCATTGCTTGTATTCAAGTGCATGAACAACATTGGACCAGCTTATCTAAAGGAATTATTGATCAGTAAAAAGCTCCCAAAACGCTTATATCAGCTGAGCTCTCCCTTCTTGGTACTCCAAGAGTTAGAACTGAGACCTTCGGGAAGAGAGCATTTGAATATGATGCACCTCGCACATGGAACGCTTTGCCTCTCCATATTAGACAATCTAAGGACATAACTATTTTTAAGAAGGCATTAAAAACTCAGTTTTTCGAACAAGCACTTCAGTTCTAAGTATCTTTTTCCATTGTAAATACTGTAATTTTTAGAAACTTTTGTAATTCTAAGTTATTTTGATTCCATGCAATTCTTTACTTTTATTACTTTTATCTATAAATTGTATGCGCCGCAGAGTATTGTATAATATAGCGGCGCATTATAAAATCAATTATGTATTATAAATTATGTATTATGTAAGGGATTAGTTTGGCGGATTTCTGCACGAGCGTTTAAGCGCTTTCCACAGATTGTGCAATGTGAATGCAGCATAAAAGCCCTGCCCTTCGAGCATACAAACAAGCCACAATGGCTAATCATTTGGTAGAATTTTCGTCCATTGTAAGCAGTTACTTGGAAGGCTTCTTCAAGGCCTTCAGTCGAGTGGTAATACCGGGTGAGTCAAAAAATGTCGAAAGGCTTGTAAGAAGTTCAAACCCAAGCCATTTATCGCATTCCTGCCTACAAATAACAGCTGTGTAGCTAGCATATCAGCTTAGATCAGAAAATGCACAAGATGTCTCAAAATATTGTGCCCAGTTTTCGTTGCTGCTGTGGAGGAGCTAAAAATTCAATTGTCTTGATTTTTAAACAGTTGCATTGGCCAGGTTTCAAATTATAGTTTGAAATCTTGTATGAGCCAATCTGACACGTAGTTGCTGAATTACTTTACAGAAAAGGCAAAATAAGTGGTTGCCTCAAAAGAGCAGTTCTACTGTTGCCCAGCAATAAGCCAAAGAAATGGTTCTCGCGTTTTATCAAAATGTTTGCAAATTATTTCTGAGGATTAGCAGTGTCTTCTATTCATACGAGAGCACTTTCTGCCTTTTAAAAATGTGCTCAAAATTTTAACACGATGCTAGAATCCTTTCTTTGAATATTTAGACATTGCTGGAGAACAATGAAAGTGTTTTCTTTTAAGCAACCACTTATTTTGCCTTGCCTTAACTGAAGCTATGTTCATGATACTTTTTGACATCAGATATTGTTGAACTGATATTTCTAGCGTCCTTTAGAGGCTATTTTGACCTTAATCTGCATTGTTTGATGGTCTATCATGTTCATTCACACTTTCCTAAGTCTAAAATGCCATAAAATGAGCTGATATTCATTGGCTGCAATGAAGTTGAACTGATATTTTTGGGTTGCGTGAAAATGTCTTAGACTGATCCTCTTCATACGTATGTGCTGAGTGCCCCCCCCCCCTAGGGTGGACAGATCACCAAAAGGAAACCTAATGGTTTTGCATTGTTTCTGCTCAAGAATGAAGACCGACCTTAGAAAAAGATGAGATGGCCATCCCCTCCCCAGTCCACCATCTTGGAGCTACCCTTGATTCTAATTGTGTGATCATTGAACATTTCATATCAGCTAGGGGGACCAGATCAGATACACTTAACGACTAAACAAATGTTTTATAGAAATGCAATGTTATGGGTTCAACAATTAGTTCGTTCATTCTTTTCTACGATGCAAATGAAGAAAAACATCAGGCAAAACAGTTAGTGATTTTGTAGCACTTTTGATCCACTCGACTTTATTGTGGTCTGATTTATATACCTGGAGAGGCAACAGCTCGTTGCTGCAAGTTGATCACTTGTCATTTGCCATTAGGCAATTTTTGGTTCATAGGTCTCTATCTGCTGATGAGTGATTACTGGTCACCAGGTCGTTATTGGGAGATAGACTTGGCTGATAGGTCGTTCCTCAGAATACAGGAGCCCGTGGACAGATTGATGCGTGCTGGGTCAACTGAACCTTTTGCGACGGCGCTGCAGCCAATCTGATCTAAGTACTGTGACTTATGACCATCAGATTTCCCAAAAGCAGTCCAGACAATTCCTTTCCGCTCCTGGTTTCCTCCAAGCTTACAGTACAAGTACACCTAGCCCTATTCAACCAGTGCAAGAACGGAAGAGTGCAGAAATCATAGGGAAAATCATTTTTTCAACGATTTGACCTCAATCAACGCTTGCATTAACTCTATCTGAGCTGGGTATTTTGAAACGCCCGGGGAAGGGTGGATTCTGCCCCCTTGTCTATCTCTGCTGCTGTTTGAGATATGGCAACCTGATTTGGCAAGAAGGGTAATCATTATTAAAACAATGAGCTTTTGAAACAATAACTTAATCACCGATGTTGCTTTTGTTGCTGGAGCATGATTATAAATATGATGTCATATGACGTCATATAAATGAAAGCATGGCGAAGAGTCGTGAAGGTTTAATTTTCGTAAAGAAATGGAATACATAGATCAAGATATATCTGAATTAATAATTTTGACTAAGTATGTTTTCCACAGAGTGTGGCATGACAGGTAGGTGGCCATGGAGACAAGGCGAAAAACAGAACGCCAAAATTGTTACAGTGCTATTGCTGCATAATTGAAAGTTAAACTTAATAAATCTCAGAGGCATTCAAGATACGCGGAAAAACGTACACAAAATGTACGAGGAGGCGGAATCCGCACCCCAGCTCAGATAGGGTTGATCTTTGCAGGTATCCGCCCGCAAGATTTAAATCATCGATCCTAGGGTGTATCCAATTCATGTCCAGATTATCAATTACTGCCGTAAATCCTACACTTGACCCTTGTCTTTGAAGTGTTGGTGTAAGTCACCTGCCAAGTTTCTTTCATCAATTCTGGCGTGTATCCTATTAAGCCAACTTGATCAACTTTGCATATGCCATCTCCGACACTCCTGTCTAATCTGTTGGGAACATGTACCTTTGAAAAAGAAAATTATCAGAGATAGATTTAGAAACGGCCACGCTTCAACGATAATCTATTACTGAGTTTGTGACTTCATCGGAAATTCCCATTACCAGTGTTAAGGCATAGTTGATCTATGGTTAAGGTTACTGAAAAAAATTTGTTGCAGATGATGGGGTTTTCTGTCCCAAAAAGGCAAACTACTAGCTGACTCTAGCTAAACTGTACATCATTCGATGTCTGCGAATGTAAGAATCCTAGCGATATCACAGCAAAAATATCAAAATTTCATGAGAATTTTCACCGAGGAAACTTAGAGGAAAGGCACAATGTCCGATGATTTCTGATGTAACAAACGGAAACTTCCCTTTCCCCTTAGTTTTTACAGAGGAAATTTCTAGTTTCTGCTAAGTTTCTTCTTCCAACACCATCGGAAATTTAAAGATATTTTGCTGTGATATGAAAATAATTTGGCAAATATTGTAAAATTATATTTTCAAGGCAAATTCATTGGTTGAAAGAGTTCCACCTTCGAAAGGACTTTGTACCCATGTGTTAACGTAGCCAAATCTAACTTACATCAGCAGAGAGCTAAGATCTTAGGCAAATAAACTTGTCTGTGGCTCTTCAAGGTCCTCTTTCCGTTTAAGTAATGAACAGAACAGATTGGAATTTACTTGTTCTGTGGATGGCCAGAAGTTGCAAGCGACTTGACGGTACTTTACGACAACGAAGATCGATCGAGAGGCAACGTGGTAACTTCTGAGCACAGTGTTCTTGGCAAACGCACTGTCCAAAAATCCCTCACTTGGATGCTTCTTCTAATGTTTGCATCGTGTATTAGTGACCATGGCTAAGAAAACAACGTAATGCTTACCAAATACTGGTCAAGGTAATCCAACTGCAGATTTTTCAACGTCAGCTTGCAAGCATCTATCACATCTTCTTTAGCAAAATAACTGCACCTGAATCAAGCAGAATCAACTTTTCAATGAATTTTTGTGAAGTCTCAAAACTGACGCCAACAAAATAACGTATCAGTTTTGCCAAATGTGTAATCATTCACTATGGTTGAATTTATAAACATTGACAACCATTTTGTAGCAGAAAGGAAACCCTAAGTGTAGACTGATGATTTTCGTCTAAGTTTTGCTCCATTGAATTGAATTGTTACTTACTGTTATAGTCATAATGGGTATTGTGGGCTATGGTTACGGTTAATGGAGCGAAAACAAGGGCTCATGTAATAAGTCTACCCTAAATGTGGCAATTTGCTATACTGAAATCATTCATAATACTGTTAAAGTCGTATGGTACCGCTAAAGCTCTATTAAGTGCCCGGGGAGGGCTTATTTAGTTTCGGGCCTTCCAGAGGGGGGTTATTAGAGAGGGGTGCTTATTCAGAAAATTAAGTGGCAGAAAATTAGGTTGCTTCTCAGTTCTTTTATCCCATAATTTGCGGAATGAAGATACAAATTTACGGCTCAAATACATAAATTCGACACAGTTTGTATCCCAAACCATACTAAAATCAACTTCCAAGGTTGTGTAGCTAAATAAAAGGAAAATATTTCGTAAAGTTTAGAATTTTGTATACGGGGGGAGGGGCTTAATAGAGAGAGGGGCTTTGACTCTTCACAGAAAACTTTGAAAAAACCAAGGTACGATGTCAGGAATGTCGAATTTTCTTCTGGCAATTCATGGAACTCCTTTCTTTTGGCTCAATTTTGTCTTTGATCTGCAAGCCAAAAAAGAAATCTAAGGGAAGGCGACGTGATTAAATTTTGGTAATTTCTTAAACATTTTTAGGATAACCGGTGGCTGTCATGGTATGAGAAGATTTTATGGTAACTAATTTTGCTTCTTCAGTACTTACCACAACTTTGACACGATGTAAACATTCTCTCGCTTGACATTACCAGCTTCCCAAACTTGGGTCAGATATTGACCAATTTCATCTTCATTCTTGTATAAATGGGCGCAATCTATGTGTCTGTAGCCTACCTCTATGGCATGTTTGACAGCAGCTCCAGCCTTACCAGGCTCAGACAACCATGTCCTAAAAGGAAATAACGAATCAACTTTTCAATCACCAAAACTTGTTTCATCCAGGGGGCGTAGCCAAAGGGAGACGTGGGGGTGGAAAGCAACGCATAACATTTGGTTGTCTGAACACTGGTTGGCAAGCTTGGCCAGAACGTTTTCGACAAATTGTGACTGTGCACTCCCGGTAATTCTCTCCAGCGTCGTAGCTGATTTCACCAAGTGAAGCAATCATCAGTTTGGTTCTTGTGTAGAAGGAAAATTCATCATCGAAATAAATCGATTGGACGATGGTCCTGAAGGAGTAAAATTGAATCTGGACTTTGATTTAAAATTATCGCCTTTAGGTGAGCAATCATGAATGTAATAGCTGAATGATTCTTGAGATGGGGGAGACGGGTATTGATCTTTTCATTTTTTGAGATCTGACTGCAAAAACAAGCCAATGCATAACAGGCTTCGATGTTCAGATTTTGAAATGGCAACAGTTCGACTGCAAAAACAAGCCAATGCATAACAGGCTTCGATGTCTTAACCTATAACTTATACCTATAACTATAACTTATAACTATATGAAGACCTATAACTTAAGCAACTTTTCCATGTGTTGGTTCAGCATCTTTTCAATGGCTAAAGCGCTGCACTCACTGACTAATGTTATTTCTAGTATTGGATAGTTGTTTGCTGATTATATCTACTCATCTAATGAAAATAGACCTCTGCATGGACGGATCGATTTCGTTCAAATTTTCATCGTTCTGGTTGCTAAGTGGCCACGGCACAAGTGGCAAATGCTAATGGATGTCCCAAAAAGCCTTCTCGTTCAAAACGTCACCAAAAACTCGTCTATCAAACCTATCATAAAGTGCTCTTGTCTTTTTCGAGGGTTGGGACTAATTTGAGAGCTTACGGTAGTTGTGGAAATAAATAGGAAGGGATAAAAAAAGGTAAAAAGGGTAAGATATCTATGAAAATTTATTTGATTTCAAGGCATAAAACGTGAAATTACCCCTAGATTCTACAGTGCTGTAACAGCCATATTTCTATGGTAACAGCAACCCGAGGGTGCACTGCGTTCGTGTTGGGTGCGGGGACGTGCAGTCGGGAAAAGTATCGACTTTTCAGGCCAAGGAATTGGCATAAGGGACGATATCGATCTTCAAAATTTTGGTATAAGATATAGGGTCGGTTCTACTTTTCGAAAAATTGCTATAAGGTTGGGTATATGCTTTGGTATAGGATCAAGTATACTTTTGCCAAAGATTGGTGCAAGGAACAGCCTGGATGGCACGGCCTCGACCAGAATCCGGTTAGATTGATCCCATGGGAGCAATGATTGATAGCTTGCTGACCATGGTCCTCAAACCTGAATGTGTCATCATCATTGTAAAGGTGTAAACAGAGCGAATTTCTTGGAACAAAGTTGTTGGCAGAGGATCACGTAGCATGCTCCTTTTGTACAAAGCGATTATAACTGCTACACACGAAGATTTCAGTTTAACAAAACGAATCTATTAATGCGGGGTGAGTGGCCGAGTGGCTTATACAGTCTTCGTCAGGTGACTGAAGTTAACCTTGGTCGAGTGAGGTCAGATTTCGGATGGGTGACCTCTGAGGCCTGACCTCGCAACCCACTCAAAACAAATTGAAAACAAACAAACAATGCGAAAAATTTTCAAAAAAATTTCAAATTTACATTAGCGTTATGAGGTAACTTCAGGGTCAAAAATACTCGGACCCATATCGAGCTCGATTAAACGCCAAACGAGCTCGATCAAGGCTCAAACGAACTCTATCTACGGGCACAGAAACAACGAGCTCGTAGCGTTTTAGGACAGCAAGATCGTTGTCTGTTTATTCCCTTGATAATGATCAAGACTTCTTACCCTAATCCAACGAGTGGCATTTCTGTTCCATCGTTGAGTTTCACAGTTGCCTGTAAAGAAAACCATAGTAGATTTTGCCATGCACAGATACTTTTTATTAACACGGAGTGAAGTGTTGACTCAACATGAGTAGAAAAAAATGCCAATATTAAACAACGATATCAAATGGTCAGTTTGAAAATATGCATGGATACATAATCAATTGACATAGTTCATGTGAATTGGTGCATACTGCAAAAAAAATAGATAGGCACAGTAGAATGCAGAAAAAATTATGTTCCAGAAAACATCAGGACACGTTTGGACGTGACATGCACATAGACGTAGGATCCAAGGGGCACTGGGGGAATGACAAACATTCCTTGACAAACATGGGGTCAAATATTCTACAGTACTTGCCCGCCCCCGCAACGGCGAGCATAAGGAGCTGACACAGAAACTGGGATATCTTTGACAAGAATTAAGTATAGACAAGGGCCACGTGAATACCCTTGTCGAAATCCCAACTTAATCCCATCTCATCTAAACGATGAACTACCCATTCACTTCCGGAAACTACGGCTTCTTTTCACCAGCTTCCTTTGTCTCTGCTTTCACTAACACTTTCAAGGCTTACGGTGGGGGGGGGGCTTATGGCATGTTGAATCCATAGACGTCTGCTAACTTCGAGATATTCAGTTTCTCAAGGTTCAACTTTGGCATGCACATTTTACGAAAAAATCCAAATACCAGTGTTGAAATATGCGTAATCACCACAAGATAACTTTTTCTGACGGTCTTTTATACATCCACTGTTGTTTGATCCTCTAAAAGAAATTAGGCCAAACTTGGACCCTTATCTTCTTTTCAGTTGAACTGAGTTCAGTTATCAAAACTGCAAAGATGTACACTGCGTAACAATACAGTTAGAGCTGCAATAAAATATACTGTAAAATTCTCACCATTGCAAAATTGAGTAGAAAGCGTCAGTAAGTAGAGAGAAATGGGTTTGTATTTTGTTGTAACAAAGTTTTATTGGTTCCTTCTTGCTGTGTAGGCTGCTCACCAATAAAATGAGGAGTCACATGAGCAGCATGTAATGAAGTAATGGGTTGCCACAGCACTGACCTTTGATCCCTTGACATTGCTCCGCAGGCTGGAAGGCAGGAACACCGCAATGCAAAGTGATTATCAATGGAAGTACTTGGTGTCCCGAAAAGAGTTTCCTGATTTGAGCTGCTTAATTGAGTAAAAGTTCAAGTTATTTTATTAAGATTCAAAAAGGAATCCATTTATGCGATGCTGAACTTAGATCTGAGTATTTGCTTAATTTTTCTATCTGCGCGCATTGAGCTTTCCAACATTTTCAAAACAGAATACTTGCTAGACTTATTACATTCGTCCTTGTTTTTGCTCCATTTACCCCAACGATACCCCCACTATACCCATTCCGACTATAACAGTAAATAACAATTCAATTCAATGGAGCAAAACTTAGCCGAAAGTCGTCAGTCTAAATACTTGCCAAGGTCACGAAAAAACCCAAAACAGAGTTCATGAATAAGATCGCTAAAGCCTCGAAATCCATCGACATCTAGCCTTTAAACAAATTCTAAAATTCCGGGGCTTGAACCGCTTAAAAGGACCTAGGAACATTAACATTTTTCTTTTTCTTCCGTAAAAGCATGATTTTGCTTTTTTTTAAAGAATAAGTACACTTTCTACGAGAATGTTCTGTGGTCCGCTGGCCGCATATACAGGGTGTCTCAAAAAAGTTGTTCGACGTTTGATAAAATATTGAAAAATGAGGACAACATGAACAGGCTCATGGAAAGATAACCCTGTTCCTAAGATTATGAAATAATTTTAGAGACTAAAATCGTGCAAATCGGTTGAAAATTCACTTAGTTACAAGCTCTCGACGATCAAAATATTTATTTATTTTTTATTTTTTATTTAATCCATATTTAAAGTTGGTATTTACAATAGTAATCATAAAAATACTAATTCAAACCAACTATTTACAAAGAAATATACATTATACAAAAATTAGCGGCATATTTTGCAGGTGCAATTATCACCAGCCCAGTCTTTGATCCTCCTTTTGAAAGCCGAAAGTGTTGGCTCATTTTTGACACTATCATCTAGGGTATTCCAGAGTAGACTCCCTCTAAATGACGGTGATTCTTGCCCATAGCCCTGTGTCTTTATCTGTGGCAGTTTGCAAAGATTTTGTATCCTTAGATTATAACTTACATGTTTCTTTTCATGAAATTCCCATATAAGCGATGGGTTAAGATGATTCATGGACTTGTAGATTTCTGTCATTAATTTCTGCAAGTTTCTAACATGTATACAAAAACTGCCACTTCGAGTGAGCAATGTTTCAAAGGGACATTCGTATTCTTTATAGAGGATCCGAAGAGCACGTTTGTGTGTGCGATCAATCTCTTTGTATGCACCTTTGTTGCAGAATAGCCAGATCAAACGGCAATAATTGAAGTTCGACAAGATAACCGCGTTGCAAATTGTTGATGCCTGTTCTCTAGAAATATACATATTAAGCCTAGAAAAGGCACTTATTTTTTTGTTGACTTTTGAGCATAACGTTTTGACATGATTACTAAACTTTAATTTGTTGTCAATTTCAATCCCTAGCAATTTAACATGATCTGTTGCAGATAATTTGTTCTCATTGATGTTAAGTCGTAGTCCTCTCTGCCCTTTCAAGCCAAGGAACATCAGCTGGAATTTTTTTGGGTTTGCAACCATTCCATTGTTTGTAAACCATTCGAGCAATCTGCTGAGATCACTTTCCAAATTGGTAACAATCTCATGCAGGTCTAGCCCACATGAGTATATGGTGTTATCATCTGCAAAATTACAGATCTCAGAGTCTAATCTCATTAGACATAGATCATTGATGAATATGTTAAAGAGCAAAGGACCTAGGACAGATCCCTGTGGTACTCCAATCTTTATTCTTTTTGCGGTACTTCTATGTGAAACAATCTTTACCCTTTGGTGGCGGCCATCCAGATAGCTGTACATAAGGCAAAGGCTATTGAAATCGAATCCATATGCCTCCAGTTTTGCAATAAGGAGGTCATGAGGCAGACAGTCGTAGGCCTTGGATAAATCCATTAGAATTGTTCCTACTATACCTGATGCATCAAGACATTTCCTCCATTTTTCTATCAACCTTATCAAAGCATGTTGCGTACTATACCCCTCTCTGAAACCACACAAAATTTCGGAGAGTTTGTCTTGAAAGTATGGGCATATTTGGTCTTTTAGAATTCTTTCAAATACTTTAGAGGCTGCAGGTAAGACACTTATTGGCCTAAAGTTTCCCTTATAATTTGGATCATCATTTTTGAACAGAGGGCTGAGATCAGCTTCCTTGAGTTCGTTTGGAAACTTGCAATCATAGATTGCAGAGTTGATGCAATCTGTTAGGTAGGGGCAAACTATTTCCCTCGTTGCCTTTAACATACCAGTTGGAATATTCCCACTGTTGGATTTATTCTTGTCAAGCAAGTCTATCTGCTTCATGACCTGATTTGGGCTTACATGAGAGAATCTAAAGGTGTTACAGTTTGATGTTACATGTTGATTGATCACCTTTACAGAGGGGTGATCTTTATACTTATTTATCGCTCTCAAAACCATTTGTTCCACAGACATTTGTTCTTGCACCTCCTTAAAAAGGGGGTCAATATCAAGACTATCCGTAATATTACAAAAATATTCATTAAAGCATGCAGCAACTTCCACATCATTTGAGAGGATTCTACCATCTTCAATCAAGGTGATCTTCTCACTCATGGGATTCTTATCAGCAAACAGAAGTTTCACGGTTTTCCAAAACTTCTTATCGTTATCAATTGTTTTCGACTGTAACGACATAAAATGCTGTCTTTTAGCCTGAATGTTCAATTTCACGACAAGGTTTCTTTGATCTTTATATTTTCTTACATCTTCTTCTCGCTTGCTATTGTTTGCAACTTTTTTCAAAGTCGCTCTTTTCCTCATAGCCTTCCGTAGATCTTTATTCATGTGCGGTTTATCATTGGCCCTGACTATCTTTGTTTTAGTAGGAGCGTTTGCTTCAAGAGTTTTCAAAAAAATCGATTCAAAGTTTCCGTACGTAGATGGGTGAGCTAAGATCAGATTTTGCCTCATCTCATCTTCAAAACGCAGCTGAGCCCAGTTCTTGTAGTCTCGATAGATAACTTTTTTCGGAGGGAGTTTAACGAATGTTGTTTTCAAGATGGTGTAGATCATATGATGGTGATCGCTAAATCCAGTCTCAAATGACTTGGAATGCATGAAAGAATGCTTTCGATTTGCGAATATTAAATCAATGCAACGGCCCTTGGAAGACTTGAAACATGTTGGATGTTTGATCATGTTATATAAATCATAATCTTGGATTAACGATTACAAGGCCATGTCATCTGGTTCTAGATTGAAGTCTCCAAGGACCATTACATTATCATATCTAGAACATTTATCAATCAATTTTGATATTTCTTCAACAAAATATTCTGAATTTTGCTGTGGAGGCCTATAGATTGGTAATATCAACCATTTTTGTTTTCTAATACTAATCTCAATCGACACAACCTGAATATCAGGTGGGGTGCTAACGAGATTTACATATTTTGAAAGGAGGCAATCTCTTACATAAACTAAAACTCCACCGCTATTTCCAGAAACGTCAAGTCTATAAGGACTTTTAAAGCCGTCTATTAAGAACTGGCTTTGCGATAAGCCAGTTATAATGCGATTAAGAAATATGCGATAGCTGAAACCAGAGCCCCCCCCCCCATGATTACTAGTAATGAAAAAAGCTCGAAGACGTAGGCAAGAGAAGCTTATCCAATGTCATACCTCTCGTTGATATCAGAGCAAACAAAATAGGACTTCTAAAGTAAATCATTTCTTGCGATCATCCTCTAAATTCTTTGACATTGCGTAAGTGCAAAAACAGTGGTTCAAAACATAATCGGCGAGAGACTGCATCTGTTTCCTCAAAACATCCATATGCTTGACAGTTAAGTTATCGAAAACCTGTTTGAATCCCACTTGGTTCGCCCTGAAACAATTGAGAAATAACAGAAACGACGGCCTGTGGGGCTTTTACCAAAAATGCCATTTCGAGGCCTCTGGTTTCAGCTTCCGCACAAATTTGAACTTCAAATGATTGTAACTCCATGAATTTTTAGCGGATTTGCAAGATTCTTGTGTTAAAAATTAATGTAAAATCCCAAAAAAGGATGACCTGATCAAGGGTGCATTAAGCGTATCGTTATTTTTTAGTATTTAATAAAACGTCGAACAATTTTTTTGAGACACCCTGTACTGCTACATTGGAATAAAAATCTATGAAATTGACGAGCATTTGTATGCTTTTCACACCTCAAATGGAACATATTAAGGAAGGGAACATATTTTTAAGATTTTCTTCCTTTTAAACGCTTTCTCGTGCTGAAAATTTTAGGCAAAATCCATACTTGGAGGTCATAATCAGCAAAAAAAGATATTGAAAGAAATCATATGGATTCGAGTTGGCCTTTCAGCAAGAGATTGCCTTTTATGAAAATGAGACGATGGTTGTTTTTCTAGAACTGTTCGAGGAAGGAAAATGTTTTTGGGACACTCGGCTCTTCTGACGATTTTTGTTTAGGAAGGAAACCTTTTTTTGGCAGAAAAATCTGTCAGTTGTCCCGTCTAGATGTTGAAAAATGCACAACTCAGGTCTACCTAAATCAACCATAAACAATTGCATACGATGATGAAGACGTTGGTCTGGCCTGCAAAATATAGCTGATTACATTTTGCACAATTGATATTTTGCGAAATGAGCGAAATTCAAGGCTAAGGCCGCTCTTGCATGGTCAGATTTGTCAAATTAGGTTAGTCGAATCAGATTTCGGATTTGTGGAATCGAATGTGAGCGTTTACACGATCAGTCTAAATGGAAGTAAACAAGCAGAAAATAGCCAAAAAAGTTCCTTCAGCAGCAATAACAGTCTGTCTAGTCCTTGAAAAGAAAGAGAGAAAATATGGCACAAAATGCACAATGGAGTTGGCTGCTACAACCAATTTCTTAAAGGATGATTGCCGAAGATTTTGATGAATACCTTAAAAAAGGACCTATCTATCTTTGTATAAGTCAACAATATATTCCAAATGCTTTGCTCCTTCTCGTATTTAGCATTAAAAGTTGTTGTTCTGTTTTTCTAAGACTTAGACCGGACGCCATTTTGCTTGCATTTGGCCTGAGAATCACATGACGTAGAGTGTAGGCGAGGAAAAAATATCATTCATCTGCAATTCGGTAAATCGAAGGAATATAGAACAGGTCCGATTCTTAAGAACTTGAATTCGACAGTTTGACCATGGCATCAGTCATCCGACTTCACCGATTGCATATTATATCATTCTCTTTAATTGAAACTCTCTTCATTCACAATCAAAACACTCAATTTTTATAAGAAATTATCATGAGGTGGTTCATGAATAGCCTTTAGTCTAGAGACTCGAAGAGACTCACGAATTTCTCTGTTTTCTCAGATTTTCTAAAAACAAACCTCAAAACTTAGCCATAAAATTTCTCTCGAAAAACGACTATCGAGATAAATGAAGATCTGCGATAGTGATCGTTGCAAGAACGATCCCAAAACTCCGGTTTAATTTTGGCGTTTACAATTGTTCTTTCCATTGTCCCTCCATCACAGTTTATTTTTGTTCAAGATTCGATGCCCCTGCGAGTTCATTGTGAACTGAAAAACTTTGGTAAGGTTTGTTTACGCATATCAAGTCATATGGTAACACCCTAGGGCGATTTCTGTATCATACTATTTGCATTCATGGCACAAGTTTTCCCGGTGCAAAATATTTTAATTGAAATTAAAGAGGTTATCAAAAGATTTGTGACTTGAAGTGGTGCACGCAAGCCTCGACAAGCTTCTGTCTAAATTTGGGAAATTTCCAGCAGCTTCTTCTCCTGGTTGCATTTTATGAAGGTAGGTAGAATCTAGAAAACTCTTCACGGATTCGCTTTGTCTTCTTCGCTTGCTCGCCTTCTGACTGATTCGTGAAAGTGAGACTTGGGAGGTTTCCGGCCATGGGCCACGATCAAAACTCGGATAAACATTTGATTCCTATCTTATTTGCATTGTTCGAATCCTACCTTATAGAAAACAGTTAGCATAAGTGAAATGTGCAGACTCAAATATCGAGGAAACTGAGATTAGAGTGCCCAAGGGTTCTTATCTTGGTCCTCTGCTTTTTCATTTTTAACTTCATTCATCTTTGCAATATTGTATATATCATATATTTAAACAGAGGGTCCCTTGAAAATAATCTTTGCTTGAAGAGTTACCCTCCCTACATGATTGAAACAAGAGTTTTGGTTCCTTAGTGAGTGACGCGACATCACACCTACTATACATGTGCCTTGTTTTACTTCGTACATAAAAATGAAATAGGACTTTGTCGTGAGTCTAGTCCAGCTAGGCAATACTCCGTCTATTTTACATGTAGACTATACGGTGTGTGACTTTTCACCCTAATTCACCTTTGTAAATATTTCATTTTTATTTCAATTAAAACATTGAAGTTAGATTTTGCCATGGCCCTCTGGAAAGCACCCTTTCTTTGGTTATGGAAAATTTAGAATGAAATGAAAGTAATGAAAGCTGTGTACGTACTTTTCGCCCGGTGATACTCTTTCCGACTTTTGCATCGTGTGGTGGCGACGGATATTTTGGTTTCCTTTCATGACCCTTTTGGTCTACTTCCATTGGTTCTACTGGTGTTCTGCTTAATAACCCTATCTTAATCGGGGGGGGGGGTTACGTTCCCCTCCCAAACTTTTTTGAATAGCTCCTAAACGCTGATAGCTATGGCACTGAAACTTCCTTACTTTTACTAAAATTTAACTGGCAATCAGAAAATAAAAATTCGAATGCCTATTGTTAGACCACGTGACTACCAGATGCCCATATTTGGTGAGTAGTCACAAACAAAATCTTTAAAATTGCTCTAGTTTTTTCATTTTGTGTCGAATATCATCAATACATGTACCATTCGATTGGTCTCGAAGAGTCGAGGACAGAAGGGGGTCGAAATCAAGCCTCAATGAAAGCCAACTCTTGGCCCACGCAGCCGTCGAGGTTGAAAAATATATGGCTGAAAAGCTCTATTAAAGCTGTATCCAAATCTGTGCTCCATCTATTTGCTGACTAAACAGATTTTTGTCCATATGCGAAGAAATGGCCAAGGTTTGCAGATTGAAAAAGTTGGTTTCCCCAAAATCGGGGGAAGCAACAAGTCGCTACTGCAACAAATAACACGGACTTTACTACAGTAAAACTGTATCGAGCATGGAAGGTTATCTTGAGGGAGTTTAACCGAAAGTCACTTTCTCGTGATCATTGACGCTTTCTTTGAAAAATATTCTATTTGAATTTGGAGTTGTTCGGTCAAGCATCTTAGACACCTGTCAACTTTAAATTTCGATCCGGCAAAAGTGTCACATAATCTCGCGATCCGTTTCTTCCTATGAAAGAACCAGAACTTTGGTATAGCCTTTAGTATCCGTATTGGTTTTTTTTGTTAAAGATAATTTAGGGTAGCCATGCCTATCATGCTCCCAATGATATCGTTGATGTAAATATATTTTCTTGAATTGTAAATTTTTAGATTGCGTATAAAAAATCATCTTAGATAGCAATTATTTCTTGCGAAAGCACACGAAATGTATCGATTGTGATCTCTCAAGCGGCTAGATTCGTAAATGAAAAACACAGTGCTACTGCAAAGGTTCTTTCAAAAACTGTAAGCGTACCAAATTTAATTGCTTAGATTCTAAACAAAATATTCTTTGAAAGAAATCAACAACACTTAGGACGAAAAAGAGAATTTCGACTAAACTCTCTTGAGACAATCTTTCATGCTCGATACGAGTCCCTGTTATTTGTTGTTGTAGCGACTTAGTGCTTCCCCCGTTTATGAGAAAACCAGATTTTCCAAAATCTGCTAACCCCTGGCCATTTCTTCCTATGTAAAAAACCTATTGGGTTGACACACGGGTTGACAAATGAACGGAGCACAGATTTGGATACAGCTAAAATAGAGCTTTTCAGCCATATATTTTCCAACCTCGATGGCTGCGTGGGCCAAGAGTTGCCATTTTTGAGGCTTGATTTCAACCCCCTTCTGTAACTTTGAATTTCGAAAATGCTGCTTAAGGATATTACGATTCTCTTCCTCTTTCGAAAGAGACCTTAACTTTTACTATTAAGCAAATAGAGCCGAAATGGCATCGAAAAACGTGTTAACTCTACATAGTTTTTGGTCGTACTTTAGAAGCCAAGCAACTAGCAGACGGAGCTAAAAACGTCGTGAGAAGAAAAGCAAACTAGAATTAATTTTGATAACACAGGAGACGATGGAACATCAACTAAAAGTCAACAAAACAGGTAAACAGCAAAAGTCTGCAGATCTCAAAGATTTGAGATTTACAAGAATATACAGACGACGGTTCATTTTTTAGCTATTCTGATCAAATTGTAACTCATGATTTTCTGTTGAGTATATTTGATATTATCTATTCCATGATGCAGATATTTTTAATTCAATATAAGATATTGCAGGTATAACTATTATCAAATACAGCATACAATGATAAAACATAGGCGAATGATTGCGTTCTTTAACAACATTTGGACAACTTGACAATTCAAGTTTTATTTTTGTTTTTGTCGTTTAGCATGCCATTTGTTGACATGAAAATTGTTCCTGATTTTTGCTTCTTTGAAAAGATGTGACAATTCGTCTTGGTACCAATTCGTATTTTTCAAGCAAAGGTCTGCTGAATTCTAACATTCGGTGGATACTAGTCACTTGCACTCCCGTTAGGAAAACAAATATAGCGCCATATGTTGCGCCTAACGAATGAAAGACTTGCAAAACGTTAGAGAGTGCTGCTGTCAGGACACCATAAGCCCAATCTTATGGCTTTCTACAGAGACTGACAGACAGTATTAGCAGAAAATTACTATCATAGGTTACTATTACTGACCAGTAATTTTGTATACAGCATATCGTATCATATGTCTATAAATTCAGACGCCAATGCTCTAATTTTTACTGACGAGGATTATTTCATATTTTACTTGATACAGCACAGACTTAATTAAAGTCTTGCATTCAGAATATTTTCAGAAACACTTATTCAGAAAATACTTAAACTTGGAAGCTTTCAATTCTGGGCCGAACCTGCAAATCGACAAAGCAGGCCGACCAGCGTCTTCCCAATTTCAAAGGAACATAAAAACTGACTGATTCTCGAGCTGATTTTGAAGCAAAATCCGTCCTCCTACCTGGAATCACAAAAGGACATATCATCTAATTACGAAAAATTTTCAATTTAGTACAATCTTAAAATCTTAAGTCTTATGAGTAAAAGAGTAAAGTAAAATCTTAAGTAAAATCTTAAGTAAAGTAAAATCTTAAAATCTTAAGAGTAAAATCTTATGACAAATATCTCTAGGTGTGTTTGACTGAATCATGAACTACCTTCGGTTCCTTCCAAGTATCTGTTTGTTCTTTAAAAAAATTCTTAGCCAAGGTATTCGCCATCCCAGTATTCTTCCATGGTAACACCTTTGGGCAACCCCCATCTTTGGTCGACATAACGAACACGTGGCTTGAGATCATTTATCTTAGCGACGTCTTCATCAGTTAATTTCAACTGATAAGCTTTGAGATTTTCCTCAATTCTTGACGGTGTGACTGATTTTGGTAGGACAGGAACGCCTCGTTGAATTTCCCAGGCGAGGATAACCTAGAAATGATGGAATTGAGTTTTTATATCAACATTGTGTTAGAAAACACAAAAATCTACTGAAAAAATCCATAAGCTTAGTGTCGAAACCATTGACACTGATATACAATGCATCTTTAGACAGAGGCATTTTCCTCCAGATGTGGAAATTAGCCAGGGTAACAACTATGTATATAAGGCGGGCATGAAAATAGATGTTCTATCTACGTGTTATCAGTTGTGTCGAGGATCTTAGAAAAGATTATACACGACCCACTAATGGAGTATCTAAGCAGGCAAAACAGGCTTTGTTTGAACCAGTTTGCGTTCCAGCAGCTGTACAGTACACTGACATGTCTTTTAAATGTTATAGACCCATGGTTGACGAACTCTGTTGAGGGGAAAATAAACTTAGCATATCATATTCCTTGATCTCAAGACAGCTTTCGATACCAAGTTGACCATAAAATCATGTTGTCGAAGTAACGAGAGCATGGTGCTGAGGCTACTTCGCAAAGTTATTCATTTCTTATCTGACAACAGGGAGGAGTTCCATTATTTTGACGGATCCACTTCTAGCAAAAGTACCATTGAGTGTGGCATTCCCAAGGGGTCGTGTTTGGGACCCTTGCTTTTCATAAAATGCATTAATGATTTTCACAATTGTCTAGAAAGCGCGATCCCAGATATGTATGCTGATGAAACATGGTAGAAAATCGCGCTTGAAAACCTGAATGAACTTCTAACATTTGAAAAACGAGCTGGAAAAGAAATAGAATCGGACGAGGATTAATAAACGTATTAGAAGGCAGGAACACCACAATACAACGCAAAACAAATGACGACTATTATTTGGATTAAGTATTGATGATATATTGTATACAAGAGCTGATATTTCGCCTCGGCATACGAGGCTTCCTCAGAGCTGAACTAACGTAATCACAAATGTACAATACCTTGAATAAAGGTAAACTGTAACTTGATTGGCTAAGTTGTGCTACATCGCAGGGGTGAATGTAGGTGGATGTGGGGGATAAGTATGTGTAGTGCAAACATGATAATGTGGAGGAGGAAAGCAACATGATGATGATACAGAGAATAATGGTGATGTGATGGAATACAAAATAATAGGATAAGTAGAGAATATACTAATAAACTCAGTTTGAACAGCAACAAGAATGGGTATATGGTTACAGGTCATAGGCATCAGAAAAGCAAGGTAGGTAATGATTTGGCATATCTTGTCCTCAATAACGAATTTATCAGCAGGGTTGACAAGGTAAAATACTTAGGGATCAACATCGACAAAAGCCTCAACCCTATCAAGACTGAGGGGACCAAGTTGGCATATTGAACCAGCCTGTTGTTTTTTGACTTTTAGTTTCTATAAATGCGAAGTGTGATTTTGTATGAAATTTTGAAAAAAGTTTAACTTGGGGTGGCTGATGGCTGCTTTGTTCAAGGTGGTCAGGGCTCACTATTAGGTAAGTCGTTTTTGTATATAATTCCAATTCACATCTTAATCCTTTGGCAAAATCCTCGTTACTTCTTGTGTTTGTGATTAGTGAGGTCTCTTTAAATTTTCCATTGACAACAGACAATCATATGTCACGTGACTTTATCTATGACGTCATCTTCAAGAAAATGGCAACATTTTGCCGGGTAACCTTTCTGCAAGAATATTTTGTCCACAAATTTTTCCCGCACAAATGAATCGATAAAAGCCAATCAGTAGAGTTGATGTTACCTAATTTGTGTGATTTTGTTGCAACTTTGTACACCATGTGTGTTTGTTGGTGTTCACGCATACCAAACACTAAAGAATTTCTCAAGTTTGGCAGTAATGACAATCAGTTTTCATGCAAATCTTGAGCAACCCCTTAGCTCCCCTCCTCCTTTCCTTCAAATTTCAAGGTCAATAGTATCATCAAAAAGTCTATAAACTGGAAAAAAATTGTTAATGTCAGCATTTTTCTCGCAAAAATCACAAAAAATTTGTTAAAAGAAAGATGAAGCCTACAGCCTATCATCATTGTACACATTACCATTGTAATGTATGGAGATATTTTCTACTATGGCTACATGTGTCAATTTAAAACAAAGACAAGATTTTCAACCACTATGTCCGCTATCTTGGATTGGCTAAAATCGAAATTTTAACATACAAGTAGATTTTCACCTTCTACCAAAGCTTTGATCAATGTAGTCTGGCTGCATAAATCAATCATAGGGTAGTTTAATTTCTAATTTTTTGTGCGGTTGTACCATTTCGTGACGTCATACCTATTTTAAGAATTCTTTTTATGTAGCATGATACATCATATGTACTGCTAACTGTAGGGCAAGTTTCATGACAATGAACAAAGAAATGGTGATTTTAGAATCCCCCTTAGTCTTCTAGTATCCTGAAAAAAACAAGCTGAAAGGAGTCCTGAGGTCCAGGAAAGCTGAAAAACACCCATCCGCAAAGCAAGCTTGATCAAGTCTACAAAGCTGTCTCTGAAAGCCGTCTTCGCTATGGCAACATTCTTTTCGAGTGCTCTTTTCCACATCAAGCTATCCCTACTGCAACGATTACAGACAAGGGCAAAGAAGCAAATCATGAATGCCAAGTACATGGATGGATTTGCAAATGGCTCACTGCTAAGTCTTTGATCTCCTTTGACCACGGAGTTATAACATATAAAATCTTGCATGACCTCTGTCCGGTCACTAGAAGATTCATAATTTCAGAGAATAGAACCAGGAATTGTGTTTTTTTTAAACAAGCAAACAAGAATACAGAGAGCCAGACAAGCAAACCAACAATCAAACAAGCAACAAACAGCAGAGCATAGAAGTAAACTTGAAAACATGAAATGGCATGAACATGCAAGCAAGAGAAAGAAATGTGAAAAAAAAACAAAGAAGGAAATATACTAGCAAACAAATGATTTAATCACGGAAATACGCAACCAAAAAGCTGGATAAACAAGCAAGAAGGCAAAGATGTCAGAAGGCAAGCAAACTGGCAGAGACAACCGCATACGCAAGGAGTAAGCAAGTACGCCATTAAGCCAACATATAAGCCAGCAAGTGAACGGGCAAGTATGCAAGCAAACAAGCAGAAAAGTGAAGAATCCAGGCAGATAGAACCTGGACAATTACCAATGGAAAACGGGACAATTATCATTGATCCACACCTGATTGTTTGTCTCTGATTGGCATTCAAAACACATATTTCGTCAGGCCTCTTTCAAACTGAATGACTTCTTTCAGAGCGACGAGTTTAGACGGATGCTCATTTTTCATTATCGATTCATTTCTCAAAGCAATCTTCAAATTTTGTATCACCATGGGGCATTGCAAATTATTCTATCCGAAGGATCGATCCTTACCTGAGCTGGAGAGGCCTTGTGCTTCTCAGCTATTGATTTGATGACATCGTTATCGAGCAGGATTGGATGGGATGGGTCTTGAAACAAAGCAGGTCGATTTGGTGCACCAATCGGTGAATAAGCTGAGCACACAATTCCTACAAAAGAAATCTAATTTGTAAATACAGCAAGTCGATAATTCTTTGTTCATAAGGAACTGAAAAGGCACCACATATCGTACACGACTGCTACCACGGCTTCATTCACACAGGGGGAGGGGGTTCTTCTATGTGTGCCGCTCTCAAGGACATACACTTTCGGACTCGTATTCTGGCCAAGAGTGTACGTTTTGGTCAAGGAAAGGAAAGGTTTGGTAATTTGTGGCTAGAAACCCGAAATTTCTGCGATATTCGTATAAATGAGGCAACAATTTAGCAATTTTTGCATGGAAAACGCTGAACCATAGCACTTTAGATGGAGAATTTAGTTTGGCCATGAGTATCATTTTAACGAAAATTGGTCTTGCCAACGGTATCATTTTGAAGCTGCTGGCAGCACATCATTATAGAAATTTGGTCAAGAACCTCCTCCCCCCGTACTTATTCATCCTCAAATCTTGTCGGGAAATTCACGGGCAATAAATATCAGCTAATGCTGGGCTCTCTTCCATTCAAATCCATATGAGTAACATTTCGGAATGAAAACTCCATTGTAGCAGCTCTGTTTGATCAGGAAACTGCTCAGCGGGGCACGGCACAGGCAGGATCCACTGGGACGGCTAACACAAAATACGCAGAACGAAAAGTGGGGATAATGAATTAATTTTTTTGTTGTGCCATGGACCAAAATAATTTCAGAATATGATGTTGCTATGTTCCTGCAGGGAATCAATGATGAATTAGTATCGAAAAAGATCCTCTTAGCAAAAGCATCTCATAAACATCAAAATCAAGAAAGAAACAAATTTGTTTTCAAATTCATTGCATAAATTTCTGTGTGCAAAAAAGAACACAGATTTCTATCAACAATTACAAAGTAAAGAGGAGATGTCTAGTTTTGTAGGAATGAAGACAACATTGATAACATTCTTCTGAGATTTTAAATCATAATTCAAAATCAAGTAGAACATATTACCACAGAAACAGTTAAAACTTTAAAAAGAGACATAGACCTAGTTACAGATAGAACAATAACTGGCACAAATATGCACAGACGGAAAAAGAGAAAATGAATTTAGCCACTCTCATAATTTTGCAGCTCTTTGGGGCATCAAGATCAGTACTACAAATTTCACAAAATCCATCGCTATTAGACGCGTGCTAGAAATCATATTGACAACTATAAAGTTCGAATAGCTTGCACAATCAATGCATATCAAGGCAACCTTTCATTTTCAATCTATCAAGTGAAGAAAACGAATGATTGTTTTTAACAGTTAATGTGATTATAAAACAAATCATGGGAAATTATCTTTGTGAATTGTTGTCAAGTCCCGAACAAATTTCATTGCCAAGTTTTTCTTAAGTTTCTTTGATTTTGCAAGAATTGTATCTCTATAGCCTGCCTGGAAGCAAACTCAAAAGTCACAAAAAATGATCATCACCACTATAAAATGTGCCTTCATTAACCTCCACGATGACGTACTGAAAAATGTAATGATGACAGCCTGCTATATCTTTTGACATGCCCATGCGACTGAGGGGATATAATGAAATCAGGCCTTCGCTATTTAATTGATATTCTGGGGAAAGGTGCGGCGGTCCAATTTCAATGATTGAAGAAACTTCTAAAGAAATATTTAATTTCCCTTTTTTGATGATTTTAACCAGAAATGAAGTAAAATGAATTTTCGTGTTTTAAGTTCTAATCTCAACTATATGCTCTTGCTTAATGCATATGAATGGAGTTTAATAATTTTGAGCATTGTCAGGAGTCTGAGATTAGATGCAGCACAGCTTTCTTACGATTAAAAGAAATCCATTTTCAATGGGCTTATTTCAGGCTGGAATTTACAAGTTTAGGGAGGATTTGGTAAATATGTTCCAATTCATTTCAAGTCATCTAAAGTTATTCTTTGCTGTAGTTGCGATACGCAGTTTACCATTGCTTGCGTGGAAAAGAACTCCACTGCAGCTGCTTAAGGTTGTGTAGCTTTTGATGAACCTAAAAGAGGACCAATTGTGTGCTCTATTCTTCCAAGACCTCCCTGTTCAGGGGTACGATTTAAATGTGTCAGAAAGGGTAACTTTCAAGCTGTAAGGCAGGCCTTGGAAGAAAACATGCTGTACATTTGAAGAAATCAGCAATCCATATGCTGTAGTCTTCTATTTGGAAAACAGCGCTTCGAATAAAAGTGTTAGCATTTTACGTAACTTTAGATGATCACAATAGCAACTGCAATGCAGAACTTTATAACATTTTTTAGATATCTTTAATGTAGACCTGCAAAAGTAGTTTTCCATGCTTGCGAACATTATAGACCGCCTAAATAGGTTACTACTGGGGTGCTGGTCTCATTGACAAAGCCCTCATATCACTTTGGGTACAAGACACAACAATTTGTTGAAAGGTGCAAAACGTTTTGCAACAGTATTATCAAAATCTGGTGCTCCTTGGATGATCTCGCTTTCTTTCTCCCAAAAGAATAGGATAAAAATCATCTTTTGAAAATCAATAAATAATTAAACTATGCTGACTGCTCATTTTTCTCTTTTTCTTAGCTACCCAAGAAACTGAGGTGGGGGGGGGGGTTGGGTTGGCATGGCAGGTGCAACATACAACATGACTCACCTTTTTCCTTGCAGAAATTGACAAGCTTAGTCTGAGGTAAGAATGGATGTAATTCGACTAAAAGAGAACAGTTACGTAAATTAAAGTATGTGTCAGATTGCCATGAATTATATACTGACTGAGATAGATTTAGAGAGCCAGGGCAACTTGGATTTAGCAAGTAGGAGCGAGTAAGGACACCATTTTCCAATGGCTTCGAGGCGAACAAGCTAAGAATTATCACCTTTCCTTAAAATATATTTTACCTTATTTACGGAGTGCTCAGAATTAACATAACAACGACTTTTTCCTGTGTGAAATTGGGAGAAATAAAGGAAAATCTAACATTAATAGCTACGAGCTTAGAAAGGAGTTGAAGTTAAATTGGATCGTCCGAAATTTACTTTTCAATGCTGGTTAGCAAATTTTTAACAATACGAGCCTTATAAATTTGTTAGTAGAAAAACAGGAAAACAACGAAAAACAACAGCAAATGAGTAGATTTAATGAATACACATATATTTTGCCAACATTTCACCTTGCCATGCAGGACTTCTTCAGTGCTGTTATGTACAGCCTTATAATAATACCAGTTTGAACCTTCTTTGGCTGATGGCCACCAAAGTAGTGGCTGTATGGGCATAGATGAGACGAAGGTTTTACTGGAATGAATGATCAAAGTCATCCGTCAAGCATATTACCTTTGAGATAAATTTGCTGCAAGTAGTTCGTTACCAGCTTTGGCCAGGTGAGAAAAATTCGTGACTAAACCTTGAAGCAATTCATTAACAACTGCACTCAAAGTCTGCTGAGTTTACTACCGATCTAAAGATATCAACACGCTACCTTGATTGCACACTGGTTTGATTTTGGCAAATTCCAATAAATCTGTAACCTTTTTACACGTGAAGTTACTAATTCCAATTGACTTGACGAGACCGAGTTCAACAAGCTTTTCCATTTCCTGAGACAAAAAAGAACATTTTCAAAAGCTGATCCCATCAGCAGGATTTCCAATCATACGAATACAAGAAATCAAGATGGCAAAAACCTTGCTTCATACATCAACTCGAGTTTGCAAGAACTCATATAATTGTGTCCGCGAAAGATTGATTATGAGCAAAAAACATATGCCTCGTTATAGTTGAACTAAGTCTTAACTATTCAAAGGTGATTTAAAATCAGGAAAAAGGACTGCTCTATGTCACAATTCATCTGACTTGAAATGGAATAATTTGCAGATATTTGCAACTGAATTTTAGCAAGACAAGGGCAAAATCTAAACCTTAGTTATAGCAATGAAAATGTTGGAGATATATGAGCATAAAGCAGGTAGGCAACAAAGGCACTAACCATTGCTTGGCTTCAGCCCATCCACTTAAACGAAACAGGAACCATCGTAACGTAAAAGTCGCTTCGTTAAGTCGCGTTGTAAAAGTCGCTTGGCCATGAGACCAAGTTTTCAGCACAGGAAGCTTCCTCGAAAGAACAAGGGCCGATAAAAATGAAAATAAAGTACATTACTTTTGATAAGTACAAGGCAAATAGTGATCGCCGATTAAGGAATTTCATTACTCGAATGATCAACTCTGAGAAAAAAAAACAAAGATCCAGAAAAGTTGCTCTGGAACCCAAAATGAAATGTGTCCTAGTTTATTTTTTACTTTCAGATATTTCATTACCCTTGGTGCCAAAATGCCGGAGTTTCATTATTCTTCAAACATAAAAACTAGTTTCTGCATTTTTCAAGAGCTGACTTCTTGGCTGCAAGCCCAATTAGGCCCACTGTGGCCTACAGTTGACAAATATGTAAAGTTACCTGCCAGGTCTCTTTCATCAACTCTGGCGTGTACCCTTTCAAGCCAACTTTATCATCTTTGCAGATACCATCTCCGATGCTTCTGTCTAATCTGGGAGGAACATGAACCTATTGTGAGCAAAAAGCACTTTTAGGCAAAGGACGGATACATAGCGTCCAGTTAAAAAAGAAAACGAAAGATGACTGCATGACTTCGATTGTCCAACCGATTTTATGATCTCGCAAGATCACCAACTACAATTGAAGACAATAGGCAACAAACATTCAGGCCCCTAACTCAAAGCCGCAGGGTCACATAACCGTAAAAAAACCTGCTATCTCTAGAATCTATATTGTTGCCCAAACGTAGCCATTGTGTTCTGGACAGATTCTGGTGGATGGGGTGAATCCACACAAAAGTTACTGCTAAAAATCCACCAATATCTCTGCAATCGTACAAGAAATGAGTGTTTTGTTTGTTTCTCCACGAAGTATAAGAGTCCATCTTCAAAGTAATACTTTCATTTTGAGAAAAGTAGTGGAAAATCACTGTTATGTGGCCTATCGAAGATACTGCAAATCGTAGTTTCGAAAGAAGTTTGTTTACATTAGCTTAAGTTGCTTTATATCGCCGTCAGTTGTCTTCGAGGGAGTATTTGTTATTCTCGTTGTGAGAATTATGGTCAATGGCAGGTACTCAATAATCATTCGGCATCAGCTGATATGGTGAAATGATATCACCATGAGTGAAATACCACACTGGTAAAAGTAAAAACGCTAATCAAAAAGAATCCTTTAAAATTGCCATAAATTCTACGCATTATGATAAGAATAAGAGAATTCTCAGGCAAAAAAGCCATGCTAATCTGCGTAAGGCATGTACTGCAAGTATATTTGGAGAGCTTTGTGCTCTTAGCATAGAACAGGCTGGGTATGACTGGTTAAGTACAGGGGTGGTAAGCCGTCTAGCCTAAGAGGCTTGCAAAAGCTCTGGTGGTCTAGCTCGTAGGTTCTCAAGTTCACCAATCATTTGTATTGGAGGGTAATGGTGATTGCTAACGTCAGTTCTGTGTTGTCGTCTTAAAGGGGGAGGGTAACGTAATCGTAAACAAACCTGTTATCTCTAGAATCTATATTGTTGCCCACACGTGGCCATTGCGTTCTGTGCAGATTTTGGTGGATGGGGTGAATCCACACTAAAGTTTCTTCTAAAAATCCACCAATATTTCTGCAATAGTACAACATATGAGTGTTTCGTTTGTTTCTTTACGAAATACAAGAGTCCATCTTCAAATAAAAACTTTCATTTTGAGAAAACAGCGGAAAATCACTATGATCTGGCCTACCAAAAATACTGCAAAATCATCGTTTGGAAAGAAGTCTGTTTACACTACGTGACCCTGCCCCTTTAAGACCTGCAAGTGTCGTACTTGTCGCACTTACTGACAAGAATTTGCAGGCTGTGCTAACGTCGACTTATGCAGCAAGGACAGGTTTCGAAGGAAATATCAATGGCTGCTGGACACTCTATTTTCGTCGGTCACTTCCAAAACCTTTTTACAATGACAACAACGGAAGGCTCGAAAATCTCTAATTCATCATGGCTTAGCCACTCGATTTATGTCATATGGACCTGTCAATCTCATTTCGTTATAGCGCCTTCTT
This sequence comes from Aurelia sp. 4 Dawson et al 2005, assembly GCA_964019985.1. Taxonomy (NCBI): domain Eukaryota; kingdom Metazoa; phylum Cnidaria; class Scyphozoa; order Semaeostomeae; family Ulmaridae; genus Aurelia; species Aurelia sp. 4 Dawson et al 2005. The sequence continues at coordinate 2,984,195 of OZ026511.1, read as the reverse complement.
TGAATTGTCATCGAATTTATCTAAAATTCTTCTGGCTCCATGTAGCGCAATCGTACACTGATAAACAAAATGAAATCAAGTAAAATAGAAGCACTTTGTTTCGATTTCAACTTAGCACGATGTTTCGAGCATAATCCGTTATCAAGTCAAACAAGTCATATTTCAATAATTGAAAGTTGACAGAAAATTTTTGTCAAGCATCATGATGTTTTTGCTATTTGTTTGCTTTAAGATAAGGGGGGGGGGGTGCACTTGACCAAATTTTGGTCGGGGACGTGCAATCGAGGCTTCAAAAACATACCCACCCCGGCTAATGTCTGTGCAGTGCAGTGGAGGCTGTTCAGTACAGTGGAGGCTGTTCAGTACGGTGAAGGGCTAGCATCAGTACTGTGGGGGGTTAACATCAGTACAGTGGAGGTTGCCAAGTACGGTGGAGGGCTAACATCAGTACAGTGGAGGCATAGCATTGAGTACAGTGGAGGCTGTTCAGTACGGTGGAGGGCTAACATCAGTACAGTGCAGGGATAACATGATTTTTGTGGGGGGCCAACATCAGTACAGTGGAGGCTGTGCAGAATGGTGGAGGGCTGACATCAGTACAGCGGAGGGATAGGATGATGGGTGTGGGGGGCTAACAGCAAATTGGAGGCTGTTCAGTACGGTGGAGGGCTAACATCAGTACAGTGGAGGGATAACATGATAATTGTGGGAGTACACCATTCAGTACAGTTGGGGGCTAACAACAATACAAGGGAGGCTGTGCAGTACGGACGAGGGCTAGCATCAGTACAAAGGAGGTATAACATGATAATTGTGGGGGTACAACACTGAGCACAGTGGAGGCTATTCAGTACAGTGGGGGGCTAACATCAGTCCAGTGGAGGCTGTGTAGTACGGTGGAGGGCTAGCATCAGTACAATGGAGGGATGAAATGATGAGTGCTGGGGCTAACATCAGTACAGTGGAGGCTGTGCAGAACGGTGGAGGGCTAGCATCAACACATTGGAGGGAATACATGATAATTGTGGGGGTACAACATTGAGTACAGAGGAGGCTATTTAGTGCAGTGCACTGTGATCCAGATTTCACGTTTTGTGTAATTAATGTGAAAAAATGAACTTTTTAGAATCCAATCAAATGTATTTTTTCCTTGTTCTCCACACTCTGAAGCATATAAAATTGCAAACGATTTTCAAATCAGGCAACAGGAGCCCGAGAAATAATTTTTTTGAAGTTAGGCCTAAATTGGGTAGTGTAAGCTTCTTGCTGGACCGGACAAAGTCACAAAGTAGCATGAATTTTCAAATTTCCATTTCACCGCTTGTATGTGCCCGATTTGAATGATCTTTTTTTGTTTGGTAGATTGATCCTTGTAGAATATTACTTTAATCCGTTGATCAACGATTATGGCCTTAAAATGTGGAAATTTTTGAATTCATAATGGCAACCAACTATTGAAAATTACGTTGCCTGAATTATCAAACCCGATTTCAACACTCAATACAAAAAATCTATGTTTCAGAAAACTTTGAAAACCTATTTTAAAATGGACTTCAGCCTATTGCTGACACTCTTGCCAAAGCGCTAAGTAGAGGCTCCAAGTAAAAAATTTTCGCGATGTTTTGCGGAGTCAAGTGAAGACGGATTTTTTGACAAATTTTGTCGACAACTGTAATTTCACTGCAGGCTAGGATGGATGCTTGATCAAACAACATTTTCCATCATTTCAAGAACAAGAAGCAAAAAGGAAATATTGGTCATTCCATGAAAATAATTTTCGCGTTTTTCGCATTTTCTAACGTCATTCACTTGTTTTTCATTCATTCATCAGAAAAATGTGATGAGTGCCTATTTGATTTAGTCCCGGATAGTTTTAAATTCAAACATTTAAGTATAATAGCAATGAGAAAAGTTTACTTCATCCAAAGTCCGTCTTAAATTCAATGTCACTTGAAAATGCCCGTGAATATAGAAAAATTGGACAGTTTTCCATGAGGAATTTTTCCGTCCTCGGAAATCTCACTTAACATCTCATTTGAGATAGACTTTGATAATCAAGCATCGAAATCTGCTTACCTAAACATTTTCTCTGGTATGTCATGACAGTGCAACACTGTAACACAGTGGTTTGAACCCGGTGGTGGATGCAATATTGGTAAAGATGTGACACTACGCTCATCCATTATTTCGCTGAGAAAGGGGTATATTTGAACCAAAATCCTAGGACGTAGGATCTCAAAACAAGGGGCATTTTGTTCCAGAAAATATCCCAAAAACAGTTAAATGCTGATGGAGTCGAAACCCTGGAAAATAGTGAAATTCACCTGGCCTAGAAACAATTTTATACCTCACGTTGTATGGATTTCTGCTGTTTTTCAATGAAATATGTCAGTAAAATGAATGGCAATACAATGCAAACATCGCAGAGCTTTCTCTCAGAACCATTATTTCTACCGTACAGAATTCTTTAGGGTTCACAGATAGTCCTCTGAAAGTTGGTTACCTTTGTATTTTCCATGATTCAGGGTCTTTCGCAAACTAGATAGTTAGAGAAAAAGGCATTCTACAAAATAGTATGGACGAGCGTGTTGTACCCCTTACTATTGAATTGCACCCACCGGGGGTTCGAGCAAAGTCCTGCTGTGAACCAAAGTTTAATGAAATTACTTTTTACGTAAATTTTTTTGATCCTAGCAATAATCATTCCTTAAATGCTTAGTGAATGCGCTATGAAAATGTGTACTCATATGAATGAATGAAAGAATGAATAAAACAAACAACAAGTGAATGACGTTAGAAAACGCGAAAAGCGCGAAAATTGTATTCATGGAATGACCAATATTTCCTTGTTGCTTCTTGTTCTTAAAATGATGGAAAATGTTGTCTCATCAAGCATCCATCCTTGCCTGCAGTGAAATTACAGTTGTCGACAAAATTTGTCAAAAAATCCGTCTTCACTTGACTCCGTAAAAAAATCGCGAAAATGTTTTACTTGGAGCCTCTACTTAGCGCTTTGGCAACAGTGTCAGCAATAGGCTGAAGTCCATTTTGAAATAGGTTTTCAAAGCTTTCTGAAACATAGATTTTTTGTATTCAGTGTTGAAATCGGGTTTGATAATTCAGGCAACGTGATTTTCAATAGTTGGTTGCCATTATGAATTCAAAAAATTTCCACATTTTAAGGCCATAATCGTTGATCAACGGATTAAAGTAATATTCTACAAGGTTCAATCTACCAAACAAAAAAAAGATCGTTCAAATCGGGCACATACAAGCGATGAAATGGAAATTTGAAAATTCATGCTACTTTGTGACTTTGTCCGGTCTAGCAAGAAGCTTACACTACCCAATTTAGGCCTAACTTCAAAAATTATTTCTCGGGCTCCTGTTGCTTGATTTGAAAATCGTTTGCAATTTTTTGTGCTTCAGAGTGTGGAGAACAAGGAAAAAATACATTTGATTGGATTCTAAAAAGTTCATTTTTTCACATTAATTACATGGCGTGGATCACAGTGCAGTGGGGGAGGGGGGGGGCTAACACCAGTACAGTGGAGGCTGTGCAGTATGGTGGAGGGCTTACATCAGTACAGCGGAGGAATAACATCAGTACAGTGGAGAGCTAGTTTCAGTTCAGTGAGAGACTTTTAAGAAGTGCAGGGGAAAGTTCATGCGTTGTTTTGACGTTTTTGGACCGCTGCAAACTATTTGCAATAATATGATGTATAAGCTCGGTAAGATAAATGGACGAAAAGTTTAAATCGTTTCTACTGAAGGCGCCTTCGATGAAAAAAGTGGCCTGGGCAGTTTCTTTGATAAGTATCTAGAAACTTTTAAAGTTCCTATTGAGCAAGCCTCTGAAACAAGCTTTTGTCATGAAGATGACGATGGTTTCTAGCAATTCGGGAAAACTGAAGAAGATAAAGAGGCAAGACGCTGTTTATTTCCATTCAACTTTTGTGGTTTTCAAGACATGGAATTCGATCTTGAAGATGAAGGTTGTGATGAAGTGACAGGAGATTATTTTGCTGATATAACTGGGGACTTTGAATTAAGTTTCCTAAATTTTCCTTGCTTCCCCTTGATCCTTTTGAGATAAAAACAATGTGCAACTTCCACTGTACTGATTCTAGCCCTTCACGGTACTGAACAGCCTCCGCTGTACTCAATGTTGTACCCCCACAATCATCATGTTATCCCTCCACTGTACTGATGCTAGCCCTCCACCGTACTGAACAGCTTCCGTTGTACTGATGTTAGCCCCCCACAAAAATCACGTTATCCCTCCACTGTACTCATGTTAGCCCTCCAACTGTAGATTATGTAGACCATTCGTGGCTGAGGTTGGGTTCTTGAGCTGATTATTTAAAACAAATTTTCTGTTCTGTGAATACTGCAAAACAAAAAGAAGAAGAAAACATTGTAAATATCGGAAACTATCGGAAACATTGTAGAAATCTGTAAATTTATGCATTTGTAGCTAATTATTCTGTATTTCATCACGTTTTTTTACACATATCTTATTTTACTTTCTTAGATAGTAGGCTTGAATTAGCTCTTACTTATAGCTATTGTATATGCATGTATTATACTATATCATATTATATAAGCAGGGGTAAATTTTGTAATAATAGAAATTTCAGTTTGTTTACATTTTGCACCATAGCCAATCAACGAGCTCCAATTCGATCACGTGATAAACTACTTCGCGCGTCGAGAGTCGTAGCTGTGGAGAAAACCATAGGAAAACTACCCTCTCAAAGTTTGGTCGCCGCGAAAATATACTTTCGAAGAAGCTTTAGAAATTTTAAATCTGTGTTGTCAGATAAATTTCCTAACCAGGGTTGCTTGCCCATTTGTCTGCTATACCTGGTTTTTGCGAAATAATTCCTTGAAACTCCGTCATTTCACGGAACCTCTCACTTCCTTTGAAGTAGCCGAGGTTCAGCGCGAAAAGGAACGATAATATGGCACTCTTAACATCTAAAATCAGTTCGAGACTGGAAATTAAGGTTACAAAACATTTTATTTTGATTTACCGGAAAGAAGTATTTCAGCAACCATCCTAAGTGGCCGTCAGTTGGCCCTGTGGCCCTGTCAACAAAATTTGCATAACAAGGAAAATTAGCATGTAAGGGTTTCTCTTGTTAGTGTTTTGGCGGGAGTTTTGTCAATTCATCCTCTTATTATTCAAAACTGGACTGAAACATTATTTGGTTGCTTCGATAAATGATGAAAACCTTGGGACAAAATTGAATAAGATTGTAGCACCTTTTGGCAGCAGAACTGGTAAAATAGGAGATAAGATCATGAAGAGTTTGTACAATTAATCAGTCGATGAGAAATAGAATGTTGTTTCTGACATCTTGATTTTGCAAACTCTACGGCCACGAAGGTTTCCCCAACGAGTGACATAAAAGAAGGGAGCAGAAAAGTTAAAAGAAGTCAGTCTTGAAAAGTAAGTGGATTAATTTGTAAAAGGATGAATCACATAACTCATGTCTTCTTAAACGTTGGATTTAATTTCGCCTTCAAATAAAATTGGAGAATGACGAACTTTTATAAATACTTCCGAATTTATGAATTTGAATTTACACACCTGGGTCGGAAGCATTCCAGCTACAAAGATTTATGTGACATTGAGTTGAAATTCAAGATGTTCTTACCTTGGAACAGGGTCCTTATCAAATTTCCTTGTACGTTTTACACTCAAGTTTTATATGGAGAAACTCAATAGAAGATCACTAAAAGGCTAAGAAACTCGAGAACTGGCAAAAAGCATTTGGAAATCTCCAGTTTAGTCAAGGAAAGCCTCGGCATAGTTTACTTTATATATTTTACCTTTTTCCTGTCTTATATTACTCGGAGGGTATCTACTTGAGTTAATGTCTAAACATACGAGTACTGTTTTGAAATTTTCACGAGGGTACAAGCGATTTTTATGGAACGCGTAAGAAACTCGATTCTTGACCGAAAATCTGATAATTTTGATAATAAACCTTTTGATTAATAAACCTTCAATACTTGACTAAATTGTTAATCTCTTACAAATAAATGTGTATTCTTTCAACATTCATCGAAAGGAGCATTTATCGTAATCACTAAATTTGGAGCATCCAAATTCAAATAAACACAAAACTTTGTTGTACAACTCTGTTGTGCAACTATTTCTTACTCTACTCTTTCAGTTGACCGGCCAAAGTCTTGTTTAGTGTTGTCTTAGTGTTTTTTATTTTCCAAAGAAACCAGCAAATGATTCTTCATGTTACACTCTGATCAATCGACGAATTGGCAAAAACAGCTGCTAAAACACCCACAAGAGAAACCCTTCCATGCTGATTTTTCCTGTTCTGCAAATTTCGTTGCCACGGCTAACTGACGACCGTTTAGGATAAGCTGCTGCAACACATTGTTCTGGTAAATCAAAATTAAATGTATTATTATTTGGAACTGAATTTAGCCGTTTAAAGTGCCATTTTGTCGTTCCTAAAGACAAAGATTAGTTTTATTGCGCCGGAACTCAGCTCTATCAAAGGAAACGAGAGGTCCGTGAAACGAAGAAGTTTCAAGAAATTATTTCACAAGAACAAGGTACGGCAGACAAGTGGGCAAGCAACCCTGGCTAGGATATTAATCTGACAACACAGATTTAAAATTTCTAAAGCTTCTTCGCAAGTATATTTTCGCGGCGACCAAAAGTTGAGAGGGTAGTTGTCTTATGGTTTTCTCCACAGCTACCACTCTCGACGCGCGAAGTTGTTGATCATGTGATTAAAATGGAGCTTGTTGATTGGCTATGGTGCAAAATGTAAACAAACTGAGATTCCTATTGTTACAAAATTTACCCCTGCTTATTATATATGTATATATATGTATATGTAAGCCTACTTTAAATAAATTGATAATAATAATAATAATAATAATGATGATAATAATAATAATAATAATATAATAAACGGAACCACCATCAAAAATTAACAGAAAAAATTAAAAAGAAAACACAACTGCTAAAATTCGGACGTTTCGATAAAAATCTTCTTCAGCACCAGAAGAAGAAGATTTTTATCGAAACGTCCGAATAATAATAATAATAATAATAATAATAATAATAATAATAATAATAATAATAATAATAATAATAATAATAATAATAATAATAATAATAATAATAATAACAACAACAACAATAATAATAATAATAATAATGATAATAATAATAATAACAATAATAATAATAATAATAATAAATAAATTGCTAACGATGTATAGAAGCATGCATCCCCAAGGATATTAGACAGGACCTATTTGAAACGGAAGAAAGGGGGACGAGGATTAATAAGTGTTGAAGAATGTGTAATGCTTGAGAAGACGAGCCTGGGCTTCTACATTAATAGAAAGGAAGAGATGTTACTACAAGAGGTGGTGAAAGAATCCTGAGAAAAGATGTTTGAAAAGATGAGAAAAGATGTTTGAAACTGAGAATCCGAAAACTGTAAAAGAGAGACTACGCAAAGCAAGAGAAGAGAGATATTACAGCAAGCCACTCCACTCGGCTTTTTTAAGGGAAACAGAAGAAGTAAGGGACGAGGACAATAGTTGGCTATGGGTTAAGTAAAGGGTACTTGAAGAAGGAAACAGAAGGGCTGATCATGGCTGCGCAAGATCAAGCAATTCGGACGAATTGGATAAGACATAACATTGACAAAGAAGATATTTCGCCATCTTGTAGGTTGTGTGGTGAAAGGGATGAGACTGTCAGCCATATGGTCTCAGAATGCAAAGAGTTGGCTCAAAACGATTATAAAAAAGCAAGGCATGACAAAGTTGCTGCAATCCTTCACTGGCAGATGTGCCAAATATATGGATTTCCTACTACTGGAAAGAGCTACGAACATTTCGTAGATAAAGAAATTGCTGTCTTAGAAAATGAAAAGGTCAAACTATTATGGGACTTTTCCATTCAAACAGAAATAAAAATTGACCATAACAAACCTGACCTCGTCCTACTCCATAAGAAAAGAAGAACATGCTACATTATTGATGTGGCATGCCCTTTTGATACAGTAAGGCCCCGCAATTAAGAAACCACCTAAAAGAAACTTTTAGGCTACTAAAAAATGATTAGGCCCCCTGCCTATAAGAAACTCTTGAGGCTCACACCCAAAATAAAGTTTCTTGTATTTTGAGTAACATTAATTGCTGGTCTGATAGAGTGAGAGCATTACACTTCATACATGATTCATCTTAAGAAATTACTAGCGAGATATTTTTGATTTAACAGATTTTTGCCTAAATTGTAAAACATGAGCCTAAAACATGAGAAGTATCAGAGATATAAGAAACATTTTAGGCTACGGTGTGAAAAAGTAGTTTCTTAAATGCGGGGCCTTACTGCACAAGAATTGAAAAGAAGGAGAAAGAAAAGTTTGAGCATTATACAGATCTGAAGTATGAGCTTCTCAAGGTTTGGAACACGGAAGTAAATAAAGTATACATAATACCAATCGTCATTGGTGCTTTGGGAACAGTCACCAAGAATGTCGCAAAATACCTTGAAAAGATTGACTTCAAACCAGGATTAGATCCTCTGCAGAAAGCTTGTGTGTTGGGCACAGCCAGAATAATTGGAAAAGTTCTGGACTACAGCGAATAGGATGAAATAGAGCACTAGAAGACAATGAAAGAAGGTTTAGCAAGAGGGACTTAAAGATCTATCATCTCAAGCCACGGGAGGTGGCCTGATCATAGACAAAACACTGGTACATCATCGAGACCATGAGAAGAGTTGAATAATAATGGAAACTTGTCATTGAATATATATCCTAGTACATATGTTTCTAAAATGCTATAAAAAAGTAAAAAGACTCTACTTATGCCTATTCAATACAACCACTCTCTATGCAACTAGGCATGGCTGAATTGCATACACAGTATGAAATCTAGAGTTAATGCGTGTAGAAAAGAAAGTTTGTTTCAAAATTCCATAAGTTCAGGTGAGGACCAGTCCTTATCTCTCATACAGAATATGTAGTACAATGTTCTGATGCAGATACATGTCACTTTAACTGCTGTGTATTTGATCAAAGAACTGTCTATTTTGAGAGTGTTCAGCATTGTGAAAAATGATCTCGTGTCTTTAGAGAAGACCCCTCCGGTTGTCATTACCAGGTTAATGAAATCAATGCTCCTATACGACCTACATAATGCTTCATCATGAAGTAATTGACTGTATTTCTCTGCTTTACGCTTTGCGTTTGATTCAGCGTTCGATTCGTGACCAACAGTTAGTTCTATGATGTACATCCTATTACTTTTATCAATTACAATCATGTCAGGTCTTAGACTAGGTCCAGTGATGATGTCTGGAGTTGAGAATCTTCCAGGTAACTCAACGAAAATCTTCTTGACGAATGGTTGTAACACGTTTGCCAGGTTTAAGAGAACTGAATTGTGACGCCATGTGTATCTGTCTAAGCAAAATGAGCAGCCAGAGAGAATGTGCTTCGTTGTTTGGACGTGTCTACAGTGACTGCAACTGGCTGTAAGACTCTTACCCCATCTGAATAAATTGGAGAGCGAGGGTAGTGTGTCATTCATATAGCGTACTGTGTAGTTGTAGATGTTACGTGGCAGCATATGCTGGGCCTTGAACCAGTACTCGCGAGCAGAAGGCAATACGCAGTTCCATAGCTCTTTAACTACTGAGCCTTGCACTTGAAAGTTTTTTACAGTGTTTTCTTTTTGAGATCTTATGCTTTTTAGTGCCTCTTTAGCTGTCGAAAATGTATCGTATTGGATATTTTTCTCTGATGTACCCTTGAAGAGATTATGTATGTCTGGATTCGGTGACTTTTTCAGACACTGTCTAATTGTTATTTAATCAGACAGTGTTATTTAATATTATCATTTATAATAATAATAATAATAATAATAATAATAATAATAATAATAATAATAATAATAATAATAATAATAATAATAATAATAATAATAATAATAATAATAATAATAATAATAATAATAATAATAATAATAATAATAATAATAATAATAATAATAATAATAATAATAATAATAATAATAATAATAATAATAATAATAATAATAATAATAATAATAAGTCTTGACAGCTGTATTATGGAGGAAGTAAAGACCTACCACAGGAATTTAGCTGTAGCCTTCTATGACTATCAGAAAGCATATGACAAAGTGCATCACGACTGGATGATACGAGTGTATGAGTGGATTGGCATACCAACAGTAGTCATTTCATTGTTGAGAGAGCTGATGAATAAATGGAAAACGAGACTGGAACTCTGGAAAGATGGGGAAAAGTGTGTAAGCAGATGGATACATATAAAGTGCGGATTCTTGCAAGGAGATAGTTACTCACCGGTTGGATTTTGTATCACAGAAATACCTGTTGCTAAGCTTCTTGAACAGAGTAAAGGATATCGAATGGGAGAGCCAGGAAAGAGAGATGTAAGCCGGACACACAGTTTGTTTGTTGATGACCTTAAGGTATATCAGGAATCACACAGTTTATTAAAGGAAATAAATGAAGTTATTGTACAAGCGAGTTTAGATACAGGAGCTTGTTATGGTGTTTCAAAATGTGCAGAAATTGTGTTCGAACGTGGAAAAATGGTGAAAGGTGAAGGATTGCAAGTGTTACAAGAACGGATGAAGACTTTAGAGCCAGATCAGGAGGAGATGTATAAGTTTCTTGGAGTTGAGCAGGCAGATGGCATCAAGACAAAGAAGGTATATGAAAGGGTTAAAGTAGAAATGACAAAGAGGCTGAAACTACTAATGAAATCCGAACTAAATGATGAAAACTTGATACAAGCAATTAATTCTAAGATTGTTCCAGTGGCAGCTTATCCAATGAATGTATGCAAAATGACAAAAGGTGAACTGAATGAGCTGGATCAAATTGTTAAAAGGGAATTGAGGAAGAACGACATGTTAGGGAGGCAAGCAAGTGATGAACGATTATATCTAAAGAGAGACCAAGGCGGAAGGGGACTGAAGTCTATGAGAGATGTGTATGCAGAAACAAGAACAAGAGTCGCTTGTTATATGTGCAAGTCAAATAATAAATGGATTCAGGCAGCATGGCATAGAGAAACAATAAAAGAAACTAACACAATCATTGACGAAGCAGTAAAAGCAATGATGGAAATTGATAAGACATTAGAATTCGTAGAGAATAGTGTAAAGCTAGAGGGAGAAATATTGGAATTAGAATGGAAGCCAACATGGAAGAAAGTGAAGGCAGAATTGAAGAAGGGTGTGGAAAAGAAAAGACAGGATTCTTACGAACAGAAAGAATTACAAAGTTGTATGTATAGACGACAAGAACAGGAATGCCATCTTTGGCTAAAACAAAGATTGACACCAAGAAAGACAGCATCAATAATGACACTGATTGAGCAAATGGTGGAGACAAGAGGATGGAAGGTGGCAAGGGGGCTAATGGAAAATGGAAGATGTCGATTATGTGGTGAATTCAATGAAACTGTTGAGCACCTTGTTGCTGGATGTAAGACGATAGCCAACAGTGAGTACTTGGCACGGCACAATAGAGCGTTAATGGTAATGGCTATTGCATGGGCAAAAGAATACGGGTTGGTAGGAAAAGAAACAAAGTGGTATATGGAAAATTGGCTGAGAGGACAAGTCTTGGAAAACAGTCGTGCCAAGTTAGTCTGGGATTTTGAGTTCAACTTACGTAAAACAACAACATCCAGGAGACCAGATCTGGTATTGGAGGACAAGGAAAGAAATAAGATTTGGATATGCGATATGGCATGTCCGCAGCAGGCAAATATAGCAGCTAAAAGAAATGAGAAAGTGACAAAATATCGACAACTTGCATTTGAATTAAGAGAGAGAAGACCAGGATATGATATAGCTATAATTCCTGTTGTCATTGGTGCTCTTGGTGGCGGTATGAAAGAAGTATTGCGTGATGTTGAAAGAGTATTTAGCGAACGCTTAGAACGAAAGAAATTAGCTGAGAAAGCAGTAGCAGAGATGCAGAAAACCGTATTAATGGACAGTGAAAGCATGGTTCGAAAAGTACTTTCAGGACTCGTCCAACACTAAGATTAGATATTGACTGTTTTTTTTTGTATGGAAGGTGTTGCTCATTTTTAGGACCAACAATATTTGATGGTCCTTATTGTAGGCTATTTAACTGTAGCTATTTTGCTTCAATAATAATAATAATAATAATAATAATAATAATAATAAGAACAAAAAGGATGTAGGCGTGGGAGTCGTGGCACTAAGGATCAACTGTTAATTGATAAGACCGTATTGAGAGACTGTAGGAGAAGACATACTAATCTGGCTATGGCATGGATAGATTACAAGAAAGCTTATGACTTTGTCCCCCATAGCTGGATTAGTGAGTGTATGGAAATGTTTGGGATTGCACAGAATGTAAGAAACTTTCTGCTAAGAAGTATGGGTCAGTGGAAGCTCTTATTAACATCTAATGGAGAAGATCTTGGTGATGTCCATGTGAAGAGGGGGATATTTCAGGGTGACAGCCTGTCACCTTTGCTGTTTGTATTGAGCATGATTCCACTGTCGTTAGTTCTTACGAAGGTCAATGCATGTTATGAATGGGAAAAGAAAGAGTACAAATTAAATCATCTTCTCTTCATGGATGATCTAAAGCTATTTGGTAAGAATGAAGAACAGATAGATTCACTGGTGAGCACGGTTCACATCTTCAGCACAGACATTGGGATGGAGTTTGGTCTTAGAAAGTGTGGTGTTGTTACCTTGAAGAGAGGAAAAATAGCTAGATGTGAGGGGGTAGAGCTCCCAGATGGCGAAGTAATGAAAGAAGTGGGACAGGAAGGTTATACATATTTAGGGATGGTTGAGCTGGATAAGATCAAAGAAAATGAGATGAAAGTGAAAATGACAAAGGAATACAAGAGACGGCTTAGGTTGATTCTTAAATCAAAATTGAATGGTAGAAACAAAATTACAGCCATGAACACATGGGCAGTAGCTATCTTCAGATATGGAGCTGGAATCTTGGAATGGAAAGGATGTGAACTGAAAAGCTTAGACAGAACAACAAGACCATGACAATGTATGGTGCTTTTCATCCCAAGAGTGATGTGGACAGATTGTACTTGAAGAGGCATGAAGGAGGCAGAGGTTTGATAAGCATAGAACATTGTGTCAGAGGAGAGGAAAATAGCTTGGGACTGTACGTAATGAATTCTGTGGAAAAACTAATTCAAGGGATTCGTACATCAGGGACGATTGAAACAGAAGGTACTATCAGCAAAAGTGAATTCAAACGACATAATACGCAGGAGCTTAAACAAAAATGGACCGAGAAAAGGATGTATGGACAGTTTATAAGGGAAATGCCGGAGAAAGTTGACAAGGACAAAACCTGGAATTGGTTAGTCAGAAGTGATTTAAAGGTTGAGACAGAGGCGTTGTTATGTGCTGCACAGGAACAGGCGATCAGAACAAATTATGTGAAACACCATATTGATAAGAGTACTGATGATCCCCTTTGTAGAATGTGTGGAAAGAGGGGAGAAAGTGTGCAACACATAATAAGTGAATGTGAGAAATTAGCTCAGAAAGAATACAAGAGGCGCCATGATAATGTTGCAAAGAAAATTCATTGGGAACTGTGTAAGAAAAATGGATTAGAACATAAGGAAAAATGGTATGAACATAACCCAGAAGGAGTGGCAGAGAATGAAGGCGTAAAAGTGTTATGGGACATGAATATACAATGCGACAATGTGATAGAAGCAAGAAGGCCAGACATTGTTATAATTGATAAGAAGGAAAAAAGCTGTATAATCGTTGACGTTGCAGTGCCCGCTGATGTAAGAGTACATGAAAAGGAGAGGGAAAAGGTGGAGAAATAACAAGACTTGCGGAGGGAAATTGGAAGGCTGTGGCAACTGAGGAAGGTGCATGTTGTTCCTGTAGTTGTTGGTGCCCTTGGAAGTGTGACAAAAGAATTCGATAGGTGGATGGAAAAATTGGGAGTGCCAGTTGATGTTGGAGCTGTTCAAAGGAATGCCTTGTTAGGAACTGCAAGGATCCTGAGGATGGTGTTAGAGATGTAAGAGAGAGACTTTCTGTTAGCCCTTGGTCATTTGTTATGACTCGCCTAACAGGAGAAATGACGGCAATTACAACAGCCAGAGCATAAGCTGAAACAATGATAATAATAATAATAATAATAATAATAATAATAATAATAATAATAATAATAATAATAATAATAATAATAATAATAATAATAATGATAATAATAATAATAATGATAATAATAATAATCCACCGTACTACACAGCCTCCACTGTGCTCAATGCTATGCCTCCATGTACTGATGTTAGCCCTTCGCCGTACTTGGCAACCTCCACTTTACTGATGCTGCCCCCCCCCCCCGCACAGTACTGATGCTAGCCCTCCACCGTACTGAAAAGCCTCTACTGTACGTAACAGCCTCTAATGTACTGCACAGACATTACCCGGGGTGATACCCGTTCCTTATACAATTTTTTTGCAAAAGTATACCCGAACATATACCAATTTTTCGAAAAAAATTTTGCGACCTTATATATTTAATCTAAAAATCTTGAAAATAGGTACCTTCCTTATACCAAAATCGTGACAATTGATACCGTTCTTTATACTAATATCTGGCAAATAGATACCCTTGCCGATGGCACGTCCCCGCAGCAGAAATATATGTAGTGCACCCCCGGGCTTCAAGATATCTTATTGAGCTGCGATGTGGTCTAATTTCAACAACGAATAAGCCTAATAACATTATCTATGGCTTGAAAAGAATGGAGCAGCCTCTAATCATTTCTTGGAGGGGAGGGGAGGGGGGAGGGGTTCAGAATTTTCATAGACAAGTTGTCTCTATTCTCGCGGCACACAGTCATTCCCGTGTTCGTGTGATGCTAGTTGATCAAATATCTCTGGGGGAATCCCCATTCGAAAGTTTGTAAAGACAATCATAATTCAAAACCTCTTTGTACAAGTAATGTGGTCTTG
Source organism: Aurelia sp. 4 Dawson et al 2005 (assembly GCA_964019985.1). Classification (NCBI taxonomy): domain Eukaryota; kingdom Metazoa; phylum Cnidaria; class Scyphozoa; order Semaeostomeae; family Ulmaridae; genus Aurelia; species Aurelia sp. 4 Dawson et al 2005. The sequence continues at coordinate 2,969,132 of OZ026511.1, read as the reverse complement.
CATCATTTGCAGAAATAAATGGCTTGAGCTTGATATGTTTTGAGGTAAATTCCTTGCATAATTTTCAAACAGCGAGCACAGTCAAGGAAATTTGGAATGCATAGAGCAGAGGACGAGGGAAAGTAAGATCCCTAGCATGCGGAGCAAAATGTCTTTGAGATGTTTGTTTGTGTTATTCTCCGTTATTGCACCACTAAATCTAGCTCATTCAAAATGTCCAACAAGATGCACATGTTTGGCAGGAAAAGTTGAATGCGTCAGAAAAGGATTGAAGATCATTCCATATGGAATTCCCCACTCAACCATTGAATTGGACCTATCACAGAATCAAGGCCTAAAATTGGAAAAGTTCGCCTTCGTCAATTTTACGCAGTTGCAAACTCTCACTTTAAAGAATTGTTCATTGAGAAATGCATTTATTTTGCCAAAAAATCTTGCTTCTATTGATGTTGGACAAAACACATTCACAATCGAAGCATTGAAGGAATTATTCACAAATGCTCCAGCATCTCTCACGACAATCTTGGTCAATGAAAATAAAGTCAATTTGGAAAATAGGTTTTCAATTTTCCCAAACACAACGACAAGTCTTAATGTTGGAGGAAACACCATGAAAAGACTTGGGAAGGACGATTTTATTGGCCTACGTAATCTGAATATTTTAGTAGCAGGGTGGTCAGGATTAACGTACATAGAACAAGGGACATTTGATGTGTTGAAGGATCTACAGAAGATAGACATGCAGGTGAACAACATTGAGAAGCTACCTTTAGGCATATTTCAAAATAATCATAAATTGCTGCAAATAAGCCTGGATCGAAACTATTTGAAGACAATGCCGGACTTACGAGGCATTAGGTTCTTAAATCGGCTTGATTTGGGCTGGAACAACATAAAGAATGTAACTGGCATTACTGTTCCACAAATACACACGTTGTTTCTACGGGCAAATCAAATTGAACACTTCAGCTTCGAGAAGACGACAATCCTTGAGCTAGACCTATCTCATAACAAAATAAAGAAACTGCCTAAATATGCATTTAAAGGCAATGCATATTTCAACGAACTCTTTCTGCATAGCAATGAAATTGATGCTGTATCGCCTCTTGCTTTCAGTGGCTTAAAATTGATAATGGAGCTCCATCTGCAAAGCAACAAGATTGAATCGCTGCCAAAAGGCATTTTCAAAGGTCTACAAATAATGCAAATATTCTTATATGGTAATCTACTCAAGAACATGACAGGGGTATTAGATGGCATGAAAGCCACACCAAAACGGATAATTCTTTTTGACATGCTAACAAGTTTGAATGGGAAAGACTTTCAAAGAATGTCTAAGGATTCTACTATTCTCATAGGTTGTAGTAAGCTAAAAGATATTACCTATACCTCAAAAATAGCAGCAAAAATCAAATGCTCGCCGTACAAAGGTCTATATGTTAGTACCTTCGGCAGATCGTTAGGACAAGATGGCTTCGAATGTTTTTGGGACAGCAGTCATTTGGAGTATCGCTGCTATCCATGTTCTGCCGGTTATCATGTTACTTGCGATGAATACAGCTCTTGCACAGGACACTGCATTCCTTGTCCTGCAGGCTCCTTCTATCAGGATCAAATGGCCCAAAACTCGTGCAAACAATGCCCTGTCGGCCAATTTGTACCACCACATCGAGCACCAGGAGAAAGTCCCTTAGACTGCCTAACTTGCCCAACGGGAACTAACACTAATAGCTCTGCTGGTTATCGAGCATGCCCTTGCCTAGATGGATACTCTCGTAATGATCGCTTTGGCGCATGCGAGAAGTGCCAAAATGCCGGTTTCTCTTGTAAACGAGATTATCCGATATTGAAACGAGGTTACTGGATGAAATGGGACGTAGCACAAAAGACGACATCAAACCAATCCTGTGAAGATGCTTACAAAGGATTTATTCACAATCTTGAAACAAGCACTAATAGGTACGATAAGAAGACTACGAAACTTTCATGTATCATGCCGACACCTCATAAATGTCCAATTAGAGGGTCATGTCTTGGCGGAATCACAGCAAAATGTAACCACGGTTACAAAGGTGTCCTTTGTGCTGTTTGCGAAAATGGATATAGTCGGCAGTTTAATAAATGCATAAAGTGCCCAAAACCATTTATTGCTGCTGTTCAGTTTTTTGGATACCTCACACTATTCGCAGTCATCTGTCTGCTTGTATCTTGGGCAGACAAATTTGCTGTGGAGGAGCAGAAGCAGGACCGTAGTTTGTTACAAGATTCATTGACTTTGAATGAGCAGAGGGGTGCTTTGAGGAAACCAAGGACATTTGCAGATGTTATCTTATCAAGACTGAAAATTCTCTTGGGATTTTACCAGGTATTGAGCAGCGTGATTGATGCATTGTCATACATACCATGGCCTCAATCACTGAAGAAAGCTGTTGGTGTATTTGAATACCTTGAGTTTGAGGTACTAAGAATACCATCTCTGCGATGCATTAAAAGCAGCTGGGGCTTGACTGCTGTGACTGAGTTTTGGTTTGCACTCATCGCAACACTCTTACTACCCGTTGTTATCCTTGTCTTTTTCGCCATCAAAGCAGCTATAATGTATTGCATATTGAAAGGCAAAGCTGAATTTCTTGCGAAGTGCAGGGAGTCGGGCAAGAACTGCCTGAGAGCTACTGCTTTGTACTTTTTTGTCACGTATCCCGTGACATCGAGAAAAATAGTGCAGGTGCTCCCCATTAGTTGTCATACGTTTTGCATAACGAAATATGGGGGTAGCTGTCTTCGAAAAATGTCATATTTGCGTTCAGACTACAGTGTGGAGTGTTTGGACAATTCAACTGACCATCAAACAACGCTGTACACTGCATATGGAGCACTGCTGTTGCCCATTGGATTGCCAATCGCCTTACTCGTTGCTTTATGGTGGTTGCATAAAAAAGAAAGACAATCGGACGAAGGGGATCAACGATTGCGTTCAGTCTTTGAGTCAACAAGCATTGAATATATTGGCTTAAATGACGAAATTTCATTGGGTGACCATCCAAATCAAAATAACGGTAGGTTTATCATTTCTACTGACAACAGTTTGCTGCACTGCGTGCAACGAGGGCGCACTGGGTAGTCAACAAAACAAAACAGTGCCAGTTGAAAGGCCACTTGTCCCCGGATATCGAACCACATAATTACTATCAAATAACCGATTGGGAAAAGAAGGTAACCCACTTGACAAAGATGTCTGACAGATCATTTTTGAAAAGCCTGCACGGCAAAGAGTTCGTCGTAAATAAACAAAAGTAATGGTAAAAATAACAACAAAGCTTTTTCAGGGTAACCTCTTCAATACATGAAGTGCTGTTATCAAACAAGGGCCTCAGTTCAGTTGCAGTTTGATGTTTTAAATTCCACAACACACAATTAAGTTCCAACTACATATGTAGCAAATCATTATACGATAAACGTCAAAACCAAATGAAACAGAAAATAAATACAACATATCTATACATAATACAAGAACAAAAAAATTGTATGAAGGAAATTACTTAAAGAAGGAGATCTCTCAAAAAGTAAACTAATTGCGGAGAGACCTCCTCCACTCTTCCGAGATAACAAGTGAATGACTTTTTATATTTATTCAAATACTCCAAAGAAATTGACACATTTACTTTTATACAAACTTGTTCGGGATACTATCAGCGAAAGTCTGTTAGATTTTCGCCAGACGCTCGTCGAAGCGCTTTGGAGTCTGCGCAGTACCGATCTGAGGGTCATCGCCCTTCATCCTTCCTTTGTTAACTCGCGCATTCCCCAAAACGCTTCGCCCGTCCCTTTGATCAGCGAGCCAATCAGAGTTAGCGTCTTTTCCTTTGTCATTCACAAAAGTGGGAATTCGCAGTATCTCGAACAAAAGCTGGATCCTCCAGCTAATCAGAAGTAGAATGCACCAAGCCATGCCGGAGAACGCCCTTAAGCTTTGCCCATGCAAATGCCACCCAGAGGAAAGGCCAATCTTCAAACAAGGCAGACAACTAAACCTACCCAAAAGTAAAACCAACCTATCTGTAACTACAATATATTACAATAAAAAAGGAAACAAAATAATTAGTTAAAACTGTTCACTTTTAGGAGCATAAATTGCTTTTCAGTTTTCCAAATGAATTGTTTTAGTTTACATTTAAAAAAGGAATGAGTCCAATAATAGACCTTTTCGCAATCCGGAGAAAGGGACTGAAGAGACCGCGGCCCATCACGACAGCCTTGGCAATAAAAGGAAATCAGGAAATCCTCTCCATGTAGCTCGGTTGTCTCTCCCAGCAAAATCGAGTTATTTTCGATATGATTGCGCCTTTCAAGAGTTACACGGTGCTTCCTTAGAATGGGAAGTGTTTTTTCTGGCTAATTTAGGAGTCTTCCTTTCCTGTCGCCCATTTGTGAGTGTATTTTGAGCCAATTTACTCCATGTGTCCACTCAAGTTTGAAGTTAGGTCTGTTGACCGGATGGGCCTAAGCTTAGCCGCTTCATAGTTGAGGACAAATGCCTGCATAAAGCCGGATCTCCACCAGGCGGAAAAATGTCGAGGCGGAAAAATTTCCGGCAATCTAATTGGGTAATCGAATTGTCGCCGCGGAAAAATGTCGAGCCGCCAATAGTAAGACTATGTTCTACTTTTTGCGGCTCGACATTTTTCCGCCTAGTGGAGATCCGGCTTAAAGTGGCTCAAAATATACTCACTGATGGATGGAAGGATGAACGGATGGTTAAATAATCCAGCGAAACACTTACCATACTAGAAAGGTCTTGTGCAACTTTTGAAAGATGAAAAAAATCGAAAATACAAAGTTTGCAGGGAGATGCAAACGAGCCACAAGGAGGGACCCCACTGATTTCCTGCTGTTGCCAAGGCTGTCAGAATGGGCCGCACTCTCCTCAGTCCCTTTCTCCTAATTGCGAAATGGTCCATTGGCGAAGGCTGCTCGGAAGTTCATTGTAAACCTTGGGAAATTGACAACAAAAAGCCTTTTTTCCAGCTACTGTTTTAATTATCGGAATTCGCGCTGCATATTTATCCATGCGAGTGTTCCAATCACGATTTTCAACGGTTCAAGGCATGTGTTGATAACTTCAAAAGATGCTTCTGTAGGCATTTAAAAACCAACATAAAAGCCTTCTATTTCTTATTCTTTTCGATCGACATCAAATTGCATTTTCTGCTGTTTTCCGTACACAATATTTAAAGCTTTGAACTGATTCACATTTTCTACAGTTTGTTTGGCTATTTCAGGACATTAGTAGAACAGTAAAGGATTCCCGGTAAGATGACAGCTTTATAAAAACTCTCGGCAGCTGATCTAGTCGGTAGAGGTCTCATCCTCTTTTCAGAATGCAATCTGACCTATGATATCGTTAACTCAACCCTGACCTGACAGCATACGTTTCCCATCACGCGTCTATGCTGGCCTGACATCCAATGTGGAACAGATTCCACTATGTGTTAGTATCTGATCTTAATTTACTAATTGTTTTTTTGCATGTCTTTATGTTAACGGCCACAGGGTAGTCATTGTCTTTTGCTCCTTGTGGTCTTGTCCCTGTAGTGTTGTATTGTTGTAGAGTAATTAGAAAGTAGAACGTACATGTAGCATGTATTGTAATTTTTTATATGGATATAAAAAAAGAATGCAATCTCATGATCAAGTTTTGATCCAGGTATTTTCCTGGGGCATGAATCTGAACATTTATTCGCTTGACACCGAAAACTATGTTCAAGCTTTCCATTACTGAGCGACCTTTAGCTGTCTCAAATAGCATGGCCTCAGTTTCCCTTTATTTTGATCTATTACATGTCTACTGTTATCGAGCCATTTTGAAATATTTTCCATCTCATCGGTAAATGCCCTTTCAATTTCAGTGATGCTTTGATTGGAAGCATAAATGACTATATCATCTGCGTACATGAGAACCTACAATTCTTTACAGCCGTAACCAAGTCATTTTCAGGGGAAAAGAAATAGCAGTGGCCTTAAACTGGATCCTTGTGGCATACCATATTCTGCCTCTAAAAGTTCAGAGCTCTCCCATCATACTGAGCGACCTGTCTTCTCTCTTTCACATAACTTTTCATCCAATTCAATTCAGCATCACGGATGCCATAATTCAAAATAACTAACAATCAGATCATTATCATTTGCAATTGCAAAAATGAGATTTTGGGAAACAGTAGCAGCGAAGGTCAGCGTCAAACAATCACTGATGATGGGGAGCACAAACTGACGAGACAAAGTGTCTAAAGCACGGCATTTTTTCTGCCATACACTGTTTCTACCAGGCCATAAGATAACAATTTTTACGAGTGCACATTTTTTAAAGTTGGGTGTGGTCTGCCTGCACATAAGGTTGAAAATTTGGCGTGGCTAATTTGAAAATATACATACAGGATGAACAATTAACCTTACCCTAAGGGCAAACTTACTTAGCACTGAAACTGAGCAAGTGGCTAAAACAAGGATTGTGTTTACTTCTCCTCAGGCTCACGGCTTTGCAAATGTGCCACTTTATCTTACTCTTTGTTTCAATTTTATGACTTTAATCTAACGACAAAACATACCTAGCACTAAGACTGTACGAGCCGCTAAAACAAGGATTGTGTTTACTTCTCCTCAGGCTCACGGCTTTGCAAATGTGCCACTTTATCTTACTCTTTGTTTCAATTTTATGACTTTAATCTAACGACAAAACATACCTAGCACTAAGACTGTACGAGCCGCTAAAACAAGGATTGTGTTTACTTCTCCTCAGGCTCACGGCTTTGCAAATGTGCCACTTTATCTTACTCTTTGTTTCAATTTTATGACTTTAATCTAACGACAAAACATACCTAGCACTAAGACTGTACGAGCCGCTAAAACAAGGATTGTGTTTACTTCTCCTCAGGCTCACGGCTTTGCAAATGTGCCACTTTATCTTACTCTTTGTTTCAATTTTATGACTTTAATCTAACGACAAAACATACCTAGCACTAAGACTGTACGAGCCGCTAAAACAAGGATTGTGTTTACTTCTCCTCAGGCTCACGGCTTTGCAAATGTGCCACTTTATCTTACTCTTTGTTTCAATTTTATGACTTTAATCTAACGACAAAACATACCTAGCACTAAGACTGTACGAGCCGCTAAAACAAGGATTGTGTTTACTTCTCCTCAGGCTCACGGCTTTGCAAATGTGCCACTTTATCTTACTCTTTGTTTCAATTCTATGACTTTAATCTAACGACAAAACATACCTAGCACTAAGACTGTACGAGCCGCTAAAACAAGGATTGTGTTTACTTCTCCTCAGGCTCACGGCTTTGCAAATGTGCCACTTTATCTTACTCTTTGTTTCAATTCTATGACTTTAATCTAACGACAAAACATACCTAGCACTAAGACTGTACGAGCCGCTAAAACAAGGATTGTGTTTACTTCTCCTCAGGCTCACGGCTTTGCAAATGTGCCACTTTATCTTACTCTTTGTTTCAATTCTATGACTTTAATCTAACGACAAAACATACCTAGCACTAAGACTGTACGAGCCGCTAAAACAAGGATTGTGTTTACTTCTCCTCAGGCTCACGGCTTTGCAAATGTGCCACTTTATCTTACTCTTTGTTTCAATTTTATGACTTTAATCTAACGACAAAACATACCTAGCACTAAGACTGTACGAGCCGCTAAAACAAGGATTGTGTTTACTTCTCCTCAGGCTCACGGCTTTGCAAATGTGCCACTTTATCTTACTCTTTGTTTCAATTTTATGACTTTAATCTCACGACAAAACATACCTAGCACTAAGACTGTACGAGCCGCTAAAACAAGGATTGTGTTTACTCCTCCTCGGTTAGAGGGCTTTGCAGATGTGCCACTTTAGCTTCAACCTCGTTGAGCGCAGCTGGATGGATCGGGACTAGTTTGCATTCGTGAGGAAGGTACTACTCTTTCTTTCAATTTTATGATTTAAACTCTATTTTCTATTATCACAATATCAGTGAATTTAATTTTCTTATTCCCCCTCCTGCAATGTCCACAAATTTTACCTTTTTTCAAATCCACACTTCTTACAGAACCACAGTTTTGATTTACAAAACCACAAAATGAGTAAGAACCACACTTATTTCAGGGCTGCGTTCTGCGTTCTTTCCACCTTTGTAAAAATAATTACTGGAGAGGCTGTGCCCTAATCATCAGCTTTAAAACAAACAAATAGACAAGGAAGTGCGCTTACACGGGAAAATCAAAATAAAAGTGTTACTAAAAAATGTTTCTGAAAATGATTCATAAGCTCTTTCTCCCGGTTGGTCTTAAAAGTAACGACTGTCCACTCTCGAGATTGCATTCTTGATTTTTTTTAACTTGGAGGTTACTTATCTTTATCCATCTGTTCTGTCAGCTGATAGTGAACATGTTCAAAATTCAAAAGAACTTCAATATACACATAGTCATACAATTCTCAAACCATGTGGGATTTCTTCAAGAAACCAACCCGAAGAAACCTTTAAAACAGGCCTATGATCAAGATCAAAAGTTAAGCAGTATTTTTCCTCAAAACGATGACTTTACATGGTTTAGCGCATGTTATCCTTTTGGGATGATCAAAGTGTCATTCCTGAGAATCTGTTCACGAAAGAGCAGAAGAAGTCACTGCTGCAAGGAAAACGTGTTCGGAACATTTGGCTTTTATCTTAAGCCTGTATAAATGTATGTTCATGAGGCTTTGGAAACCAAAATGTTTATGCCCCATTTCTACCATGCAACTTCAGCCCTCAAAATTCTTTTTTGCGCGTCTGATATTCCAGACGTTTTTCTACAGATGCTGCAAAGATATGGGAAACAGTCTAAAAAAAGATATGGGATACAGTCTAAACAAAGAAATGGGAAACAGTCTAAACAAAGATATGGCAAACAGTCTAAACATACAGCATTCTATTTGCAACACAAAAATGCTGCAAAAAATTGAAAAAATTACGGCAACATCTGGCTGCTAGAACATTATGGCGGATTTCAAAGGAGCAATTTTTGCGTTTATTACATGTCTACAAAAAGGTTGTAACATGGCCGTTCGGCTCAAGTAACGAATGAAGCTATTCCTACTTAATTAACATCCATCTGCAGTGAATGGTCTTTTAAAGGCAATATGATCCTTTATGCTTTCGTAATGAATAAAATTATTAACTAACAGATTGCACCTTGCATCTTAGGCCTAGTCCAGTCAGCTTTGAAATTTGCCTACGAAAACTACACCAATTCATGCTGGTATTGGGAAGTGATAGAGATGCTTCGTAAGCTCATCATGACTGTTGGCATCGTTCTGTTCTTGCAGCATACCAAAATTGGCTTAGGTGGTATCATCATCGTTGCTATGGTCTTCGCTGCAATGCATGCCGTAAAGAATCCAATTAAAGATAAGTTTGAGGGACTACTGCAGCTCATGTCTCTGCTAATTATTCCTATCAACCTGGCTATTGGTGCAGTGTTGCATTCCAATTCTATTGGGGATAATGAGATCATTGAAAAGCATGATGATTCATGGGCATTGGGGATACTGCTTGTCGCTCTCAATTCATTGCTCATCTTGTTGGTGGTCTTTCGCATGTTGACAGCGATTGCGAAGAAACTTTGTTGTTTAAAGCATAAATAGCTTGGATACTTAAGCAACAATTGCACTATTTTGACAGTGTTTGGATTTTTACTGGTTAACGGTATTAATATCTTGTATTTAGGTAGTTTCATACCTACTATGAGTTCCTAATAACCATAATAAAAACACACTTACACGCTCTTTGTCTTTCTCAAAATTTTCGCTGCCCTTCGGCAGCCGCCTCAGTGAGTTCTCACTGAGGAGGCTGCCGAAGGGCAGCGAAAATTTTGAGAAAGACAAAGAGCGTGTAAGTGTGTTTTTATTATGGTTATTAGGAACTCATAGTAGGTATGAAACTACCTAAATACAATTCATGCTATAACACACAGGATCTCATCAAATCATTGGCAGAAAATGCCAATGACCGAAATGGTATTAATATCAGTAACTGATATCACTAAATGGACGAAGTGGAGACTGACCTGGTTGATTCAAATGTCGTTTTCCATATGGGAAAACGGTAGATCGTTTGAAAACAAATAATTAGGTTCGTTTTCTCACACGGAGATACAACTCATGAAACTGTACATCTTCGCTCATTTTGCACCCTCGAGAAATTTATCAAAAGTCTTAACGCGGCGTATCTGGCCTAAAGAAACTGTGCTGGGAAGCTGTATTGTCATGAGTCTCAATTGCCATTGTCATGAGTCTCAATTAGCTGTATTGTCATAGCCCTAATTCAATTCAATACGGATAACTGAGACTCGTGTAAGCAGTCTAATGCTCAATCAGCAATTATCAACAAATGTAGCTCTCAAGATCGGCGTCATTTCATAAAAGATATAACATCAGTTCAAAAAATCAATCATTTTTTTTCACAGCAATGCAATCAAGAAATGTTCTCTTCAAGAAAGAATTATTTGATTCTTATATGCAGTTTTGGCTCTGTCGCATTATTCTTTTTAGGTCGATTTCGTATAAAATGGATACACCCGCTTTAAAGGACGAGTCCGGGGCTGTTATAATTGTTGATTATTCACGATATTACACCGTTGTGAATGGCTGGCGTGTAGTGCCTGTTTCAATTTTCCCTCTTTTAATCTGCGAAACTACATATTTAAATCTGCTAAGAAGTGCAAAATGACGTCATTTTATATGACGTCACTTCACGCTGACCTGAACGAGGCTGCCAAATGTGTTGATATTATATCACTCACATTTTTAGCCCCCTTAATGCGCCTTTGCACACTCATACAAAATACAAAATGGCGACGATATCTGGCCTAAATTACGAAGATTCATTGACCAATTTATGAAAGTTGGAGGCATCAAAACTTGGAAAGAACTCACGAATAGCATTCTGTACCGGGTAAGCCAGAAAAAGGTTCCCACTATTGAAAATTCATAGCACCAAGACTACTTCACGGATTTGAATCATTCAAATTCTAGCTAGAAACCGAAAGGTCAAAGTGTTTGAAACTTTTCTCGCTGTCCTACCAGCACTAGAAGCATACAGGGTGTCTCAAAAAAATTGTTCGACGTTTGATTAAATACTAAAAAATAATGATACGCTTAATGCACCCTTGGTCGAGTCACCCTTTTTCTGAGATTTTACATTAATTCTTGACACAAGAATCTTGCAAATTCGCTAAAAATTCATGGAGTTACAAGCATTTGAAGTTCAAATTTGTGCGAAAGCTGAGACCAGAGGCATCGAAATGGCAGTTTTGGTAAAAGCCCCCACGGGCCGTCGTTTCTGTTATTTCTCAATTGTTTCAGGGCGAACCAAGTGGGATTCAAATAGGTTTTCGATAACTTAACTTTCAAGCATTTGGATGTTTTGAGGAAGCAGATTCAGTCTCTCGCCGATTATGTTTTGAACCACTGTTTTTGGACTTACGCAATGTCAAAGAATTTAGAGGATGATTGCAAGAAATAATTCACTTTAGAAGTCCTATTTGGTTTGCTCTGATATCAACGAGAGGTATGAGATTGGATAAGCTTCTCTTGCCTCCGTCTTCGAGCTTTTTTCAATACCAGTAATCTGGGGGGCCTCTGGTTTCAGCTATCGCATATTTTTGATCTTCGAGAGCTTGCAACTAAGTGAATTTTCAGCCGATTTGCACGATTTTAGTCTCTAAAATTATTTCATAATCTTAGGAACAGGGTTATCTTTCCATGAGCCTGTTCATGCTGTCCTTATTTTTCAATATTTTATCAAACGTCGAACAATTTTTTTGAGACACCCTGTAGGTAAATTCAACTTTATAAAAATGTCATGCTTGCAAGATGACGGAAAAGGGGCCTAAAACATTGATTAAATCGTAAGGACTCAATTCACACCGAACGAAAGGCAATGGGCATCTCACCTCCCTCAAGAGCCATAAGACATCGATTTTCAAACAAACACGGAAGATTTTCAATCCCATGGCAATTAATATGTGGAGGTTATCTCTCACCCATGAGAAGTTACATTTCTATCATTTTTCTGTGCGAGGAGTCATTTATGCTTTGATTGATGTTTTAGGCCATTTTTCAGTTATTTTGCAGCCATGAATTTCTTTGAAAGTTGAATTTATCTTTGTTTCTAGTGCTCTCGAGACAGCGAGAAAAATCACAAAAATACTTCGACATTTTGGCTTTTAACTAGAATTGGAAGCATTCAAATCTGTGGAATACTCTTGCTGTTATGAATTTTCAGAAGGGAACTTTTTACTGGCTCACCCGGTAGTTGGTAAAGTTGCTTTTTAACAACAATTTTCTCAACCCCGGACTTGTCCTTTAATCAATTGTGAGAGGATCTATTTGGCACTGTCACAGAAGTGTTGGGTATTGATATCACAAACCTGTATTCAGAAACATGCAACTTGCTTCTTTGTGGCAGTTCTGATATTAAAATGATTTACAACGCGATAGTTACTGAAGGAACAACTGAGTACATTGAAAAAACAAACAGGTTGAATTGATCGTGGGTGCTGGCGTGCTGCCTTGGTAAGGGATGGGGTTTCTTTGTCCCTTCGTTTGGGTGGAATGTCAGTATCTATGGATCAGCATTACATAAAATTGATAAATTACAATCATCGAACAGCTATCCTTCCTATCTTCTATACACTTCCACACCAAACCATCCAAATGCTCCAATAGTGCTTTACTTCCATAATCATTTCCCCGTGCAGTTGCGATGTGATGGCACAAAACTGATGGAAGCCTATGATATAAAAGGGTTACACCCATAGCATAGTTTGGGTTTAGCTTGGAACTGCCATTCACTTTCCCTTCTTTAACTATTTGTGTCATGAATCTCTTTTTGTTTTTGCTTCGTATTGTTCCTTGTATTGCCGTTTTTTCTAGTTTTAAGGTTGTATTTGTAAAATTTTAAGCGCCGATCTTGGTGTCGGCCAGATGTTCTTGTGTTTTCTTACACCAAAAGCGGTACAGTATTAATTGATGTATGTAGATTAGTTTAATTTTGATTGATTATGACTAGAAAGACAAGAACACAGTAAGATATATTACACTGTTAATTCTCCCGCAAATATTTTTATGGCAATGATAAAAAGAGCGAAACCCTGATCTTTAAAAAGGAGAAATAGCTAGTTACTTTGATGTGACACTTTGTACTTTATGTACTTGGATATCATTCAACGCTGGAGACTTTCATAGCTTACTAATTTTCAAAATTAATGGAGCTTTTGCTGTTGTGAAGAAAATCACTTGAATTTTTTGAAAAATCAAAACAATGTTTCTAAATCAACACAAGACCATTTTCAGGAAAAACACTTTTGTTGCAAGAAAAGCATAATTTATGGGTATCTACATCAGGCGCGGATTAGCCCTCAAAGCAGGGCCGGGGATGTTCCATCTAGGGCCCTCTTCACCCCGTGGTCAATCGGCCAATTGGCCAATAGGAAACAGTAAGGGATGAATAATGCTTACTGACAAAAAAAGGACTAGTTACTTGAACCAAACTTCGCACAAAACACAAAATTTAAAATAATGCACAGCCTTCTAATTTGTCGCAAAAATCGAAAATGTATCAAAGCCAGAGCATGAAGTTCTTGAGAGATTTGATCAGTGATGGCTTCTTAGCTTAACCTCAAAACTTCACCTCAAAACACCTTCAACATTATAGGCCTTAAACAGATACTCGACTTGAAAGCATATTATAGGCTTTGAATAGATACTCAACTTGAAAGAACTCTATGGAGCCTTAGGTGGATAATTTTTAACATGGACTTAAGGAAGTGGGGGTGTGGGGGCGAAGCCCAAAAAAATCTTAAGGTCACGCCCTTTTCTTTTACTTGGAATACCACCATTGATCCCATGTACGCAATTGCTGAAATGAAAATTTGAACAATTTTGTTGTTACTTTTTGTTCATCAGTACCAACAAGTATTTTTAAGGGGCACAATCTTTACTTTAAATCTTTCGATTCAATGTTTGCAACTGGTAAAATCACTGACTATGGTAAAATGAAACTCGAACAATCTTACTAAATTTCTACACCACCAAATCTATACCCTTCTCACGTTTCTTTCTCGTTTTTGAATCTAATCTGAGACTATCTACGATATAGCGGTAACCAGAAACCTGTTGTTTGTTTTTAACTGAATGTGAAAAACAAAAATTGAAACACAAAACACAAACATTGCGTGATTCTAAAAATGACTAATTATAAAAAATCCACTAAGTAGAATCATAGCAAAGTACAAGGGTTCCTGCAACTCATAAAGCCATTCAATATTAAGAAAAATGTGATAACGAGTCATATCATGTTCTGTAAGTTTCTACAGTATGCTTCTTGAAAGTGTTTAGAGGGGTCCAGCATTAAAGAGCCTTGGCAAATGCCTTCACGAGCAGCTTGATTTGACAGTGAGTACGGAAGTTCGCCTCAAATTGGATGCCATGTAAGATTTACGATGAAACCACATTGCTCACGCAAAACTCTTTAGCTCTTCTGAATTGCAGGCAATCTCACGTATGATTTTAGACAGGCTGCAATCATACTAAATGAAAACAGGCAAACTATGGCGTGGTATTTTATAACCGTATTTGCTTTAGAGCCCTTGAAAAATGTTCGTTGTAAACTCAACGATGGAGCTAAAAAGTTGAGCAGCATTTATCTCTCAACATTTTGGAACATAGTTTCAGTATGAAAAATGTCCATTTTAATTAGATACCGGAAATACTTTAAAATACTTACCAAATATAGATCGAGGTAATCCAACTGCAGATTTTTCAACGTCAGCTTGCAAGCGTCAATCACATCTTCTTTAGCAAAATAACTGCACCTACGTACATTAAAAACATTAATTTATCAATTTATTTCCAACTAATCCTTGACTTTTCTAGAAAACGGAAGACAAATGACGGATATAGAGCATCTAGTTAAAAAATAGAACGAAAGATGGCTGCATGTTTCCTTTGTCCAACTGATTTGGTTATCTCTCGAGATCATAAAATACGATGGAATATGATAGAATATACATAGATTGCCAAGCTCCCTAGCTTAAGTTGCTTTATATCTCCTTCGTTTAACAAATCCTGATGTTCTCAGAACGTTTTAAGTTTCTCGAAGTTCTCGAGATCTTTTTCGAGTAAAATCCAGCTGACCTCGGCCTTGGTCCGTGACATGTTTATGCCCACTTACTGAATATTTCTCAATAAAATCTTCTAGAAACAGGATGCAAATTCGACATATAAATCGGAGTTACACTTTGCCGAATTTGTGTCACCCTCTAAACTGAGCATGGTAGAAAGATCTTTTTCTATAATAGGAATGAGACAATGACACAGACTACGTCCTATCATATCGCTCAGACTAAAGTTTACATTCCCAATTCAAATTGCGTGCATGACAATGAGCACTGTTTTAACCAGTAAGGAGCCTATGTCGTTCCCTAGCGGACAGCTATTTTAATAAACAAAAATTAAACATTTCAATTCATGAACAATTAAACGCACATACATTGAGCTGGCTTGCAGTGCTTAAATTGGCTTGTTATCAAGACGAGAGCCCAGACTCTTTTACCTATGTATTTGATTCGCGCTGCGTGTATTCTATTCATTTTGTTTATGTCATTGTTCCGAAGGCACAGGACGTAAATTTGCATGCTCTTTAGTACTCCTCCTTTATGATGAAGTTTACACTTACCATAATTTCGACACAACGTATACATCTTCTCTCTTGACTTTGCCTGATTTCCAAACTTCAGACATGTATTGTCCGATCTCACCTTCATTTTGGTATGCATGTGCACAGTCGATTTGCCTGTAACCAACCTCTAAGGCATGCTTGACAGCAGCGCCAGCCTTGCCTGGTTCAGACATCCATGTTCTATCAGTGCAGAGAAGAGTCCATAAATGCCAACAGATTTTAGATGACTTGGAGATCAGAGATTAGGGATTAGCTGCAGCTATAATTCAGGGGCTCTGCGTTCCATCACGACAGTGGTAAGTCCAGATTACTGGAGTCTCTCCAGGGGAAGGGGGGTTGGCACTCATATATTTTCTGTACGAGGACGTACCACTGAAAAGGGTATCATTTTCAGGATTCAGACTCCGGGACAGGGTACCATTTTTCTAAAATCAGCTCTATGAAACGGTCCACATTGGTCATTTTTGACTCTGACAGGTCGTTTAAGGCCATTTGCACTCTGCGAATGTGATTCAAATCACTTGACTGGCAATATGTATTTCCACAATTTCCATAGATTTCTTACAGTTTCAGTTCAGTTATCATTTTAAAATTCCACTACATACAATATATTCAAGATTAATTACAACTACAACTAAAATACAAAAATAAGAAGATAAAGAACAACAAACGAGAACAAACAATTGTATGTAAGGGAATTTCTTAAAGGAGGAGTTCTCTCAATAGCTAGACTAATCGAGGAGAGAACACCCCCTATTTTGAAAGCCTACTGTATCATCTTATATATAGCATATTGACCGTTTTTATTACAAATTCCCTTTGCAGGGTACAATTTTGTCTGAAGAAACAAAAGGACAGGGTAAAGAAAATTTTACGCTGGGATAGGGTATCATTTTCAGGAATTTGGTTCCGGGAGGGTAGCTGTTCAAATTTTTTCAGTGGCACCCCCCAATATGTCCGTAAACCAAGTACCCCTATCCCACGGGAGTCTCTCATCTTGTTTCCATCGTTTATGCTCATTGGATTGAGATGTGCATGTGTGATAAATCAGTATGGTAAGACAGAGTATAGTGAACTATTTATGAGGTTTTCCAGAATGTACAAAAAGTACAAATCAATCCCACAACTCCCTATTCAAAATTTGCATGATTTTGCCTTTCCTGTGCCAATTGTTCAACTGGGGCTTAAGCAATGTCTCAAACTTGAAGCTGAAGCCTTTCCTGCACAACTGCATCAACAATGGGAAAACAGAAAATACAGCTCCTTCACAGCAACCACACAAAAGGGACCAATTTTTCTGGACGCCCCATGCTTATGCAAAGTTTCAGTGGTCCTTAATGCTTTCATGTAAAGCCATGGTTAGGCATTGTAACATGTGAGAAAAAAGTTAGCATGCTTTGTGGGTTGTGGAGTAAAAAGAATAACTAACTTATTTAAGGCTAACTTATGCAGTAGTAGATGTGAAAACTTTGTCTAAATCCGTTGTCTTTTAACATCCAGAATTAAGAAAACTGCTGGAAGGAGTCTCATGGAAACAACAATTCCACATTCCATTCTAGTCCATCATTTACTTGCAGTATATCATGGACCAGAATTAGAAATGGAATTCTCCTTTCCATACAAGCCCCTTACCAGTATTCTGTCTATTTCTGGATCCAAGAGCCTAGTGCTGCTGCCAAACAAAACTTTTCATGCCAATTTTAGCCGTCAACTGACAGACTGATATGTTATCTGCCTTGCTTTCAAATGCACCAACCGTCAGTTGTTCACAAGTGTCACAACTATATATGATTGCAAAAGGTTATTTCCTATCTTACAGTAATCAGTTGATACATGTAGTATAGAATAGTTATTTTGTAGGTAGAGTAGTTAGTAGAGTAATCTTGTAAGTAGAGTATTAAGTAAAATGTCATTGTAAATCTTTTATTGGAATAAAAAAAAGTTGAAACATTTTATAACTTCTTACCCTAAGCCAATCATTGGCATCTCAGTCCCATCATCCAACGTAACAGTGGCCTGGAAAGAAACAATTGTATATACGTTTTGATATTATTCCAATGCAGAAAGAAGACACTGAAGAGCTGGGAAAAGTTGGCACACACAAAGAATTTTTGGCAAAAAATGAATTTTTTTGAAACAACATTGTCGATTGTGATATCCTAAAAGCTCAATGAGTCTATGATTGAAAAAAATATATTCATTTTTCAATCCAGAGATAATTGCAATTTGAATTTGCTAGTTCAAACAAAATTTTTTCACTTTGATACAATTCTTCATCTTTTGGATATTCATTCATACAGTAAAAAGAATCATTTAAGCTTAATTCTTATGCTCAATTCAATGCTATAATTGTTTAGATCAATTTAGAAAAGAATTTTAGTCAGAATTTTTCTGCCGGGTCCCAAAATTTAGGCAAAGAAACGCAGATTTTAAAAAGTTCACTTCTTCGGGGAAAATCTCAATAGCTCAAAAGGTCCAAATTGGGCAATTTAAACCATATCCCTGAATCTATGAATTATTAGCTATCAAATTCAGCTGAATCAAATATGGGCCAAATTTTGGCCTTTTTGGCAATTCAGTAAAAAAAGAAGTTCAAAGTTGCCAAGATGTCATTTGAACAACCAAGTCACCCTGATTGTAAATCTAAACTTCATTTCTTTGTTGACTGTTTACTTCATTAATTATCAGCTATCCATTATCCCAGAGTGACTTACTCGTTGCAAGTCTTTGCTAGAACTAGGGCCCAGTCTTGGGTCATAATTCATAAGGTGGCTAATGTTTCGGAAAAATTTATTCTGGGGCAGTGTAAATGTTTTTTGAATAAAAATGAGTTCAGTTTCATAATTATCGTCGGTTTCAATTCGGGACATTCAGCACATTCAAAGTGCTGGAATGAGATTCCTACAGATATGAAACGGTCACTGTCGGTCAATATCTTACGGAGGCAGCCAAAACTCCCAAGAGCAGGGTGTAATGTCATAAAAATTTATATAACAAAACAGTTGCCAGTTTTCTGACTGAATAAATCATCCATATTTTAACTACCAAGAGTGTTTTCAGGACACAGATGTGAAAGTGGAGTGAAACTGAAAAAAACATTCTCCAGGGGGGGAGCTTGTGAAAATTTTGATAGGGATGTTTGTGTTATTTCATTGGGTTTTAAATTTATGACACTGTCATTTTTTGGGTTTCACTAACTTGGTGTAATTTTGTTGGGGTTGAAAAACTTGCTCTTTTGGGTTCATTGAAAATTTGAGTCATTTTTTTAGGTCACTGAACTTTGTACTTAGAAAATTATAATCTCAATCAATTAATGGAAATGCTATTGGTTATTGAATAATTCTTTCTTCCCAATCATGCTGAATCAGAAGTTTTACCTAATCTATGTGCCAATTCATTGATACAGTTTTTGGAAAGAATAGTTGCAGTGCAGCAGTACGAAGCGCCTGCGTAGCAGCAGTATAGATTGCACACACCATGAATCATGGATTATTTATCTGGCGATCTTTGTAAATGAAGCCTCTGCGCTCTGCCGTGACTTTCGCGGAGGAGCTGCTTGGATAAGGAAGTCAACAACAGCGGCTGTGTCATATGGCTGCCATACTGCGTGTCTGGAGCGCTATACTTTGGAAAGAAGTGATGGCTAAACTCTCAGGTCAGCAAGAAGACGGAGATTTTGCACATGTTGTTATGTATTACATCTTCTGAGTTAAAAGTTTCATCACGAATATATGAGGGTATTTGTATCTACAGAACTGGTGGACTTGCTGACTTTCTCAACGACTTGGTTTGGCAAGTCCACAGAACTGAGAACTGGTCGCAAAGCTGATTAGGCCCTTACTTCAAAAAGACAGGATAATGTTGATGCTGGCCTGAGTTTATGTTTCAGATGTTTACGTTTCCCTGCATATTGCCTTTGTTGTTTGCTTCCTTTTTATTCAAATATTGCTTTTGTTAGGCTGAGCATAATGACTTCGATTCTTCCCAGTGAGACCACAATGGATTTAGCTGATTTAATAATTGAATGAACGATTTCATCATGCAAAGGAAACAAAGTCCCATCAAAATACAATTCCATTTAGAATAAGGTTTTCAACTACCATGATTGGAATGCTAAAAAGCAGTGGCAATTCATTTCTAACAGGAGATTCTATTTTGAAAATTTGAAATGAGTGTTGGAATGACTCATTTCAAATTTTCAAAGCAGAATCTCCTGTTAGAAATAGTCACAAAAACTTTCTCTTCCTTTTATACCATGATTTTTCAGATCGGACAGGATTTTAGTTTGTATGCATGCAAGGGTAGGAGTTCTCCTTATGTACTACAATTGTCTGATAGTGCCAGACATTTCCCATATTAAATGTAAAGCCAGTTGCAGAGACCATGTTTGGCACTGATTCAGCTTTTTATTTTCCTTACAGGACACAAAGATAGCTGTTGTATGTATGTTTGGTGAAGACAGCATTGAATCAGCTTTGCTTCATTGACATGTCAAATTCTTGTAAAGTAAAACACATTCTTGGATCAGCATTGCTATTTGATTTGTGCTCATTTGTGGTGGACTACATGAAAAGAAAATGTTGCAGGACGAACTGTTGAACAGTTGTTGAGATCAAACATGATACAAAACCTGCTTTTCTATAATATTAGAACAAGATTGAACATTTTTGTCATGATGGTACTGCTGTTTAATGATGCTGATAGAAATGCCCAATGTGTTACAGTATTGATAACATTGAACAGTTTTTTTATAATTGTACACGTGTTCCTACATCTGTGTGATCCATACAAATGGGAGCAAACAATTGATGCAAATATGACATATTTCCCTGCAAAACTTATATGTGGCCAGAAAAAAAAGATGTGACGTGCTATCCAAGGCACTGGAAAAAGTGAAGTTCAAAGGAACTTTTTATCCACGAAAGCTAATTACAGTAACTGTATTTGAAAGTTGCAATTTTGTAGTTGAATTGGAAGCAATGTTATAGCCAGTTGCCAGTTGAACATCATGTTGCAGTCATCCTCTGCTGGCTTCTGTTGCTGCTTGAGTTATCTTTTAGTGCTTTTTTAACCTAGGGCATTCATCATCATCATCATCATCATCATCATCATCATCATCATCACCACCATCATCATCATCATCATCATCATCATCATCATCATCATCATCATTTCTTTATTTATGTAATAGGCGAAAACAAGACAATAGCTAGAATTAGAGCTTATTGAGGCCTACTGCTAATTAAGGCATTGCACGCAGTTTCTTAATAAAGATGTGCTGAGCTGCACTCACTTAACTATGTTAACGGCTAGTTGTATGATTTAGACAAATCATAAGAGTTGCTTTGAATGTCTCCAAATTCATTATCAGTTTTACTATCCGCTGCAGAATTGTAAGGTGCAATTTTCTCAATTTAACTTGTGGCACAAAAAGGATAGTTATGGGGTTCAAGAATAATTTTGTCATTTTTTTGGGTTTGAAAATTTTGGGCCTGTCATTTTTTTGGGTAGACAAAAAATCTGTCTAAATTAGCATCCCTATTCTATCTTAGATTTTATAGAGTGCGCCACCTGGGACACATTCCTCCCAGTGATTTGATACCAGCATGAAAATAATCACAATTAACAAATTGATTGATGAAAGGTATACTAGGTAAAGCTTCCCAAAACCATAAATTACCTGACCTTGGCCCCTCCCATTACCTAACACACCAGTTATAGTAGGGAGTAGGAAGGCTTAGCCCCAAACATTACAGATTTTTACTGCTCGACTGACTTTCTGAAAATTACCCTTTGGCTGAATCCGGCCACTTTTGAATCCGGATGTGGGATCACAAGTTATTTTATCCCCGCAATTGGTTTCTCACCGAATTCCCCGTCGCGCATGGTTAGAACATTTATAGTTTAATGGGTTAGAAGGGACACTCCCACTTTTTTGTTCCTCATCAAAACAAATGGGCCTAAGGCCCAAATCCATATCTTTGGAACCTTCAATACCAGTGTTCAAAATTTCCGTGATAACCACCACAGTACGTGGTATTTTGCAACCAGATCAAAATGAATTCTTACCATTTCAAATCTTGATAATGGGCTGCAGTAAGGTGAGGAAAGCTTTTCGGTATTCGTTATTATTGCTGTGGTTTGCCAGCTCAGCTCAGCTGAAGAGAGGCATAAGGGGGAAAAATAACACGTCACGTGCGATGGTCACCATCTTGATCTTTGACCTTGCGATATTCCCTCGCAGTGGCTTACCAAATGCCAGGCGAGAAGGCCGGGGGGGGGGTACTTGACCAGATTTTGGACGGGGACGTTCCATCGAAGCTTCAAAAACATACCCGTTCCTTATACCAATTTTTCCAAAATGTATACCCGACCTTATACCAATAATTGAGAAAGCCAGGAAAAACGCCCTTGATTAACTGAGAAACGCTGCTGATTAATTTTGGCAAGGGGCACTTAACTCATTCGAAAAAGCGTACGAGACTTTCCGGAATAACAGGATTTTTGCTGATTTTTAATGGATTTTGCTTGAAAACATAAGGATTTTTGTCAAAGGTGCGCAAAGGTGTACGAGATTTCTGGGAGTGAAATTCCCCTCGAATATTGGTGTTCTTAAACTTATCAAAATCGCAAGATTTACAACCATCCTGGAAAGCAAAGGATTTAGCTTGCCCATATCTTACCGACTGCATCAACTCTGCTATCTACGATTCTGAATTTCCAAAGGAACTGAAGGACGCTGATGTGTCGCCCTGTTTTAAAAAAGGTGTAACCACTACAAAGGTGAATTATAGGCCTATTAGTGCCTTGCCATCGGTCTCCAAAATTTTCGAGAGAATACTCAAAGGACAAATGGAAGGTTTTTTTAAACCTATTCTATCAAGTCTACTTTCTGGTTTCAGAGAGGGATATAGTACGCAACACTCGCTATTAAGAGTTACAGAAGCATGGAGAAGAAGCCTAGATTCGTCTGGTATAGTTGGTACGATCCTTATGGACCTATCAAAAGCATATGACTGTATACCTCATGACCTTCTTATCGCTAAATTGGAGGCCTATGGGTTTCATATACAAAGCTTGCGACTGATGTATAGCTACCTAACGAATCGAAAACAGAGGGTAAAAATTGGGTCTTATAAAAGTTCTCAGAGCAATGTCAAGATTGGCGTCCCCCAAGGCTCTGCTCTTGGGCCATTGCTATTCAGCATCTTCCTAAATGACTTATTCTATATGTAATTAAATTCAGAAATATGTAATTTTGCTGACGATAATACTGTGTATTCATGTGGAACTCGTATTATCGAAATTGCGACAAATTTAGAAAACAACCTAAGTACACTCCTAAATTCGTTTTATGCTAATGGTATGGTGGCAAACCCTGATAAGTTCCAATTGATGTTCTTGGGACTAAATGAACAACACAAGTTACGCTTGAATATCGAGGGTGTAAAAATATCGTCCACTGAACATGTTAAACTTCTTGGAATTGAAATTGACAACAAGCTTCGATTCAATAAGCATGTAGAAACACTATGCGACAAAACAAACAGAAAAGTCAGTGCTTTCAGGAGGTTAAATGTTTATCTCTCAAGAGAGCAGGCAATGAAACTGTGCAACACAGTAATCATCTCAAGCTTTAACTATTGTCCATTAGTGTGGATGTTTTGTGGCAAAGATGCCAACAATAAAATAAACCATACTCACAAGCGTGCTTTAAGAATGCTCCACAATAATTACAACTCTTCCTTTAATAAACTTTTGGAACGATCCATGTTAGAAATCTACAAAAATTGATGCTAAAAATCTATAAGTCAATGAGCCATCTAAATCCATCATACATCTGGCACCTTCATGAAAGGAAATTAAGTATGATCTCAGACCTAAGCATCTATGCAAATTGCCGATTACGAAGACAATAAAATTTGGCATGGAGTCACTCTCATTCAGAGGTAGCTTATTGTGGAACAATCTTAACGATGAAATAAAGGAGCTACCAACAGTTACAAGCTTTAAAACAAAGATCAAAACTTGGACGGGTGAACCATGTAACTGCAAAATTTGTAAATAGCCTGCCCATTACGTTGTGTAGCTTTGAAAATATTTTTTTGACACCCTTGTAAATTATATTGTAAATAGTTGGTATTAATTAGTTTTTTTCCTTTGAACTACGTTACACCAACTGTAAAGAATGTTATTATTTGATTTGATTTGAACCAAACATTACAAAGTTTCACCAACCCCCGGGGGGGGGGTAACTTGAGTTTCCAAGATACGGGGTTGTGCCATTCAAATCGTAAAAGTACCACCCATAAATCCGGAGAAATTTCTCAAAAGTATACCCATAAATCCGGAGAAATTTCTCGAAAGTATACCCATAAATCTAGAGAATTTCGGAAAATCATACCCATAAATCTGGGAATGCCAAAACAGCTCACCAATAAATGAATTCAGACAGAAAACTATACCCATAAATCCGGAAGATGCCAAAAATTGTTGAAAACCATACCCATAAATCCGGAAATTATCATGAAAAAGGTACCCTAAGAAATGGCACAACCCCGTACCATGGACAAGTTAAGTTACCCCCCCGGGCACCAACCCAATCTAAAATCTGTCTTACCTCGAAACAACTCTTTTCTTTCCCGTCTTCCATCATAAAACCTACACCTGATCACCACTGACAGTTGAAGCTTGAATGACGATCACAGGTCACACTGTTTGTTCAGGGACTCTTCTGGGTTGTTTCACTTGATACACTTGGTACTTGAGTACTTCGCGCGCTTCGCCGCATAGGAAGCCATTAGCAGATCCCCTCTTGCCAGAATTCAATTGATTCGAAAGCCGGATTACCGAATATTTGAAACTATGAAACTACGGATAATTCCTTACACCAAAACTGTGAAAACAGTCACTGTTCTTTCTATCAAAATCACATACCGTTCCTTATACCAAAATCATAAAAATCAATACCGTTCCGAATACCAAAATTGTGAAAATCGGTACCGTTCCTTCTACCTAAATCTTGAAAATCGATACCGTTCCTTATACCAAAATCATAAAAATCAATACCGTTCCGCATACCAAAATTGTGAAAATCGGTACCGTTCCTTCTACCTAAATCTTGAAAATCGATACCGTTCCTTATACCAAAGTCCCGAAAATCGATACCCTTCCCGATGGCACGTCCCCGTACCCAAAATATGTGTAGTACTCCCCCCCTGGGCGAGAAGAGGGCTCAAAATCTTTGAAAGGGTGGGTGTAAAATTCCCTTACATTTTCCCTGTCAATTGAAGTGTTTGAAAGGAACTTTAAGGTAATTTGCTGTAAATGTGTCGTGGTAACTCTTTGATAACTTGAATAGTTTCAAAATGGTGGCATTCATTAATTTTGAGGCTGTGACATCAGATTTCTAAACTCGTAATCACGTAATCCGGGAACGCTTTCATAATTCTCCTCAGCGCCCGCGTGCAAAATGAATGAATCCCCATGAATCCTGCATTTTGTTTAATGTTAAAGTACCATCCGCTCATCATTCGTAATATCTTTGATACTTTTATATTTTGTGTAACGTCAAACACACAGTGTTGTTGTTTTTGATTTACTTGCAATGTTTTTACGTCTTATGAATTATGATACACACCAAAATATAATATATCATGTCAGAGGGAGGGAGGCATATCATTAATTATCTAAGCATGGTAGCCCATTCAGCAAAGCCGATTTACAAGGGCCATGCATCTAAAATACCAGAAAAGAGAGAAAAAAATTGTTGCAACTCGTCTAAAGACACAAAATGCAAATCAATATAAAATCAAAACGGACATGTTTAAATCAAAGATTTGAATCGATTCAAATCGGTAGCCTACTTAGCCTCGCTATCGAGGCTATTCCAAAGTTTAGCACTTCTAAACGAAAATGACTTCTGCTCATTACATGTCCTTTTCTTTGGCAGCTTCATGTCAGTGTTTGTATTGCGTTGCTGCCTCGTTGCATCTTGTAAATTTCTTGTGAACATTTCGCTCATTCCTGTTTAATCACGCCATTGATTGTTTTCCGACTTAGATTCTGGATCAGTGGTTTGCCAGGGGCATCAAAACTGCTATTAGTGATGATCCTAAAGTAAGACCAAAAATTATGTAGAGTTAAAACGTTTCCCGATGCCATCTCGGCTCTATTTGCTTAATAGTAAAAGTTAATGTCTCTTTCGAAAGAGGAAGAGAAGGGTAATATCCTTAAGCAACATTTTCGAAATTTAAACTTACAGAAGGGGGCCGAAATTAAGCCTCAAAAAGAGCAACTCTTAGCCTACGCAGCCGTCGAGGTTGAAAAATATATGGCTGAAAAGCTCTATCTTAGCTGTATCCAAATCTGTGCTCCGTTTATTTGTTAACTCAGTAGATTTTTGTCCATATGTGAAGAAGTGGCCAAGGGTTAGCAAATTTTAGAAAAGTTGGTTTCCCCAAAATCGGGGGAAGCAACAAGTCGCTACTGCAACGAATCACAATGACTTTATCACAGTAAAACTGTATCGATATGGAAGCTTATCTTAAGGGAGTCTAACCGAAAGTCACTTTCTCGTGATCATTGATGCTTTCTTTGAGATGTTCTGTTTGAATGTCAAGTTATTCAGTCAAGCATCTTAGATAACAGTTATTTCTTGAAAAAGCACGTGAAATGTATCGATTGTAATCTCTCATGCGGCCAGATTCGCGAACGAGAAACACTGCGCTACTGCAAAAGTTCTTTCAAAAACTGTAAGCGTACCAAATTGTTTAGAATCTAAACAAATTATTCTTTGAAAGAAATCAACAACATTTAGGAAGAATATGTGAATTTCGACTAAACTCTCTCGACTAAACTAGCATCGTTGAGCTCCACATCCGCTACTGTTGTGTTGTATGGGGCTGCTGTGGCATACTGAAATCTCGAAACTTCAGAAAAGCTTCAAAACAGCTGCTAAAGTACGACCAAAAACTATGTAGAGTTAACACGTTTTTCGATGCCATTTCGGCTCTATTTGCTTAATAGTAAAAGTTAAGGTCTCTTTCGAAAGAGGAAGAGAAGGGTAATATCCTTAAGCAACATTTTCGAAATTTAAACTTACAGAAGGGGGCCGAAATTAAGCCTCAAAAAGAGCAACTCTTAGCCTACGCAGCCGTCGAGGTTGAAAAATATATGGCTGAAAAGCTCTATCTTAGCTGTATCCAAATCTGTGCTCCGTTTATTTGTTAACTCAGTAGATTTTTGTCCATATGTGAAGAAGTGGCCAAGGGTTAGCAAATTTTAGAAAAGTTGGTTTCCCCAAAATCGGGGGAAGCAACAAGTCGCTACTGCAACGAATCACAAGGACTTTATCACAGTAAAACTGTATCGATCATGGAAGCTTATCTTAAGGGAGTCTAACCGAAAGTCACTTTCTCGTGATCATTGATGCTTTCTTTGAGATGTTCTATTTGAATGTCAAGTTATTCAGTCAAGCATCTTAGATATCAGTTATTTCTTGAAAAAGCACGTGAAATGTATCGATTGTAATCTCTCATGCGGCCAGATTCGCGAACGAGAAACACTGCGCTACTGCAAAAGTTCTTTCAAAAACTGCAAGCGTACCAAATTGTTTAGAATCTAAACAAATTATTCTTTGAAAGAAATCAACAACATTTAGGAAGAATATGTGAATTTCGACTAAACTCTCTCGAGACAATTTTTCATGCTCGATACAGTCCTTTGTGATGAAGTCCCTGTTATTTGTCGTTGTAGCAACTTAGTGCTTCCCCCGTTACTGAGAAAATCAGGTTTTCCAAAATCTGCTAACCCTTGGCCATTTCTTCGTATGTAGACAAAAACCTATTGGGTAGACAAACAAACGGAGCACAGATTTGGATACAGCTAAAATAGAGCTTTTCAGCCATATATTTTTCAACCTCGACGGCTGCGTAGGCTAAGAGTTGCTCTTTTTGAGGCTTGATTTCAACCCCCTTCTGTAAGTCTAAATTTCGAAAATGTTGCTTACGGATATTACCCTTCTCTTCCTCTTTCGAAAGAGACCTTAACTTTTACTATCAAGCAAATAGAGCTGAAATGGCATCGAAAAACGTGTTAACTCTACATAGTTTTTGGTCGTACTTTAGCAGCTCTGTTTTGAAGCTTTTCTGAACTTTCGAGATTTCAGTATGCCACAGCAGCCCCATACAACACAACAATAGCGGATGTGGGGCTCAACGATGCTAATGTATAGTGTTTTCAAGGAATTTTGAGGAAGAAATCTTTCTGCATACTTAAAGAGACCTATTGCTCTAGATACCTTAGTCGATAGTAGGTCGCTTTTAATATGCTCTTTCCAATCACGGCTATTGTCAACCTGAACATCAAGATATTTTTTGTCTTCTCAACTAAAGTCAAATCGTTATCTCTAATTTTTAAACATAGACCTTCACCAGTACCTTCAAGTCAACCTTGATACAACGGCCATTACTCCTGCGTCGATGCTGAATCCCAAATAGGTCGACGGCTGAGATTGCGAGAAGACCGTTTGGAGCCTGGGAACAAGGTTGCCTTCAAGTGACCTGTGCTTATTTTTTAGTGCAAATTAGCATTACCTATGTCTTTGTTACATTAAGAGATAGTTTGCTACCTTTAACCATGAATCAAAATCTCTAAGATCGTTAGTGATAGCCTCATCCAGGCCCTTAATATTCATAGAACGTAAGAACAGAGTCGTGTCATCGGCATACATGGAAGTAGTTGAGTTCTTTACTGCAAAGGGGAGATCATTGATATAGACCAAGAAAAGGAGAGGCCCCAGACAAGTATCGAACAAATTGTAAAATCATTGAAAAAAGACGAACAAAGTTTTGATCTGTTACAAAGTTATCACGGTTCATGAGAGTTATACTGCTGCAGGACAATATTTCTGGAGGAGCTGAATAGTTATGAATCAGAAAAGAAACAGTGCCAACGGGAGGTTGATCCAAGGATCCGAACAAAAGCTGCACCATTGCAGGGTAAGTAAATGAGGACGAAGAAAGACATAGCTATTCAATTTTTGGCCCATAAAATCAAAAATCAATGAGAGCAAGGCACGCTACTTTGGGTTTGGGGTAAACTTTACGGCAAGTTTATTGGATTTAAGTAAGATACATGCAAGAAATCGCTTGTGTTGCCACACTCTCGAATGCATTTGAATGAATGGAATGAAATCATTGTACCATCTTGCTGATTTTGGAACAGGAGAATTTAGTCTAAGAAAACTGCGATCAATTTTCCTTCATGTCAATGCTTTTAAACAGCTCCTGCTTACATCGATAATGGTAAATTGTTTATCGCTTCAGTAAAAATTTGTCATTCCAGAATTTGAACGAATTCATGTCAAGAGATGTTCGAGAAACGTCCTCATACTTTTTCATGCAATTTTTACCTACAGGAAAGATTAAGGCTGCGTTCACACGATGCCGAAACATTTTGAAAACTGTGAAAATATGACGAATAGGTATTTTACAGTCATCAAAATGTGCCGGCATCGTGTGAACGCAGTCTTAAGTATCAAATTTCGGCTTCATAACTTGAACGGTTAATTTTCCATGGCAGGTTGAAGTTTTTGATGACAGCTCAATCAAAGATGAACTTATAGTTTTAAAGATTTCAACTAAAACACTCTGCAACGAAGTCTGTTTGGTGAAAAGCATTGTAAATGCAGCATATAATCATTCGAAAAATTTATTTGCAGGTCACACAATCTAATTTTGTGCAGATGCTAGTCAAAATCTTGACATAGCTGTGAAAAATGTTGAATTAAGCCACTTTGGTGAGATATTTTCTTAATTTCGCTTCTTCAATAGCAGGGCAAGTTAACTACAAATGATAATATTGATTTATCTTGTTGTTTATAGTCAGAATGAAATAAGTGAAATCTTCCATGAGTTTCCACTCGAAAAATAACTAAGCATAGGAATTGCAAAAAACGCAAATGTGTGCATATTTTGAGTAAAATTTGTATTGTTTTGCTTTGTCGGTCTGGGGTAAGTTGTAACAAAACAGAAAATTCCATCAAAAACAACCAAGTTATTTCTGAAAGCTAATCAGTCAGAAACTTTTTCTTTTGGTAAACAATTGCTCAATATGCCTGTGAGTTCAGTGAGAGTGAAACTGAGTGAAACTGGTTCATTGAACAGGCGATTTTCTAGATTTTCAGATCAGCAAAAGCAGCTAAGACACCTCTGGTGCGCAAATAATGAAACAATATGCTAAATGAAATGTATTTTATCTACGTTTGAGTTTTTTTGATTAAATCTTACCTGATTTTGATTTTATCTGGTATAAAAAGGATTAAACTAGCAGAAAGGCTTCATTCACTGTGTTGTAACACTCCGATTTTGATTTTCGTTTGCAATTTACCAAAAATCTAAACGCGGCATACTTGTGAAAGAACATATGTTTAACAGCAAATGGCCAAAAACAACACTTGGTGATATAAAAGCAGGTCTGCGTTTGCTGATATGGAGAAAATTTCAGTTTATGAAAAGTGTTGCAACTAGCTGCGGTCTCCCCTGTTATCACAGGCACGATTTTTGTTGATCCGGATTGAATAATTGACCACGAAATTCCTGCCACACAAAATGGTATGTTTCGGCTTTGGTGATTCTCCCATTCAATGGTATAAACCTTAGCTACAGTGGACCTATCAATTGCTGTCAGTGTTGGACAAGAATATTAAAAAAATTGCAGCATTAAATCAGTTGAAAAGTCTATGAATACGCTAAACAACATTCAACAAAAATGACAAGCCTCATTGCACATCAATACCAGTAGAAATTCTCTGCATTGTTCAGCAGGACACAGGAAATATTGCAAGATTCGGCAAATGATGAGTGGCTCACCTTCTGGTCACACATCAGATATCCAGTCAGAGCCGTTGATTGGGTATTTCCTGTGTTTGAAGTTAATGTGCAAAGAAATCGTGGAACACGCTGGGCAAGGTGGCCATAGACCATGATGTAATAGCAGAACAGAGTGAGCTGTGTGGTCTCAGCAAACGTTCTTTTTCATATAGCTTGATGCTGTTGGCTGTATCTATACATAATTTATGCATCATGCATTAGTTACGAATATAAATAGACATTTGTATGCAAGGGAGCATCTAAAGAGCTGAGGAGAAGGACACAAAGATAAACGATCGATGATTGCGCTAAAGAAGATGGCGGCGAGGAATTTTGTAACAAAATGCATCGCGTTCGAATCACAAATCTTCAACGATTCTTTAGGAATTCGATTAAAGAACGAAATGTATGTTGGTAAAAAATTCCTCGCCGTCATCTTTAGCGCAATCATCTATTTCATTTCAGTGTCACATCATAGTGAAACGAACGTATCACTACTATGACATTATTCATGAGAGTAATCAAGCTAACCACGCCACTCTCTAATTTAAGGTATGATTTCCTAATGGGTCTTGAATCACAGTTACCGACATACAACAAACTTCGTTTCTTGTTAGTTCTCTTTAATTATTCTGTTAAATTTACCTTTTC
Organism: Aurelia sp. 4 Dawson et al 2005; assembly: GCA_964019985.1. Lineage (NCBI taxonomy): Eukaryota > Metazoa > Cnidaria > Scyphozoa > Semaeostomeae > Ulmaridae > Aurelia > Aurelia sp. 4 Dawson et al 2005. Next base: position 2,937,841 of record OZ026511.1, on the reverse strand, counting down.
GCACAGTCTACTGTGTGTATGACAAGGCATGTTCCTTAACAACTCACGTGCCAAGAGGAGGGAGTACCCCTGAAGTCTCTTTTTGCTCAGTAAAAATATCATAAGTTTTGTTACTTTTACTTACAATCCCAATCTACATACTAATCTCGTCTTTTTTGTACCAAGCACGTTCTTCGAGGTCGAAATTTTCTTCAAGGCCGAAACACGAGAGATGAAAGTATTTTGTACAAAATCGAAACCAAGAATGTGTGATCATCACAACAGAGGCTTGATTTGGAAAATGGTCAACTTTCAAAGAAAACAATGGTACAGTAGGTTTGCTTCATTGCAACTTGAGACTTGCAAACTTCATTCATAAGAGGGTGAAAAGTGAAAGGTTCCTTTGCTAGCCTTTCATAAAGCTTCTGCAACTGTGGTTTTGAGTGTGTCGCGTAGCTTTTAAACATTTGTTTGGAAACTGCACTGCACTGCAGCTACGTTGCGAATAAGTCAGGCATTGAGTTACTTTTATTAGATCATGTAAGTAAACCATTGCCATATATTCTGGAATCAAAGTAAATTCTATTGATATGATGAAACATTCAAGATATCTGCCATTTTAGATCTTTAGAACCATTTTCAATAACAATCTGACAATGTAAATCGAAACCTTACTGTGCAGGTGGCACATATATATTTGTTTCATTTTAGACTTTAAGCCATACTTTGTTGTGCAATTGGGTAAATATTCTAACTGAATGCTATTTAGAATATGACAATGTCCCTAATTGAGGTATTCTCCATCCCAGTATTCTTCCATAGAAGTATTAAGTGGTAATCCCCATCGTTGATCAACATATCGTGCACGTGGTTTTAGATCATTTATCTTCTTCACGTCATCATCATTCAACTTTGTATCACCGGCTTTGAGATTTTCTTCTATTCTTGACAGAGTGACTGATTTGGGGAGCACAGGAATGCCTCGTTGGATTCCCCAAGCGAGAAGGACCTGAAAATAACAAGTTATCTATCAGTGAAACCACAGCAGGTTAATTGGAAAGGTGATCTAGCTTTGCCTATTAGGACTGCAGGTAACCAAACCGAGTAAAATAAACAAAGTCGAGCTAACCCAAGCCAAGTCAAGCTTACCCATTCCGACTTTAACTAACTCAATCCAAGTCAAGAATGGCAACGCTAAGTTAAACAGTACCAAATGATTGCACATGACCCAAGCATAGCTATATTACACCAAATTGGACGACAATTCAGTTCACAACAATGCAAGGTAAGCCAGTCCAATCCCATCCAAACCAATCCAAAATCTAGAATCCCATCCAATTGAACCCAAGCCAAGCTAAGCTAAGCCAAGCCAAGCCAAGCCAAGCCAAGCCAAGCCAAGCCAAGCCAAGCCTAATCAAGTCAATAAAAATCTAATTGATGCTAAAAAAGCCATGCAAGGCCAAGAACAACTCACGCAAATAAATAAAACCATCCAGGTTAAATCATGTTACACCGGGCCGATTCAATATCCAGCCAACTTAAGATAAAAGGGGATCATCTATGCAACGGAATGTCTGAAGAAAATGTGCATGGTTTGGATGGCTGCTGTGGAACAGACACGAACCAAATTTTCCAGTTTTTAGAATTTCTAGAAAGATTTCACCTTAGAAAACTGTTCAAAGTCTCACGCATTCGCACACATAAATAAAGCCTAGCAGAATGTATTGCTTTTTGGGCCTCCTAGTAAAAATTCTTGACTTATGTGGTCATCAATTAATCAGAATGCATTCTTGGTAAAAAAGTAAAGTTGAAGTCCAGTTTGTGAAATGTTACCTATTATACCGGGTGTCCCAAAAAAAAGGTAACAGATTTGATCAAGGCTAGTGTAATTAATTGAGCTCGAGTCAATCGGAAATCATCTTTGAACTATTCCTTGATAGTTTACTTGAAGATAGATACCTTGTTTGTTGATATTAGAAGATTGAGAGAAGATATTTTTATCTCGAAAGCGCAGATTTTGCCTCCTTCTCGAAACCAGAGCTTTTAGGTTTTGGCCTAAACTACAAAGGCGCTGTTCTGGGGAATCTCCTCAAGGATAGACATAGCGTAGAAATTCTGAACAAGGACCAGTGTGCTTAGGTACACATTTGAATGGAAATGTAAAAACTAAAGACTGACAAACTTATCAATGAATATAATCACCAAGGAATATCTTTCTTCAGTCAAGATGAATTTACAGAATAGAAACAATTCAAGCACAAGTTAGCACTTTAAAGGATCTTATCCTTGTTAATTTTCATCTTTTGGGTATACGTGATTGCTTGTTTTGTAATAATACCAATGATAAAAAAATGCAGTTTATTCAAACAAGGAAGATTTTTTCACACCCAAGGGAATTATTTCGCTGATGAATAACTTTTATTCGGCAGGTGTAATTCAAAGGTTTTGTTGAATGAAAGGAGATGTCTCTTTGGGGAAAAAATTCGTGAATTTGATTTCAAGTTCGATTTGGATTTCCATCAAGAATTTTTCCGAAGCACGAGGTTTCTTACTTGTACTTCGCTCTGATTCAGGAGATTCCCACAACAAGTGCATCAACAACTTAGGCCAAAACGCAAAAGCTCTGGTTTAGGGGTGGAGGTAAATCTTGAATTTCATGATAAAAATTTCTTCTTTCAATGCTCCAATGTCAGCAAACAAGATGTCTATCTTCAAGTTGACTATCGAGGAATAGTTTAAAGATTATTTCCGATCGATTCAAACTAAATCCTTAGCGCTAGCCATGATCAAATCTGTTACCTTTTTCCTGGGACATCCGGTATTATATGGTTAAAACAACCAATGATTTTGCCATGCTCTATGAAACAGCAACCATTTTTATCATTATTATTATTGTTATTATTATTATTATTATTATTATTATTATTATTATTATTATTATTATTATTATTATTATTATTATCATTATTTTCATTATCATTATTATCATTTTATTTAAAGTAGACCTACATATACATTTATATATATATGATATAACATAGTATAATAGATGCATATACAATAGCTATAAATAAGAGCTCATTCAAGCCTACTATCTAAGAAAGTAAAATAAAAAAAATAAAATGTGAGTAAAAAACACAACCATTTGTCAGATTTACTCAAACTAAGTATCAAAATCAAACTTGAAGTCTCTTTTATTGCCTAGGCTGAGACGCACGAGCCAAGATATCTCTCAAGCTTCGAAGCCTGTAGCAGACAGGATTAGCATACCTGGCCATAGTTCCTTTTACAAGGATTCGTTGTGATGAGGTTGCCTTTCTTGCTAGTTCAACATTATTATAAAAAATTTTGTTGTGAGAGATCTGATTGCAAGATTGGTAACAGGCAATGGTCTAAAAATCGAGTGAATTCTCCATTTGGAGAGTCACAACCTGAAATAACTGTATGTATTTTTGGGAGAAGGTAGCATACTGGGGTACGATCGGGTGGTTCTGGCCTCAGGTGCTCTATTGATGATTCGCTTAGGAGCTCCTTACACTGAATGGTTGTGAGGAAGGACTCAATATTAGGCACTAGTCATCCCGTTTGGTATTTGTCTAGCATTAGGTAATATTCTGTGTCATTTCTCTGACATTTTACATTTCTCTGATTTCTGTGTCATTTTATTGATGCGTGGACACAATCATCTCACTTGACCATGGGACGATTTGGCCCTTCTCTCTTCCTCATCGGCTCTTTTTCTTACGATATGCGTTCCTAGCATAACGTTACTAGAGTTTTAGTGCATTGATTTAGGTTACTAGCTCTTGATTTTAAATTTCTTTATTGCAATAACCAGACAGAATCTGGTAAAACTAAGATCATGATACTTGTTACCCAATTTCTACCAGCGGATTCTTAAACACCGTAGCAAAGATCACTTTTGAAAATGTGCCTGTAGAATTTGCTGGATTTGAAAATATGCCTGCAAGCTGCATTCATTCGCACACTTAGGCAATGCGTGCTCTTCTGAAAGACTGAGCAACAGTATCTATTCCCAATGCAATGGTGTTCCCCTCCCAGGAATTATTCTAGGAGTACAGGGGTTTTGCATGGAAGGTACATTGGTCTAAATTCAAAGTCCTAGAATGGAAAATGCATTTTCGGGGTTAGTAAATGATGAGGTCATAATGGGTAGAACTCGCATGATATAAAGGCATGATACAAAACTCTAAAATAAAGAGGCAAACCTGTGCAGGACTGCATTCGTGTTTTTGTGCAATGGATTTTATGACATCATTCTCGAGTAGGACTGGATGTGATGGGTCTTTAAATCCATCAGGTCTGTTGGGTGCACCAATTGGTGAAAATGCCGTGCAAACAATTCCTTCAGCAAAAAATTGGAGAAAATCATTTAATCAACTACAAAGAACGAGGGCTGATTGAGTAGCATAAAAGCATCAGCTGATTTTCATTGATGCCGTAATTCGAAGTGATTAGTGATTGCAGACAAAGGAATTTCTCTCAATCAGTAACAGAAAAAAAGCCGCTAAAACGTCACCTTATGCTAGCTAGAAGCGCTAGTTACGAGTTTATATCAAACCAAGCAAAAAGCACTTCATGATCTGCTTGCCAGATTCAGAAGCTGAGTTGTAATCGTTTCTTTTAAGCCCTGATATGCGGGATTGTTTATTTCTATTTAGATTTATCTATTTCTCTCAATATAAACTCATGACTTCCCTTAGAAACAATCTTTTGCATGCACAAGGCGACAGTTTGCCATACTGGTTTTCACGGCGACTTTTGTGGCTCTGTTCAGGGGCGGATCCAGCCCAAAGTTGAAGGGGGGCAATTTGCAGAGTGGGCGCCAAAAAGATAGTGAAAAGTAAGCGCGCCGAAGGCGCGCAGAAATCTTTGGGCCTTTTTTCAGGAAAAATTATCTGGTTTTTTCAATTCAATAGCGCTTTAATTCATGTGTTTCCCAAATTCAGAGTGAAACACGAAAAAAGAGTGCATTTGGGTCAGGATAAGGGGCGCCCTTCTTGCCGAAAATGGGGCGCCAAGCTGAGTTTTCATCATGAAAGGGGGGGCAGTTGCCCCCAACTACACCGCCCTAAATCCGCCACTGGCTCTGTTTGCTTTAATTACTGCTCAAGAGAATTCCCTTCTTGTCTGCAATTGCAAATCGCTTGAATCCCGATCTCAATAAAAAATTTATGCTATTGTGTTACAAATCTGTCATTTTATCTTCAATTTCATGAACTCTTACATTCGTTTAATAATATAAGGTGTTCAATTAACCAGTAGGGTATCCCAAAAAAATGTGCCCTTTTTGTGCCTGCTGTAGAGGAGCCGTAGATTCAATTATCTCGATCGCATTGATCGAGTTGGAGATCTTGTACGAGTCAATCTGACACGTGGTTGCTCATTTATAGTAGAGAAAAGACAAAATAAGTTGTTGCTTCAAAAACAGCATTTCTATTGTTCTCCAGCAATATCAAAATCAAGTCATTCATAAAAGAAATGGTTCTCGTATCGTGTTAAAAGTTTTGCTAATTTTCTTTTCATCAGAGAGAGCATTTTCTACCTTTTAAAAAAGGTGGTGAAAATTCTAATACGATGCCCGAGTCCTTTCTTTGAAACTTACTTTAATTTGACATTGCTGGAGAACAATAGAAATGCTGTTTTTGAAGCAACCACTAACTTTGCCTTTTCTCTACCGAAAATCAGTAACCAATTGTCGGAAAGACTAAAATATGGTCTCAGACTCTAAGTTGAAGCTTGACCAAAGCACTGTATAAATACAGAGATAACTGAGTCTACAGCTGCTCCACAGTGGCTACACAAATGGGGCAAAACTACTTTGGGACACCCTCTACTTACTATGATTAAGACGGGAAACATATGCCATAAATTGGGATAATTAAAAGAAAGCCTTCTGTAAGGCTTTTAGTCTGCCCATAAATGTCAACAAAGTCATACAGCCTTTTCAAAAGGCAACCAAGTCTGTCATTGCTGAAATTTACAAGTAACGGAAAAAACGGGCCAGACAATCAGTCTTTTGGATCAAATGACCATCTCAGTTTTTATCAGCATATTTTCCACTCCGAAAGCAGCCAGAGCCTTTCTCATGGAGAGTGGTGATTAAAGACAAAAACTCTAAATTTGAGCATTACAATCTTAAATCACCATAAAACTTTTTCTGTCAACTTACCATGCTCTTTGCAAAATTCAATCAGCTTGTTTTGAGGTAGGAATGGATGAAGTTCAACTGCAAAATAATCGTTGCAAATTGAGCGGGCGCAATAGACCTGTTAGCTATTCAGGAAAAGAGCCTGGAATCAAACGCTATTTTTATACATTTTCATTCGCGAGGTTCGATCGAGTGGCGTTAGAGCTTCTATCAATATTGGGCACATTCGAAAATTCTACAAAATGTAGCAAAGTATCGTTCTATTGAGATTTTTTTCAAAATAGCTAAACGGTCTATTGATGGCATTTGCTTAAATACATCACTGCCAAGGCACTTGGATTGTCTTTGGGACATTTGATAGCGCAGGCAAGGCAGTTCACTTCACTCAGTTTCAAAATTATTTAGTTCTTCATCACCGAAAGCCTGACTAAAACCAGGACATTGAGAAACAAAATAAAACAAGATAAAAAGGTCCATCTTTTTGGTTGTCAGCTGGTCCCTGATCACTACCCTTGATGACTTCCGAAAAGCTTCAGTTATGCTTAATTTCACTAAATCCTTGTCACTGCCAAGTAAAAATAACGATAGGAAATAGAATCATAGGAAGGTATCGTGGTCTCACTAATCAATCCTTCGCTACTTCGCGATTTCAGACCAATGTTAAAAACGGCAGTGATGCAGGCTGGTCGTTTAGCTAAAAAAGGGTTAAATCTAAACGGCCTGGACCGATTCAATGTCCATCCAAAAGACAACCAAAGCCAAGCTAAGATTAGAATAGTTCATCTATGCAACAGAGTGTACGAAGAAAATGTGATCATTCAAAGGCTAACGGAGATAAGAGAAATTTCTTTGGTGAACTCACCTATATCTTAACTCTAGAATAGAGAAAGATGCTGATGAGGGGTTTGAAAAACTAGCGGCCAGGGATTCGCGACATGGTCCAATGGTCCAGATGGTCATGAAGATAGAACATGCCAACGTGAATTCCATGTTTGATTTTGAATTAAAATTCAATAGAATTGTCAATGTTAGAAATAGAATATGAATGCCAATGAGAAGTAAATGATGGACCTCAGTGTACGTGGAAACCCCGTCCTTCACTTGCATTTTTCTCATTTATTGGTGTGAAAGATGACTGCGTTTACCAAACGAAATGTTCATATCTAAGTTAGCCTACGATTGATAGTTAAACATTCTAGTTTTGAATATCGGCAGACAGGGACATAGAAAGCATCTCAAACTTGGAGGGGGAGGCATGACACTTCGAGGGTACTTTTTCCTTAAGACAAGGGGCAATGCTCTGAAAATAAAAAGGGCACTTCCCTGTTTATTGTAAAATCTTGGGAGGAGCACGTCACCTCAGTGCCCTCAGGTTCCTACGTCAATGTCGGCAGCATCCTCTTCATTCATTCTACAGTCCGCTAAAGGTGCTAACTTTTTGATTCACCCGGCACACACAAACTTTTGTCTGTATAGGACAGATTTTGCCCTGAGTTCAGTCAGTGAGAAATTATGAATGAATATACATACCTTGGTTGCATACTGGTTTGATTTTAGCGAATTCCATCAATTCCTTTACCTTCTTGCAGGTGAAATTACTAATGCCAATTGATTTGACAAGGCCCATCTCTAGCAGCTTCTCCATTTCCTAAAACAGAAAAAAGACCTATCCAGCTTAATCTTCCTTAGTTGAATTTTCAAATTTGAATTTGCATTAAGATTTAGAAAAGGATCGACAGACTCATGTCATGAATAGTTTGAACTTTTGATTTTTTCAACAACTCAAAAGGGCTAATAGACTTGCGTCACAAACCTGTTTCAGGGATAGAGACAATTCAGATAGAACAGGAGGACCATTTATTTCGATATTTGATCGATTCTGACATTCTTTGAGAACAAAGAAGCTACGGTAAAAGCCCGCATATAAGAACCTAAAATTTTTAACTCAGCCTGTTTAGTTTCTTATGTTATGAGGTACATCCCGTAATGAGGGTGTAAGTTCTCAACATAGGGTCCAAATAAATGCCATAAAACAAAGGATAGTTCAAGGTTTAGCATCGAAACATGATGGCAATATAACTAGCAACGGAAAGCTATACTTTAAGAAACATAGTCCTTCAGTCCTTGGTGGCTGAAGTTTCTTATCTCCTGACCCATCCACAGTCATGGGACAACAAGTTTTTTCAAAAAGCTTGGCGAAGAATTCCTTGTCTTCCCTTAGGTCTCGCCATGCTTCACCAGTCTCTTTAGTCATCAAAACTCTTCTCATCCAGCCGGATTTATTCCCAAATGAATGAAAGAATAAAATTTTATAACCTTTATTGAGAACCTGGTTAAAATATCAGGATGAAGTTATTCATATCAGATTATTTATTGGGTACAAATTATGCCATTTCATGCTGTAGGTTCTTAATAAATGAAGGTTCTTATGTGCGGGTTTTTACTTTTCTGTTTAGTAACCATTTGTTTAGTATATCTTGAGCCAGCGATCAGCAACCACTTGTCAGATTGACTCAAAAACGTCTGAATAACTAAGTTAAAGCCTATCCTATGAAACTGGATAAAAACAACCCGACTATGGCTCCTCCACAGTGGCCCCACAAACGGGCAGCATATATTTGGAATAGGTTGTGGTGTATTCTTTAATCGAAATCTTGTATAAAATTCATTTATTTATTCATTAATTTATAACCTTTATTGAGAACTTGGTTAAAATATCAGGATGAAGTTATTTATATCAGGTTATTTATTGGGTACAAATTATGCCATTTCAGGCTGTAGGTTCTTAATAAATGAAGGTTCTTATGTGCGGGTTTTTACTGTACTGTTTAGTAACCACTTGTTTAGTTTATCTTATATATATAGACATCTTCTATTCCTTACAGAGAGGGTACCTACTTCTTACAGTGTGCAGTCCTATATATGTGACGTAACTTCAAAGAAATCTTAAGGATTTTTACTGTTTGACGAGAGATCTCACGAAATATGAAACCATGTTAGTTCTGACGTTCATGCAGTTTGTTAGATAAAATTTGTTCATCCAGTCTCCCAATGGTCTGAAAGTCCTCTACCAAAGATCTTGCAAAAAGAAATAGTTTCTGTCAAAGGATTAAGCGCCCATGTCTAGTACACGCATAGAAATTACAAGCAATATCTTACGAATGATCTTTTATTTATTCATTATCAAGTGTAGCTGCATCAATCAGCCTGTGCAGTAATGGTATCGTTTCAGTGCGCTAAAGTGCGAAAATTTGACTCTGAGCCACAATTTTAAAGGAAGATGGTTTATCATCAGCATTCTGCTTCTGAGGAATATGCAGCGATTTCATAGACTTCTTGAATCTTTTAATTCTCGAAATGGCACAGAAAGGAATCTCTCTCATGCTATTTGCATCATCAAATGTTTGCTTTGCTTTTATTTTACTCTTTCCAAGTTACAGATGATAGGGATTCTCACTAAATAATGATAATAAATAATAAAAGGCATTTATATTGCGCCATTTATCCACGCGGCTCAAAGGCGCATGACACATGTAAAACAGAGGGAACTCATTTATGATCAAAGAAGCTAATAGCTTACAGCTAAAAGGTAACTGTTGCCACGAGCTCCTTCTGACTATTCTGAAATCCACACAGGAAAACAAGGGGAACTGATGTTCTGTTCGATTTCAGCGAGCGTTCAAGACAGCAGGGTTCAAATGTGCATGTTTCACAATATCACGAGATGCTTTCGCCATTTGCAGCCGTGAGAAAGGAAAGAATTTTTGTAAAGTTTGATCGATGCATCTTTTGTACTTCCCCGATAAAACGTAGCAGATATCTTGTAGAATCCTGAAGTCTTTCATGTTCTGAAAAAGGTGGTAAGTAGAACAAAATCTTCTTCCATTGTACTAAAGTTTCAAAATGCAGCAAAATGCCTGAGCAGCGTGGTTGACGGCTTTGTTCCAAAGCCACAAAATCAAAAATATTTGAAAGGATAAGATAGGAAGTTACGTTTCCTTCATATTTCATACCTGCCAAGTTTCCTTCATCAGATCAGGAGTATAGCCAATTAAGCCAACCTTTTCAGCATTAGGTACACCGTCACCGATGCTGCGATCCAATCTCGTAGGCAAGTGAATCTGCAAGACATTTTAAAGCAGTTAAAGTACTGTAAGTCGCTGCTTGCCATTGCGTAATATTTTGAGCCACGAATGACGTGGGTTGAAGAAACTTTTTTGAAGCTTCAAAAGCACTACTGGCGTTGAGCCATGTGACAACGTAAGAAATTCATCACATCCCTTCATTCACAACAACCTCATTTCTATGTAAATCGCAGCATGCCGCATTTAAATCAACTTCCTGCAAGCGCGCCTGTAAAAACGACAAGTGAAAAATCCAAATGTAATTCATTCCTCATATCTTCCATTTTTCTGACTTAACCATATTGTCGAGCACAGCACATGGTACGTTGTAGCCGATGCTAAAACGCTTGAGAATTCGACCCCCTGGGACTTGAGCGTTGAAAACCAATTGGTAGTTTTTATACGAATGTTTCCTTGAGGCAAAGAGCTTCAATACCTTCAGCTCGGAGGAAATAAGATCTGGAAGATCTGCTCGAGGCCGCAAGAGTCATCCTCATGAAGCCAATGATGTTAGACAGACACCCTACACTGTAAGATACACAAAATTGCAAAACAGGGCTGCAAGTATGGTTAGGAGCAGCTCTTTTGATCCATCGGTTGCTGCTTCGTTGCAAAGATTATGATGGCTCTCAATTGATAAGCTAATGCACAGGGGCATCAGTTTAAATATTCTTAGTTATCATTTAGTATTTCTCGATATTGTTATTTTGAATATTTTCACTATTGCTCAATACTGTCTCCCTCATTTCCTTCGCATTTTCTGCTCTCCTTCGCATTGGTCAAAGTATTCGCGGCTCTTCAGAAGCAAAAAAGACAACAGTATCGAGAAATAGTGAAAATATTAAAAATAACAATATCGAGAAATACTAAATAATAATTACGAATATTTAAACTGATGCCCCTGTGGCTAATGCATAGAGAAACATGTAACAAGGTATATCAGTCGTTCAATGGACTTGCACCCGACAGCCTTTGTCAGACTCCCCCCCCCCATTATCTGATGTTCACGATCGGGTCTTACGAAGCACTAAGTGCGATCGAGCTATGCCTCGTATGAGAAAAACCTATGGTCACAAGTCATTTCCTTTCCGCGGAACTGATGCATAGAACAAACTCCATTCTGATAATAAATTATCCCCTTCCATTAAGTCATTTAAAGCTAAGCTCAAAGGCTCAGAATTGATTTGATTCAAGGAAAGCTGGTTCTTTGTTCTATTTTTACTTTTATATTCAAATCTTTGATGAATATATATACATTGTACATTTATAAGCTTAGACAAACACATTAAAACCTGCACATAAGAACCTACAATTTTGCAAGTTAGCCTGAGTAGATTCTTACATAATGGTAATCTGATGTGAAATGCGACTGTTAGGTCTTAAATTGGTCCTTATTTTATTCAAGACTTTTATGTATTTCTTTTGTTCAATCTCGTCCCCAGAGTGAGTTCGTTGATCTACCTCTACTCCGGGATACAAGAGGCCGTTCGGCAATCTGATTGGCTGCTCGCCATTTTGGGCCGTAAATCCGATTTGCGTGGGGTAAACGACTTCGGCATACTAAAATTCAGCGTAAAATAATATTCTTTACCCATAACAACAATCATTTGCAATTTATTTACGGAATTCGAAGAATAACAAGCCATTTCATTTTCGAAGCTGCGGTGAAAGTTTCTCGAAATTGCAACTTAGGCCCATTTTCGCTCCAAACAAATCGAGCTTATCTTCACATTAAACATACCAACCCAAGATTATTGCTCAAATACCTTCAAAAAGGTTGAAATAAGGTCCTCGAAGTGTTTGTTTTTAGTTTCTCAATTTATTTTCACCAGAATTAGTGCTAGAGCAACGGCCATTTTCTGCTGCTTACCGTTGCCTAGCCAACGGTTAAATCCATAATGGCTGACAAATGCACCCAGATTCTGGGCGCATTTCATCAAAGTGTAAGGGTGTTCATTCGGCTTCGTGATCAGCGTATGACGTAAGAACACCCTGGGAACAAGGTTGTCTTTTGTTCAGATTCAAACCATAAGCCTATTACTTACCGTCATTTTACGACACTTTAGTTTATGAGGTCTTATTTAAAATAGTAGTTTGTGGATGAATCAGAAATTTTTATAGAATCGAATGAAGAACTTTCAAATCATTTTAAAATTGTTTGCAATGTGAACATATGGTATTATTAGTTTGTATATAAGTTTGATGATTAAGCATCTGCGAATTTTAATTTTATTTGATGACCTCTAAAAAAGGAACCTATTTCAAATTGTAGGCTGAATGGGCTCTTATACAGTAAGGCCCCGCATTCAAGAAACCACTTTCTCACAGCTTAGGATAAAATGTTTCTTCTAATTGTGATACTTGTCATACTCTAAGGCTCAAGTTTCTTAAGCTTCTAATTTTACTTATAAAAGTCTTTGAAAAATAAGTTACAACGAAATGGGGTTAGGTATAGGTAAATTGGCCATATTAAGCCGTATGTGTATCCTATTAATGACTCTCCAGTAAACCAATTGAAAATAAGGTAAAAATCTGTCAAATCCAAGATATCTTGTTAGAAATTTCTTATGAACCCTGTGTGAGATTTAACGCTCCCAGACTATCAGACCAGCAGTTGGTGTCACTCAAAATACAAGAAACTTTACTTCAAGGGTGTGCCTCAAGGGTTTCTTGTAGGTAAGGAGGCTAATCATTATCCAGTAGGCAAAATGTTTCTTGTAGGTGGTTTCTTAAATGCGGGGCCTTACTGTATAAGGGGTATCTTACTTTAAAATTCAAGCCTGTCCGTTCTTAATCACTAGATTCTTATACGCAGGTTTTCATTGTAATGCAATAGCTTATTCTTAGATTTAGTTGCAGGGTACATTGTAAAACAGTTACTTGAAATGAACTGTAGCCCTGGGTAAAGAAGTTTAAAACAAATGAAATAAGAAACTAAAAGTCTTACTAAATATAAATCCAGGTAATCAAGCTGTAAATTTTTCAAGGTTAATTTGCATGCATCAATAACATCTTCTTTCGCAAAGTAACTGCACCTGCAACACAAGGGCTCGTCTATACATTGGAGTCATTTATGCAAAGCAAATTAATGATCATTGCCTTGCGTGGATACTTTGTGCATCCCATCGATTGAACAATGTCGGGTACTTTCGAAAATTTAGTTAGGAAGACGTATGTGCAAGGAATATCAATGGGGATTACATGAAACTAATTCATTTCTACAGGATAAAGTCTCAAAATTTTACCAACTTTCGCTCATTTCTAGGCTCCAATCAACATAATTCTATTGATCAAAATCCGTTACAAAGCAAATGTATTCATAAGAACACGTTGGATCTTTTTAACCATCGGAGTAATGAGTATAGCAACATTCAGTCTAACAAAGCGATGTTGAAGTAAAGTGTTGCAAAAAACCAAAAACTGCCCAAAGAGCTGAAAATAGTATTCTCTGCCCGCGATCAAATCTGGCAGCGAAGTGTGTTCTTCTATATTCTTCGAATATTCTTCGAAAAGTTTAGTTGCAATTCAGCATGATGCTTTTGCACACAGGTTTAGCGTGCGACAGGCGGTTACATTGATTCCAATTTCCAGTTTTCACTGCAAGACTATTCAGCTGCTAGCAAGGACAAGCTCCAACTACATTACTTGTCGGGGATACAAACAAGATAAGTTGTATGGGACAGCGAAAAATTTATCAAACTACATGACCGGTGGAGAAGAAAAATTGTTGTAAAAAAATCTGCTTGCCCCGTATGAAATCATTGCAAGAAATTACAACTGCCTAGTCACCTTTTCCTTAAAAAATATGTTGCATAGTACCAAAGTACCACCGATGAAGTAGCCAAAGATTACAAGAAAGACAGTTCATCTCAATAAGAGTCTTTTTCAATGACTGAGGAATCCTCCTTGCAAGAAACCAACAAGGAATTTTGGTCTCATTTATATAAATCTTTGCATGCATTTCTCAACATGAATGATTCACAATTTTGCCCGCAAGGAGAGCCATTTTATGTTTAAAACGTCATTCTATCTTGAACTCATAAAAAGTTACTGCCCCGTTCAAGTCCGTTCATATTTGCTGAATAAAAGTGTTGACCCAGTTGTGTACAAGCTCAAAAATGTATTTGCCCTGTTACGTTTTGCACCGGCCATGTTATAAGATGAGCTTTGTACTGTCCCTAAGCCTTAAGGAATCCCCCAAAAAGAACCATAGATCACATGCGCAGTGACGATTCTATTTACAATATGCAAATTAACTTGATCGCTGAAAACAAGAGAAGAAACAGCAGCAAAGTTGAGCATGGCATAGTCAGCCCAACGTTGATTTGGTTACAGCAAAGATGAAAGCTAACATTTCAAAGATTACGCTTTCATTTAATATCTCTAATGGTTACCTTTTTGGAATTCACGTAAATGAATTTTAATTAGAATATAGAGATTGTTGAGAAGTACATGCTGTTACCGATATGAGAAAGCTGCGCAGATCTAAGCTCAGGTCTAACTCCAAAAACATGCAATTTACTCCTATAGTTTTTCAAGTTTACAAACAATTTTTTGGCACATCTTGGTTGGCAAAGAGCTCAGATGCTCATGGGTTTGAGCGTAAATCAAACTTTGTATCAGATTCTGTCGATCCAGTATTCACATAGTCTGCAAGTAGACACTATTGATTATTTTAGGAAGGTTTCTCCTCCAGTAGAGCATGCGCATCAGCGACCAAATCTTCTTTCCTCCGTTTATGGGGAACGCTAAACCTTTCCTGTTTGGCTGAAGTCTTCACCTTTGTTTGAGTATCGTCTGTGTCTTTGTTGGAGCCTCCCGATATTCTTTGCGTAGACTGTTCTATTGAATCAAATTGAATGCTTTGCTTTCTCAAATCCTGGAGCTGGTACGTGACACAAGGCACAGAACTGGTCGCTTATGCGCAAACTCTACAGGAGGAAAACAAGTGAAAAGATATCAATAGAGTCCGGACGGAGGCTAATACTTACGGTATGCTATCACGACGATATAGAAACAATGAGATTAAACGATATATCAGTTGCATCGCTCCACATTAAATGCAGCACTCGTGAAATTTTTCACATGAGGAGTCTTGATACGCACAGGACGAACTTTCTATCAGTTCGACAGCTAGACTTACGCCTTTTCGTCCCTTGCTTTCCCGCGTTCTTTGATTTGATGATATCACTTGATCAATAGGGATTCATAACATTTCTATGAAAAGGTGAACCCAATTTTTAAAACTGGCCTGAATATGCAGGAGTTCTAATACACTCAACAAAATCGCTTCAAAATTTGGTCTTAAGAGCTTGAACATTGAAGGAGAAACTTTCAATACGAAGAATAATGATTTATCTTTACCTAAAAATCGCAAAATGCATACCTTTCTGGTACCTCTGTAGACACAGAACAGATCCATTGAAGTTGCCAGAAGTCTAGACCTCATCAACGGCTTTGTATGCAACAACAACAACTGCCTGAGCAGCGCCTCCTGACTGGTTGAAAGCTAAATTCTAGCAACTTGACTGGTGAATACGGAGTCACTCTAGGCAGGACTAAATTGGGCCCACATTTTAAGAGGAATAATAAGAGAGGAACTTCATATCAAGATGCATTGCGTTTGAGTTACACATCTTCGACGATTCTGTGGGAATTCGATTAAAGAACGTAATGCATGTTGCTAAAAAGTTCCTCGCCACCATTTTTAGCGTAACCGTCATTTTCATTCACTTCATTTTAAAATATTTATACAAGTGTAAGTTTCATATAGATATACAAGTTTTTCAAACTGACCTGTTAAGAATAGAATAAGATGTAATAAAGGAGGATAGACTAAACCAAGAACAAAGGAAATTCACATACCTAATTTACAATATACAATGCTATAATACCTGATTTACAATAAAAACGTAATAAAAATGAAATAGGAATTAAATTACACCGCCCTCACAGTCGTTCCTTGAAAGTTTTCAGGGAAGGTGCCAATTCCGCTTCTTTTTCTAAATTGTTCCAAAGTTTTGTACCGCGATATGAAAAAGCCGTTTGGTCATTAACAGTCTTTAGCAACGGTAACCTGAGATCAGTTTCTGATGAGCGCAAAGACTGTTCTCTATTATCTGAATCTTTTGTAAAAAGTTTTCTCATGTAGACTGGGGCAAGTGAATTCAAAGGCTTACACGTTAGCGTGGCGGTCTCTTTTCTTATAAGATTACTGATAGTCGACCAACCAAGATTTTGAATTAGTGGAGCAGCAGAAGCATCGTATGGGCTATTTGTTTTCTATTGCATTGTCTTCAGCAAGTTTTGAACATCAAAGAACTGAATCGTTAGTACATTTGATCAAACATTTTAGCCCCCTTTTCAAACATTATTAATTTCAAAGATAATTAGGTCAGAAATCTTTATTAGATTAGTTGTAACATCAAAACGTTTTCGATACAAAATGGCAATACCGGCAAAAAACCAAAGGATTGGAGAAACTATTGAAAAATTGAGGTAATATTGTATTTTGTGTGATATTGCGAAACGGGCTCTACAAAGATGCAAGAATTATTCGGAACGAAACCACTTACCATAACTTTGAAACAATATAGATATCTTCTCTCTTGACTGTTCCAGCTTTCCAAACTTCGCTCATATATTCCCCGATTTCTTTCTCATTCTTGTAAATATGCGCACAATCAATGTGTTTGTAACCATTTTCCAAAGCATATTTGACTGCTGCGCCCGCTTTGCCAGTCTCTGATAGCCATGTTCTGAAGAAGACCATTCAAAATAATGTTTAATCAATTTAACACGGAAACCATTTCCATAAATGTCTCTATGTGCAGGGGCCGCAGCCAATGAGTTCGTCTGACAAGGCCGATCCAAACAGTTTGCAAACTTTTAATTTCGCCATTATAACTTTCATTTCTTACTTGAAGAGATTTCTCCATAAGTCAGAAGCATCCAAAAGTCATATTTCTCAACATGTAAAAAAAATTGTTTACCATGATGCAAATTTTGTAATTTTTGATTCTCCGCATTGACGAGACAGCATGATTACATACCTACTGCGCCACTATTATTATTATTATTATTATTATTATTATTATTATCATTATTATTATTATTATTATTATTATTATTATTATTATTATTATTATTATTATCATTACTATTAATCATATATTTAAAGTAGGCTAGGAAATAGGGAATAGCTAAATTACACAGCTAATTAAAGCCTACTATTTACAAGGTACATTATTTACAATAAAACTATCAATAAATATTACACGACAAAAGTGTTAAAAAATCTATCCTGTTAGAAACATAACTTTCGGGATATATACTTTGCAAGCCTGCAGCTGCATTTTCCAGCATTCCAACATCTAATTTGTTTTTTAAAGATGGGAATACGCAATGACTGAATTCAAGAACCTCGTTTTACCATCTGATGGTTTAAAATGGATGGAATTGAAACGCACAACTACCATCTTTAGCCAAAAACAATGGAAGCTAGTTTTCAGGACTTTCTAACTTGAGATTAGGATTTTGCATTGTATTTTATGAGTGAATTCTCAAAATTAAGTCAAAAACGCAGCCAGGCAATGTATCTGTAATTGTGCAAATCGATCTTATATTCTTTAAATAGTGCATACATTTCTTTGCTCACTTGCTACCGCATGGTTAAAGTACTTGCCAGTTCTTTGAAGCTGCCCCGGCAAACAATAACAATCTTATTCCTTTCTCAAATGTCTTTATCTGGAAAGACCTGAGTAAAATAGCAAATAATTTGAGCGTGTTAGTGAAATACTAACTAACCAAGTTAAAAGTTTCGGGGTTTGAATATAATGTCAAAGATCTGGTTTTGCTAATGATCCTTCCGATTCCTCCTACTTCAATTACATAAAAACTTAAATTCTTTTCAGATTTTCTGGACAGCTATTTCTCTTATTTCTGGAAATGCAGTGTTTACAGGGTGTCTCAAAAAAATTTTTTTCGACGTTTGATTAATTATCGAAAAATAACGACAACAGGAACGGGTTCATGGGAAGGTAACCCTGTTCCTATGATGATGAAATGATTTTAGAGACCAGATTCTTGCAAATCGGCTGAAAATTCACTGATTTGCGAGCTGTCAAAGATAAAAAAAATACGCGATAACTGAAACCAGAGACCCTTAGATTGCTTGTAATGTAAAGAGCTCGAAGATGGAGGTAACAGAAGCTTATCCAATATCATACCTATTGTTGATATCAGAGCAAACCAAATAGGACTTCTAAAGTAATTTAATCCTTGCAATCGTTATCAACATTTGCTTAACATTGCACCTGTCCAAAACAGTGGTTCAAAACAAATCAATGAGAGACTTAATTTGCTTCCTCAAAGCATCCATATGCTTAAAAGTTAGGTTATGGAAAATGGTTCAAATCCAATTTGGTTCGCCCTGAAACAATTGAGAAATAACAGAGAGGATGGCCTGTATGATTTTACCAAAAATGCCATTTCGAGGCCTCTTTTTTCAGCTTTCGCACAAACTTGAACTTCGCAGGCTTGTAGCTCCATGAACTTTTAGCGGATTTGCAAGATTCTTGTGTCAAAAATTAATTTAAAATCTCAAGAAAGGGGTTGCTTAACAAATCGTTTATCTGGCGTATCGTTACTTTTTAGTATTTAATCAAAAATTTTTTTGATTTAATACATTACATTACAATCGAAGAATGTTTAGGAGTCGTAACTATACAAGTTAAATTTCATAAACATGGGACAATGATACGACAATCCAGAGTGAGCACAGTTAGAAGATGGTCGCAAAGACAAGGGGGATTTACGATTCAAAATATCGAAATATCTCGTGTCCCAAAAAACATATAAATATAGATTTGGTTAGCTCCTGCTGTGTGAATTTAGCTTTCATTAATGGTTGATCTCTTTCACAATGTTTCTTGATAGTTAACTTGAACATAGAAACCTCGTTTGTTCGTAATGGTCATAGCACAGAGGATGAATTAAAGATAGCCTTAATAAATGTGAGAAATATTGAGTTACATCATACTCTGTTTGTTAGGAGTCACCCATTGTAAAATTTTAAAGTTTCGAATTTTGAAATCGAAATCCTCACTTTAACTTTGGAGGATGTAATGCATTTTCTTGGTGGCAACAATTATGGAATTGTTTCTACAATATTCAAGGAGAGATTGTTTCCTTGAAGCCAAGTATCCAGTTTTTTGAGATCGTTATTATTGGCCTTGTTCAGCACATTCATATCTGAAGACTAGTAACACAGACTTGTGTCATCAGTATCGATGGCAACGGCTGAATTTTGAAATGCTTGCAGTAAATCATTGATATAAAAAAGAAAGGAAGGGGAACAACACATGAGCCTTGGAGAACATCATCATCTTAACCTTCAGTTTTTGAATTGACACCATTTACCTGACTGAATGGTTTTCGATTGCACAGGTATGATCTAAACCATGCAAATTACTGTGTTGCACACACTGCAGTGCATCACTTTCTGGCAAAGAATCTCATGGTCAACAGTGTCAACAGCTTTTTAAGATCAAAGAAAACTTAGCCCACATACTTCAAAAACTCCAACCCATTGTACAAGGGGTGTACCAAATCATCTGCACTTTTTTGAGTAAGTGGGTTACAGTAGAATGAAGGCACGAGTAAGTAGATTGGCTTGATGAAAGCAAAACATTATCCTCCGTATGCTGGTACACCTGATTGGTTACAAGTTTTTCAAAATGCCTTGAAATCACAGGTTACACTGATAAGGGGTGATAGTATCAACAAATTGCCTATCTATGTTCATTTTCAAGCAAACTTTTGAGCCCAGAGGGGGTTACATAACATTTTGATGGTAGGGGTATGTGCCGCCCATATGGGTGGGCTTTGGGATCAAAATTCTCAGGTCCTTTTTCCCATAGTTTTTCCTGAAACATGGATGGGTTTGGCTGAAAATTCACTGAAAATTGTTGAAAATGGGTAGTTTTCCATTGAAACTCATAACTAGAGTGGGTCCATAAGGCAATTTGTGGTTACTGGCCACCTTTCTGAAAACCACTTTGAAAAATGAAAAATCAGAGCATAATACATGGAGAAAGATACGTTTTGAGGGCTCATTACATTCAACGAACGAAAAGAATGAAACGAAACGAACGCAATAAACGAAACGAGCGAAACGAACAAAACGAACGAAACGACCGAAACGAACATGGAGAATATGGCAAAAACTCAATTCTGCAGGCTTACGGGCTTTTTGCAACGAATGAGTCTCTCCAAGATCAGCTGTAGGTAGGCCAATGCGAGGCATCAAGGCATCAACACACTGCCATTAGCCAAAAGCCATGCTCAATCAAGATGTTTACTACCCACGACAAGGAATGTCATGATGAAACAAATATTTGAAAACAATTCAAACCATCGCAGATAGTTCAATTTTCATGAAACAATTCAAAACGAACAGTTTATACTTTGAGTCCCATGGCTTTGTCCTTGATTTGATCAATTATCCGTTTGTTAGGCCTATTTTAATCAACGAAACGAAACGAAATAAAACGAAACCAAGTGAAAACGAACGAAACCGAGAGATAATTTTACAATTGAATTTTTCAAAGATCGATTGAAATAGCAAATTCATTATTTCTATCGTCCAAATAGATGAAAATGATTAATAATGTTGATTTTAGTATTAAGAACCAGCGATTTGGCTACGTTGCATTCCCTTAGGAACGAAACGCAGTGGTTTCGTTCCCTGCGAAACGAAACTAATTGTTTTCAAATCACGGAAATAAAACATTACAGAGCGCCAAAACTTTGAACTAAAACAGTAAGGACACCAGCCGTTCAACAGACCCAAGCTGTAAAACAACTTTTGTGTCAAACATCTAGAGATTCCTAACTAAAGCCTGGCTTCTATTAAATTGTATTTCATTGCCGATCACTGTTTTAGAGCATCGCCGATCATCGCCGAAGCCATAAGACAATAATCAGCGATGAATTACGATTTAATGAAAACCAGCCTTCAACATGTTGGTTCATGAATTCTGGTCGAATCGGGTAGTTGATCTCGAGAGGGTCATTGATTCTTCTTAAAGTGAATATGACACGAAAATTTTTATTGTCTAATATTATGCATTAAACATCGCTCGTCACGATGGTGTACTTTATTTTTCAATTTAGATGCTTATTACTTCAGAAAATTCATTCATTCATTCATTTTTATTTATTTAGGCACGGTAGCCCCGTCAGTCCATGAGAACTGCTTTTCAGGGGGCCGTGGCACAAACGTTACCACTTTACGATTTGATTCTTCTCTTAAAGGTGGCAAGAGATGGTGCCTGTTTAACATCAAGTTCAAGGCTATTCCAAAGCTTAGGTCCACGAAAAGATATAGCCCTCTGCCCATTGTTAGTTTTTCGTAAAGGTATCGAAAGATCAGTTTCGGTGTTTCTGAGTTCCCTGACATTTCGAGTCGACCTTTTTTTAAACAAGCTGGAAAGGTACTCTGGGACGAGACCGTTTAGCGATTTGTACACTGTAGTTGCGGTTTCGCCTCTAATGGTGTCGCTTACAGTAGGCCATTTTAAACTTTGTATCAAACCTATAGAAGGGGTATCAAAATTGCTTTTCGTAACGATTCTAGCAGCTCGATTTTGCAACTTTTGTAAGGTTTGCAGCTTGGTCACCCCGCAGCACCCCCATACCGAACAACAGAACCGAAAATGGGGCTCGACGATACCCGAATACATTTTACTCAATGTGTTTTGAGGTAAAAATTTCCTGGAGTATTTCAGAAACCCAATTGCACGAGAAACTTTGGTGCGGACATTGCTAATGTGCTCTTCCCAATTTAAGTTCTTATCGATTATCACACCCAGGTATTTTGCTCGGTCTACATTTTCAACTTGAGAGGCTCCAATAAAAAATTTTGGATGATCAACAATTTTGTCAGTAATTTTCTTAATTTTGGGCTTGGAGCCTACAACCATAGCCTGAGTTTTTAGGACATTCAAAGAGAGTTTATTACCTTGCATCCATAGCTTCAAATCATTCAGTTCACTATTTAGAGTTTGTTCTATGTCTACTAAACTTGAGGAGGAATGAGAAATACTCGTATCGTCTGCGTACATCGTCACTTTGCTGTTCTTTAAGGCGAACGGAAGATCATTGATATAAATCAAAAACAAAAGAGGGCCAAGACAAGAACCCTGGGGCACACCGCAATGAATATCTTTAGTTTTGGAACATATCCCGTTAACTTTGCAAAATTGCTTTCTGTTGCTTAGATAAGACGTAAACCAAGAATGTTCTAGATTTTCAACGCCATATTTCCTCAACTTAGCAAGTAAAATGTCGTGATCCACAGTATCAAATGCTTTTTTGAGATCAATGAAGATATTTGCAGTGTATCTGCCATCGTCCATGTTCACATACCAGTCATCTGTGTTGTTAAGAAGACACGTGACAACAGAATGAAGAGCTCTGAAGCCGGATTGGTTTGAAAACAGATGTTTGTTTCTGTCCAAATAACCATATAATTGGTTATGAATAAGCTTTTCAAAGACCCTAGCTAAAACAGGCAGAACCGATATTGGTCGGTAATTAGATCGGTCATCAGGTTGGCCACTTTTAAAAATGGGTGCTACTCTGGCAATTTTCCAGCTATCTGGAAAGCAACCAGTAGCAACTGAAAGGTTGAAAATATCACAAAGAGATTCTGAAATAACCGGAAGTGCAATTTTTAGAAAACAGCTAGCAATACCATCATTGCCACATCCCTTTGATGTTTTCAATTTGCCAAAAACTTTTCCTAATTGAAAGGTGTCAATAACGTGGAAATTAAACATAGTTTTTTGTGGATTAACCTCGTAATCATTCTCAAGAAGAGGGTTTTTCGCTCTGGGAATTTTTCCACTAAGTGTCTCTCCTATGGTACAGAAGAAATCATTCATAGATTCTGCTATGCCAGCACTGGAAGAGATGTGTTTCCCTTCGATACTTATGGACGAAATGTTGGTGGTTTTGGATTTCTTGTTTAAAACGTTATTGATGGTCTTCCATGTGTTTTTGAGGTCTCCTTCGCAGGAAGCAATTTTGTGAGTAAAATACTCGCGCTTAAGCTGCTCATTTAGTTTATTAACTTGGTTACGTACATGTTTATAGGACTTAATCAATAGTTCGGACTTTGTACGAATGGCTCGTTTTTTTATATTATCCCTTGCCTTGCACATAAGTTTGAAGTCGTTAGTCAACCAAGGACAGAATTTGTCAGAGACGCGCCTGTTACGTGTCGGGGCGTGTTTTTCAAGAATAAGTGAGAAAGTTTTTGTCCAGTTGTTAACTACAATATTTATATCGTCTGTATTCCGTACGATGCCTCTCCAGTCAACCCCTAAAAGGTCGTTTATAAACTCATTTTGATCAAAATTTTTCATTTGCCTGGTAGAAATGTTCTTGTGTTGTTTTTTGCAAGAACCACGAAATTTTCTGACACAAAAGATTAAATAATGATCACTGAGACAAGATTTATGTATCCCCGAAGATACTATATTACTTTTGTTTGTCGTAGCTATGTGATCTATAAGAGTAGTAGTGGTCAGTGTCTCACGAGTAGGGCTTTCAATTAATTGATGGAAGCCAAACAAATTATATAATTCTAGCAGACGTAGAGACTGAGCTGGCAGGTCATTTGGGTTGGTATCCCCCTCTCTGGAATATTTTGGGAGAAAATCACAGTTTGTGTCGCCTAGAAGAATAGTTTCCTTGTCTTCCCTATCAAGAAATTGTAGACATTCTTCCATCAGATCAAAACCATCACTTACGTTAGGTGGCCTGTACCAAGCCATAACAAAGAAAGGAGCAGCACGAACAGGTTTAATCTCAATGCATACAAGCTCTAGATTTGACTTAGGAAGGTCTTCTCGCACAGTAAACTTGTCCAACAAAGTATCTTTTATGTAAATTGCAACACCTCCACCATGACGGTCACGATCGCATCTCTTTAAAGTATACCCTTCGATGCCTACCAAACTATCATCAATACTTTTGTCAAGCTTAGTCTCATTTAAGGCCAAGATATGAATCCCTAGTTCGTTTACAAGCATTCGTATTTCATCAATATGCAAGAGCAGACTATTTACATTTAAAGATGCGATAGTCATACCCTTCCTGTGCCCAAGTGTAGTTACTCTTTTTGTAGGTGGTCCAGTCTGCGGAGCCGAAGGGTGACCATTCTGCGGAAGGGGAGTGGCCTCAACGATCTGCCTTGTATCGTTTGTAGTTGCAGAAAAGGAAGGTTCGCATACGGGAGGCGTTTCTATTCGCGGAATACTGTCTGGGCTAGGGCTTAGAACCAAAGATGTTTTTACCAAACTCCCAAGAGACGTATCTTGGGGGTCCGATGGTTGGGGTCCCGTTGGGCAGCCCCCACTTTGCTTCGAAAAGTGGCGGCAAGTCTGCGCGGTCAGACCGTTGATTACCAGGCCTCTGTGACGTAAAGTGTTTGTGGAAAGAGAACACCATACAATGCTTCATACATGAAACCATTACGAAACCTTGATAAGTGGTCAGATTTGGATTGTTTATTCACCATTTTAACCGATCAAAACTAAGGAATTCCACTCCTGGTTTCTTGAATACTTCAACTGCTAAATTTACAATGTTTTCAAATATTTTTGTCTCTCGTCAATGTGGTAAAGAACGCTTGTTTGCAAAGCTGGATATCACGAAACCATGTCTCGCAGCAACCTTGGCATATCTAGCTCACGGTTTTGAAATAACAATAAATGATTCTCTATGTTGCAAAGATTTCAGACATTTGTGGCTTGTAAACGGTTGAACATTAGCATTTCACAGGACGAAGTCCTGCACTCTGAGGAAGGAAGCTTGACCAGATTTATGATATCTGTGATTTTACGCGGTTCTCGATTCTCCTACCAAGAGAGTGATCAGACACCAAACTACCAGATTTGTCCTTGATCTTGTCTGATAATGCTAAGTAAAGAAATCAGCACTTACCAAAGCAAAGTTTCTGTAGTATCAGCATGTTTCTGGACCTCATGAAACTTTGAAAAACTGCCATTACAGCGAAATAAATGTATTCCAGTCGAGTGCTAAACAGGACAGAATGCACATGGCCTAAACCCGTAGACCCTCTCTTTCACAAGCAGGGGTAAATTTTGTAATAATAGAAATTTCAGTTTGTTTACATTTTGCACCATAGCCAATCAACGAGCTCCAATTCGATCACGTGATAAACTACTTCGCGCGTCGAGAGTCGTAGCTGTGGAGAAAACCATAGGAAAACTACCCTCTCGACGTTTGGTCGCGGCGAAAATATACTTTCGAAGAAGCTTTAGAAATTTTAAATCTGTGTTGTCAGATAAATTTCCTAACCAGGGTTGCTTGCCCACTTGTCTGCTAAACCTGGTTTTTGCGAAATAATTCCTTGAAACTCCGTCATTTCACGGAACCTCTCACTTCCTTTGAAGTAGCCGAGGTTCAGCGCGAAAAGGAGCGATAATATGGCACTCTTAACATCTAAAATCAGTTCCAGATTGGAAATTAAGGTTACAAAACATTTTATTTTGATTTACCGGAAAGAAGTATTTCAGCAACCATCCTAAGTGGCCGTCAGTTGGCCCTGTGGCCCTGTCAACAAAATTTGCATAACAAGGAAAATTAGCATGTAAGGGTTTCTCTTGTAAGTGTTTTGGCGGGAGTTTTGTCAATTCATCCTCTTATTATTCAAAACTGGACTGAAACATTATTTGGTTGCTTCGATAAATGATGAAAACCTTGGGACAAAATTGAATAAGATTGTGGCACCTTTTGGCAGCAGAACTGGTAAAATAGGAGATAAGATCATGAAGAGTTTGTACAATTAATCAGTCGATGAGAAATAGAATGTTGTTTCTGACATCTTGATTTTGCAAACTCTACGGCCACGAAGGTTTCCCCAACGAGTGACATAAAAGAAGGGAGCAGAAAAGTTAAAAGAAGTCAGTCTTGAAAGGTAAGTGGATTAATTTGTAAAAGGATGAATCACATAACTCATGTCTTCTTAAACGTTGGATTTAACTTCGCCTTCAAATAAAATTGGAGAATGACGAACTTTTATAAATACTTCCGAATTTATGAATTTGAATTTACACACCTGGGTCGGAAGCATTCCAGCTACAAAGATTTATGTGACATAGAATTGAAATTCAAGATGTTCTTACCTTGGAACAGGGTCCTTATCAAATTTCCTTGTACGTTTTACACTCAAGTTTTATATGGAGAAACTCAATAGAAGACCACTAAAAGGCTAAGAAACTCGAGAACTGGCAGAAAGCATTTGGAAATTTCCAGTTTAGTCAAGGAAAGCCTCGGCATAGTTTACTTTATATATTTTACCTGTTTCCTGTCTTATATTAATCAGTGGCGCCGCCAAGATTTTTTATTGGAGGGGCAAAACAGGACGGGGTTTGGGGCGGAGCCCCAGAAAATTTTTCTTGGACCACGCCCTCTACCTTGGCCTTAGATGCGACCAACGCCCTTTTCATAGACTGAAATAAAGATTAAATGAGTCTATTAAAAGGGCATTCCGCGAAAATCAAATGCATGGAAAGGTTTATATCGTTATCCCGATCGAAAATCAGATCTTATCAGCCCTCAGAAATCGTTTTCCTTTCCTCGATCGCACTTCTCAAAGGCAAGATATGGAGAAAAACATTGGACCAATTTCAATTTTAATACCCTACTATTTTTGTGCTCCGTTGTTGGCGAACAAAGGTTGCAAATTTTCGTTTTTGTCCGCCGGTTAGTCGTCGGCGAGCATTGATGGGTTTGTTGCGCGTCGCTCTTAGAATTGAGTTTGAAAATCTCGTTGTATTGGTTCTTTCATATGTCCATGATCGACTACGACCAAGAGAAATGATCGGCTTTAACGACAATTCTCGGTATCCGTCTCGGATTCAAATGCGAGGTTATGGCTGAGTTCTCGGTCTGTCGTTTGTGGCCGGTTTGAGCTTTATTTAAGGTGGAGAAATATCGGGAATGTTGATAATGATATGAATGTTCGTTTTATATGCAAACGGCGCAGTTCACCGATATCCAGTTTTTCCCGCAGAATGCCCCTTTAAAACAGCACGAGTAGGGTTCCACACTGTCCACAGTTAGAAAATAACGTCCAATCGGCGACCGAACATCCAACCTTTGGATCCCCAAATATTTCAGCGACCAATTTACCACACGCCACTCTGTCATGAAATTTGTCACACGGCTGTCGTGTACTTTCAGATTCAGAAATATGAAGTAGCTATTATACATGGTTTGTGAAAAAGAGGGCATTGGGTTAGGCAGAAACTTCAAAGCTCCGTAAACAATGAGGGATCTGGGGGCAAAGCCCCCAGGGAAATTTTTGTAGATATAAACTCTTCACTTTGGCCTAGAACACCTCTACCGATCACTTTTCAGCCTGTGCTGCATTGGAGTTGTTGATCATTTTGCAACAGTTATTTGAATTAGCATCTCCAGTAAAATTTTTAAACATGATATTCTTTGGCTTAGAATGCCTATCCTACATGCAATCTTTACGAAGACCAAATGGGAAACCTTCACAATTTTGTAACAATTTTCAATGGATCACCTCCACAGGAAAAGTTTTGCGCACACACTCTTCTTTCTCCTAGAATGGTCCCTAACGGTCCTCACAACCCAACTTCCAAGGCCTCCAAAAACGTAAGTCTTGGACAATGCTATAATAGTTTGTCTAGAAAAGTTCTCTAGGAGTCAACTTATGCTATGGCCTTAGAAGAGGTCTCCCGGTCACTTTCCAGTATTTCGGCGAAAGATTCTTACCATGCACCACCTATGCAACTACCAAACTTCTTTCTCCTCGTTCTTGAAGAGATCTTGACTTACGTCCTCCATAAGCTATGCTGACAAGATATGCAAACTTGGAGCGTACGTAGAACGGGACCCTGCGGGCTTCGCCACGAGAAAAAAATTCGAGTCAATGCCGTACAGATCGTGGGAAAATGCAATTGAGGTTGCAAGATTGTAGAATCCTGTGCTCGTACACATTATAATTGCCAAGATCGGCCGTGCCCCCCCCCCGCAATTTTTACGCCAGAAATAGAAGAATCAGAAAAATTGTCCTGGAGAACATTGGAGGGGCGGCCGCCCCCCCTTGCCCCCCTTTCCCGGCGCTTCTGATATTAATCGGAAGGTATCTGCTTGAGTTAATGTCTAAACATACGAGTACTGTTTTGAAATTTTCACGAGGGTACAAGTGATTTTTATGGAACGCTTAAGAAACTCGATTCTTGACCGAAAATCTGATAATTTTGATAATAAACCTTTTGATTAATAAACCTTCAATACTTGACTAAATTGTTAATCTCTTACAAATAAATGTGTATTCTTTCAACAGCTCTATCAAAGGAAACGAGAGGTCCGTGAAACGAAGAAGTTTCAAGAAATTATTTCACAAAAACAAGGTACGGCAGACAAGTGGGCAAGCAACCCTGGCTAGGATATTAATCTGACAACACAGATTTAAAATTTCTAAAGCTTCTTCGCAAGTATATTTTCGCGGCGACCAAAAGTTGAGAGGGTAGTTGTCTTATGGTTTTCTCCACAGCTACCACTCTCGACGCGCGAAGTTGTTGATCATGTGATTAAAATGGAACTCGTTGATTGGCTATGGTGCAAAATGTAAACAAACTGAGATTTCTATTGTTACAAAATTTACCCCTGCTCTCTTTCACAGCATAGCCATAGTTGACCAAACAAGAGTCAAACTACTGTTGGTCTGAATTCTTTCCCTCCCTTCATACAACCTGTCCACCTGAGACACTGTACAGCAAATTTTTAAAGTCCTTCTGCGAGCGAAGCCGTCTGTTTGTACTCTGTTTGCAATGGTTTGAAACTTGAAATCGTGAGGAAACCAAGCGAGCAGTTGTGATGAATGGATGAACTCATTCCCATTGTACTTTCATTGTTTTCTCTGAGTCATGCTGTTAGTCACAATCCAATAACCCCCGTGGTTAAATATGGGACCACTTCTTTCGTCAAAGAAAGCGTTAATTGAGTGCCAATTTGTGGAATTCAGGTGTTCAAAAGACATCAATTAATTGCCAAAGTAGTGCGAGAATATAAATTCGGTGGCATTTAAATCATACGAGTGTGGAGGTTTTCTGTAAGGCAACTATGAAACCCTAAAACCCTTGTGACTACAGTACTATCCTTTGATATGCAAGTATCTCCTGTCATCCTACCCAAACACTTTACGTCACAAGTCCAAAAACTCGACCCAGATCCCCGGACACTTTTTTGTGAAGAAATTTGATTTTCAAAAGGCTGTAACTAAAAAACGGTTCACTTTTGGAAAGTTTAATGTCGAAATTCGAAATCAGCACACTCAAATTGACGTTTTTCATCAATAAAAATTTTCGCGTTATATTCACTTTAAGTCCTTTACGTCCCATGTGTCTACACCAATTTCAATTTAAACCCCCTTAACGGGCCCCAAAGGTGGATCCTTGCTGTTGGTTAAATTCTAGAGAGTTGTTTTTGCGCGTGTTCTTCACTTTTGCTGTAAGTGAGAGACTGGAAAGAGTCCCCATTTTCAACAACTGTTACTTCGAAGATTTTGAACATGAATCAGTTTTGAATTCCATTTGCTATTCTAAAGTTACCAACAGCAAAAGGTCGAGTTGACCCATCTCTACCACGCTTTGCTGAAAGACATCTAAGAAAGGTGAAGAGATTGGAAGGGCTCATTCGGAGTGGTGTACAAAGCGTTGTACAGAGGAGAGCAGGTTGTGGTGAATAAGCAAACTTAATTACCTAGTACCATAACACGACTTTCTGCAATTATTTCAAATGAAACTTTCTCAAGAAAAGATGTCCTTCTGAATGGCTAATCACAAATGATTTGCATTCCATCATCGTTTCACCATTCGCTGTGAACAAGTCGGTTCAACCCAAGGGGGGCTGCGCCTCGCTATCTTGTAAGTGAAATGAAGCTAAATTGTAAGTTTTGGCACAAAACTTTTCGGTATCAATTATTTAAATTCATAATAACAATAACAAATAAGCAGTTTTCAATAGATTTTTCAGGCCTTAAAGTATATCAACGGGGTTAAAAGCTAACTTAGCTAGGGAGACTGGGTAATCTAAATATAACCTATTGTATTTGATGTTTTCGATCTATGAAACAAAAGGAAGATAAGTGCCACCTGCGGTTCTTTTGTGCTATGTTTAGATTATGTCGCTATATTTCCGTTCATTTACTTTAACAGCAAATGGCACTAAAAAAAGATTCACGTTCAAAATCTTCGAAGTATCAGTTGTTGAAAATCGGGACTCTTTCTAGTCTCTCACTTAAGGCAAAAATGAAGAACACGCGCGAAAACAACTCTCTAGAATTTAACCAACGATCCACCTTTGGCCCCCTTTAGGGAAGTTTCAATTGAAATTGGTGCACACACATGGGACGTCAAGGATCTAAGAAGAATCAAAAACCGTCTCGAGATCGACTGCCCAATTCAATCAAAATTTATGAATCAACGTGTTTAGCGCATTAGGAATCTATAGATGTTTGACACAAAAGCTGTTTTACAGCTTGGGTGTGTTGAACAGCTGGTGTCCTTATTGTTTTTGGTGTCCTTATTGCTTATTGGTGTCCTTATCAAAGAATTGGCGCTCTGTAATGTTTGGTTTCTGTGACTTAAAAACAATTGGTTTCGTTCCGCAGGGAACGAAACCGCTGCGTTTCGTACCTAAGGGAATGCAACGTAGCCAAATCGCTGGTTTTTACAACTAAAATCAACATTATTAATCATTTGCATCCATCCGGACGATAAGAAATAATGAATTTGCTATTTCAATCGAACTTTGAAAAATTCAATTGTAAAATTGTCTCGGTTTCGTTCGGTTTCGTTTCGTTTCGTTTCGTTTATCATAATAAATTCGTTTCTTTAAATATACTTTTTACGAGTATTAGGACTTTTTCTTCGACTTTATGCAAAATTTGCTTTGGGAATATAACTGTGTAAAACATCCATCTTTAAATGAATCTTGTGGCTTTGTTTATAATTTGATGAATTATCCGTTTGTTAGTGAATTCGTTTAATCTTTTTCGCTAAATATCACTTTCCGAAAACGTTCAAATGTTCAGACGAATTTGGTTAAAAAGTTGTTTGTTTTGAATTGTTTCACAAAAATTGAGCTACGATGGATTAGATTGTTTTCAAATATTTATTTCATGATGACATTCCTTGGCGTGGGTAGTAAACATCTTGATTGGGCATGGCTTCTGGCTGAATGGCATTGTGTTAATGCCTTGCATTGGCCTACCTACAGCTGATCTTGGAGAGACTCATTCGTTACAAAAAGCCTGTAAGCACGCAGAAGTGAGTTTTCGCCATATTCTCCATGTTCGTTTCGTTCGTTTTGTTCGTTTCGTTTGTTTTGCTCGCTTCGTTCGTTTCGTTTCATTTGCTTCGCTAGTTGAATATAATGAGCCTTCAAAATGTATCTTTTTCCATGTATTATGCTCTGATTTTTCATTTTTCAAAGTGAAAATTATACTTATAAAGTCAAAGTTAACAACATGATAGCTTTTATCTCATGCACAGATATTGTAAACAACAAACATGAGATTAGTGGAGAACTTGCCATTACCCTCATGCCTTATAGAGCTCATAAATAGATGATTTCGTTCATGGGTTTCCAACTTAATTAGATCCAAACTTCCTCAAATTCATTTTTCACGAGTTCTTTTGCATTTATAGGATACTAGTTACCTGGCAATCTCACTTTTTTATGAATGCTCAATATTTTCTGGCCTCTTTTGTGCATTTGACGGAATTTTGAGCATGTTTTTGTTTGGTCGCAGGAAGGGAAATCTTTTTCATGGCCTTTGACCATGCACAATTCTGGCAAAACTTGCTTGTGACAGGGTATACTTTTGGGGCATTGCAACAGGGAACAGGGTGTGGAGAGGTTTCACACACAACCATTACTTCTGTAGTCAGATACTCCCCCAAGTGCTTACCATTCCACTTCAAAAGACATCTTCTTACCATC
The DNA here is from genome assembly GCA_964019985.1 of Aurelia sp. 4 Dawson et al 2005. Taxonomy (NCBI): domain Eukaryota; kingdom Metazoa; phylum Cnidaria; class Scyphozoa; order Semaeostomeae; family Ulmaridae; genus Aurelia; species Aurelia sp. 4 Dawson et al 2005. The sequence goes on along the minus strand of OZ026511.1, from coordinate 2,905,492 downwards.
TGATTAGTTTGCAGAAAAGCTGGCATCATTCAAATTGTTCTTGAGGAACTGCTCTTGCAGACAAAACAAATTCTTTGCACAAAGGAAAAAGGCTTTCTAGTAAATCTTACCCCAAGCCTATCATAGGCATTTCACTTCCATCATTGAGTTTGACAGTTGCCTAAAATTTAGATTACAATAAATAAAAATCTGTGTACAAATGACTTACAATAAAACATCACCTATTAAAAAGCTCAGAAAATGGAGCTGTAATGCAAGTGCTAGGATGATTAAGAACTTGCAATCTAAAGAAAAGAACTGCAATGCAATGTCACTCATGAGCTTGGTCTCCACGGCCCTTTTCATTTACAAAAGTGAAAGGACTTCTGTAAATCAATGGGGGCTGATATTAATGTAAGTTTTATATTATCATTATTAATGTAAGCAATATTAATGTAAGTTTTTGAAAATCTGTCGTTCTTCATTATAAATATGACATCATCAAAATAGATTACAACATGGAAATTATTTTTGGCTGATGTAAGAAAATATAGAAGCTTATATATCATCAAATGAAAGCACTTTCAGCGATCAATCAAATAGTACAATTTACGGTACATTTTAGTTGAAAAGCAGAGAATTATCACAGTTTTTGTTATTTTCTTTGAAACCACTCTCCAAATAAGTATTTGTTATTGTAACGTGACCAAATTTATGACAATGAAACACTTAAAATTTGATAAGCAATTAAATTCCATTAAAAGTCACTTTAGTTTGAGCACTCTAGCTTGTTCTATTTGAGACCTATGGTTGATAATTCAAGTGGGTGCATAATGCCCACCACGGGTAAAAGAACTGGAATTCAAGAAACAAGTTCAAAGAACTGAAATTCAGGAACCTTTACTTACTCTGATTCAAGAACCAGGTTAAAGAACCAGGGCTGTAGCTACCTTGGGGGTGTGGGGGGAAGGGGGTGGCACCCCCTGGCCAAATCTCTGTTGGCAAATCAAATAAAAGTTACACTCAGTCGCCAAATTGAGAAAATTCTGCAATTCTGCAAACTGATTTGAAAGAAACCAGTTGGCAAGTCATTTGAAACTGAAATATAATCCTACTTGAAGACATCTTGGCATGATTTAACCCAACAAAAGCATAAACGATGTTCTGCTCGCTTCGCTTGCATATATCTCAGTCATCATAGTTCCACCTAGCTTGCCATGATTTGCAGGCATGGAGCTTCATTAGCTTCAAGGAATCCAACTTAGCATCTCTGAACTTTATATATTCCCCTATTTAGCATAGAGCTTAATCACTTTAAAAAAATATTTGCTCGCTTCGCTCCCACTTCTATCAAGACTATTGCGTGGTTGGCAACATACTGGTCTTCTCTCTCCATTTCTCCATTTCCAAGAGTATCCAGCATTGCTAAAATTTATGCATCCTACTTAAATCATTCTCAATGTTCATCAACATTGGATCTTCTTTAATGATAATGTGATATTTCAACAAATATGTAGTGAAAACATTGACAATGATGAAAGGCTTGTGTGCTTCTCAAAAATGAAAAATTTACAGCTCAATTTGCTGGCATTCTCTTCACACTCCACATATTCATTAAGAGGCTTATGCAAGGGAACAGTGGAGTTAAAATCCACCGTTACCTTGGATAAGCATTGTTGTTCTTTCCAGACTTCGAGCGGAATATTGAAACAAGCAAGGGTTCAAATTTGCCCACTTTCTTCCTGAGGCACATGAAAATTGCTAATCAACAAGTTTATTGAAGTTCACTTTTCTGTCCTTAGGTTCTGGAATGGTTCTGGGTGGCTTGTGCTAAAAAGGGTGTCTGCAGTATTCTAAAGGGTGTGACCTTCAAATGTTTTTGCTCGCTTCACCTACAACTTACCCCCCCCCCCAAAGTAGGAACCTGTCTATGCCGCCAGTGGAGAGGAAATGGAGCCCCTCAACATAGAGTATGTGTGTGCGACAAAAAAGCCATGCTCAAGAGCCATGCGGACAGTCAGCAAATTGAGAGCTTGCACAGACATTGATGTGGGTTCATATTTGATAAATCTATGTTATTGCATTTTCTTCGAAAAAAAAACATTCAGAAAGAACTTGCTGAATTATCAAATTTTTGTGATTTCTCCAGCAATTTGATTTAAACTAGTTGTATGTATATATATCTGTATATAAATGTAAATACTGGATTAACATATATACACATTGTTTTTATAAGAAACTGGTTTATAAGAAACTAGTACTAAGATGGCCAAAATTTTAAGAAACTCTAAGTACACGTCTAAGAAGTACTAAGAAACTTTTCAAAGTTAAAAAGCATGGATTTCATAGCAAATCGTTGAACCTTTATTATTGTGCAATATTATCTAACCATTTGTGTTTTCAACATAACAGAACCCTGTTTATTCCTGAGGTGCTCTAAGGGGTCTCGGGCTCCAGGTCTCCAGGGCATATTTTAATGGGCTCTGGGCTCCCAAAGGCAAAATTGCCCTGCTCCAGGGCTCCATTGCATCATTTTCAGGGCTCCACGGGTTCCATGTCTTAAAATGTAAGGAATCCATCATGGGAATTGTTGGGCTCCACCTAGGGGGGGGAGTGTACTTCATAGCTTCCAATACGAGGAGGTCCGTGCCAATATTTAGGTTCTGAAATTTTATGTAAATCAATATTTGCGGTCTCTGAATTACAACAAGGACAAAAATTCAATATTTAGGGTCCACAAATATGAAAAAAGGAAGAATCGTGGAATGTGGTGTGGGTCTCCAAAATATTGGACTCAATATTTGATATGTATGTATGTGTGTGTATAATTTTGCCATCAAAGTAAATATATAACTATTGATAAAAGAAAAGAAATCTAATTACAATATCTACAATTTGAAATAATTACAGGCAAAAATTACATAACTTATTAATAACCTAATTTAAAAACACCCCATGGTAAAAGATGGCAGGGATAGCATTAAAAGGTCAATGCAACCTTGTTTCCATAATGGTCCCTCCAGGAGTGCTATTCAAAAGGAAAATGAAAGAAAAACATTTTTGTTATTGTTGAAGGATAATTTCTGTTACAGCTTTTAGGAATTCAATAATATATATAAGGACTATTTTCTCGCTTCTGAAGATCATTAAAGAATTCGTCCTTGATCTTATGCTTGAAGCTGTTGACATTGTTTGAAGATTTGAGGTCCGACTGTAGGCTGTTCCAAATTTTGGGTCCTATATAAGAGAGACCATTTTGCCCCATGTTAGTCTTTCGGAACGGTAGATTTAGTTTGTTTTTAGATCTGCCAGTGATCCTGCCCTGGCCAAGTGGTGAGAACATCTCTGACATATAGGAAGGGGCTGAATTATTAAAAAACTTGAAAACATTTGTAGCAGTGCATTGCTCAAATCTCTCTTTTGTGGGGAGCCAATTTATATCTTTGAATTCTTTGATTCCTACGTGTGCTCTATTATTCAGATTCAAGCAGAACCTGATACATTTATTTTGCGCTGTTTGAATCTTTTTGGTTAATCTTTTAGTAAGCATTGGAAACCAAGCACTGCATGCATAGTCAAAGTGTGGCTGAATCAGTGCATTTGCAAGTAACCTACGGAGAGAGAAGTCAAGAAAGTTTTGCTTTCTGTAGAGGAACCTTAGTCTGCCATTGATTTTACTCAGGGTCCTGGCTGCCATCGACTCACCAGACAGGTTCTCATCAAGAACACAGCCCAGATACGTCACTGAGGTGTATTGTTTAATCTTGATGTCACCTCTTCTGATATCCAGTTCCTTGCTGCCAGATCGTTTATTTTTCCTGCCAAAGAGTATAGACTTTGTCTTGTCCTCTCCGAAGTGAATGCTTAATTTGTTATCAACAAACCAGTCACAAAGGGAGTTAAAATTTTTATTTAGTTGCTTTTCTATCTCATTGATGTTATTATCTCCGAAAACAAGACAGGAGTCATCTGCATATAAAAGTAGATCGCAGTCAACTGCCTGAGGCATATCATTGACATAAAGGAGAAAAATGAGTGGGCCAAGAATAGAGCCTTGCGGAACTCCACATGATAATCCCCCAGGTGATGAGGTCTCTTTTCCTATGTTTACAAAGAAAGTTCGGCTTGTTAGATAAGACCTAAACCAATATATGGCTGGATCGGAAAAGGCAAGGTGTTTTAATTTCTCAAGGAAAATTTCATGGTCGATGGTGTCAAACGCTTTCTGAAGATCAATTAAAATCATGCCAGTAAACATCCCTTTTTCGAACGCCTGTGTGATTTTGTCACTTAGGTATGATAAACATGTGTCCGTTGAGTGGTGAGGGCGAAAGCCAGACTGATATCGATAAAGAATTTTGTTTGTATCGAGGTATTCTAGGACCTGCTCATGGACAATTTTTTCAATTACCTTGGAAATCTGCGGCAAGAGTGAGATTGGCCTATAATTTTTTGGTTCATCTCTGCTACCCTTTTTAAAGAGTGGCTTCAATTTAGCTTGCTTGCAATCCTCTGGAAAAAGTGATAGGGAGATGGAAAGATTGCATAGCTCTGAAACTGGTTTGGCAAGTATTTGTGCACCGTCCTTAAGGAACTTGCCTGCTAGATTGTCAAGCCCCGCTGCTTTTGTGGGATTTATTCCCTCCAAAAGTTTGAGAACACTTTCCTCAGTTGCATGGTGTAGTGTAAATTTCTGCTTTCCAAGGTTGAAGTGCTTGTAATATCTTTTGATACTTACTGCTCCAAATTTACAGGGCGGATTTGGTAACTTATTTACTAATTCTTTAGCCAAATTTGAAAAGAAATCTTTAAAGATGTTCGAATTGATTTTGTCATCGAAACAATGCTCACCATCTTTTTTTAGGCAGATCTTTGACGGTTTGTCTTGTTTGGAAGGGAGTCCCAGTGATTTTAGGCTTTTCCATAGTTCTTTAGGCTTGCCAACATTTTCATTTAGTTTTCCAACAACACAAGTTTTCTTTTTCTTCCTTATGAGAGACAAAACGTTATTTCGAGATTTTTTGAAGTTGACATGGTCTATATGACTTTTTGTCCTCTTAAATTTGGACAACAGCTTGTCTCGAATCCTGATCCCTTCCAGAACTTCTTCATCCATCCATTCTTCAGTGTTGTTTCTTATGCGAATCTCTTTTAATGGGGCTATTTCATCAATGATTGAAGTAATCACTTGGATGAAATGAGAATATGCAGCATTGATATCCATAAACTCAGAATATTTCGGAAATTTGATCAATTTTAGCTTTTTCAGAAAAAGGTCTATACTGTAATTTTTCATAGAGCGGATTTTATTGTATTTGTGACTAAAGCTTTTAGTTTTAGGACTTTTCCTAGTACAGTAGATCATTTGGTGGTCAGATACGCCTAAGCTAAGGACACCGTGTTGCGAAACTTTTTGAGCCGAATTGGTGATTATATGGTCCAATAGAGTTTCAGATTTTTCAGTTATGCGCGTTGGCTCCTTGATCAGTTGAACAAGTCCATGAAGGGAGCAGAATTCTTTATAGCGCTTGGTCCCATTAGAATTACAATTTTTACTGTTTATCAGGTTAATGTTCAAATCCCCCAGGATAAAGACTTCTTGATTATCAAAATTTTCTGTTTTTGAAATGGCTAGATTGAGTTTTCTAAGGAAACCACTTGAGTCAGGTGGCCTGTAAAGGATGCCAACGAGGATTGGTTTGGATTTTGGCAAGAGTAAGTCAAAAAATATATTTTCGAGATCTGGTGAGAAATCCTCTCTTACGTTGAAGGACAGATCTTTTCTGATATAGCAAGCAACACCCCCACCTTGTCTATTTCTGTCAGATCTTTTCAGTTCATAGCCATCAATTTTAATTTCATTATCTAATATGCTTTTGTCAAGCTTTGATTCTGTAATACCAATTATTGCAGGATTTGAATTTTTGGCAATGAGGCGCAATTCATCAATTTTAGGTAATAGACTGTTTATATTAAGGTGGAGAAAGTGTAAGCCTCTTTTTTTGAATGGATTCCACATATCCTTTTCTGTTGGCTCTTGGGTGGTTGCATCACTATTTTCTGGGGGTATCTGTTGTTCCTCATCACTAGCGGAGCCGTCATCAGCAAATGGTAGCTCTTGCCAAAGGTTGACTCTGATGTTGTTCTTGCAAGACAAACAAGTGTACCCATAATCATTTTTAGTCAACCTGGAGAGAGTTGTAAATTCAGTATCCGATATCTGGTCACACCTTTTATGAACCCAGAAACCACACTGTGTGCATGGGAGGCCTTTTCTTACTGATTTGTTACAAGTTGAAGTCCCCAAAATATTAGGCTCAACATTTGGGGTCAGCAAGGAAATAGTGGCATGGACCCCCCTGTACTGAAAGTTAGGGAGTACCCCCCTTAGGGGGCCTCAGGAATAAACAGGGTTCTGTTATGTTGAAAACACAAATGGTTAGATAATATTGCATAATAACAAAGGCTCAACATTAGGCTCAATATTTGGGGGTCAGGAAGGAAATAGTGGCATGGACCCCCCATACTGAAAGTTAGGGAGTACCCCCTGGGGGGCTCCAGGGCTCCAAGCATTCAAAAAATGGTGGCTTCCAGGGCTCCAGCGACCCCCCTTTGGGAACCTCATTCCTATCTGATGTTTTAAATACCAATAAACACATCTGCAGCAGTGTTAGCAACCACATTAACAATTGATGCATTCAAAAAATAAGAAACCAATTAAGAACCTTTTAGTAGTACTAAAATGGACAAACTTTCATGTCAAATTAAGAAACTTACTTTTAGTACTATATGGTCTGGTCCAAGTTTCTTATAAAAAAAACGTGTATCTACTATCTTTGGTGGACAACTCCCTATTTGTAGGTGACAAGGGCGCTATACAAGCACATTTTCAAAAAAATCAAGACAAAAATTAGCATATGCAAAGCTCTGACAACCCTCCCCCCCCCCGCCCGTCACTTGCCAAGCTAGGGAGTTCCCGGAAGGGACCGAAAAATGGACGTCGTATACGGAAGCCCGAAGGTGTTGATAATGCCGTGGGAGAAAGTCGCAAGTCACACAAAACGTCAAAGGAAGGCTTTGAGTCTTACCATTACAAATGATTGAGATGCCTTGTACCTTAGCTTGCTTGCCAGCAACGGTTGCCCCGACCTGCTATCTTCTGTTGTAACTGTGAACGTTTTCGGCGGGGCGTATCAAAATTCAATGCTCCTGCTCGCGTGCACGCGATGGGAACGATTATGTTGCAAGGAATGAACGATAGAACGGAACAACGGAAAAACGGAACCGCGGAACAAAATGACGGAATGGAACATGAAAAGGAACAAACTTGTAATGCATCTGGCGGCTAGAACTTCGTAAATACACAGTTCAACATGGACAGATTTTGGAATACATCCGTTGCTTTGGTTTGAATTCAAAGCGATTGGTGAATACAGACAAAGAAAATTTACCTCAATTCAAAGCGATTGGTGAATACGGACAAAGAAAATTCTCTCAACAAGTAATTCAAAAACAAACATTGCTGCAAATTTGCCCCGTCTCTCGCTTGATGCAGGCGAAGGGAGGTTTCTAAGAGAAGTTATGTGCTTATAGCGGAAGAAGAAGGGTAAATCTAAAGCTCCTTCTCGCGGATTTTGTTTATTTGATTCAGGAGCTAAGGAGTAACTATCTACTTTTGAGCAACAAATATGCAATACACCCCTTCGATTTACAGCCTCGTTTTGGAAATTATTCAAAATTCTTTAATTCTTTCATATGAAATTTTGGAGACCACATTCGGATTTAGCACCCAAAATTTAGTCTAACCACAAGTTTTCATGTTGCTAGCACTTAGCAGTCGTGGTGTTAATTTTATGGCAACGTAAAGTTTGGAAATCTGTAAGGGATTTGACCGTGAAAATGACTCGGGGTGTAAAGTTTCACCCCGAACAGGATAGGAAAATTTTGTTTTTATCCAATCAGCGGATTTGTTATGGTGCGGTTCGGCCAATCAGATCGCTAGAAATGACAATGGAATATGCGGGCGTCAGCGTTATTTTACAAAAGTAAACAAACAAAGCTGTGGGAAGATGCCAAAAACCACAACCCTTTCAAAGTGTGTGATGCAGTCGTTTTTTGGACAATTTCATCAGCTTAAAAAATTTTCTGTAGAGAACAGGGGTTTCTCTAAAATGTTTCTGAGGATCTGAGAAAGCAAAACTGGTACCCTGTTCTAAATTCCCATAATGTAAACGAGGCTTGGAATAAAATGAAACATATTGTTGTGGAGGTTTTTGACAAGCATGCCCTTAGAATAATGAAGAAAGTTAAGGGGAAATTTGCACCCTGGCTAACTGATGACGTAAAAAAACTTATGAACGAAAGAGACAAGCTCCTCCGCAAGTCTCGGAAATCGCCACATGCTGAGTTTTATAAAACAGAGTATAAACAGAAGTGAAATGCGGTAAATATTGCTATAAGACGAGCAAAGGCATCATACTACAAAGATCTATTGCAGGAAAACTCAACCGGAGACCCAAACAAATTCTGGAAGACAGTAAAATCGATTTATCCAGGAAAAGCAAAGAGCTCTAGCAACAGCAAGGTATTTGAAATAGATGGAAAAGAATCAACGGACCAAACCGACATTTCAAATGGATTCTGTTCGTTTTTCATGAATATTGTTGCATCTTTGAAGCAGAAATCAATTTTGTTGAAGAATTTTGCATGGCAGTTTCCTGCTTCCATCACAAAGAAGACAGAGAGTGTGTTTAAATTTCAATTTGTAACAAATATGGACGTAGAGAAGATTATCAAATCCATAAAACGATCAAAAGCCACTAGAATTGATGATCTCCCCCCAGGTCTCATCAAAGATGCTGCTGACGTGCTTTCAGTACCACTTTCTTATATAATAAATTTGTCCCTTGACACTGGCCAATTCCCACAGGAATGGAAAGCGGCTAAAATCATTTCCTTGCACAAGTCAGGATCGACAAAAAGCTTTGATAACTATAGACCAATTTCCGTACTACCTATAGTGTCAAAGGTAATAGAGAAGATTGTACACAAACAGTTGATGAACTTTTTAGACAAAAACAAGCTACTTTCTACAAGGCAGTTTGCATTCAGAGCAAAAATGTCAACAGAACTAGCAGCAACACTGCTGCTAGATGATATCAGAAGAAACGTGGACAAAGGGCAACTAGTCGGCGCTGTGTTTGTTGATCTTAGTAAAGCCTTTGACACCATCAGCCATTCCAAATTGTTGACCAAGCTTCCATCATATGGCATTGATGGCAAAGAACTTGCATGGTTTGAAGACTACTTGTTTAATCGGTCAGCACGAGTGAGCTACAACGATGTCCTATCGGAAGCTCAGCAGTTAAAATCTGGAGTTCCACAGGGGTCAATCCTTGGACCTCTATTCTTTGTTTTATTTCTTTAACGACATAACCGATGTAATTGAGACAAACATTGTCAAATATGCTGATGATACGGTTATTTATTGGGCGGATAAGGATGTTACAAATTTTAGCAAAATCCTCACCAATGAAATGAGAAAGCTTGAAAAATGGATGGATGAGAATGAACTCATTCTAAATGCGAAAAAAGAAAAACAGAGGTGTTGGTTTTTGGGACTGCCCAGCGTCTAAAGCGACAGAGTGAGGAAATATGTATTCAATACAAAGGGACCAAAATCAATGCTACAACTTTGTATAGATACTTGGGAGTGGAAATCGATTCAACTTTAAATCTAAACACCAACTTTGAACTGTGTTATAAACGAGCTTCTGGCAGACTACGCATACTATCGAAGCTAAGATGTTTCTTGGATAGCACAACGGCTTGTAAACTTTATCGCTCTATGACTGTACCTGTTGTTACATATTGTGGAATTTTAAACCTGAAACTAACAACTGGTCAGTCACGAAAGTTAGCTGCTCTTCATGAACGTGCGATACGAATAATTGGCACGAACTCAAAGGAATGCAGTGTTCTGTCACCTGAAAAATCGAATATAAAACGAGCATGTGTCCTGGTGCATAACATTTTGAATAATGATATATGTGATGCCTTGCAAAGTCATATCACAACACATGAACACATCAAGACGACAAGAAACAACAAATGTTTAGCCACTTTGCCACGCATCAAAACTGAATATGGGCGAAAGGGATTTTATTACATGGGGGCAAAGTTATACAACGATTTGCCTATAAACGTAAGAACTGCTGAAAACAAAAAGGATTTTAATGAAAAACTAGATCTTTTTTTAAAAATGAAGTAGTTTTAATATACTAGGATTTTAAGAAAAGAAATCATCATGGACTGTTTTGCTGTCAATAGACTCTAAATGCGATATTTATTCAGAATTGTAAATTAGGTTTTAACATTTTCTTTTCTTTTCTTTTAAGCAGGACAGGCATTGAAACCAGCAATACTTTTGTTGAAGCTTTTATCCTGTTGAAATATTCGTATTATTGTTATTATTATTATTATTATCATTATTATTATTATTATTATTATTATTATTATTATTATTATCATTATTATTATTATTACCGCGTAGATTTTCAATATCTGCATTGGTTCGTTGTAAATCAAAGCTTCGAGGCGGGGCTTTCCCTGGATATCGGCGTACGTATTATGACACTCAAGTTGCGTGAACAGACGGGGACACAGCACGCAAAAGAAGACTAAAAGTATATTGGAGCACTTCCGGTGCAATACCAATTTGATTAAAAGCCATCTGAATGCATGGTTTGCTTCATCCGTCCAAAATGAAAATCGCCATTTTATCGTCGATGGCTATCTATGCCTTGCCTTCCTTGGTTTTCGTGGTTTTCGTCTTCCTTGATAGAAATTTGTTTCTACACAACACAGTTTTCAACGCAACGGAAACTAATATTTGGAAATGCTTTTCAACAACATTTTTCTTGATTTAACAACACTGCACAATTGTACTGGAAAGCTCAAGGTTACCTAAGCTGTTAGAATTTAGATCATAGATCGTTATTGAACTAAGTGAGATTGCTTGTGATCCCTCTGCATTTTGAGTTTTAATTTTACAGTTTACTACATTCGAAATAATGCGATGGAAAAGGAATGAAGGCAATAAAACAACTTCAAGGCACAAAAGATTACAGCGAAGTGTAGATCTATTCTCTACTAGCAAGATTCCCTAGAAAACTAAATGTATCCCGGCATTACTTGACTAGGCGTTGAGAATTCTGCCTGACCATTGGTTGACCTCATAGTCTCATCAGATTGGCCTTAGTCAGAAGACCGAAAGTTAAAGTAATTCTGAAATAAGTAATAACTTACCCAATTTTCATACACTGAGACCAAGCCATATTGAATAAACAAAAGTCCACTTGCCAAATCCTGAACAGAGCAAATTCTCAGCGATAAAATGAAACTGTTTTCACAAGCCAAGTTTGACCAACACAGTGCTCACAATAGGTTGACGAATGTGAAATGTACATCGATCCCGAATCAAGGAAGAAATGGCGCGAAAACGATCTTGTCTCCAGTCTCCAAAAATAGAAGATGTTTCCATAACAAACTTCATTCTAGCGTTTTAGGGCAGTCATTTTCAGTTCAAAGCTAAGAAACTGACGAGTAAATGTGTTTGATTGTCGATGTTTTGATTAGACTTTACTGAAGTAAGTTGGAAACTTTTCTAACAACAAAAGATAAGCTCCTGACATCTCCAAACTTCACATTATGATATGAGAATTCCAGAATTCTTTAATTCTTTATATGAAGAAACTCATATACAGTTCCAAAATTTTAGCACTCTACATGTGGTCTTTAAAGAAACAAAGAATTTGGGCAAGTAAATTTCTAAAAACTATTAGATTTTGAGTACTCAAGAGTTGCCATAGCAATTTTTAATGTTTACTACCTGTGCCCTTGTGCCCTCGTGAAAAGTTCAAACAAGGTTTTTTAAGCTTCTCTAATGTTTAGGTTGTCGCTCAAGTGCCGTAATGTAATACAGGAAACAATTGAAATGACGCAAAAATATTTCAAGGATTTCTTCTGTCAAAAATAGATAGTTTCTTAATTTCTATTTTGTCTCTCTCGGAGTTTCTTAATTTTTTTGGCGATCTGAGAGTTGAGTTTCTTATCATAAGCAGTTTCTTATACAAAATACGTACACCTACCGGTCACGGAACTATATGTTTCAGGCATAGGATCTCATAGACGTAGGAATCGGGGGCCACTGGGGACACGTGCTCCCCAAATTTTGCCATAAACAAAGAAGTACCCTTTTTATTTTTAGGAACTACCCTATTTTCCTGGGGAAAAAGTGCTCTCGAGGTGTCGTGCCCCCTAAGTTTGAGATACTTCCTACGTCCCTGCAAAGGATTTCGAAATGAGTGACTTTTTGAAATGGGAATGATTTTTTGAGAACTTAATGAGAATTGAACCAATTCAGTTGTTGAAGTCTGCTCCCTATAAAAGCTGTTCCGTAGATAATGTTCAAGCATTGAAGTTCGTCTTTTTGTGTATTCTGGGAGTTTGGTTTCTTATAAAGCCAGAATTTTTTACTGTTATCAAGTAAATTTGTATATTACATAAAATGGAAATATTTTTGGAGACTGGAGACAAGATCATTTTCGCGCCATTTCTTCCTTGATTCGGGATCGATGTACATTTCACATTCGTCAACCTATTGTGAGAGCACTGTGTTGGTCAAACTTGGCTTGTGAAAAGTTTCATTTTATCGCTGAGAATTTGCTCTGTTCAGGATTTGGCAAGTGGACTTTTGTTTATTCAATATGGCTTGGTCTCAGTGTATGAAAACTGGGTAAGTTATTACTTATTTCAGAATTACTTTAACTTTCGGTTTTCTGACTAAGGCCAATCTGATGAGACTATGAGGTCAACCAAAGGTCAGGCAGAATTCTCAACGCCTACCTAGTCAAGTAATGCCTGGATACATTTAGTTTTCTAGAGATACTTGCTAGTAGAGAATAGATCTACACTTCGCTGTAATCTTTTGTGCCTTGAAGTTGCTTTATTGCCTTCATTCCTTTTCCATCGCATTGTTTCTGATATAGTAAACTTTAAAATTAAAACTCAAAATGCAGAGGGATCACAAGCAATCTCACTTAGTTCAATAACGATCTATGATCTAAATTCTAACAGCTTAGGTAACCTTGAGCTTTCCAGTACAATTGTGCAGTGTTGTTAAATCAAGAAAAATGTTGTTGAAAAGCATTTCCAAATATTAGTTTCCGTTGCAGACGAAAACCACGAAAACCAAGGAAGGCAAGGCATAGCCATCGACGATAAAATGGCGATTTTCATTTTGGACGGATGAAGCAAACCAGGCATTCAGATGGCTTCTAACCAAATTGGTATTGCACCCGAAGTGCTCCAATATACTTTTAGTCTTCTTTTGCGTGCTGTGTCCCCGTCTGTTCACGCAACTTGAGTGTCATAATACGTACGCCGATATCCAGGGAAAGCCCCTGCCTCGAAGCTTTGATTTACAACGAACCAATGCAGATATTGAAAATCTACGCGGTAACATTTTAGAGAAACTCCTGTTCTCCACAGAAAAGTTTTTACGCTGATGAAATTGTCCAAAAAACGACTGCATCACACACTTTGAAAGGGTCGTGGTTTTTGGCATCTTTCCACAGCTTTGTTTGTTTACTTTTGTAAAATAACGCTGACGCCCGCATATTCCATTGTCATTTCTAGCGATCTGATTGGCCGAACCGCACGATAACAAATCCGTTGATTGGATAAAAACAAATTCTCCTATCCTACCCCGAATGATTTTTCACGGTCAAATCCCTTATAAATCTTAGAACTTTACATTGTCATAAAATCAACATCACAAATGCCAGCAGGTTAAAAACATGTAACTAGACTAATGTTTGGGTGCTAAATCCGAATCTGGGCTCGACATTTTCATAAGAACAATAGGAAGGAATTTTGACAAATTTCCAAAACGAGGCTGCTTAATCGAAATGGTGTATTATTGCAATGCCCTCTGCTCCGCTTCTGAATAACGTAAGCAACATCCACGATACAGAACTTTAGATTTACCCTTCTTCTTTCGTAATAAGCACATAAATTCTCTTAAAAACCTTCCTTCGTCCGCACCATGTGAGAGTTAGCCATACTGGTTTCAGGGCAACTCTGCAGCTAGAGAATTTCTTTTGTCTGCATTCGCTAATCGCTTTAAATTGAGGTGTGAACCAAAGCAACTTGATGCTATTGTATTACAAAATCTGCCCTTGTTATCAAGATAGGAATTACAGGGAAGCCAGGATTTGAAGTCGAGATACAAATGGCCAGCTTTTAACCATGTCGATTCCCTTTAACAACACGTGTGGGCCATCAATTTCAATGGGCTATTTTTAGACTTTTCTGTTCTGTACAAATGCAGGCTTATAGCTTTGCACAAACCTAATAACTTCTTTGTGATGCAAAGTTCAGGCATTGCAGCCATTATTGCAGAACAAAGTGTTGTTTGTTTATGCTTCCTTGCAAGGATGAATAAACATGTTGACTGCCTGTTGATAGATCGATGAAACGGGAAACTGCTTACAAACAATCGACATATTTCTTGAGCTAACTATGATTTGACGTCAAAGAATAAAATCCTCGAAAATAATGAGTACTTTTGTGCGACTGGCAACTGAGACATACGCTTAGACATACCTTTTGTTTTTCATGAAAATACAGCAAGAAACAGTAAAAGGGATTTTGCTTATGTCAGATATTCCTAACTCAGTGGATGCCGGAGTGACGTACCTCTAAGGCCTTTGAATTTGAGGGCTACCCCAAATAACATCTGCATATCGCACTTGACTTTCTACAAGAACACGATATACATTGCTTAACTGAGATTGAGGGAGGATGTTTCTCAATCTTCTAAGGATGTAAGACCTCAATGAACTTTCCCTTTGACAATTTTGAATTGTTCTTTTCCCAGTTAAGCCCTTAGTCTACAATCACGCCAAGTGATTTGATTTTTTTCACTTGTTTTATATCTGACCCATTCAGTCTCAATGTTTCATGTATCTCGACTTTATTAGTTCTACGAGAGTGTCCAATTATCATATACTGTGTTTTTTTGAGGATTGGTGCTTAATTCATTTAACCTGATATATTCAGAAATATGGCTCAATTCCTCTTGAGCCTTAGGAACAAGTTCTTCAACATTCATAGACGGTACGGCCACGTGAGTATCATCAGCGTACATACAGTAAATCCCCGCATATAAGAACCTACCAAAATAAGAATCTAGAGCCTGTTTTTCCTAAATTATGTACCTTGCAATTAAGAACCTATTTCAGTCAGATGAAAAATAAGTTCTTATTGCAGAGGTTGCAAAGTTGATATTTGATTGCTAATTAATTATTAGGTTTCTAAGAACGCTTCCAACTCCTAGTAATAGGGCTGAACATCTTTGTGACACTCCCAAGGGGACTACACGAGGCACCCTTCAAATAAGAACCTCTTGCCTTGAAATTAGACTTTTTACCTTTGAAATAAGAACAATTTTCAGCCTGGCTCTCGAAAAAGTAGGTTCTTATATGCGGGGATTTACTGTACCAGCCTTAGAAGCTTTCAAGCATTTTTCAAAGCCATTCAGGTAGATTATGAAGAGAAGGGGGCCAAGACAGGAACACTGGGGAATACCACATGTAACTGTCCTAGGCCTTGACTCATAACCATTGGTGGCACAGTACTGCCTTCTGTTTTTGAAACCAGTCTCCCGAAAGTTCTCGAATACCGTGTTTTCTTCAGTTTTTCTAGCAAAATCTTATGATCAACGGTAGTAGTCAGTACTATCAATCAATAATGTTATTGTCGAATATAGTTTTTGAAAAGCTGATTGACTCATTGTTAGAACCGAATTTGCCTTGAGGCATTCATAGACTTGATCATGCACAATTTTTTCGAGAATCCTTGAGAACACAGAGATCACCGAGATAGGCCTATAGTTGTGAACCTCGCTTTTAGAACCTGATTTGAAGATAGGGGTGGCCCTGGCCAGTTTCCAGACATGATGGAAAATACCCCATTAATTTCGCAAGAAACTCTGTCAATTTTTAAAGATCGCGTTTTGAGGTGAGACCTATGCCAGGGCACAAAACGCGGACTTCGCGGACTCTCCTCCTTCGATACATAGTCAAGTAAAACTCGATGATGTACACTAGAAAGGACGTGCTTACAAGTAACCTCCTGAGGCATGCTGTCGGTGTTCTTCACACCGTACAGTTTCTACTTTGATTTTAGTGATGGGCCTAGGTGCGTGGCTAGGCCTGGACTTGTTCAAGTCTCACTTTCTTCTTTATCAGTCGATTGAGATAAAATGTGCTGCGGGGGAATGGAGAAGGAAACGGAGAAGGAGAAGGAGAGGAGGAAAGTTCGACTTGTTTCCTTTGGCTCCTCATTAATTATTCATGAGCCTCCTTCACACGAGGTCACATGATGCCTCAACAAGAGTTCGTAAATAAACCGGGGGGAAGGCAAAACGAAATCAAAGAATCATGTTATAAGTCAATTCAACAAGGGCGGGAGAAATTCTTAGAAACAAGGCTGGGCCAAAACTGGGCCTAAATGAATATAAGTTGCGAGCTGTTGCAAGAAGGCTGCATATGATGACAACTACTCCTGGTGCGACACCAACGAAAACATTCGATTTCTTGTCACCGAGTGGTGACGACATTTGCGTTGTTTGTGGCACTGACGTGAAACAGGCATACAAAAACCCGTGCGACAGAAAGCTGCGATTGTGGGGAGGTGATGGCTCCAAAACAAATATTTGTCGAATGGTTGAGGATCATCTGCGAGAAAACTTAGATCCCCAAACTGATTTTAAAATTGTATGCAAAAAATGCACGAACGGGATAAAAAATGCACAGTCAAAGCAACACGAGAAACACTCTTCTTTCACCGAGACAAGAAAAACTGTCCGGGCTAAGTACCTGCGCAAAAAAATTAAACGAGGAAGGAGAGACGAGAGTGAAATTGAAAAGTCCTCGCAAAATTCTGAAAACGAAGGGAAGGAGAAACCTAGGAAGAAACTGAAATTCAGATCCAACCTTCTACAGGGAGAACCTGAAAATGTGGAAGGCCATTGTGTAGGGTTTCCTTTTACTGACACTGAACCCCTTTTAGATGAGAACAACCATAAATCAAGCACTAAAACTGTGTGGAAAAAGGTAGTGGTAAGTATTACTATGCAGCATCAATGAGTGGGTATGTGCCCCTCTCCTTTTAAAGGTTAACTTTTATTTCAAACCAAACTTAGCTTGTAGAATATAAGGTATACCCAAAGCTATGAGCAATACAAGTTTACTGTTTTGAAGCTGTCAACATTAACCACCTGATACCCCCAAAGATGATTCTTAGGTCTTCAAACCAAACTTAGCTTGTAGAATATAAGGTATACCCAAAGCTATGAGCAATACAAGTTTACTGTTTTGAAGCTGTCAACATTAACCACCTGATACCCCCAAAGATGATTCTTAGGTCTTTTTACAGATGTTTCCATTTAGTAATTCTGTCCTTCTTCCCCTTATTGTCTTCTTGACAGTATGAGTTTTCTTGATATTATTTCAAGAACTATGAATATTTGTGGTCCTAAAATTGATGTGTGTTCTTGGGGGAGTATCCTTGGCATCCTTTCAGTTTCCTAATGTCAGAAAAATATCTTGCCACCATCACATTATGAAATGTAGGAAAGGATATCATAATACATTCGAAAAATAAATCATTGATGCCCATATGTGTCCATGACAGTAGCTGTATAACTAGACCTCTTCCAGCAATTAGAACACAATAACCTTGCATCATACATTATAATGTATGGGTTTGCTTGATAATTTATGTAAAAAAACCCTTATGTATGCGCTGTGAACAGTTTGTTTAATTTCTTCAAGGTCATCTTTGAGGGCGATAATATCACATGTCATCTACCAGTGCCAAAAGAATTCATACCAGTTATGAGGTGTATATCTTCTAAGAATATTACAGGTATTGCAAACATGTTTTGGCAAAATGATCTTATCAAAGCTGAGTTTGTTCAATTGATGCGGAAAGATATTGACTGTGAAAGCCAGATGCATTGCTCTCACCAAAATGATACCTTTTTTTTGAAAGACAGAACAAAGTTGGAAACTTTAGACTTTCAAAACCTATTTGATGAATTTCAACAGACTGCACCAATGTCTGCAGCATTCCTAGAGAGCATGGCATCAAACCACAGGAATTTGACACGCAACTTGCATAAAAAACAAAGCTCCATAATTCCTGGAATTGTTACTGCAGCTGCTACTTTGCTCAAGTGCCGAAATAACAAAATAAACAAGATCCAGAGCATTAACAGTATCATACTTAGGAGAGGTGGTGCCAACAAAATGGCCTTTAAGCGCATGAATGCACGATTCATTACTACATCTTACAAGAAAGCGCTTGAGCTACAGTCAGATCTTGGTGAGCGGCATGATGAAAAGGTGTATGAATGGGGTAAATCCTATGCTGAGCAACTGGCATCTGCAAGTGAGCCATCTACTGTAGCTGAAGGGGTTGATTTATTTGCTCAACAAGATTCAATGATAGTTGATGATGATAGTAATAAAGGTCAGGCTCACCTTGATAGGGAACAACTAAGCTTGATTAGAAAGGAGAAAGTCACAGGGTTCAGCCTTGTAGGTGACAATGTCGATATAAGGAACAAGGCCAGGCACTACAGTAGGACACATGGAGACAAAGACCATCACATGTTTCATCTAATGGCAGTAAAGCACAGAGTTCCTTATACTTTGTCAGGTGAAGATCCTTCTCCATGCTCAGACGAAATGTCATCGCTTCTTCCAAGTCATGAAGATAACAAAAAATTAAAGCTAGAATTTAGAATATTGGTTGGAAGGGTGCTTTTAAAATATAGACCTGAGTTTAACTGCCTGAAAGAGTTTATTCCTGATCACATCAACCACTGCAATGCCTATTACACAAAGAAGAAATCTGAAGTGGTAAGTTTATGATCTCGCATATTGTTTTAATAATCAGCAGTAGTTAAAAGTCTTTGCCATAAATTCTTCAAATGAAGAAAACTTCATCTTTAAGTTTCATCAGGGGTGGTGTAAGAAATATTCTGACACAGGGGCTTGAAATTTCAACAGGGTAGCTAAAATGGTTAAAATGCATTTTTGTACATTTTGTTTGGCTAAATTTCCTCTGACAACAACCCAAGATTTCCTCTAACAGGATACAAGATGATTCTTATGGGGGCTAAAGCCCCTTAGTCCGCCCCTTGAGTCACCCCTGAATTTCATATAAATTTAATTTCTAATTACTTTTTATGCTGTTTCTAATGACAGGTATCTCTGGGTGTACTCAATAAGAATGAAAATGACAAATCTGACATTTTAGACATAATGGACCACATACACAAGTATGTTCCTCGAACTGGTCCAGACAAATTGCTACCGATTCTTTCAGTTGGAGATCTACTGACAGTTGAAAGAGAGCTGAATGCTCAGGAGGACATGAGAAATGCTACTACACAAGAGAAAAGGAAAGAGGGCCTGATACCAACAATGGCAGATTTTCATTGCTTTGGAAACTTTTTAGATGTAAGTTGTGGTACCTTCTGTTTGCTTACATGATGGTTTAATTGCTTGAACTTTTTCTGAAAATCATTGAAGAATTAAGTTTTGTTTTTAGTTGGTGCCATTTCCAAATGAACTGCTGTATTGATAATTTTTAGTATCCCTGCATACCCCCAGTTATCTGAATACTGAAAAAGGCAACCACTATTATCTATTCTTAGATGATCTGGAATGCACTGTACAATAAACAGTCTTCAAGCAATATTGGAACATTGTTTGCTGCAAGAAACTTTTTAAATGAGAGACATGTGCCTGATAAACCAATGGATGATCCGGACAGTGCCTACAGTCTGCTTGAAAAATATACAGATGCCCTCATTCTTGCTGTTTTAAATCAAAAAGAAAAGGTTTCAAAGGAGGAAGTGCCAGTGCATTCAAAGGATCAAATGGAAAAGTACTTAGATGAGATGGTAGACCAATACTGTATTCCCATCATACCAGATTTATCATCAGTTGAATTATCAACATTTCATCAATGTCCACATTGTGAGAAAAAGTACAAGCAGGCAAAGAGCTTACAAAAACATGTCCTTAGTACTCATAATGCTGCGGAAAGTGCCAAAAGTTCAAACAGCAATGATGATGATGATGCACTATTCAATTACAGCTGTAATGCTTTGGCTCTTGGTCTCATTGCTAAAGATTTCACAGATGCCCGTCAGCATGGGGATGGAGAGAGAATCATCCGGCTGCATAAATTTCTCCTCCTGTACTTCAAAAGTGATGCACGCAAGGTGAAATATTCATTTTATACGCTGTATACACTTGCTCAAGCTGGATTCCTTCTGCCTAGGGAATTAAGGCATCAGCTTATATGGGAGAGATCAGTAAATAACAGGGGAAAACCTGATACTAATAGCGAGCTTGATAGGGAAATGGAGCATCGAAATAGATCATTTAAGTTGGATTGTAAAGATTTCCAAGGGAAGTTAACAGATAAAAGCATTGTGAGGGCAAGCTACTCGTACAATCGGGTAGACATGATCTTGCAAAACCATGACACAAAGTGCAGTATTTCAAGGCCATCAGGAAGACACAGATCAAGAGATTGCAAGGATGATGTTATTCAGCTGGCCAAACAATACAGCAGAATGGAAATCTTTGGAATACAACCAGGACGATACCACATGGCTTTTCCTGGATTCCCCAAAAATCTCCTGATGAAAATTGATGTGTTGATGCTCAAGGATTGGATGAAGAAAACAACAAATCACTTTAGGAGTCTGAAAATTTTTCAGAATCTACTAGAGTCACCACAAGACGAAGATAACCGATGAATGACAGAAACCTCTTTCTGAAGTAAAAACCGTGTCTCTACAAGGATATAAAAAAACTGGAAAAAGAATAACAGCATGCTCATTGTAACTTCATTCCTATCTTCATAAAACTCGTACAAAGGTGTCTTTTTGTCTTTTGAAATTGAGTTTTAGCCATGATGAGTCTGAAACCTGCTGCTTTGAAGAATTTTGTGTTTAATCGGGAACAGCATTTTGGTCTCTGCAAAGTCTTCAGAATTTGGTAGCTTTGGAATTACCAATCAAACACAACCTTAGTTTCTTATAAAAAATATATGTGTAAGAAGATTTTCTACATTATGAATTAGAAAATTTTCATATCTCATCCTCATCTGAAGAGCTTATGTCAGATTCTGTCCTCAAATTGCAACGGAACTTTGTAACATAGTTTGATTCACTATCACTTGCAGAAAAATCTGACTCATTTGATTCACTTTCACAAGACTGACTACTTTGTGGTTCACTAGCAACTTGCAACAGTTCCTTCTCAAAGTCAATTTCTGTATACTTCATGATGATTGCAAAAATTTTGGATGCAAGTTCTTTGCTGAAAATGCAAAAATTCTCAAAAACATAGTTGGCAGACTTGATTTGAGAAATGTTTTGCATTATAGAATCTACTGCAGCTATTGGAAATCCACTTGCTAAATCCATCCCAATTAATGGTGTAGAATTTTGTTCTAAAGATTCTCTTAGTTGAATTAATTCCTCTCAGAGTAGATCTAAATCTTCTTTACTAAAGTTGGTTGCTTTATAGATTGATTCCTCATTGATTTCATTTCCAATGGATTGAAATTGTCTGCTAAGCAAAGATTCAACCTTACTTGGAACATATGAACATTTATTATCATTGCACATGCACTTTTGCAAGCAAATATCACAGCAGTTGTGCATTGTATTAGGTTTTTTAAAAGTTCCTGGAAACTGTTCCATTAGTAATTCCCTTCGACATTTGTCCTTGTTTTTAGTGTACACTTTCATTTCCTTTGAAATGTTCCTTGAGCCAGTGGAGTGGGGGAAGGTGACAAGTATGGCTTGGCTTTGTTTGCCATCACGACCTGCACGACCACTCTCCTGAAGGTAGTCATCCAGGTCATTGGGTGGCCCATAATGAATGATAGTTTTCAAATCTCTGCAATTGACACCCATACCAAATGCCATGGTAGCAAGCAGAACTCTTGTTATCCCCCTTTCAATGGAAAACTGCTTTGACACAAATTCTTTGATTTCTTGATCTGTACCACTGTGATACATCTCATATGGTCTGGAACGATGGTCCTTGTACTGCTGTCCTAATACATTATCAAACAACCTATAAAGTAAGCGTACATGATCCCGATTTCTGCAAAAGACAATTACCCTTTGTGTAGCAGACCCCATTGCTTTCAGTTCATCAAGGAGCCATGAAAATGTTTGGACCGGATCCTTCTGTTTAGATGAATAAACAAGATACTGGATGTTGTCTCTTTCTGGTACTGCTACATAGCATGAAGGCTGTTGTAATTCCAAATTTGAAATGATCAGCTTAGCAACTCCCATTGTGGTTGTTGCAGTCAAGGCTGCAATAGGAATTCTTTTAATTAGCAGTGACCTCAGTTGAGCTAACTGTCCATATTGAAATCGAAAAGCCTTTGCTTTCTTGCTCTCAACTCCCCTAAGAGACAAATAATCAAATCTTGAGAAAACATTCACAGTGGAAATTTTAGCCTCATAATCTAGTTTTGAGGGTATCTTTTAGTTTAGAATGTTTATATTTTATTTGCAAATTGTTGTCCTATAAAAGAAAGAGTCCACTAGGGTAAAATTGGGGTAAAATGGGCAAGATAAATGTCCATAGCTTTTGCAAACATCTCCATGAACAGATTTTCTCCATCTGTATCTACTAGAACTACCCTTATTAGATGTTAATTGAACAGTCAATGATCTACCGTTTTCTGCAATCAACATTATCCATTTTACCCCAGGCCTTGTTACCCTTGCAGACTCTGGTAATTCTTTTCTTATATTTCATATTTCATATTTCATTTGTTTAGGGAGGGTTGCCCTTCAACCGAAGTTGTTTTTCAAGGGGCCCTCCAATTAAAAACTAATTACAATATACAATTAGAATGCCAAAAAATAAGAACCCATAATATTAAAAACCTATTTACAACTATATGATATTTACAATAAAAAAGGAAATAATCAACCCTGTATTGATTTTTTGAAACTACCCAAGGAGGATGCCGTCTTAGACTCAGCGGGAAGGCTATTCCATAGTTTAGCTCCCCGGAAAGAAAAGCATTTTTGTCCATTTGCTGATCTTTTCTTTGGCAACCTCAAATCAGTCTCAGTGTTCCGGAGGATGCGGGAGGAGCATGCTGAGTTTTTGGTAAAGAGATTACACAAGTATTGAGGAGCCAAATCATTGAGCGACTTGAAGACCATTGTTTTGGACTCATTGCCAATGAGTTCTTCAACGGTCTTCCAGCCCAACTCTGTAATAAGTGGTCTGCTTGGGGTATCAAAGCTGCTGTTTGTTATGATCCTAGCAGCACGATTTTGAAGTTTTTGCAACTGGTTGATGTCTGTAGACCCAGCACAACCCCAGACAGAACAACAATATCGAAAGTGGGGCTCGACAATACCTGTGTAAAGAGTTTTCAAACTTGCCATAGGTAAAAAGGATTTAGCATGTTTTAAAAAGCCGATCGCCCTGGAGACCTTGGTAGAAACAGCCTTGATTTGCTCTTTCCAATCTAAGTTGCAGTCGATCTGCACTCCAAGGTACTTTGTCTTTTGAACTACCTCGAGCTCATTTTCGCGTATCTTCAGTTCCAAAGCTTCATTTCGACTTGTAAGAGAGCTGCCTTTCTGCTTGGTGGATATGAGCATTGAGTGAGTTTTTGCCACATTCAATGAAAGCTTATTGCCATTCAGCCACGTCTCCAGTTTCTTGAGATCGCTATTAATAGCCTCATTCAGCTGAGTCAAATCGTGAGACTGATGACAAAGACTCGTGTCATCGGCATACATTGTCACAGAGGAATCTTGGACGGCCTGAGGAAGGTCATTGATATAAATGAGGAATAGAAGAGGGCCCAGGCATGAACCCTGTGGGACTCCCACTTCTATTTCCGCAACATTTGAATCAACACCATTAACCCTACAGAATTGTTTGCGGTCGGATAGGTAAGACCTAAACCAAGACAACTCTCGCTGCTGAACTCCATATAGTTCGAGCTTTTTGCAGAGAATATCATGGTCGACCGTATCAAATGCCTTTTTTAGGTCAATAAATACCAATCCCACAAGCTTACTGAGATCAAGCCCGTTGTACCAGTCATCACTCATTTTAAGCAAACAAGTTAGTGTGGAATGTAGCCGCAAAAACCCTGATTGGTCAGATGTAAAGAGACTATTTTCTTTCATATAGTGGTACAGCTGGTTGAAAACAAGCTTTTCGAAGAGCTTTGAGATGACAGACAAGACTGATATGGGACGATAATTGGATTTTTCAGTCTTATCTCCCTCTTTGAAAATCGGAGTAATTCTAGCTACTTTCCATGAATCTGGGAACTGGCTAGTTTCAATGGATGTGTTAAACAGGAAAGCCAGAGAGATTTCAATGCAGGGCAAAGCAAGCTTCAAAAAGTAACTAGAGATATTGTCAACCCCAAAGCTCTTTGTTGTTTTAACCTTGGCAAATGCATCCCTGATATCTTTCAACTCAATGGTCTTGAAGTTAAACTTGGTCTTATCTTTGTTAACTACATATTCACCAGAGAGAAGGGGGTTAGCGGCAAGTTGTATTTTATCCGCTAGATCCCTACCTATTGTGCAAAAGAAATTGTTCATTGCATTAGAAACATCCTTTTTGTTCCGAGTTTCAGTACCAGATTCTTTGAGACAATCAATGCTACTTGACTTTGATCTCTTGTTGAGAAGTTCATTCATTGCTTTCCAAGATTCTTTCATATTACCTTTGCATGCAGAGATCCTATTGGTATAATGCTGTTTCTTCAACTGAATATTAAGTGCATTGACCTTATTACGGATCTGTCTGTAAGAATCCATAAGGATTGGGGATTTGCCTTTGACTGCTGATTTTTTTAGTTTGTCTCTTGTCCGCATCAAATCCCTAAGATCCTTGTCAATCCAGGGGCAATATTTCTCAGAAACCCGCATTTCAATCACAGGCGCATGTTTTTCAATAATCTGAGAAAACATTTCAGACCAGTAGTTGACGAGCAAATTGATATCATCGGTTTCAGTAAGCATTTGCTCCCAACATATCCCAGAAACATCGGCAAGGAATGCTTCCTCATTAAAATTTTTCATTTTTCGAGTCTTTATCTTTTTATGACCTTTTTCAACTGCTCCATTGAATTTCCGAATGCAGTAAACCATATAGTGATCACTCAAGGAAACCTCAAGCACTCCTGATTTGATAATGTTTCTGGGACATGTTGTAGCAACATGATCAATGACTGTTGCAGTGTCAAGAGTGACCCTTGTTGGTTCCTCTATGAGCTGTTTGAAGCTGAAAAGCTCATACAAACTAGAAATGTGTTTTGCGTAGTTATCCGGTGCCTGATCAGTTGATTTCTTGGCAAGGTCACAATTTGTGTCTCCGAGGAGAATGATTTCTTTGCCCTCCTTGTCAAGGAAAGCAAGTGCTTTTTCCAGCTTATTAAAGGAATCAACTGGGTCATTTGGTGGTCTATACCAAGCAACAACAAGAAAGGGTTTGCTTTTAGGTGGAGATATCTCAACACAGAGAAGTTCTAGTCCCTCTGAAGGCACATCAAGCCTGGGTGTCATTTTTATGGAGTCTCGAACATAAAGTGAGACACCGCCTCCATTACAAGTCCTGTCAAGACGCTGTTGTTGATACCCTGAAATTTCAGTCAGCTCTTTTGGCACAGAACCGTCGAGCTTAGTTTCATTTAGGACAAGAATATGAATTCCCTTGTCATTTAAAAGCAACTTAATTTCATCATGGTGACTACGCAGACCGTTGATATTCAGGGATGCAATTGCCATACCCCTCTGAAAACCAAGAGGCCGATGAGACCCAGTAGGCTCAGTATCACGATCACCGGCATCCTCCCCTGATGGTTCACAAGTAGCATCCAACTCATTGTTTACTTCACAACACTTCGTTTCATTCAGTCAGAAACGAAGTGCACGTAGAAGATTACCTTCAAGTAAAGAATCTCCTGCTTTATTCAAATGTAAACGACTACGGTTAAGATGTTTCCTTGGGTCGATATTATCATGTTCAATAAATGCATAATCATTCTCTGAGCAAAAGTCAGCAAGAACAAAATTGACTTTTCTTCTTTTTTCTTCATAATCATCACCGCGTGCAACCAAGCCTGAAATTATCACCTCGATGTTGTTTTCTTTTATTTCATTGGCCAATTCGATTATTTCTTGAGCGATTTGCACTTCTGATTTTTCTTCCTCTCCTCTCCTCGAAGGCAGGTCATTGGTACCAACATGTAAAACGATGAGATTTGGTTTCTTTTCGGTTGTCGGTATGGTGTAACTATGCATATCTCTTATCGTTGCACCGCTAAACTTCTTCACATGAACAATTCCGTTATTTCCAATTTTTTCCTTTAGTTCCCATCCATTAATGTTTTTAATCATAGAATCACCAATTATCACTGCTGAACGTTTGTTTGCAGTCCTGGCTTTTCCTTTCGTGGCAGCAGCAAACGAGGTTAGATCTTCGTCTCTCTTTCTCTTTCTTTTCTCTACAATCAACTCCAAAATGGACTCCTTTAGTACAGGTCAGTCATCATGTCCGATATAAGAAACTACCCATCTTGCAATAAGAAATTTATAAATGGAGACGAAATTCGCCATGGCATCTGCTTATACAGTAGCTGTATGTATAGAAAGGCATCCCACAGTTCTACTGTTCTGATTTGTGATGGTTCCCTAACTCAGACTTAACGACTGGAGGAGGGTCCTCCCATTTGAAAAATGATTAAAAATATACATGTTTGTAGATGTTTCCTTACCATTTCACTATGCAGTGACTCTCGTCCACGACAACAGCACAAAGTCTTGACTGAAATTCTTCGTCGTTTCGAATATGAGTGTGAATGCATTCAAGCAATGCTTCGGGGGATGTAAAAATGTATGACGCCTTACTCAGGCTGAATCTGCCACTTGGCAGGGTGAGGCAATGCAGCTTCTTTTTACTGAAATCCTTAACTTGATCTTGGATGAGCGATATTAAGGGTGATACGATAATAACAACAGACTTCACACTAAATACTTCAAGGCCATCATCGCGAGTCGTGACTTCGATTGCTTTGTCAGGATTTGCGAGAAAGTCCGAGGCAAGTGGCAACAACTGGTACACCAATGACTTCCCAGCACCAGTTGGCTGCGCTACAAAAGTATCCTTTCCATGCAAGAGCCCAATAATGGCATTCTTTTGGTAATCCTTCATATACTTGTCTGGGAGGCCCAGGAGTTCCCTCGCTCGATCGACAGCCTCCATTCTCGAGTTGGCTGCCATCGTCGTCGATTAGTCACCACGGTTCTGAACACTCAGTACGAATATTTTATGCAAACCCCCCCCCCCCGTTTCAAACTACAGCGACTCTCCTTTGCCGGCTTGTGATTGGTCAAAACCTAAGATCAAAGATACCGCTAGCCGGCCAAGAAATGGGCCGGCATCACTGGACTTGTCCAAGTCTCACTTTCTTTTATCAGTCGACTGAGACAAACACGCGGAAAGTAAATGGTGCTGCGGGGGAATAAAGAAGATTCCCCCGCAGCACATTTTATCTCAATCGACTGATAAAGAAGAAAGTGAGACTTGAACAAGTCCACGGCATCACCTGCTGAGAGCCAAAGGAAACAAGTCGAAACTTTCCTCTCTCCTTTTCCTCTGCAACTCCTTCTTTATTCCCCCGCAGCACCATTTACTTTCCGCGTGTTTGTCTCAGTCGACTGATAAAAGAAAGTGAGACTTGGACAAGTCCAGGTTCCTACCAGGATAGATGCTTTTATCATGTAATCTTTTGTATATATACCCATGTATATTTCTTTTTTAAACGTTTGCTTTAGATATTCGTAAAAATTTTAAAGTAGAAGTCGGCCTTAATTATCTGTAAAGTAGTTATTCTTTTAACTTAGCCTACTAAAAATAACGAAATGATGATGATGAAGTGAGGTGGAGGATATGTTGAGTAAAGGTGGAGAGTGCAAAGTATGGTTGAAGGATATCATTAGGTTCGTGGAGGGATGCCATCAGTGTATCGGGAGATGCCAAGTAATCTGGAGGAGGGATACCATCTACAAAGGTGTAAGGTTTAACGTAGCATAAGTGCTGCAAGAATGATGCACTTATCAAAAAGCTTAAGAGAGTCGCAATCTAATCCCTTAAGTCACAGCACACAAAGCGAGTACCTAATTCAAAGTGAAACTCAAACTCAGTCTGCAAAAACTGCTCCTCTTTGGAATGCTGTCGTTTGATAAATAGTATTCCAATAGTCCCTGCTTGTTTGCATTCCCACATAAAATAAGCAACTCTCTTTATCTTAAGAGTTAGGTTTGACAAAGATAGGAATCAAATGTTTTGGCCGATTTTTGCTCGTAGTCCATGGCCGGAAACCTTCAAAGCCTCATTTTCACGGACCAATCAGACGGCGAATAATAGGGGAAGACAGAAGAAATGTGTGAAAATGTTTCTCAATTTTACCAACCTTCATAAGACGCAACCAGGACAAAAAACTGCTGGAAATTTCCCAAATTTTTTTGAAGATATCTGCGCATCAGATGTTTGGGTATCCAGATTTGGATGCCGGTTTAAATACCTCCCAGTTTGGTGGAGATATAGCGTTTTCTAATAGGCAACATCGGCCGAGGCTTGCCAAGCCTTGTTTACGCCACTTCAAGTCAGGTGATAAAGCCTCTTGATAAAACCTCCTTTCAATTTCATTACTAATTTTGAACCATGAAAACTTATGCCATGAATGCAAAGAGTAGTATAATACAGAAATTTCTCAAGAGTATTGCCATATGACTTGAAATGTGTGAAGTAACCGAAGCAAACTTCTTCAGTTCACAAAGAAATCGAAGGGGCATTGAATCTTGAACCAAAGAAACTGCGGTGGAAGGACAATAGCAAGAACAATTGGAAACGTAAATATTTGCCGCTCAGGATCGTTCTTAAAACAATCACTTCAATTATTGCCATTGTTTCTAACCCAGAGTCTCTATTGTTTAAGGTTGATTGCCGCATCGGTTTTGGAAAGGCCATAACTTCGAGAAACCGTGAGATATTCAAACCTGCATCCAAATCTGGATACCCATATACCCAAACATCTGGCGAATAGATTCCTTCAAAAAAATCCGGGAAATTTCCAGCAGTTTTTTGTCCTGGTTGCGTT
Source organism: Aurelia sp. 4 Dawson et al 2005 (assembly GCA_964019985.1). Taxonomy (NCBI): domain Eukaryota; kingdom Metazoa; phylum Cnidaria; class Scyphozoa; order Semaeostomeae; family Ulmaridae; genus Aurelia; species Aurelia sp. 4 Dawson et al 2005. The sequence goes on along the minus strand of OZ026511.1, from coordinate 2,876,188 downwards.
TTATGAAGGTAGGTTAAGTTGAGAAAAAGTTTCACACATTTCTTCTGTCTTCCTCGCTTATTCACCGTCTGATTGGTCCGTAAAAATGAGGCTTTGAAGGTTTCCGGCCATGGGCCACGAGCAAAAATCGGCTAAAACATTTGATTCCTATCTTGGTTTGACATTTATTTAACTTTGCTTTGCACATAGTGACGTTTCATATGTCCACAAAGGCCACGTAGGCCACGAGGTTCTTTCCCCTCAAAAGAATATTAAAAAGTATGATAAACGAATGAATGCACCAATGAATGAACATATGGACGAGCGAGTGAGTAAATGAATGAAGGAATGAACGACTGATTGGGCGAGTGAGTGAGTGAAAGAACAAATAAATAAATGAATTAATAAATGAATGAATGAATGAATGAAAGAATGAATGATGGAAGGAAAGAAGGTAGGAATTATGGAATTGATGAATGAATATTTTTTATACCATCCTAAAATATTAAAACATACACAAACAACAACAACAGTTAAACTAGAATAAACAAAGAAAAAATATGTCGTTCGTAGCGAGAATGGACACGAGGTCATCGAGTTCTCACTACGAACGACATTTACAAAAATTTAATACAACAATAAATCTAGAATAACAAAAAAAACATACTCTACAAAAATTTGGGTGTACCAGGTGCGTCAAAGAAATATATCTCTGACTCACCTGGTAAGGCGGATTTTCACTCAGTCAATTTTCCGATTAGACAGGAAATGGCGTGAGAAAATGCCGCTCTAAATATGAAAAGAATGACACGCGTGACTCTCGAATAAGCGACTGGGCAAAATAAGGTCCGCCCAGAAAATTCTACTGAATGGAAATCAGCCTGTAGGGTGCGCCGTGATTTGATGGTTTAATTTCTAGCCTAGTCGCTGTCTTGATTTGATAAAGGAAATGGTCGCTTCCAGAATCATTCTGTTCACGATCACATTTAAGTTTGGGCTACCGATTAGTAGTAATTCGCAAACAGTCTCACTATCCAAACTCACAATTTCAATGCCAGGAAGGTCCCCGAGCTGACCAAGGAGATCTCTACGCTGCAATTCAAAGAGAGGGCAATGCAGGAGAAAATGCTCGTTATCTTCTTTACCTGTGCCACAGATAGGGTCCAGACATTCAAAATTATGCCTAAATTTGTGCTCATTTAAAGCACTAAAATTCAAACGAAGCTTAGTCAGAAGTCTAATACCTGCTATATCGTGTATACTATAAGTAGGCTTCTGAGCAGGCCTTATGATTCCCAGCAGTTTACGCTTAAACTCTGCAATTGACGTAGAATTTCTTATATCAAGGGTGAGCGTATTCCATTCAAAAAAAATATGCTGGAAATATGTGTTTGAAAACCGGACAGTTCTACCTATGTTTTGTTCGTACAGACGCGCGCTTCTGAGTTTGTACATGACTTGACGCTCGGGTGGAATTTCTGCATACAAATACTCAGGATGATGAGAGCTCTTTAACTTAAAAAAATGGCACAAGCGTCTATACCATCTCCTCTGATAGAGACTCTCCCAACCCAGTTCCTCATACAGCCTTTGCCTGTTTGTACCTCTCCATGCACCGGTCACCGCCAAGGCAGCCAAATATTGAGTTTGTTCTAACTTATGCTTGAAGCTTTGGAGCATCCCAGGATCATGCCTGTGGTAGACAATGTCACCATAGTCTAAATGAGGTCTAACGTAAAGCTTGTACATCTGATTAAGAACGTCCCTAGAAACATAATTAGAAGTATGTCGCATGAGTCCAATTCCTCGTCTTGCCTTTAAAATAGCTTCCTTGATATGACTCTGGAAATCCAGTTTGGAATCAAGAACCATGCCAAGGTGCTTATGCTCGGCCTTTTCAGTTACCATATCGTTTCCTAACAGTATAGGGGGATGAATGGGTTTAACTCTTTTTGTAGAGAAGATGAGCTCGACTGTTTTGTCAGCATTAAACTGCATTTTCCATTGCCATGCCCACAAATTAACCGTCTCTAAATCACGGTTAAGCTCTTCAGCAGTTCTGGCTACATCATTCACAACAGAAAATAGAGATTTGTCATCAGCAAATATCTTAACATCACTATTCAAGTCATCAACAAGGTCATTTATATAGATAAGGAAGAACAAGGGGCCTAAAACAGAGCCCTGAGGTACTCCAGCAGAAATTGTTGCCCATTCTGAGTTTTTCCCATTTAAGAGGACACGTTGTTCACGGTTTGCAAGAAAATCGCGAATTAGTGCAAGGAGGCTGCCAGATATCCCACTGCACTCAAGTTTATACAGCAAGCCCTTGTGCCAAACTCTGTCAAAGGCCTTAGACAGGTCAAGAAAAACAGCCCTAGTTTCTTTACTTGGAGCATCGTCAAAGGCACAGTAGATTTTATGGCTTATTGCTAACAGTTGATTGACTGTCGAATCACCTGGACGGAAACCCGATTGATGTTGTGTTAACAAACCATTATCGCATAGGTGCTCATAAATATAGTCATAGATCAATTTTCCAAACATTTTTCCAAATAATGGGAGCAAAGAAATTGGTCGATAGTTCTTTTTGCATTGTCGGCTACCCTTTTTGTGCACAGGAACTAAATTTGCTTTTTTCCATATTGAAGGGTACTTTCCTGTATCAAGGCATTTTTCAAAGATAAGGCACAAGGGCTCAACAATGGAGCAATCACAAATTTTTATCATTGATGCTGAGATATCATCGCATCCATGAGCCTTATTAGTATTTAGGGTACGTATCAACTTGAGAACCTTATCCCTATCGATAGCAATGTTTTGAAGCATTTTATTACAACGGGGTAGAAAATCTGGAAGGGTACTCCCAGTTGCTAAAGAGCAGCATTGCTCAACAAAAAAATCGTTGAAAACATTAGCTTCAGCCTGTACATTGGTCACAAATATTCCGTTCTCCAATAAAGGCGGAATATTAACCATTTTCTTTTTGTTTATCAACCTGTTCAGAGCCGACCAGTACGCTTTGACTCCCTGACCAGGATCAGCCAACTTTGTGCCTAGACTCATGTAGTAATCCTCTTTTGCGCTAGTAATTAACTTTGAAGTTTCATTCCGGACATTTTTAACTAGTGCCCAATCCTCCTGCCTCCTCCCACGTTGTACAAATCTTTTGTACACACGGTGTTTACGTTTGATTGCTGATTTAAGACCAGGAGTTATCCACGGTGGATCCTTGTCGTCAATTTTAATGATTTTATTTGGTATATTTTTAGTGACAGTGGACACAAGAATTTGAGTGAAACACTCCGTCATTTCGTCCGAACTGAGGGCAGTAAATCGAGAAACCCAGTCAATTTCTTGAATTTCATCTCTTATCGCTTTGGTGTCGGCCTTTGAGTAATCCCACACAGTTCGCTTATATGGAGGTGGAGAGGGTATGGCAATACTTAATTTTCCGTAAATTATCTGATGCTGACAGTGTTCATCCAGCGATGGGTGTACCCCATTTTCAACAAACATATTAGGTTGGTCAGTTATAATGAGGTCAATACATGACATGCCTTCACCCCTTATGTTAGTTGGTTCATCAATCAATTGACATAAGTTATTTGATTCAATTAATTCATCAAGAGCAGTCCCTTCAGGGTTTTCCATATCCTTTGCCCACCACTGAGAAGATCTGCTGTTAAAATCTCCAGTCAAAACCAATGTGTATGGCCTTTCCCTACGGAGCAGGTCCAGTGTTGACTGCAGTCTGTCCACGAAGTTTTCAAATTGCTCGCTATTTTGGTTGGGGCTACGGTAAACGGCTACAAGAAAGATTTTCTTCAGTGCAATGGTAATTTCGGTAACAATGATTTCTTAAAGCAGTTCCAGATCAGTCCCACGTCTTATTGGTAAACCCTCCCTGAAGTACAGACAGACCCCACCAAGCTTAGTATTGCTAGGATGATCACTGCGGAAAATTTCTCTACTGAAACCCTCGATGAAGATGTCATCGTTGCTAACAGAACTATCTAGCATTGACTCAGAAACTGCTATAACATCAAATCGATGAAGGGAATTGTAAGCTTCAATAAGTGATATTTTTACCTTGTTCCTTGCACAAATGCTATTCAGATTCCAGTGGAAAAATTTCAAACAGTTGTCAATTTGAGGGCCTGGATTTGATTCTATGTCACCTGCTAACATTAGCAGAGCTTTTAGCGAAAATATTTTCCCATAAAGAAGAAAGCTTATATATTGCATGATTAGTATCAGGTGCATCACACTTTGCAGTAAATAAATACATCGTTTCCGGCGCAGAGGATATTTGATAAGAGCACGCATATTGTTGATCAGAAAGTTGACTAAAAAGGACAGGGCAAAGTAAATGGTGGCCTGAAAGTAAAGGGATATTTTGGTAAAATTAAGAACAATAAGAACAATTAAGAACAACAATAAACGATGATGATTATAACACCGAAACTTGCTGACTTTTACTAAAATTTGATTTGCAATCAGAAAAGAAAATTTCGATGCCTATTGTTAAACCAGATGACCACTAGATGCCCATATTTGGACAGTGGTCATAAGGAAAATTTCTAAAATTGCTCTAGTTTCCTCGTTTTGTGTTGAATCTCATTAATATGGTATACCATTCGATTTGTCTAGATGAGTACTTTCATTTGTCATATAATTTATCTAGATTTGCTGATGTCAGCAATGTATAATTTCTATAACGCCATAAGTCTTTATGACGTCATATTTCTAATGAATTAGCAATTTTTACATAAAAAAAATCATGTAAGGACTTGAAATATTGATAAAACAAAAAAATTGATGATGTTTAAGCATTATTATTGAGCAAACAACTTTACCTTGAATCGCATTACCCTTCTTTAATTAGATAATTAACTCGGAACCACAAATATTCATATAAAACCAAATGAAATCTTAAAATAAGGCTATCAAGTGAATATTTGGATAATTTTTAGTCTGTTTTAGCCAGCTATTTGATATGAATTTACCCTTTTTTAAAAATAGCTCAATTTCGTCAAAATTTGCCTTGTTTTTTGTTGCCTAGCAACCAATCACGTGACAAGAAATTCATTGATGCTATATTTGGATTCTCTTTTGTTTAATTATGACACAGTGCAAGTTTCATTGTCATAGCTGTTATAGTTGCGAAGATAATTAAGGGGCGAGAAACGCCCCCCCCCCCGGGTAGAAAATCACTTTTTTCACCCGGTTAAAACAGGGTTAAAGGAACTCTACTCATTCATAAGCAGGGGCGCAAATGCAAAAATTTTTCAGGGGGGTGTGCATTCAAAGGACCGAGTTTTTTCCACGAGGGACCGACTTTCCAAAACAGATTCTGTTGCCAAAACGCCATCATTTAATGAAAATACAACTAAAATAACAGGCATAATTTTTTTTCAGAACTATCGACACGAACCAAACATGATTGTAACTAACCCTAAGTTGTCTCTGAGTAGTATCTTAGCCATCTCCCCTGAACAAGGACACGCCCGTTGAGACAAAACTTGGGATGTTGAAACTAAATGCGAGCGAAGCGAGCAAAAATTGGGTTCGGGAGCTTGCCCCGAGGGAAATTTTTTGCTACCACACACTTGAGATCGTTGGAAAATGCCCTATTTCGTGAAGAATTCGCCTTTTAAAGGTGCAATAGTAATCGACCAACAGAAGGCTTTCCTGGTAAATTCTGAAAAAAGAACTTAAAATCACTTAGAAACAGATTGGTTTTTACTGTAGTTCTATGAAGTATAAGTATGATCGGCTAGTCTTGGTTATTCAACTCCTTCCTTCCAAAGAAGCAGAACTACTGGACAAGACCACTGTACGTTAACGCAGCCGCATTGACTGGGACCGACTCCCGGACATTGTTCGTTAATTGGTCCTGCTAACGAAACAAGATACAGCACGGAATTAAGAGCAGAACCGGGGCCGAATTCTGCTGTAACACAGCTTTGTGGTACAACTCTGTTAGGAACCATTGACAAACATTAAGCGGTTCAAGTTCAGAGCCGGATCGGGACCGACTTTTACACCACAGAGTAGCGACTGGGACCGGATGGTGAAATTATTAGGGGGGTATCACACCCCCCCCCCACACCCCCTCATTTGCGCCCCTGTTCATAAGGTTTGACAAAAGATGTAGGCAGTGACACATGTCGTAGCATATTTGGCTAACTGGTCGTTGGCTAGAATCCCCTTCAATAGAGGATTACGCTAAAGATGGCGGCGAGGAATTTTTTACCGAGATGCACTGCGTTCTTTAATCGAATTCCTATAGAATCGTTAAAGATCTGTAATTCGAATGCAATGCATCTCGGTAAAAAATTCCTCGCAGCCATCTTTAGCGCAATCCTCTATTGGCAGAAACTTTGATTTGAGCTTACTAGAAAGATGTAGCAATGTAGCTATATGATCTCTACAAACTGCTTTGGAATACAATGGAACAAGATGCCTCATGTCCCAGAATACAAGTAAACAGCTTTAGTAGGGCTTAGTGATGGAAGTCTAGTTTTAATCAGTGGCCAATCAGTCTTAATTGGCCAAATAAAGTGGCTAGTCATCTTTTAGATACCACATGTTTATATTGGCGCTTTAGATATTGAAATATCAATGTTAAAATTTCAAATTTGCTGTCATCTATAAACCAGAGCATTCACTTTTCGGCCCTAGTAGAATGTCAAAGCCCAGAGAAAATCAACACCAGCCTTAATAAAACTTTGAAACAAAATTATCCCACATTGTACTGTATCATATCATATTATATTATGATACATTACATACAAGTTACATTTGGTAGAATTCACCTATTGTGCCGTTTTCCAGTTTTCCTTTGATTTTAGTTGATTTTAGTTTTGGCTTGTCCTTCAAGAATTTACTTTCGCCAAAAGGCCGTGCCTCTGGCTTGTGGTTGAAGGCAGATTTGAACACTCTTGATTAACTTTTCTGATCTCAAAGCACAAGTATCAACAAACGAGGTATCTATGTGCGATTCGACTATCAGCGATTTGAAAATGATAGAGGCATACTGGATGAGCCAGAAAAAAGTTCCCACTTTTAAAATTTCGTACCCTGGGTACCAGACTAAAATTTCGGAGCTCCAAAAGTACTTTACAGATTTGAATGATTCAAATTCCAGTTGATAACCGAAAGACTGAAGTATTTCTGTGATTTTTCTCGCTGTCTTACCAGCACTAGAAGTATCGATAGATTTAGCATTACGAAAATTTCATGGCAGCAAAATGACTAAAAAAGGCCTATAGCATTGATCAAATTGTAAGGAATCTCCTTACACATAACAATACTCAATGGGCGTTTCACCTCCCTTGAGAGTTATAAGACATCAATTTTCAAACAGATACGATAGATTTTCAGCCCCAGAGCCATACATGGGCAGTGGCTAACTGTAATTTAACAGAGGAGCAGCTATGATCAGCTATGGCAACTTAACTGCAGCAACTTCAACAAGGCAAATACAAAGCATGCATTGATTTCAAAGGGAGGCCAGCCTCCAAAGCGTTTAAATCTCAGTCCATTCCACGGGCACTAAGGACATCCTTCCAGGAGCTGTCTTCCTTCCAATCCTTCCAGTGTAGTGCAGTTCCAAAAACATGTGAAACGGTAAAATTATGTTAGAAAAAAATCAGTGTCCCGCTTCATGAAACGTACATAGGAAAATGATCATATCAGGTATGATGATTTGAAGATCTTCCCTTCTCCCTTCATTATTTTTTCTCCCTTCTCCCCTTTAGAATTTTCTGAATTCTCCCTTCCCTCGTGAAATTTTGGCCATTATTCCTTCTCCCTTCGTAGTACCACTCCCCTGTTTAATGAATGAATGGATGAATAGATGAATGAATGAATGAATAAATGAGGGAAGGAATGAATGAATGAATATAAGACTGAATGAATGACTGAAGGGCGTATGCATGAAGAGATGAACAAATGAATATTCAATAAAAGAATCAATGAACAATTTAATGAATGAATGGATGAATAAATGAATGAATGAATGAATGAATAAATGAAGGAAAGAAGGAAGGAAGGAATTATGCAATGAATGAATGATTGAATGAAAGAATGAATGATTGAATATAAGACTGAATGAATGACTGAAGGGCGTATGCATGAAGAGATGAACAAATGAATATTCAATAAAAATTCAATGAACAATTTAATGAATGAATGGATGAATAGATGAATGAATGAATGAATAAATAAATGAAGGAAAGAAGGAATTATGGAATGAATGAATGAATGAATGAATGAATGAATGGATGATTGAATGAATGATTGAATGAATGAATATAAGACTGAATGAATGACTAAAGGGTGTATGCATGAAGAGATGAACAAATGAATATTCAATAAAAAATTCAATGAACAATTTAAGGAGTGAGTGAGTGAATGAATGAATGAATGAATGAATGAATGAATGAATGAATGAATGAATGAATGACTAAAGGACTTAAGTATGAAGATATGAACAGATGAATGAAAATTTGATGAAAAATTTAATGAATGAATTAATGAATAAAGGAATTGATGAGTGAATGAAATGAATAAATGGAAATGATTGGGGCCCTATTCCTCCTTCGAATTCTGTGGAGGACGAGCACGATAAAGTTGAAGTTATAGGCCCAAGCTACAATGCCGGACAAAATATATTGGAACAACGAAAAATTTTACAATTTCAAACTATGTTTCAATGAACCACCTCCTTTTTATCCCCGAGACAACGTTGCTTAGGCGTTTTGGAAATATGAAGATGAGGAGAACTGAAATAGTCAGCAGTAATATCACTTTGTTCCAATATTTTGTCCAAGGTTGTAGATAAGCTTTGCTTTTCATGGGTGGTGTAGAATAGAAGTATTGTACGAATTAAATTGAATTGGGAAAGGTTGCTGCGGAGGTGCGTTAGCCCGGTAGCGCATGTTTCTGCGCACACGACATTCATCACGGTTGAGCATTTGGCCTTTCCTAATGTCAACCCAATAAACTTCTGGCGTCTGACAAAACAACTTCTGCTTCAATTATCAAAATGGCTCTTCGACTTATAAACTCGGCAAAGTGCCTGATGAAACCTACAACACTGACCCAATGCGCTAGGATCTCAACGAATCATTTACGGATAGCGAAAGAGAGGGGTAAGTTGAAACCACCTGGCTGTCTTGTCCATCGGACGCTTTCGCTCGACTTTCACAAATGTGGCCTACAGGCCGGTCTTTAAACGCGTGCGCTGTGGCACGCAGTTTTCTGTAACTTGTTTGTATTGGCTGTTGGTTAGAACTTCATTTCGTGCTTATTTTGGATATTTTAGCAGGAAGGAATAGGTCAATCCTAATATCCTGCAGCAGATATCATGGTTGCATAATTCAGCTACTTTCATTCAGTTCCTCTCCCTGCTGCTTCGTTCGTTATCTTTTTGGTCCTCTTTTTCCTTGTCAATTGAATTCATTTGCCAACTACCAGAAACCTATTGTTAATGCAAAGCTGAGTTTATCTGATATATGGTTTCCATTCTGGAGATTAGTTGGAAAACCCTATCATCAATTCAATTCAATGATGATATAAGCCTTAGTACAAGGTGAAGTGAAGGTGAAGGTTAAGTTGCGTTTTTCAGCGCCAAGCGCTGGGATCGCAGAAATAGAGCAGACCTAATCGAGTCAGCGACCCCTGGCCCTTGTCATGACGCTCAAATGGTGGGGCCCTACCGGGGCTCGAACCCACTCCGCCTGACTGTTCTGGCTGCAATGTCAGAGGATTACACCACGGCGCCACAACACCTTCAAATAGATAAGCATAATAGATAATAGATAATACAAGTTGTTACAATGTAAGATAAACGTAGGTCTATGTTAAGTATCCTTGTATTCTACATGACCAATGTGAAGCATTGCTTTCCAAGCTTGAGTTAAGCATCCAAAGTAAAGTTGAAAAGGGAAAGCTATGTAAGTAAGTACAATGGGCTATATAGGTACTTAGGTACTCTGTAAGCACTTGTTTCTTGTAGTTTGCAGCAGGCTGCCTGACTTAGGCCATTGCTGGATGCTGTTTTAGGCCAAAGAATTCGTACATCTTTGTGTTCATACCAATCCAGTGGTATGTTCCGTAGTTGTTCGGTAAACAATTTATGTTGTCAAGTTTAGGAACAATCACCACAATCATTTTCCGGATAACTTCTCGTAGGGGGGTTAGCCCGAATGTTATTGCATATTCATACTCCTTATACTATAGTATATGCGTTCATTTAGTACATACTTTTTATATAAAAACTATGTTCCAAATTCGTAAGTTCTACCTTATATAGGTTGGTCTCAAACCATACTATTGGTCAAACTTTTTCCATTCAGTACACCTTCAATATCATACTTCTTTTCCAATTGCTTATCTATTATGATTCCTTAGAATTTTTGCCAAACAGAGGACATGTTCTGTACTGTACGGATTTGCCAGGCTATTGCTTTTTTGAGCATATATAGTCTGGGTTTCAAGCCCATTGACATTTTAACTCCCCAATGGTTTCAGTAGAATTTTTTATGTTTGCCATCATTTGTTGTGTTGTTTTTTAATCACAGTTGGACATGTGCTGTGGACACAACAATTTTTTAGTCATTGAAATGCCCATGGACACCACAGACTCTTCACGTAGATGTTTGTAGATTACACGAAACAAGCTCACAACAAGGAAAAGACTTCAGTTCAGTTCAGTTTGATTTTAAAATTCCACTGGATACATCCTTTATAAATATGAATGATTATATAACTAAGATACAACAAATACAAATTATGGCAAATGAAAGTTACAAAAAGTAGATAACAGAAACAATTAGGGTATGTATGCAGGGGAATTTCTTAAGGGAGGAGCTCTTGGTAGATAAACTAATCGGAGAGAGTCCTTCCCCCTAAAAACCTATTAGCAAGTTGATTGCTGACAAATAGCTAGAAATTGATTGATGTGAGACAAATTGTCTTGTCAAGAGAACTATTTGTTATTAGTTGAGAATAGATGAAATTTTAGTTGACAACGGAAACTCATAGGTGAGTGAGCTTGCTAGATGTTCAAGGGAATGTGTTCCAGGATTTTGCACCAGATCTAACAGATCTTTGTACAGTATCTAGCAGATCATAAACCATAATCACTTTTACACGCCTTCCTAGTATCATATCGATGAACATCTGACAAAATTTGAAAAGAATTGAAAAAGCAAGAAGGACATATCCAATCAACAGACTCATAGACAAAAGTGAGCAACTATAAATCAAGTAAATCATAGGAGAAGTAAAGCTTTTAAAAGCAATAGCTCTGATGACTTCTTTTGCAGAAGATATATTGATTTAGTATGGATGTCGTGGACTAAATAAAGATATGATCTAACTTTTTTGGAAATGGAATTGATTACTGTACACAGTAGTGACTAATGTGGCATTAGTACTTTGTTTTAGTTTTATATTTGTCATTGAAGCTTTTTTGAGTTTCTTACAAAAAGTATACAAGTTTGAGATACCTTTAATTAAGGGGAAGTTCATTAAGAATGGAAGTTAAGGATAGAAGTTTCAAAGACAGGGCTAGCATACCATCACTCTAAACACCAGCCAACAGGCAAATGTTTAGCATGCAGAGTACTGTATGCAGGAGACTTAAAATGTGTCTACTTACCTTGGAGCCAATATGGAAGACAGGGCAATTTTTACTGAGACCTCAGACAGACAAGGAGAATTTGCTGTTGTTTGTCTGTTCTCTATCATGAGCAGGGATGTAAAAAATATTCTAAGTTGAACCAAAACAAGTCTCAAAAAGAAAACTGAGAATTCTCAAAAAGAATTGATTAAAAAAGACCCCACTTTTGACAGGTCACAATATGTAACGAACATGAAAGAATTGAGGGCTGATTATCAGTCTTAATTAATCACTTTCATTTTTCAGTTGACCACTTCAAGACTCGTAAAAATCTTCATGAAATTCCTCGGTCTGGTAGCAGCCTAAATCTATTTTGTAACTGCTATCAGTTAAGATATATAGCCCTTACAATCTTGATAAAAATTGACTTTCAGTTGTTCACTTTTCTGTGTATCACTTTTCCTTTCTCCTTTTCCTTTTTTCTGGGACCACTATTTGTTGCATCCCTGATCATGAGTATACTGTATGCCCTATTGTTTTTCTTGGGTGTAATGCAGTCCTGAGAGATATATCTGTTCACAATGCAAATTGAATGAACCTCCTTCAGAATTGCCTGAAAAGATCCCCATTTGACCAGACAGTGGAATGCATTTGATAAAGATTACGTGACTGAAGCAAAAGTAATTTCTAAATTGAGCAGTCTAGTTTCCATGTGAACGTAAGAAAAAACTTTTTTGAAGCAAATGAGCAACACTGTTGTGTGAAAACGAATGATGTCTGAATTTATTTGATATCTCATATTTTATTTTACTTTTTGAGTTATTCACTGATTTCAATCATCAGCAGATGATGTCATTTGTTCGGAAATTATTGTGATAAGATATGGAAAAATAGCTTGATGTATGTTATTTTTAAAGGTTACAGTTCTAAGAAACTTTTACGCTGAGCTGAATAAGTATAATGTTCTGTAAATTACTGTATCTCATAACTCAGTATGATGTTCTGGAAGGCATGTTGATTTAGATAAATTCTTCATTAGATTTCTGTTTGGAAGAACAGTCTGCTTGTTTACATTCTTTACTTTTTACAAACAAAATGACATCATCAGCCAATGACACATAATGGATAACTCAAAACTGAAACAAGATCTGAAAAAAGGTCAAGCAGAATTTTTACCATTCAGCTGTTGAGGAGCATTTATTTTGATTTTGATCTACAGTACTTGTTTTATTACCTGAAAGGTGTGGCATGAAACAATTCAGAGGTAAACCCTTCATTGCTTGCCAATTTTACACAAGAATGAAATAATGTTGGTCATTTGTAGCATAACTCTCAAAGCTGTAAGGTTGTTACTTCAAGCTAGGAATCTAACATCCAGTAATCATGTTTCTGCTTGCTACAAAAATTACCAGTATGTGTTTGTTTCCATTGAACATTAGAGGGGCAAAAATATATACTTTATGGGAAATTTCTTATTATATCATTTATGTATTACTGTACCTTACTTTGAGCCAATCTGCAGAAACATTTTTCAGATGCAAGCTATGGGGTCTGGTTGATAAGTGCTGTGTCTGATATTTAGGGTTCCAAGCGTTGTTTAATGGATGACTATTCAGTCTGTTATTTGAAGTTCTAGCAAATGCCTGGGATGGCTTAATTTTGTACAGTAATCCTCTTGGCTTTTGTTTCACCACATGCTGAACAACTTAAGTCTGTAGAAACAAAGATTATCAATAAAGGTCTTTGTGTAATGAAATCTGTTTGGATATTGCCATGTTTCTTTAGGGCTTATTGATATCACATGACTCATTGTAACCTCTTGAACTGAGTTTTGCTTCTAAGAATTTTGGGCTGAGAAACAGGAAGTTGAACTGCTAAGCCATTTGGTCTGGATACATGCTGTTAGATCATTAAGCTTCTCATGATATTGTTTTTGGTAGAGATGAGTGATTATTTTTCACTGTTCATTTCCACAAAACCAGGCTTGAAGACTGCTGTCATTGAACATATATTAAATTTGACCTTGCAATGACTTAGCAATCATCAGCATTTAGGCCATCTGATGATCTTCAGGTTCTTCAAGAACCTAAACTTTGCCATTAGTGAATTCTTACCAAGTTGCTGCTTTCAGAATTGCAGATTGCATATTCACTCCAGTGATGACAGTGAATGGATCTTTGTTATTGAATGACGGACCATGCTAATCATTTGCTAATTATCCTTGCCAACACAATTCCTTTTATATATCTTTCAAATATTGGAGGAGCATGGGAAGGTGTTTCTTAAGCCACCCTTAATATTAGAGAGTTTACAAAACCAGGACAGCAACGCCAGCCATAATGTCATCTGAAATTCCGCAAAGCAAGTCTTGTTTCCTCACGCTACCTTTAATATGACATCCAAAAGGCCAAAATGAGGCCCCCTGTAACTCAGAGATGCCTGAAAACCATATTTTTACTTTGACGACAAACATTTGAAATGACTGAGTTTTACTTCGCAGGCCCAGATCTGCAGTACGGAATGCTAAAAATGTGGTTTCCAAGTTGTGAGATCGAAAAGGACAACTTCAGAGCCTCTCAAGGGAAGTAAATTCGAACAAAAAACAAGGAAACGTTTGAATCTGAAGTTCTGAAACAAGAGCAACTTTGCATTGTGTTGCCGTTGCCGCCGTGGTTTCGTAAACTCCCTATTTAGGAGATGTAAGAACCTTAAGGATATGCTTGTTAGAGCAAGGCTGAGTAAGGGAAATGGGGAAATTCAAGGGGTGTTCTCGTTGTGGTAAATCTCATTGTCAAGTGTGTAATGTAATGAATCCAATCCGCCCACTTCATCAGTCTCAGTACTCCCTCCACAAACCGGATGTAATCGGGCGAATAAGGGCAAGAACAGAAAAATTCCAATCTAGCTTCTACCCTCACTGCCTTTCTGAATGGAATGAACTTGATCCAGAAATTAGACTTGCACCTTCACTTGCCGTATTTAAGAGAAAATTGCTCTCGAAAATTCGCCCCCTTCCAAAATCAATCTTTGGGTTGGTCTTAGCAAATTGAACTTTCACAAATTCAAGCACAATTTTAGGGATACTATAAACCCAATGTGCATCTCAAATGATGGTATCGAGGATACGGAACATTTTTTGTTGCTCTGTCCATCTTTTGACATCCAACGATGAGATCTCGCTGGAGTCCTTGCATTAGTACGACCGCTTGGATTCAGTAACCCCTCAAACGGGGTTTTAACGCAACTGTTAATGTATGGTAATAAGGACTTTCCTGATGAAATCAATAGAAATATCCTTGAGTTAACTCTACATTTTATCCATGAAACTGGTCGATTTGATTGAATTCGTTCAAATTTTTGCCATCCATCAAGCAGCAACCAAGTCCCCTTTCAAGTCCCCTTTCTACTGAATTTTCATGTTGAGTATAGTTCTATGTAGTTTTGCTTTATTGTTCTTTTCTTCTTATTTTCTTTCTTAAAGCCACCGGGTAGACATGATATCTTGCTCCTCGTGGTATTGTATTTGTAGTATTGTAGAGTATCATATAGGTAGTGTAGCAAGTATCTTGTATTGTAAATTTTTAATTGATGATCTAAAACAAATGTAATGATTTAATGAGTAATAGTGAGCTTTTCATTCAAGCATAGATAGCCATGAATATAGGATGAACTATTCATTTAGTTGTGACTCTTCAAATGCTGTGTGTTTGTTGGAATGTATTGTTAGTGGCATTCAATATGTTGGTAGCACCTGCAAGCCTTTTAGGCTTATGTTTAATAATTACAAGGCGTGCAGACGTAAGTTTGATTTGGGGGCCTCAGTACCTCGGGTGGAATTCTTCAGATGCTTTACTGAAGAAGGCCACCACGGATTTCTGAAGGATAGTAGCATCAAGATAGTTGATAGGTTAACGGGAGGAAAAAGGTTGTGGGAAAGCTTCTGGCAATATCGGCTGGATTGCTTTGCTGCAGGTTGATGCATATATTTCATTATTGCTTACAATTTGGCTGTTGTGTTGTTTTGATTTTAGCGCTGAGCTTCTCGTTAGGGGCACAAACTGTTTTTTAGGGTCTTCTGTTCTGCCAATCTGCTCTCGTATCTTTCTATTGTTTGTTTTGTTGTAACTTGCTATCTTTTTCAGCTTCGGCAAGACAGACACAGACACTGACTCCAGTGGTTCTTTTTCTGCACTTTCTTTTATCTTGTCTCGGTCGTAAAAGCTGTATTAATCCAAGTGGGGAAGGGGGGGTACCGTCACCAGAGGAGGGAATTTATGGGCGTTGGCGATTTTGGTCAAGTTTGATGCGCTGATTTTGAAAATCGATGTTATACAGGGAATTAACGGGATCTTCCGCCTCATTTTCATGAATTTAGCCGCATTTTGGTGCAATCATATTTGCAATGATAAAGCAGTGTAACTCAGTGGCAAAAGTGATTAAAATAATCTATTCCAACCAATGATAGGATGCTGAATCCGAATTTACCTTCAGATCTTAAATTTGGAGCTTCTGAAACCTCGTTTTGGTGTAAAACCTCATTTTGGTGTTAAGTAGGACGGTTGAAGCCTAAAATGTCCTAGATCTGTAGCACATGTTAAAACACTCTAATGTAGGATCTCCCAAAGAGGCGAGGTACAGCTTGTGGCCTCTTTTAAATTTTCTGTGTTGTTAGCCTTTGTATTGAATGGAACATAAACAAACGTCAAGTCAAAAGCTTTGAAATACGCAGAGTCAACTTCTGATTTGTCTGTTCAAAAGTCATCAATCTCAATATCCATGTCATCTTCATATTCATCATCGTCTGAACTAATCTCTCCATTTTCTTCGTCCAGAAGAAACTCATTGATGTCATCTGGATAACAGTTGTCACTCCAGACCACTTTTCCATCTGCATCCGACCCATACCTTTCTGGACTCTCTAAATGCATCATCAGATGATCTGCTTGCCTGAATAGGTAGGCTGCATAATTTGCTCGCATTATGTGATAATGGATGTTGCTTTTACACAGAGGCATCAGGCTAAGGTCCACGATCTTCTCATTCTTATTGAACTTTTGCCAGAAAACTTTTGCCAAACCTCATTGACTGACAGTAGGTGAAGATGACCATGCAAAAAGCTGACAAAATTTTCCAATCCATGCACTAATCCCCCTCTCGGGACCACCTCATCACCTAGAGAAGCGAATAAATCAACAAACTCAGTCTTCTTATTTACTGCTTTCCAGATTCCCTGCTTCTCCTTTGGGAAAAAAGCAGGATACATAATCATTCCCTGAAAAGGCATGCATTCCCAACAGCGTTTTTTCTGACTTACTGACAACTCTGAAGATGTTATGTCGATTGTTTTCCTGTCTTACCTAGTACTATTCCCAGCACCGTCGTCAACCAATATCGGCACGTTGGGAAAGTCGAAATCAGCGCATCCAACTTTACCAAAATCGCTAACTCCCATAAAGTCCCTCCACAGATGACGATACCCCTTTCCCCGCCTGGACTATATGCTTCATTTTCACCTTGTACTAGGTAGGGTTCGTTTGAAGCTATTGTTTAATAAATCTATTGTATTTTTTGTTATATGCACGCTCTTTTGGATTTAAGAAGCAGTACTGATGAAGGCGCAAGTGAAAAAGTTTACAATGTTGTATTTTTTGAGTGTTTCTTTCAAGTATCTATATAGCATTCATTACATTATTAGTTTCTCTATTCTTTTTCTCTTCAACAAGTTCTGTATCTAGCCTGGGGAAGCCTCCCACAGTAAACAATAAGATTTCAAGTAAATGAGATTGATTACAGAAACATGAATATGCCAGGTGTCCAAAAACAGCATTCCTTGTTTGAACAGTTCCACAACAACAAACAGTTACCACTTCCTCATTTTGAGTGATACAAACAGCAATCTCATGCTTAAAGGCTAACTTGGTTCCATATGATTTTTTGCAATTTTGTTGCTCAACAAAAGACTCCAAAATATGGATCTTTTGAAAATCGTATGGAGAAGTCCTTGAAAAGGTGGGAAATCTAGCGATGGAGATATGTTCTATTCCTTCCATGTTTTACATCACAGGTGTGAGAGCATACAACAGCTTGTCAGTTTCTTAAATTGGTATTCAATGTTCCGGTAATACACTGAAGTGTGGACCCCAGGACCTTGTCTTGTGTACTATACTTTTTTTACATAAAAATTTACAATGTTAGTTACGTTCTACTTTACTTTCTAATCATGACTATACGACACTACAGGGACAATTCCAAGAGGAGTGAGATTACACGGCTACCCCTTGGTTACATGAAACAAAACGAGGACAATGCAAGAAACTTTACGCAAAGAAACAACGAGGGAACGAAAAACATAAAGAACAACATGCAATTAAATACGGCATTAAACTTTGAGTGTAGGTTGCTTGTTACCAAGTAATTCCAGATATAAACAAGTCTGAGACTTTGAAACCGGAATAAAATTTGTTGGTTCTATACTTTACTTTCTTTGAACATAAAGCATAATCATGCTTTCTATGAAGAAAAAAGACAAATATGATTTTTCTTGGATCCCTTGATGGTGTTCAAGCTCCGTACTGTTGGAATTTAGTTTAAGAAAAACAGAATTTCCCTAGATATTGAGGTGAAGGTTGAACCATTACATTTGAACCGTTTTTAGCTCTTTCTAGATCATTTAAGATATTCTGTTTTTCAGGGAAGTAATCGTGGAAAATCAATGCGTGCAGATACAGAAATAAAGAAATGCTCAATTCGAAGTTGAGCATTATATAATAGATTTTTTTAAAAATCTTTACCAAATAAAACAAACTTTACTAAACTAACAGCTTCAATAGGGAAAGTTTTTTTTGGACACCCACTATGTGGTAAATGCAAAAAAGCATTGTATCCAGGACTAATGATTATAATGTAAAAGAAGTATATATTATGTGAATTGCAGCAGACAGTTCTAAGGTACTTTGTAATTCTGCTTTCAGTTTGAAAAATTCAGACAGGAACCTTTGTGATCCTGTTTCAGTGATCAAGTGAATTTTTATGCTGTAGATACTTTGATACAAATGGCAATTGTTGTTTTCTTGAATGTACCTCTTCTGTCCTTTTGGAATTGTGGATACATGTTGACAAGGAAAAACCCACCCATATGTAGCAACATTCAAAGCATATGGAATTTCAGTTCAATATACTTTAAATGTTTCCAAGTGGGTACCTGTGATGCCTCTTTTCCAGGCCTTGAGGCCTTTTTAGGGCTTACCTCACTTTGAAGATATCTCTTTAATTCGAAAAGATTACAAACTTTGGAAGTCCACTCCCAGTATATGCAGACAAGTTTGCTTGACAAGTAATTATTCTTTGTTTCCATGTGTGTGTTGTCCTGGTAATGTCTTGTCTTTTTAGTTAAATGCGATGGCCATGAGGTGGTCATTATATTTTGCTCCTGGTGGCTTCATGTCCCTGTAGTGTTGTGCTGTTGTATAGTCCTAATTAGTATCTTGATAGTAACTTGTAATGTAGATCTGTTAGTGGAAACAATTTTTGCATTGAATTACCTGAAAAGGTTTCCAGTGAAAGGATAAATTGTATGGATGTTGACCTGAAAATTTCATGGTCTGAATTCTACTACATATCGGGAAGCATAGAAGGAACCCTATGTGCTCAATTAATGATGGCATTGAGGATACGGAACACTTTTTGCTGCTCTGCCATGCCTATGCTTTGATCAGGTGTGATCTTCTCGACAGCGTAAATGCGATTCTGCAAACAAATGGTTTATCTAACCTTTCTTTACAAGAAATGACAAAAGTTCTCCTGTATGGTCATGAAAGGTTACTGGCTGATGCAAATAAGAAAATCTTATTGGCGACATTAGAATACATCCATGCTTCAGAACGCTTTCAATAGACGAATTGGAAACTAGAAGTCCTAGTTACTATAGTTTCTTCTCTCATGTCACGTGGTATATAGCACCTTGTACTTGTAATTTTTATTTTAAGTATCTGTATTTATTGTAATATTAATTCTGTGTATGCATAGCGTTTTGTAAATGTTAGTCTTGTTGCATGTCTCTATGTTAAAGGCCATGGGGTTGTCATTGTCCCGTGCTCCTCTTGGCATCGTCCCTGTCGTGTTGCATAGTTAATCCAGTAGTATAGTAGAACGTAGCCTTGTAATTGTAATATTTTATATGGATAGAAAAAAAAGCATAGGAGGATGCAAAAACGTAATCCAGTACTAAAAAGCCTGTTTATAACATTACAGCAATGCCAGCAGTTGATACAATCCCAACAGAGGAAGAGCAAGCAACAGGTTTAGAAAGGAGAGAATTTGAGGCAATGGTAGCAGGAAATATGGTATGTACCCTGGATTGTTTGATATTTTGCTCAGGCCCACCTTCATTTTCATGGGATCAAAAGTGTTCTTTTCAACAGCTGTATCTTTGAAGCACCACCATTTTTCATGAAGGACCACTTTGTCAAAGCAAGTTTAGAAATATTTTTAGGTGCCATTTATGTATGTGATGCTCTTTGATTTGATATGAGATTGGTTTCATATCAGATTGGTCTTCTGTTAACACAACAGTGCACTAAATATGCTCCATACCATTTTGTGTTTTCAAAGGAAAATGCTCTGAAAGTGGTATGAAACCATTCAGGTGAGCTACTTACAGCTCTCCCCCTCTCCTGTATTTTTGTATTTTATCAGTTCTAGAAGTCCCCTATTCAGTTAGTGCACTGTGTAGTGGATGCAAAAGCAAATGGCGAAGCCATTGCTGTGCTAGTGCACAGCAAAGCGTTACTGTATAAACTGAGCCCCAATCATATATGAATGAAAGACAGTATCATGCAAACAGAAGAAATGTTCATATCAGGTTGTCATCCCTAATGGTATGAAATGACAAAAATATCATGTAATTTGGGCCTCAACCTACAGTACCTTGTAGTGTAACAATAATATTTCTCTATTGTAGTGACATTTCTTCATATTGTGAGAGCTGTGAATCCTAGTAATAATATTGCAATCTTTTGTGAAGTATGCTCATATAATATAGGCCTTATTGGTGTTGATGGGGGGCTTGTAGACTCCATTCTCCTGTTGAGTGAAAAGCTCAAACAGACATGGAGATCAATGCTGGTGACTTGTTGACACATCATTCCTGAAAAATATACCTATCTAGTTAAATATACCTATCTAGCTTATATATGCCATGCAAATGCTAAAACTCTTTTCTTTAAACTTTTGATCAATTGGTGTTAATATTTTTTCTAAGTCAGCATAGCAGTGTGAATCAAGTTTCATGCCTCTGCATATTCTCTATTTCCTTTTTGTTCATCCTATCGTTGTGAAAAAATTCTGGTCTTAAGCATCCAGGTAATAAACTTAAAAAAACAGTTTTCTTGAATGAAGCATATTGCTTACTTAACAATACAGGAAAACGGATTCTGGAATTAGATGGTCCACATTCTGGCCAGTGATGTTTTTTTCAAGGTTGAAGGGCTTTCAATTTCTCCTGCCTTAAACTTTATCTTCAGATATATAAATTGGCATAGCTATCTATACATTTGCTTATGCCAAATGAAGAAATATGCAATAAATACTTTGATGTAATGAATGCATCCTATTAGTAAATGTACAGGATTTTAAATCAATGTTTCCAGCGCCAATTGGAGGAATGACAACACGATAATAGTTTTTGCTCCTTTTCAGGATCCTTTCAATTTAAATGTTAAAAAAGGCCCACCTGGAACAAAAGATGCACCAACTATTGTGCTCTCCTCGTTTGATCAAAGGATCGTTGGTTGCATATGTAAGTTTATTATATGATTTTCCATTTACCTTTCACTCAGAACTCCAAGTACAAAATGAAATCTATATGATTGTCGGGGAATTCCCTTGTATCATATTGTCTAACTGTGCATTAACAAGCAGCGACTTGTAGATTGTTTTGAACAAACAAGGCTAATGACAGTTTGTTGTCATTGCTTTTCCTATTTGAGAATTCTTGAAAACCTCTATTTGAGTGACAGAAGGACCAGAGGAAACATGTTTTTATGCTGATTTCAAGGTAGATAAACACAAAGAATTTGAATGAGACCTATAAATTTACATAAATCTGTCTTTTCACAATGTGAAATACAGTAAATTTGTCACATTATGACCATTGTTATTAGGTGAGCCAAGGATGTCTGAAAATCTTGTTTTTATAATCAATCAAAAGAATAAAACTAAGAAACAGCTTCTGTGCCGATAGTAACCCTGTTACGACTTCCAAGCAGCAAGACCAGCAAAAAATATCCTATCAGCCATTTTGTTATTTGTATGATTTCATCAACTCAATTGAACTCATGACTCGTAATAGTAGGATCAGTAGACAAGTTAGATAAGATTATGGTAAAATGGTAAGATAACAATCTACGAAAAACAAAGCAACTAAATTACACATGGTCTAGGTTCAGTCAAACACGAAAGGAAACGAGTATATATGTAAAATGTTAACATACGATTATACCAGTTTGGCCTTGCTACTTTATCACAGTCTCAATCATTGTGGCTCACAAGTTGACTTTTTTCACTGTCACACCCCTTCTTCAGCTCTGTTTCCAGTCGTGCTTTTTTGAGCCAGAATGTAAAATTTGCAAAACGATGACAACAGCAACCACACCATCGTAACGGTTACACTGATCATGACAGGAATAGACACTTGGTCATCAAAGCTCCCGCCATGAAAGGCACTTAACTACAAAGAAAAATTTAATCTCTCTTACATCTGATGGTAGGCAATAATATCAGAGAGTATTGAAAATTTGGAAGAAACTGGTACTAGAGTACGACCAACAACCATGTAGAGTCAGAACGTTTTTCGATCCCATTTCTGCTCTATTTGTTTAATGGTAAAAATTAAGGTCTCTTTCAAGCGAGGACGACAAGCGTAATATCCTTAAGCAGCATTTCAAAATTTAAGCTTACAGAAAGGAGTTGAAATCAAGCCTCAAAAAGGGCAAGTCTTGGCCCACGCAGCCGTCAAGGTTGAAAAATATATGGCTGAAAAGCTCTATTTTAGCTGTACCCAATTCTGTGTTCCGTTTATTTGTTGGTTTTTGTCTACATATACATACAAAGAAATGGCCAAGGATTAGCAGATTTTGGACAATCGTGCTTTGTCAATAATGGGGGAAGCACTAAGTCGCTACAACAACAAATAACAGGGACTTTAATCACATTAAGACTTTATCGAGCATGAAAGATTGTCTGGAGAGAGTTTAGTCAAAATTTATTTCTCCTTCCGAAATGTCGTTAATTTCTTTCAAAGAATATTTTGTTTAGATTCTAAACAATTAAATTTGGTACACTTACAGATTTGAAAGAACCTTTGCAGCAGCACAGTGTTCTTCGTTTGCAAATCTAGCCGCTTGGGAGATTACAATCGATACATTTCATGTGCTTTTTCAAGAAATAATTGTTGTCTAAGATGCTTGACCGAACAACTCAAAATTCATTAATTATCAAGAAAAAGTTACTTTTGGTTAAACTTCCTTAAGATAACCTACAGTTTTACTATGATAAAGGCCGTGTTATTTGTTGCCATAGTGACTTGTTGCTTCCCCTGATTTTGGGGAAACCAACTTTTCCAAAATCTGCTAACCCTAGGCCATTTCTTCGCTTATGGACAAAAATCTACTTAGTTAGTAAATAACGGAGCACAGATTTAGATACAGCTAAAGAAGAGCTTTCAGCCATACATGCCATATATTTTTCAACCTTGACGGCTGCGTGAGCCAAGGGTTGCCTTTTTTGAGGCTTGATTTCAACCCAAAGCAAAAGGCAGCAACAACCCATCTGCACAGCAGCAGCCCCATCCACCCACTATCCCGCACCCATACTGAAAGATAAATCTCCAAACGAAGGTCTCAAAAGAATGATGCAGAGATAGATGGCTCGAAGATTTATAGTATGTTTTGATTAAAATTTGCCCGGACTTTTGTACGACCAAAGTCAGTCATCAGTGAATGAAAATGAGAAACAAGGCCAAGAGGCAGATGGAATTTGCCTGTGTGTAGACTTGCTCCAAGTTTTCTTCCTTTTGTCAAAGAAAACAACCATTATGCGAAATGAGCAAGTGATACAAGTGGAAGGTCTCACTGCTCAACTCATTTTCATATTGTAAGCAGAAAAAGCCCACAAACGAGAACATACTTTTCTAGAAAATAGATCGACTAGGTTCTTGAAAATGAGGTAGCTACTTTTTCAGGGTGTGATTTTTATCAATAGGACACTTATGACTATGATGAATATATAGCTTTGGGTTCGATAAACTTGAGGGTTGGGATGACTGCATTTAGATATTAGAGGATATGGTATGTTGTTGTTGACAAAGCTATTTATATCATACAGCTTGATAAAACAATTTGGACATCCCTGGAAACTGTTACAGGTGCTCAGTAATCAGTAGTTGAAAGTTGTTTTACACTGATATGATGAAATTTCTTAATTAAGTATACCATCTCATAAGAACATTGAAATGAATCAGTCTGTTTTTGGTTCTTATCTTTGGGTGCCTTTCTGCGCGAATCGGTCTGCAGGTTCTTATGTTAGGTTCTTATGTTAGGTTCTTATGTTCTTGTTTGCCGAGTTTTGCTGTATCCAAATGAAGGTATCCAAATGAATGAGACTTGGTGTTAGCTTGGGCTGTTTAAAACTGAAACATTCATAGTGGAATCTGAGGACTGTTAAATTTGATCAACTCTCTGAGCAATGTACCAAGTTCCGTAAGCTTTGTGCAACAGCTGGCATTGCTTCTGTTGCCCTTGTTGTCTTTCACAAAAAGTTACAAGATTTGGATGCTTAAACAAAACCATTTTTCGTACAAACGAAAAAGCTTATTCCTTATCAAATTAATCATTAGTATCCTGCAATTGGAGCCTGTCTCTTCACGTTGAGAAGAATCTTTGTCAACATGAGCCAAAATCTATCACGCAAGCTGTCCGCTCAGATGTATGAATATGGTATGAACAGGTCCCAATTTCTTTGGGAATGCCAACCCTGATTATGCCCTGATGTGAACACCAAGGTATTTTTTCAAAAAATATTCCTAGACATTTAGCAATACCAAAAACTTTTGCTTACATAGTTATACTCGAGATTGGCATTTTCTCAGCGCTTCACCCACGGGCTTTTGTGTAAGAAATTTTGTTGATCTCCAGGCTACCTGGGGGATGGTCCAACGAGGATTCGAACGAGGCATAAGCGCGACTCTCTTTGATAGATGAATGCAACAATATGTGAACGCTGTTCTTGTAAATATGCCTCGCAAATTGACGAAAGCGTTTGTGCCATTTTTCAGGTGAGGAGGATGCTACTGCAATAAACTGGATGATATTAAAGAAAGGTGCGGCACAGAGGTGTGAATGTGGAAATTTCTTTCAGCTGGCGGCAGGGACAGCGTATGATTTGCCTGATGAACACTGACGAATACAGAATTGTATGTCGTCTGTAAAATTGTTTACGATAGTTTTGTGAGACTATTCAGAGATTCGAATATCGTACGCACGCGGGATTGTTTGATTGTTAATTGCTTGAAAGTCCTTATGTTAGGCTTGCTAGTAAATTGTCATTTTCAAATTTTAGCATTCAACCGAAATGATATGGAAGGTACCAATACCGAAATTTCCTCATTTCTCATTGATCTTTATTCTCTATTCATTGCCTCGTATGGTTTATTTACTCCACTCAGGCAACTTTACACCCTACCAGAACAAGGATGGAACCGTAATCGTACAAATTTGTTGCACTTTTAAAGTAGGTGCAAGACTGTTATGGACCGGAACACAATGGCGTAACGGAGGCAGTCGGGGCCCTTAGGGATTTTTTAGCGTGGGGCCCCCAGCTAATTGCATATGTAAAATGTTATGACAGACATGAAAAAGTGATTCTAATGATTCGCAACCGAGCGGTTGGTCTGAGCCAACTGCATGGCAAGGACGAATCCGTGTGGGTACGTGATTGGGGGTCTGGAGCAAAGCCCCCTGGAAAATTTTTACAGCAAGACTGCTACTTTGGCTTGAAAAACATCTCCCGACTACATCTAAACTTTTTGAGACAACATCACGTACTTTTGCTCAGAAGGCCTATCTGGCTTTAAGGCTGACCGTGTCAAACTGGACTATTTGACTAAGTATGAGATGTATAAATTATAGATATAGAAAATTTCACGTAAGTACTCTTTACTTAGGCTAAACATGGTTTTCACAATCCAGTGTTAGCATGTTTCAAATTGGAAGCCTTGAAAATATTCTGCGATAGTTCGTCTGGGAACATTTTGAAAACGCCAACCTCAATTTTTGGCGTAGAGGCCCTTCCTGTCACGAGGAATATATTTGACAAAGGGGACAAATGTCCATCCCCTCACTTGGCAACTCCGGTGGTCAAAGCTTTTGTTACTAGAAAAGTGCATAAATCTGCAGTAAAGGTGAAACATCCTTTTTCGATTACAATTGAGAGTTAATCAATACACTTTCAATTCATTTAGAGTGAGAAATCATGCAGGCATGGGGCCCCTTGGTCACTTTTATCATAGCTACAATTTCAGCTTTACAGTAAGATAACAAAGGAATTTTTGTTGCTGGGGGCCCCTTCGGGGCCCTTAGAGGTCGGGGGCCCTTAGTTTTTGAACTAAAGGTAACTTTAGTCCGTTACGCCACTGCCGGAACAAAAGCGTTTCGGCATGTAAACTGTACACTGGGCACTCACGAGTAGATTTGGCATGGATCCAAAATCGTACCATTGCATCGTAATTAAATCAAACAAGACTAGTTGAAGCAGGAAAAAGTTCCCACATAGAAAATTTATAACGCCAAGATCACTAGATGAATTGGACTGAATAGATTTCTACTTGATAGGCAAGAAGGCAAGAGATTTCAGTATTTGGTAATTTTGATCATGTTCATATGAAGGTTGGACTTGTAGATAAATTTGAGTGTACAAAAGTTTCATCGTTGCGAAATAGCTGAAAAACGCTCTAAAATACTTGTCAAATCATAATGAAACCCGTCCTCGCACAGAACAATGGAGAAAGTCAATGTTTTGCGGTTGTGAGATATCATTCGCATAATTATCGCCATAGGATTGAAAATGTTCAGTATCTGTCTAAGCACGATTTCGAGAAAGGTTAAATGACCTTGCGTACTCTTCTGTGTGAGAAAATTCCTTACGATTTGATCAAGGGTTTAAGGCCTTTGTTTAGGCATTTCGCAAACAAGAAATTTTCGTCAGCTCGAATTTACTCAACGGATGTCTCAAAAAATTACTTTCTGAAAAATTGAAAAATCACCGAAGTTCGACCACATGGCCCATGGTCAACTTTCTGTTTTTGGTAGGAAGATCAAAGATCACATTACTTTACCAGGCATACCTTATCTTATGATTAGTTTTGAAATCTGCAATTTTAGCTCTTTTTGGCTACCTGGTTTCTAAGCATGCTGCAAAAGGTACTAGCCTTTACCAGATTAATTTTTGTATGTGAATAAAGCTTCTAGTTTGCTCACAAATATCAGCAGAAACATACGGCGTTTTGTGCCCTGGCATAGGTCTCAGCACAGGACGCGGACTTAGGAAATTGAGAGAGTTTCTTACGAAATTAATGGAGGGACAACAATCTACTTGCCGTTTTGCAAACGATAACCTTGTAATATGAAAGGTGGCGCTCGATTAGATTATCTTTTGGTGCTATTTGACACATTGGGTTCTCATATCGACTTTTTGGCCTAGCCTGGACTTGTCCAAGTCTCACTTTCTTTTATCAGTCGACTGAGACAAACACGCGGAAAGTAAATGGTGCTGCGGGAATCGACTGATAAAGAAGAAAGTGAGACTTGAACAAGTCCAGTAGGAACCCCACTCTAGCAATATATGTCTTGCAGAGCCTGCAGTTGCATTGATCACCTTTCCAACATCTAATTCGCTTTTTGAAAATAGGAAGGGTATTGGATTGTTTTATTTCTAGCGGTAATAGCTGCCATAGTTTACTTCCAAGATAGGTTATGCTCTCAATTCCAAATGACGTAGTCCGTACCTTTGGTGTTTGAGCATCATTACCACGCCTTAGACTGTAGGTAATATTTCGTTCCATGAAAATATCCTTCATAAAAGGTGGGTTTAGGTCGAATTTGGCTTTATACATTTCTTTCATTGACAACTGCAGGCTTCTTACATGGATTAGTACCGATTTGGTCTGCTCCAAAAGAAAGCCTAAATCACTCCCGTAATCTTTACATGCTATGCGTAATGCCCTTTCTTGAGTACGCTTTATTCTATGACTGAAGATATCAATCTAATTAAAACACGACCCCCCCCCCTGGAAGAACAGCATATTAGGCAAGTTTTAATGTAGATTCTTTTGTTATTCAATTTAGCTGAAGTGATTTGTTTTCGTGTATAAATACTAATATATCATATATCATATCATATCATGATATTGTCCAAAGTCCTATCATAAAACATCCAAACAAGTGGACAGTAACTAAACTGAGATAAGACAAACGCTCTCATTAACTGCAGTAGTTTTCCAGTGTCCATGTAACGTGATATTCTGGCAAGAACATGGACTTTTTGGCCAGCCTTTTTGCAAAGAGCCCTGACACGTTGTTTGGAAGAAAGTGATTGACAGAAAGTAATGCCGAGAAGATTTTCCTCTGTAATTTCTTTCACACGGGCCTCGCCCATTGTAGTTGATATTTCATTATTTCCTTTTGCGCCAAAAATCATTAAGTGGCATTTGTCTTCATTCAGTGTCATGAAGTTGTTTGGAAACCATTTAGTTATTTTGAGGGCATTATTTTCTAAATGCATTATGACATTTTCGATGTTAGGACCACACGCATAAATAGTTGTGTTCTCAGCGTTCAGTCTCCTCCAGGAACATGAAAAGACCATGCAGGTATATATTAAACAAAAAGGATCCCAAGACTGAACCTTGCGGTATTCCTCGGATGGTTTCTGTCCACGTGCAGAATGAACTGTTAACCTTTGCCCTCTGCTTCCTGTCGGTGAGATAGCTATGGATAAACAGCAATGCTGATCTACTGAAGGCGTATGCATTGCAGATCTACTCTACAGATCTTCCAAGGACCGAGATACAGGGGGGTCCGGGCGGCCATAGCCCCCTAAAAAATTTTCAGTAATTCTGGAGTATATCGTTAATTCTTGTATTATCTTAGTTTGTCAGAATATACGATAGTTATACTCCATATGTACTCATCTACATCACACTGAATATCTCTCTACTTTAGAGTAGGAAACCCTTGAGGCTAAATGTTCGAGAACTGACTTGTCTCACAACTGAAACACGATACCATAACTCTGATATTCTGAGCACATTAGGCTTTTTGGGGGGATGTGTATAATTTCCATCCCAACATAGATTCACCTGTATAATCAGTCTGTATTGAGAAACAAAAATTACAGTCATTCAACCCTGTCTGAACGGCTTGATCTAAATTTTTTCTACAGGAGTACCCTCAGACCCCTTAAAAGATTTTAGCCCTCTACGCTTCGCTCGCCTGGTACCGCCTGGTTTGCCTATGGCCCCCTGAAGCAAAAAATTGTATCTCGGTCTTTGAGATCTACAAATCTAACCATACGTACATCACTGATAGTATCCCTCCGAATTACATTGCACCCTCTACCTGCACTCCACGCATCCTCCGATTTACTGATGGCATCCCTCTGAAAATCAAAGGTTTCCCTCCATCCTTATTGATGGTATTCCTCCACCATATTTTGAACCTTCTTTTACTGATCGTATCCCTCCAGCTCACTGATATGTCTCAAGCACCTTCTGGTTTACTGGACACCTTCCAGTTTCACTTCAAAATCGTTCTCCGGAGTGATGGGCCGTTTGAGCCAAAGGAATTGCAAGAAATATTCGCCAACAACAAGCATTATTTTTTCCATTTTCTTGGTTGCTAATACCTAGAAATTTTTTAAAAGTCTTTGCAACTAACGTCAAAAAATTGAAGAGGTATCTTAACGTCGAATTGACCTGTGTTTTGTTCTTGTACAATGGTTTCTTAATTTTCCGGAAAAGGCTGCTAAGGTTTCTTATCAGATGTTTCATATAGAAACTCTGAGTGTGGATTCGAATGAAATTGCAGCAAATATCACTTTCTGCCCTTTTTCATAAGTTATCAAAATCCTCCAAAACTATGCTTTCAATCCCATTTTTTTTTCAATTCTAAAGAAAATTTACAACAAATCTTACGTGCTACTCTACTCATCTAAATACTATACAACACCACAGGGACGATACCTAGGGGAGCGAAAGACAATGACTACCCCATAGCCAAAACGTAAAAACAAGCAACGGTACATTACATGCAACTACTGTACGCTACGAACGAATAAAACGAAAACAAAACAAAAAATAATAGATGATACACCATATGTAAAGGGACTTGGTGGTTGGGTCCTGACACATTGCTGAGGTTTCAAAAGATATCAATCAAACCGACCAGTTTCGTGGATGGAAACGTAAAGTCAATTCGAGAATATTTTTGTTCAAATCATTAGAAAGGTCTTGATCGCCATATAGTAAAAGCTGCGTCAGAGCGTCATTTGAAAGATTAGCGATTTGTACAAATGGTCGTAGTAACTCTACAATTCCAGCGAGAAGATCTCCTCGTTGAAGATCAAAGGAAGGGCAGAGCAACAAAAAGTGTTCCGTATCCTCAATCCCATCATTTGTTGGGCGCATAGGGTTTATTGTGTCCCTAAAATTATGCTTGAATTTGTGGAAATTTAACTTGCTGAGACCAACTCTAAGCTGAGTAAGATAGGGTAATACTATTGGATCGTGAATTCCGAAAACAGATTTTGCAGGAGCACGGACTATTGATAATAGCTTTTTCTTAAAAACAGCAATTGAGGGTGCAAGTCTCAACTCAGGGTCAAGCTTATTCCACTCGGATAAACAATTGGGATAAAAACTAGAATTGAATTTTTCTGTCCTTGCCCTCATTCGCCCAATGGCATCCTGGTCACGAAGACAGTACTGCGATTGATGAAGTGGGGGAATTGGATCTACAGTATACTTAGGGCTAAGATTATTTACAAACTTGTAGAACAAGGTAAGGCGCCTACTCCATCTTCGAGAACTTAATGACTCCCAGCCAAGTTCAGTGCACAGCTTCTCGCGAGACGTTCCTCTCCATGTCCCTGTTACAGTCAAAGCAGCAGAATACTGAACAGACTCAAGCTTTTCCATCACATTTGGCACTATGATATTTTGACTGAATTCACATACTTTGGCAGGAATGTGGTAAATAACATCACCATAGTCCAGGTGGGGTCGAACATAGAGCTTATATAATTCGTTAAGGGTATGCCTGGGCAGGTATTTGGAGAGATATTTCAGCAGACCAATGCCCTTTCTTGCCCTAGAGATGGCTGATTTAATATGAGCTGAAAAGGATAGTTTTGAGTCAAGAATAATCCCTAAATTTTATGTTCATTAACTTTTTTCACAGGTATGTCGTTAAAAACGATCACTGGATGATCAATTTCAATTTTCTTCTTTAAAATGTTAATTCAACAGCTTGTTTTTGCGGGTCAGGGTTAAAAGACATTCTCCAAGCGTGAGCCCACTGACCTATCAAGTCCAAGTCATGGTTCAAGTCGTTGGCAGCTGTATTGGAATAATCTTCAACAACTGTGAACAACGATGTTGAATCAGCAAATAGCTTAACATTGCACTTCAAACCTACAGCTAGATCATTTATATAAACAAGGAAAAAACAAGGGTCCCAGAATAGAGCCCTGGGGTACCCCTGCCGAATCATTCATCAATCCCAATCCCATCATCCTAGGCTAAACTTCAATCCCATCATCCTAGGCCAAATTTCTAAATTTGCAAATCTGTCGGTAGGAAAGATTGCAACACGACAAATTTCATGGACTTATCTTCAGTTTAAATAATGAAAAATTTCTGGTAACATGAAGGCATTTTCAAGTACCTGTTGTAGGTGGTCATTCATACATAGGACCTTTGCTATCGATTTGTTGCCAAGCAACGGAACGATTCCCAATCGATTTGTGAAATAGCTCTCAAAAATATGCTCCTTTTGCACATTTCGGCGTTACTCTCATTGTAGAGCGTTGAAGATATCTAATAATCTGATTTTAAGCTGCGTCGCACCTGCCTCCTGTGCTCTTTTTCCCAGTCATTACGCACGAAAGCAGCTGCCACTTCACCCGGGGGTAAAGTCTTAATA
This sequence comes from Aurelia sp. 4 Dawson et al 2005, assembly GCA_964019985.1. Classification (NCBI taxonomy): domain Eukaryota; kingdom Metazoa; phylum Cnidaria; class Scyphozoa; order Semaeostomeae; family Ulmaridae; genus Aurelia; species Aurelia sp. 4 Dawson et al 2005. Next base: position 2,844,322 of record OZ026511.1, on the reverse strand, counting down.
TTCCAACGAGTCCCAGTATTTACCTATCAATAATAATAATAATAATAAAATGTACATTTTTAGAGCGCGCATACAAATAACAAGTTATCTATCTATGGCGCTTTACAATGACAAAAGTTTATAACGGGTTTAAAATTTAGATAAGTAATAAGAAGTCCTCTGCTTTTTAAAATCTTAAAAACGGCTAAAATGAATGTTTATGAAATGAGTCATGAGAAGATTTGTTTAACTAAAAGCAATTTTAAAGAAATAGGTTTTCAAATTTTTCTTAAAAATATCCAAATTTGGAGATGTTTTAACATTGTTAGGCAGCATGTTCCAAAGTCGAGGAGCACAGACTGAGAAGGCTCTGTCTCCATAATACTTTAATTTTGAGCGTTGTTCTTGCAGGTTGATGCCATTTGCTGATCGTAATGAATAGTTTGATTTCTTCAGCTCGAGTAAATCACTAATATAAGTTGGTGCTTCGTCGTGTAATGATTTAAAAACCATGGTCAAAACTTTGAATACAATTCTGTATTTAATAGGCAACCAATGCAATTTCTTTAATCCAGGAGATATATGCTCGAATTTTGAAAGGCCAAGGATGACCCTGGCAGCAGAATTCTGGACGTTCTGCAGTGGCCTTAGAGTGGAATCCGGAAGGCCAATCAACAGTGCGTTACAATAATCCAAGTGTGATAACACCAAGGCATTTACAAGCCTGACGAGGGAATCATGGGTCAGATACTTGCGAATCTTCTTTATGTTATATAATTTTAGAGACGCTATCCGACACTTTTCTGATATGTGTTTTTTCATGGTAAGAGTGCTGTCGAACCAGACACCCAAATATTTGACATGAGAGGAGATTTCAACCGGATCATTTCCAACTCTGATTGATTCAACCTGTAATTGTTCTATGGTATGACTTGATCCAAAAGCAATAAACTCTGTTTTCTCTTGGTTCATCTTCAGGCGATTTTCTACCATCCATACACCGACTTTTTCAAGACATAATTCAATGTTAGCAAGTGTGAGTGCTACTGACTCTTTGTCAGTAGATGATGTTGAATACAGCGCATGATCATCTGCGTAACCCATCACAGAAATATTATTGTCAATGACATTTGATAAGGTACTTGCATATACTGAGTACAAGATGGGACCAGCACATGATCCTTGTGGTACTCCGAATCTCAATTCCGATTTGTCTGATAGAACGTTATCTATCTTAACCCGTTGACTTCTAGACTCTAAGTAGGAATTAAACCATTTCAAAGCTGTACCTGTCACTCCAAAGTTTGACTCAAGGACTTTCATTAAGATTGAATGATCAACAGTATCAAAAGCTGCAGACAGATCTATAGATGCAAAAAGTGACACTTTGTGGTTATCCGCTGCAATGAGCAAGTCATTTTGCACTTTGACAAGGGCAGTTTCAGTACTATAATGTTCTCTATAAGCTGATTGGTAACTAGGAAGTAAATTATGCTCTTTTAAGTGAGGTATGAAACCAGACAGTGCGGCTTTTTCAGTAACTTTAGACAAAAATTGTAAGTTGCTGACTGGTCTGTAGTTTTTGTTGATCAACTCTAAAGATAATTTCTTCAGAAGAGGTATCAGTATTGCCTCTTTCCAATTACTTGGGAAAGTTCCATTTGCAAGGGACAGATTCACCATTTTTGTGATGAGAGGCAGTAAAACATCAATATATTCTTTGACTAACTTGGTGGGGAAAGGATCCACTGCACAGTCAGTTGTATTTGCATCAATAATCAGCTTCCTGATTTGATCTTCACTAATTTCTGGGAATTTTTCAAACTTGTCAACTGAAACCACTATTGGCTCATACTGTCCAAACTTATCTAACTCACTTCTTATCCTCTCAATTTTGGTCCCAAAGTAGATTGAGAAATTCTCTGCAAGTTCTGACCTATTACCCGGTGGCAATGGATTTATTTTAGTATTGTTTGTAATTTGATTCACAACCTTGAAAAACTGTTTGGTGTTATGTGCACATTCCTCTATTTTGGACCTTACATAGGAAGACTTCAAATCTTTTACCTTATTGTTGAAATTTGATCTCAATGTTTTGAACATCCTGAGATCCTCCTGAGACTGTTTTCTATGCCACTTTTGTTCCGCTTTGCGCAAACTACGTTTCAGAACCTTAAGACTAGGGTCATACCATGAGAGAAGGGGTCTAACTGTAACATTCTTGGTTTGAACTGGGGCATGCTTGTCCATAATACCTTTAAGACCACTTTCATATGACACTACCAATGTATCAAGGTTATCCTCTTCAAAACAGCTTTTAACCAAATCTTGCAAATCATTTTTCATTGCACTGTGATCAATGGATTTAATTTTTCTGTATTGAATTTCCCTTTTTTCATGGCCAGGTTTTTCTTCTCCCATGTGACAACTAACAAAGGAGTGATCAGATATGTAGAAACCACTTTGAAAATTACTGAATAAGTCTTTATTGGGTGCAGATGTAATTAGAAGATCAAGTGTATTACCAGATAAATGAGTGGGCATCTGGATTAACTGAATTAAGTTGTAAGAATCCAGGATTTGAGAAAACTTTGCAGTGTCTAGATCTTTCTTGTCATTAACATGAAAATTGAAATCACCTGTTATGATAAAATTGGAAGAATCAGAACATGCTGACTCAAGGAAATCAGAGAATTCTTTGAAGAATACACTTGCAGACACAGGATGAGCCTCACTGTAAGGCGGTCTATAGATGACATGGAACATCCATGCAAACTTTGGGAGTAATAATTTCCAAGTAGCATACTCAAAGGAGCTAGTTTCCCCACAGTTAACCAAAGTTGAAGAAACACTTGATCGATGAAAAATTCCAACCCCACCCCCTTGTCTGTGATCTCTTGTAATATCCTTAAAAACATATCCATCAATATTCAGTTCAGCACGGGTAACCTCATCTTTATCTTTCAACCAAGTTTCAGTAATTGTACAAATATCAATACTATTATCAATGATATGATCCAAGAAAATGCCAGTTTTATTACGAATTGATCTTGTGTTTATTGTAGCAAGTTTTAACTTCCAGCCACTGTCCCTTGATATTGGTTTACGAGGGGGGTAAAGTAAATTGGACGAGTTTATTCCATTAATAAATTCCTTGACACGCTTTGGTTTCCGCCTACCACCCCTTTTACCACGATAATGCCATTTTTTGTGTTCTTCACTCTTCCTGTTTGGTGAGATGATAGTACATAGATCATTTCTCGACATCTTAGGTGGACGTATCTGCAATAAAGCAGCCATGCTCCGATCTACAGGCAGTTTCGTCGAAAGAAGATGTAAGATTAGGCCAACCTGTAAATATGGCCTAAGCCAGGCTGACATTATGGCTGCACGAGGGTCGATACGAAGAACACCATGATTGCTTCTGCAAGTTGTAACAACGTCTTACTAGTAATTTGATTCCTTCCAAAATACAATAGTTTCTATCCTTTAATTTTCTGCTGCAAAGACTTAATCCAGTTCAATGAATAGGCCGCCCCAACACATCGGCGCCTCGGCACCTATCAATAGCTAACTTCCCTCAAACTGAGACCAAATTTATAAATTTATTGGCACAGTTTTGATCTGTTTAAAGGTTATTTCGGTTCAAGTGATACGGCAACATTTATCCTTGACAAATGGTTCTACAGTCTACACTTTTTGTTTAGCTTTCAAATCAATGTTGATGCCCCGTCATTGAATCGAGGCTGCATAATGACAATGGTGGTTGGGTTGCCACGGTAATTACCCTATTATTTTGACATATTGTGTTTCAGCTTTACTTTGAGCAAATCAGCGTTGGAGCTAACGATGTCAAGCGCATCGATCCTATTGTTTTCCTTCTTGTTCTCAAAGGTCTAGATATTCGCATATTACATCCGTAAGGTAAATCATTACTGCACACGTGATCTACCGGGTTAGTCAATAAAAACGCCCGGCATTTGAAAATCCCTGCTCCCTGAATATCAAGGCAATGATAGTGAAAACTGTGTTATTTTATCTCCGATGTGTTAAATTTGGTTCAGTAATTTACCCCGCTTTAATCGGCCATTCCTTCCCCTGGAAATAGGAAATTTTCTGCAGAAAGCCCCTTTCGAGAACCTGCGAAAACGAGTGAAAACAGCAAGTAAGACTTTCCTTGTTCTCCTTCTTAGTAATACTGACTATTGGATGTATTCATGTATTTTGTCCTATTGAGAGAATGGAATCCCCCTGAATAAGTTATTCATACTAGGGGGAAGACTTTTCAACCCGTCAAAAGGAAAGCACGTGCTAATGCGTGCTGAAAGTCATTGCTGTGAAGTTTGCACATTAGGGATTCTTACTTGTATTTTTAGCATGTTTTTAAGGTTTCTCAAAGGGAGTCATTTTAGAAAATCGGTTATAGAATCTGAACGGAATGACCGACTTTAGTCAGAAAAATTTCTAAAAGTAACTGAACATGTGAGCTATTTAATCAGATATTTGTAAATATCATTGCTTATAAACTCAGGGAGCAGTAGCCTTTCAAACCCTGGACATTCTTTTCTTACTCAACCGGTACAACCTTTTTAAGAGTGACTATGAAGCATCTCAAAAGGTAGTTTTTCTTTCTGTTGTAGACTTTGCCCTTACTTGGTGGCTACTGAGACTGCGTTCACACGATGCCGGTAAATTTTGAAAACGGAGAAAAATGTGACTGATAGGCCTTTCGCTCTCACAAAACGGCATATTTTATGCCGGTAGATTTTGGAAACAGTACCGGGTGATTCAAAAAAATGTCCGGCAATTGAAAGGCTACTACTCCCTGAGTATATAAGCAATAATATTTTGCAATATTTGATTGAATAGCCAACATATTCAATTATTTTTAGAAATTTTCTTGACTAAAATCGGTCATTCTGTTTAGATTCTGTAAGCGACTCTCAAAAATAAACCCCTTTGAGGAGCCTTAAAAATCGTGCTAAAATTGCAAGCAAAAATCCCCAATGTGTTACCTCACAGCGATGACTTTCGGCTGGCTTTGGCTCGTGCTTTCCTTTTGACGGGTTAAAAAGTCTTCCCCCTAGTGTGAATAACTTATTCAGGGGGATTTCATTCTCCCATGAGGACAAATTACACGAACACATCCAAGAGTCATTATTGCTAGGAAAGAGAACAAAGGGGAATTTTGCTTACTGTTTTCTTTTCGAAAGGGGCTTTCTGCAGAAAATCTCCTATTTCGATGGGAAGGAATAGCCGATTAAAGCGGGGTAAATTATTGAACCTAATTCGACATATCGGGGATAAAATGAGACAGTCTTCAATATCATTGCTTTGATATTCAGGGAGCAGGATTCTTTTAATCGCCGGGTGTTTTTATTGACTCACCTGGTAGGTTTTATAACCGGAACTCTAACCAGCACATTTTTGAAACAGAATCGCGTGGACACTCAAAAGTGATGTAAACACGAGGGGCACTTCACTCATCGAAAAAGCGTACGAGATTTTTTTGGATTTAAGATCCGCCTGATTTTACCCCGGATTTGCAGATTTTTTGCCAAAAACCTTTCGGATTGCTGGATTTTTCGAATTTTTGCTGAGTTTCTGTCCAGACATGGAATGTGAGGCTTCTCAAGAATGCTCGTGTTCCAAGGTCTTTAACCCTATTCCACCAGTAGGGCAATCTCCACACCCACAAATTTGATCTCTTTTGAGTAGAAAACCGACAGTGAAGAGAAACACGAGAAATATGAGATTTTACGCTTTTCATTGTCATGATCGGAGAATACCCATATTTGGAGAGTGGACAAAAAAGGAACAAAAACAACCATGGCTTCTTTGTTTTACTTTTGACTAAATCGTGCCTGGTACGAACATTATACATCATTGCTGACATCAGCAAGTCTTAGATTCTACGACGTCATTCAATTTGATGACGTCATATTTCTTGCAAAAATGACTAAGTTTCAAAATGGTGACATAAATTAATGGAAGATGGTATATATTTCTTTACTTTTAAGTAGTTTTCCGAGGCTTTAATCCTTTTTTCTGAAAAGATTATCATTCGTTGCTTTTCCAGTATTGAAGCTTTTAGCAACATGGTCATTTAGCACCAGATTCTACATTTTGACTCATAGTAGGTGAAACTACTATTGTACAAAAGTTAAAATAGTACACTAATTACTATTTTGGAGATAATTGGAGGTATTTCTTGTCTCTGGGCAGCAGTTGTCTGACAAAGGTCGCCCAGGTGAAATAGGGTGAAGATGTAAACAAATTGGCTAATCTAGGTCAAAGCCATTTCAATGGTCGACTTCAGCAATAATTGTTCAAATGTCTTTGTAGGAACTGAGAGAGAAAACTCTGCACTGAGAAGCGTTGATTCATCAATTTCCATCAATTTTTGCTATATAGTTTTCACTCGGAAGGTATCTCAGAATGTATGGAATCTCCACTAATCTTTGATTCCAGATTTCGTTCCTTGAAACCAATTAGCAAGCACTCCAATATTTGCCGTCAACTTTTTGGAGACATCCACACGGTTTGGCGCATACTATCCACACGGTTTCCGTACTGGAGCATATTTTAGAAATCACAGAAGGAAATAATGGAGCCATTTCGCTTTCTAGCGGAATTCGGGTTCAAGAGATTTTTTCTCGCTGGATTTTTGGATTTTGGAAATTATGGACTGGATTTTTGAATTTCTGCTGGATTTTTGCTGGATTTTTTGGATTTTTTGCAGGGTGTACGAAGATTTTTTGAGTGAATGCCCCTCGTGTAAACAGAACATCTTTCGAGGTTTTTGGAACGAGACAGATCTATTCTTAGGGTATAGGTACATTTCTTTCAAATCAAAGACTTGCAACGAGTCTTTTACCTTAAAATTTCCTATCGATTTCAAATTGTGCCGGTATCGTGTGAAAGCACGCTCAAACTTTGCTACCGTCACATTTTCACCATTTTCAGAATATGCCAGTATCGTGTGAAGGTAGTCTGAGATGCGTTTTGAGGCTAGCAGCTTGATGATCTGAGCAAGTGAATAATAGGAGCTATTTAGCAGAATCTATAAAGAGGTAAACACGATCACACTATTGTATTTTTTGTATTTTGCTTGCTTTGGGAACACATCGAAACTTTTAGCATAATGTGCTGTTTATAAACCTATGAAATCTTAACTTTTAACTCAGTCTATTCAAGTTTGTCACCCAGTGAATGGATAGATAAAATTGAAAGCTTATTTGGCCATATTGTATCGCAATGGGATGGCCTCATCGTTATCACGGGAGACATGAATATTGATTTATTAAAGGAGAGCGACCCCTTGCAAAGGCAATATAATGGAGTGTTAGAGGCGCTTAATTTAAATCAGCATGTTACAAAAGCAACAAGGACAACTATACGCACAAGTACCCTTATTGATCATATCATATCAAACAATCCTTCCAGGGTAACCTACACTGATGTGCTCCCTTGTGATCATATTAGTGATCATGATGCCCCATATGCATGCATAAACATAAGGGTCAACAAGTTTCAGCCTAGATTTAAATACATCCGGAACGAGAAAAAATTATCTATCAAAGATTATGTAAATGACTTCTCCGTGCTGCCCCTAAGCCTAATCTACTCCACAGATGAGCCTGATGACATGGTAGATCACCTAAACAGACTTATGACAGAATGCATTGACAGACACGCTCCCCTGAAAAGAACAAAAGTTACCCGTCCACCTGCTCCTTGGCTAAAGCATCTAGATGTCATGTCTCTCCAACAACGAAGAGATAACTTAAGGTACACAGCACATCGTACAAAATCTGGTGTGGACTGGGAAGCTTATAGAAAAGTGAGGAATGAACTCAAAACCAAAATAAAGGAAACCAAGCGTAAATTCCTAAAGTCTGCTTTCTCATCAAGACGGCCAAAAGATGTATGGCAGACAATTCACAGAGTGTTAAGCCCTAGCCCTCAACAAATAAAAGCCAATGTTAATGATCTCAATAAGCACTTTAACAGCACAGCTGAAAGAATTCTGAAATGTTCACCATCAAATATGGATGACTTATTCGAAACGGTAGAAGGGCTACAATGCCAAGATAACAGCTTTTCTTTAAAACCTGTTACTTACAACGAAGTCTTAAATGCAATAAAATCGCTAAGAAATGATTGCTCGACTGATGCTGACCAGATTCCTACAAAATTTATAAAACCGATTGTCGAGTTTCTCGCATCACCTTTGTGCCATATCATCAACACCTGTATTCAGATGTCAGCTTTTCCAACAAAGTGGAAAACAGCTCGAATTTCCCCGATTCCAAAGGTAGATGATCCAAGAGCAAATGATGACTACAGGCCTATTTCAATATTACCAGTGTTGTCAAAAATTTTCGAACGCCTAGTAATGAATCAGATTGTTGATTTTATTGAGAAAGAAAAAATCCTAAACGAAAAAGTCTGCGGATATAGGAAAGGACATTCAACGGTTACTGCGTTACTCGGTATTAAAGATATGATTGTCCAGGCCATGGGAAGAGGTGAGATTACACTTATGGTTCTTGCAGATTTCTCCAAGGCGTTTGATACGATTGATTATAAAACTTTGATATACAAGATGCATGCTCTCAAGTTTTCAAACTCTTTCTTGAAATGGCTATTAAATTACCTGGATAACCGCCATCAATTTGTTCAAGTGGATGATAAGATGTCGGAACTGATGCTGACTAAATTCGGCGTACCACAGGGATCAATACTAGGCCCTGTTTTGTTCAACTTGTACGTAACAGATCTTCAAGGAGAAATGGAACAACCTTGTTTTCAGTACGCTGATGATACAACAATTGTCGTACAAGGCAGACTAAAGAATCGTTGCTCCCTTGAAAATGCCATGAATAATGACCTAGTCAAGTTAAATTCATGGTCGGTATGTGCTAATCTTGCCTTAAATCCAAGAAAGACGAAGGTCATGGTCCTTAGCACAAAGCAACTATCGCGTCATCAACATCGATGATTATAGTCCCTCACTCAAAATTGGACAACAACAAATTGTACGTGAAAAGTCAGCAAAATTACTTGGTGTCATCTTAGACCAGCATCTTTTATGGGAAGAGCACGTAAACAAGGTAACATCATCCTGTTTTGGGGCTCTCTCTATACTAAAAAAATTCAAGAATATCATGTCGCAGAAACTGAAAAAGCAAGTAGCAGAGCTACTGATCTTATCGAAAATGGATTATGCTGATGCCGTATTTCGACCTCTATCATTGAAACTACAAAAAAGATTACAAAAAGTTGAAAATGCGGCTGCAAGTTTTGTTCTTGGCCGCTACACTAAGGAAAAGGACGTCGTATCACTTGGTTGGTTGCCTATGAAAGAGAGAAGGGACTGGCACCTTGCAAAATTAGCTTTTAAATATATATCAGATCGAAATAAGCCGGAATACATAGACATATCATTGAAAGAAAACAACAGACATCTCCGATCAAGCTCTGCACCACTAATTGCAACTTCAACCGATTCTAAAACTTTGAGGAACATTGCAGCCGAAATTTTTAATAAGATGCCAATTGCAATAAGAAATTCAAAAACAAAAGCCGATTTCTCATCAAAGTCCAAAGAACATTTCTTTACTGAAGCAAAGAAGAGGCTGTTAGTTTAAGTCCTAAAAGAGAAGAACCTAACCTTCAATTTTTAACTTATTTAGATATTTTATATAACAAACTTTAAACTTTTTAACCTTACTTTTCAGATTGATGTAACATTGTTACCTGCTTTTAATCTTTCCTTAGAAATAAAGTATCATACTAGAAGTCTTAAACCATGTAAAGTATTTTTTAGCGACCAGATGAAGAGCCACTTTGTGGATATACTGGTCATGATTCATTATTATTATTATTATTATTATTATTATTATTATTATTATTATTATTATTATTATTATTATTATTATTATTATTATTATTAGTAGACATAACCGACCAGATAGAGAAATGTAGATAGGTGCAACAGCTAAATTTTTCTCTACGTGTCAAAGCCAAAAATATTTTTCAACTCACTCGATCCTGCAACCCCCGTCTAAGATATTTGGAAATGATGTGTTCTCACCTACTTGCAGCTGCAAAATATTCTTTGAAAATCTACAGATACTCGCTAAGTTTGAAGATTTCGTTGTTCGATCAACAGTAAAATGTTCTCTACAGTCGAGCTACATTAAATATCTCCTTTGGTTGATATTCTCAAATAAGAGTTCTATTATTAAAGGTAGGAAGATGTTCTACGATGAAGAAAATCAAATTGGAAGAATGCTGGCAGATGTAACGGACACGTTATTCTGAAGATTTTTTGTTGGAAAAAGATCAATGCAATTGAGATTTTCCGAAGTTTTATCTTCGTGAGTATTTTATCAATTGCAATATACTATAGATCAATTTTTACTGAAAACCTGACATTTACCTCATCTAAATGCTTGGTCATACCGTTCTGAAGTTCTTGGAAAGTATGTACGCGAGCTATTTTCACCACAATGGGCCCAACTTCGAGTCAAATGCGACTATTTTCTTAGCTTTATGATCAACATGATTGCATATTACAGTCTGCAACGAGTCTGATAAAAGTAGAGGAAACCAAGGCTAGAAGTAACAGGGGCAACTGGCAACAAAGGATATTTCTCTGCCGCTATTAAAGCTGTGCTCACCATCTCTTGTGTAAATGAATGTCTTTGTTACTGCCATCAATTCAAACAATGGTTCTTACTGTTCTTGCCAACGGCTATTGTTTAGCATTGTTATCCCAATTTTGGCTGAAAAAAGGAATCTTTGGATCTTAGAACTTTCAGAATTCCTAATTCTTAATTCCCATACAGTATCGGAGTAAAATATGTATTGTCTCTCATAAATCGACTCTGAATACCATGTTCAAATGCATCTTTCAAGAACAGTCTATTTTCACACCTAGTCGGCCTGGGGCAAGTGATGAAAAACGAAACTTTCATTAAAAAAAACAAGCAAGTTCTTTCTGAAAGCTATTCAACAAAACTTTCTCTATTACTAAACAATTGTTTTGTATTCTTGATATCGAATTAGAGCTTACTGACAGTGAAAAATCAAGTAAACTGGTGCATTCGGTAAGTAATTTTCAAGGTTTGGAGATCAGGGAAAACAGCTAAGACCTTTGGTGTGCAAATTATGAAACGATTTATGCTGAATGAAATGATTCTAAGCTAATTTGATGTAAAAAGTAGGATTATACTCACAGAAGACTTTATTCACTGTTTTGTTCTTTAGCAACTCGCCCGGCTACGATTACAACTTGTTACAATTTGCCCCAAGCTCGGGGCAAGTTGTAACACTCCGAACTTGATTTTCATTTGCAATTTACCAAAAATCTAACAGCGCCATATTTGAAATGCATAGTTACTCATTCAGCTTTGATAGCATTAATCTCTTCTATGGAAAAAACAATTAATGCTTGCAAAACCATCAACCGAATTACATAAAAACAGGTAGGATGAAGGTTCACGAGATCAAATGTTTGCATACCTTTTATAAAAACGAAACGTTTGTATTTCTCAGGGCAAACTTCAGGCTACACTTCCAAACTTGTACTTCCTTCTGAATAGGAATGCTCCTTAAAATGTGAAGTTTATACACACCTTGTTGCATTTATAGCAAAAATATTCTTGGATTTGGACAGCCAGACCAATAAAGTGCTCAAGGTTCAGTTCTTTCGCTACGCCAAAGGCCCGACAGAGACTATATTTCCAGCCCATAGCCTAAAATCAAACCATTTTAGAGCGGAAAAATGTCATCATTTCTTTCTCTGCCCGGAAAAATTCTAATTGCAAAGAGCTAATGTGGGTTATATGTATTGCTGGTATATGTATGGCTAATTACAAGGCGAGCACGCAGAAGTTTATTTGAGCCACCAGGGTCAGAAAAAGGATTCCCTATTTGAACAGAACCAGGAGAAATAACTATTGTCTCGTTTAGAGTATTTTATACGGTAATCTCTTGCTTAAAGGTAAAGTTGGATTTGTATGATTTTCTCCAACTTTTGCCGCTTAAGAGTCCTTCAAATTATGTAGATTCCGAAAAGCCCTCGTCTCGAGAAAGCCTTGAAAGACAAATCTGGTGACAGAGACATGCTCTACCTCTTCAATGTTTTGTATCACAAGTGCGAGGGGCATAGAAACGTTTGTCAAACTCAAAGATCTGCATCAAAATTCGGCAATGTGCAGAGTGTGGACCACAGGACTTTCTTTCAAAGCGTGTAGTGTTTCTTTAAGGATAAAGCAAATTTGTGTTTTTGCTGAAATAACAGACAAATGTCATATTTTTGGGGTTATTTTGTTTGAGTTCAAGCTCCTTGCTGTCAGACTTCATTAAAAAATTTTGCATTCTGTTGATTTTGAGCTGCAGGCTTGCATGCTCGTAATGATAAACTGTCTTAAGCTCTTTCGTAAACTTATTACTTATGAAGTTTTTAAGGAAAATAATCATGAAAATCAATACGCACAGATACCAAGATGAACGAAATACTCAGATTTATGTTAGGTTGTTATTGAACAACACGCACTTTTACTAAAATAACAGGTCAATTCGGGCAACTTGTTTATGACACTCGGTTTGACTATGAATGCCATGAAATTATTAGATGCAATTAATTAGCCCGTTTCTAAATAAACGAACCCAAGACTGAGATGAAAATATCAAAACCCAGTATAGATGCACCTTAACTTCCAGACCACATTTCGAAAAATTTCTGCGTAATCTGTTTATTCCGTGAACTTGCATTGACAGTAAACTGCACAATGTATAGTAAATTTTTGATAGTAAATTGTGTTTGGCAGTGGATAGTGCGATGAATAGTGATGGCCAAAGTTAAAGATATTGAAGTCGGGAAGCTTTTGATTCGTTTTGGTGCATTGGGTTTGGATTTCGTTTGATAACTTTACATGAAGAATTTGACTCTCTGTTACAGAAAACTCTTGAGGACATAATTCATACATTGGCTGCTGTGTTGGTATCCACAAAGAGATCACCTCAAAATGCCTAAAACAACTCGTGGACTCATCATCGAATTCACGATTCTTGTTTTTCTCAACCTCTTGGATATTGGTACCGATTTAGCTGTCTATTCGGAAGCTCAGGTGTCACGTGATCGGTACAAAGCATTGATAAAGAAAAGTGATTACAAATCTAATTTCACGAAGGGATACAAATTTTGCACCAACTCCGAATGGGACAAGCGAGATTATCAAGACAAGATAGACTTATTTGGTCGTGTGATTGATGTTTACTTGTTCTTCTTGTTCCTGTCAGCAATTATCCTCGTGCTTTATTTCGTCGCTTTCATTTGGTTCATAGTCAAGTGCAAACGAGAAGAGCATTATCTCATTGAAAACCCCGAGAAGCTTGCAGATCTGAAGTTCACATTTGGTGCACTGCTAAGTTTTGCCTTGAATGTGCCCGGCGCATCTATCGCTGTTTATCTCTACTCTGAAAGATGGGGAGCCACGGGGCTACTATGCTGGGAATGCGCCCAAGATCCAACATGCAACGACAAAAGAGTGTTTGCAAAGCGCACATACGTCATCTTGGCTGTGTTAGCCATGAATTTTCTCAGCCTGGCCATCATCAGTCTATGGAAAGGAATTACTACATTCTACCGTTGGAGCAAGACTGATAAAGTCGACTGCTGGCCAGTACGAGGCTGCGTTTCTATGTTCGTTGGTTGCATCTTCACAGTGATCATGCTAACACCATCACTCGGTGTCTTCAAGTACAAGTTCTTCATGCTGCCGTCACAAAAAGGAAATGTCTTTGCAGAGTTCACCGATAGCTTGTTTATGATTGGTTTACTTGGCTGGGTGATTCTGATGGTGGTTGGTTGTTGTTTTCCGCTTCTAAGAATGATCCGTATTGGTCCAATTAACAATCCTGATAGAAAAGGCTATGGTGGGATACCATTGTAAACACATACACCATGTTGTAACGCCGTTGTAACCTTAAACATTACGGGAGTCTCAAAAAAATCTCACGAGAATCCCTAAGTTCAAGGAGTGATTGCTTCCATTTTATTACATAAAATGAATAAGCTTGCAAATGATGATTCAAAGAATGTTGAAATGGAACTGACACTTAATATAAACACTTTTAGTTAAAAACAGCATTCACCAATATGCATTGTGATTTTGTATTTGCTGCCAAAATCATCTTATTGGACCGATATGTTCCTGTTTGACCATGCTGGTTTCTTGAGATTCCACTTTAAGGAATGAGTTCAAGGGCAGGGGGGATGCTGGCATCCATTCTATTCCTATGAGAATAACCAATCCTTTTGTGTCCATAACGAGAAAGTAAGCCATTGAAGATTAGCTGCATATTTGGGTAGCTAGTTAATTAATATCTACAGGTTAGAAGAAGTGGAAACCAAACAAAAAATGATTCCTTGTAGAATTCAAGACTTCGAGTTCAGATTGATTATTCCAGTCTATTATGCTGCGTCACCTCAATAAAGATCGCGTGCCAAGAATTGTAAATTTAAAGATAATTTACTGTTGCTGAATATTTGTAAACAAGATTTTACTTCGAAACACAGGTGGTTGTTGTATTTAAATTCTATGGGTTTACGAAATCGTTGAAATTCCGTTGTACGTACATAATTTGCTTTTATTCATTTATCATTCAAAATAAAATATGCAAATTAAAATTAAGTGTTCTTATTTCAGAATGTTACTGGTTGGTTTGCTAGAAGTTTTCAGTAAAATTGATATTCCGTTGGCACCATTGCCTTTTAATTTAAGGAATTTTTTTCCATATCTGTTACAAAAGCAATAATATAACACTTTTCTGGCAGAATCGTTTTAAACTGACGGTACTATTGTTAGTATGTATAGCAGCACATTTTAAAAAGTTATCTTGAAGTATTTGTAACAGCACACAGATTTCAACCTTACTTGGATTTGGGAAGAGAGGCCGATTTGCAGTTGTTTCCTAAATATTCATATTGTCTCCTGATTTGTCACTTGTTTAATTTAACAAGGACTTGTCATCTTAATTAATAATGAGCAAATGAACTAATGAAATATGAGCAAATTAACATGATTTTTTCGTCGTCGTACTCGCCCTAAGATTTATTCACATTTAGCAACTGAACTAAAAATTTGATTAGAATATCTCATTTCATTTTGGAAATATAGCTATTTTCTCAGATTTTTTAGCTTTCAAAATTTTATCGCCTTGCTTTCAAATCCTTAGAACTTGAAACTAAGATTAGAGTTGACAGAACTGAGCTATGGAACCAAAGTCTTTCCATAACTACAATTCAACAGGAAAATGTGATAGAATAATGAGTCACTTTGAAGGTTATATGACGTCATAGATGTCACTGCACAAGTTCTATGACGAATTCAGATGGCTTAAAATATCGGCTCAAAATTCATAGGCCTCGCACTGTTATGTTTTTAAGTAAATTCAGTCTTCCTTTTGCAAAATGACTTGAAAATAAGGGGATATGGTAAAGTGCGAGTTGCGAGTTGGAAATGCGAGTTGCGAGTTGCTTATATTTTGCGAGTTAAGAGTTACAAGTTGCATTTATTTTGCGAGTAACGAGTTGCGAGTTGCACTTATTATGCGAGTTGCGAGTTGAACGAAAGTTGCGAGTTGGAAACTCAAAAGTGCGAGTTGAAACCAAAATTGCGAGTTGCCTGTATTCTTTTGTAAAAAGGCCTTTTTCGTCAAATGAAAAGGTATTCCAAAGTCGCAATTTAATTTGCAACTTTTCAGTGGGTTTTCTTCTATGAAAAGCATTTTTAGGCCGTCGTAACTTGCCTAACTTTCTTTACAAGAAGCCACTTATAGAATATTAAAGCCTATTCTTCAAACGTTAAGAAACTTTTATAATTTGCAGCCTTTACTCCCCCAGTCGTTCAAAAATATTACTGTAATGCTGTAAACTGGGAACTTGCTTAAAAGTTGTCTTGAAAGAAAATCAAAGGAGAATTCGTTGTCGTTCAAGACGACTTGTGCAAGTCCATGTTAATTGTTGAGCTAAAAAATTGCAGTGAGTTATGTATGACCGGCCTTTTACTTTCCAAATTTTGAGGTATTGTTGCCATCCTGTCTGAAGTAGTTTCAGGGTGACTTGTTCCATTCTGTCGAAGAATTGCGCTCTGGTTCTTCCCAGTAATTCTCTAAGGTTGAAAGCAAAACCTATATTAGTTGCCCGTTCGGAATTATGCTAAATTCTGAAATTCGATATGATGAACATTAAAGGGACATTACGCAAAAATCAAATGCATGCAAAGGTTTGTATCGTTATCCCGATCGAAAAGCAAATTCTTTCAGCCCTCAGAAATCGTTTTCCTTTCCTCGATCGCACTTCTCAAAGGCAAGATTGCAAATTGCAACAAAGGTTGCAAATTTTCGTTATTGTCCACCGGTTAGTTGTCGGCGAGCATTGATGGGATTGTTGCGTGTCGCTTTTAGAATTGAGTTTGAAAATCCTGTTGTATTGGTTCATTCATGTGTCCACGATCAACTACGACCAAGAGAAATGATCGGCTTTAACGACAATTCTCGGCATCTGTCTCGGATTCAAATACGACGTTATGGCTGAGTTCTTGGTCTGTCGTTTGTGGCCGATTTGAGCTTTATTTAAGGTGGAGAAATATCGGGAAATGTTGATAATGATATGAATGTTCGTTTTATATGCAAACGACGCAGTTCGCCGATGTCCGGTTTTTCCCGTGGAATGCTCCTTTAAGAAACTCTTCTGTAAACCCCTGATTTTAGAAAGGCTGTCCAAAAAATGGCAGTTTTTTCACTACAAAAGATGGAAATTTGAAGTTTTTTTAAGGAACTCGCAACTCGCAACTCGCAAAATAGGAGCAACTCGCAACTCGTAACACGTAACTCGTAACTCGCATTTGCAACTCGCAACTCGCACTTTACCAATCCACAAAATAAGTATACTTTACATAATGGGTATATAATATACAAAAGTACCTCTTTTGAAATGATATTCAGAGGCAAACACACAAATTCATAATGGTTTACTATTTTTGGTCCAAAACCAAACACAAGTGATGATGTCGTCCCCTGCATGAAATCCAGCGTAAAATTGGTCGCACATTCGGATTCTCTATGTGAAAGTGGAAAGGCATTCGATCCTGAAGCTTTGAACTCTACTCAGTTCTAATTTAGTGATGTTAGCTAACTGATGCCCCATTCACTCTGCACGTTAACCCAGCTTAAATTAAATCATGTTTTGAATAGGGCCTTTTGACTGGTCAATCCAACAAACCCAGCTATTTGACTGGTTGAAATTTAAGCTGGTTTAGATCAGTGGTTTAAAAGTGTCAGCGTGAATGGAGTGTGAATCAGTCCTAGACTTATGACGACGAGTCTCTTTTTTCCATAGTTTCTTTGGCTTGATGATGGCGCTACGATCAACAGAGACTCGTAAAATTACTATGAAAAATCTGACCCTATTTAGGCCCAAACTTCGCAATTCCCAAGTACCATTCAGATTGAGAGATTTGTGAATTACTGTTGTTACGATGTAAATGTGATAGAATTTTAGATTCGATTGAAGAATTAAAAACACTCCCACGGGATCGAGATTCGAAGCCGTGATTCCATCCTAATCCAATTGATGATTGCGGAAACCAGGGCCAGCTATTCCACTGTTTCATTACCAGGGCCGCCGAGAGCGAGGCCGGGGCCCCGGGGCAGCTTATGGACACGGGCCCCTTGCTTGACACTTGCACTGAACATAATTTCCAGAATTTAAAAATTGTAGTGGATCTTTTTGTCGGATGTTGAGACTGAAGTGCCACACAATGTTTCCCTGAGATTTCTTGTTCAAATGCATATTAAGAACATTTATAAAAAAGTTTTAACTTTCTAACAGAGTGTATTTTTTCGAAAACATCAGCAATGGCATGAGCAATAGTTCCTTTTGCTTAGTCTCAAGATGATTTAACGAAACAACTTTGCAATAAATTAACGCATTATTCTCCCATGCATTTTCTTACATTCCGTCTAAAACTTACAGTACGTATTGCTAAATTACTCTCCTTGTAGGGTATTTTTTAATAACTAGGGCAAGGCCACTGGGAGCAAAAACTATGTCTATTTCATGACTATTATCCTATCACATGAAAATAGAAAAGGGACATCAAGCTACCCGTAACTGCTACAAAAGGAAGCACACCTAATAAAGGGGCCGTGGTGGCTGTGTGATTTAAAACCGAGTTTAAAATTTTCTAGATCAAACACGAAGTTAAAGGCAAATATGTTTGTTTGGACAATCGGGGAAATCTTTTCTACGATACCATACATTAAAATCTGAATTAGGAACTTGTTTGAAAGATGCGATGTCGAAGTGTTTGTAATAACGCAGAAACTCCTGTGAGAAGATCTCTACATGGTACTTCAAAAGGAGGGCAGGACAACAAAAAGTGCATTCGAGACGGTGCACTCCCGCGCATTCTAAGTTGGAATCCTAAACGTTTCTTTGGTAGAACACGGCGTATCTTATCTTAGTAGGAGTCCCTCACTCGTATTTTTATAGTAATCCAGAACCCTATGCCTTGGCAAAGCTATTTGTTAGTCATTGCTTTTTTTACGTTCTACTTTAATCAAAATGCATCGACATCTTCAGAATAGTTATAGTACAAATATATTATCGGTGATCTAACCTATTCCATATTTTCTCAAACAGACCTTTTTAGCTATTCTAAACAAGAATCTGAATCGAACGAGAGAATTTTCAAATGTTCACTATGGTTAAAGGTGCTCCAACTCAACCGAGCCTTTTGCATAAAAATGTGTGAAATATGGCTCGAGGTCGTATAAATATCTTTTCTGGAGTAGCTAAAAGGTCTTTGTGGATAGTCTACGTCTAAGTAAACCGTTTAACTGCAAGAAATGAAATCATGTTAAACAAGACATTTGTAGGTCATTTTCTGTGTATTGTCAAATAGGCAAAGAATTTTGCCGGCACGTTCGTTATTGAGCGCTAAGAAGTCCTAAAATGTCTATAGATTCACTTTGCGAGCCTTTTTTAGTGCAAAGGTATTAATTACGCTACTGAAGTCAATTTTTCGCGTAAGTTCGCTCTCGATGCTTAGAATAGCTAAGTCGTTCAATCTTTCTTGTGTCATTGTACTCCGCAAAAAGTTTTTGATGAGCTTGAGCTTGCTGAAAGATCGTTCTGCTGAAGCAACTGTAACTGGCAATGTACAAAATATCCTCAAGGCAATGCATACGTTTGGGAATATCTCGCCAAGCTTGAATTTGCTGATTTTGTTCAAGAGGCTGAATGGACTTAGTGATTCGTCTCCAAAGTTTGCGGCATGAATTGCTTTTAGGTGTATCATTTCTTCTCTCAATTCATCTTGCATGATATCACCCTCGTATTTCTTTGCCAGGATAGCACAGGCTGCCGAAATTTGCTGCTCCGTTAAGGCAAGATATCTCCAAAGGAAACCAAACATGCCATCTATTTTGTATGCAGCATCATAGCGTGTTGAAAGGCCAGCAATGACTGCATCGACGATGACATAGAAAACATCACGTTTAAATGTTGCTTCTTCCACAGATTCAACTGCACCGCCTTCTGGAGAGACCTCTTCTTGTGTCTCGTCAAAGAATGATCTCCTTTTCGTCTTTCGTTTGGCAGGAAGATTTGGATCAGTTTGCATTCCTTCCGCAACCAACTTCGACTCATTCAAAATTTGAGGCCATTTACTGCGCAGATCTTTAAGGTCGTGGACAAGTGATTTAAGATTGGCGACCTCTATATCAATGGTTGCTTCCCTTGCTTGTATGATCTGGTTTCTTTGATCGATTGCTACCAAAATCTTCAACCATATTGCTGACATTAGGATGCAAGTAAACGAAGAGATGTACCTTATGGCGGCGTTAACTTCAGTGGCAGTCTTAGGAGTAAGATTCAGGGTATGAAGTTGCTCCAGAGCTGAACGTATACCTGGAAGATGAGCCGCAAACGGTCGCACACTTGCCACACGATCCGTCCATCTTGTACCTGACAGGCCATGCAATGAGGATCCAATGCTTCCTTGAAGTATTAACCATCGTTGCGGACTGCTGGAAAATAGGTTGTACACAGTTTGTACCATTCCAAAAAACGTCACTGCTTCTTTACAGCAAGCTGCAGAGTCTGCTCCACTTAGATTCAGTGAATGGCATGCGCACGGTGAATACAGGCACAAAGGACTTTCAGTGAGGATGTGTTGTTGGGCTCCATTGTATTTGCCAGACATGTTTGCAGCGTTGTCATATCCTTGACCACGGCAGTCTGCAACTGGAATCCCAAACTGTTTCAAAGTTTCCAAGATTAACATGGCTATTTGAACACCAGTCTTCTTGCAGCAATCAACAAATGTCAAGAATCGTTCTTGGACAGCAAATTCTTGAAGCTCTCTCGTCAAATACCGGATGATGAAGGTAGTTTGCTCAACATGACTTGAATCAGGTGTTGCATCAACCATGATTGAATAATATTTTGCATCATCGATTTCATCCAAGACATGACTGCGAACGTACTCTGCACAAAGACCAATGAACTCGTTCTGGGATGAAGCTGAAAGATAATGAGCTTGAAGTCTTTCACCTTTTTCCTGGGATACTTGAATCTTTGTTACTACATGCTCTCGTAGAAGTGGATCATAGTGGGAAAGGAGCTCAATGAGACCCAAGAAATTTCCATTGTGAATGTCACCAATTCTTTGTGAAGATCCACGAAAAGGCAGTCCTCTTTCACCAAGAAAGACAACAACATCAATGATTCTTGTGAGAATCTTCTTCCATTTCTGAGCCTCTGAGAGAATTCTTTCGTCAGTGAGCATGTCAACTCCAGAAGATTCTTCCAAACGCCTCTCCACTTCTCGCCAGGCAAGGTAGCATTTTTTGTGCACCGTACTGTGTTCGTGCTCGGGAAGCCTGTCGAAAAGCTTTCGCCACTTTTGTGCTGTGCTCCATCCATTTGCTGAAGCCAAGATTGACTGGGATGATCCTTGGTCCACTGCACTTGGGAAAAGTCTGCATGGTAAGCAGAATAAAGCACTCTTAGCAGGGCTGAACACGAGCCATCGTCTGGAACTCACTTCACCATTCTGTTGTTTGAATTTCAGCACAGACGTTGGAAATTTCCTGCCAGTAATGTCATTAGGAAACTGCTGTGGATGTGGTAGATGGCCTTTCCGTATCATTTCTTCGATTTCCAGTGTTGTAGGAGCTGCTGGAGACATTCCTATGTCAAAACCAAAATGACTAGGCTTGGTTGTTTCACCACGAGCGAATGCAGATTCCTCTTGATTTATGCTTGCTTCTAAAGATGCTCCAGACATTGATTCATCGGGTTCGGGTTCTGAGAGTTCTGGCGAAGCTGAAGCTGTCGGTTGAGGACCAGCTTGTTCTTCATGTGCGGGGCCAGGGCCGGGGCTTTCTTTTTCAGGTTGAGCTTGCTTTTTAACACCAACATCAAATAACGTCAGTGCACCTCTTTGGAATTTTGGAATGAAATTCCGGTTGAATTAAGAAACTCTCACTCAAAAGCTTCATTCAAAACTAAGGTAAAGATCTATTTTCTGTGCCATAATTACACCCAGTGATTCACATACTATTCTTTGTGTATACCTTACCTTATCTTGTCTTTCTGCACCTGTTTTCAATAACATCATAATAATTCAATATCTTTTTAGTTAGGGGGTGCTCCCTCCTCGATTAGCCTGCCTATTGAGGGAGCCCCTCCTTTAAGAAATTCCCCTAATCTCACTGCAGCTCTCCATACTCACCTATTTAGTCTCTCAACATTTTGCTTTAATTATATCATCCTGTCCTGTTCTTCTTTCTATTTTGTGTGCTGTATTTGATTTTAGTTTATCATTGTCAATAAGATAGGTGGGTATGTTGAACTGTAGTGATGTATTAGATGAATTTTAAAAATGAATGAACTGAACTGAACTGAACCTCTCCTTGTTTCTTTATCCCTTTGCTCCTTTTCTCGTCGTTTCTGAGCACCAGACTTGTGTTGGTAGAAGGACATATCCGCTTCGATTTTCTGCTGTGCTGTTCTCTCAAGAAGGTCTCCAAATCTAATCTGAAGCTATTGATGACTGCCAAGCTTTTATGTTAAAAAGTGGCTATTTTTGTCCAAACGTTATTCCTTTTAAGGAGCTATTTGTAATATTCAATTTCGTCATCGTTGATCAATCTCTTTCCAAAAGCAATTAAAGCAACTATTGAATACGAAAGAAACCAAAGTATAGGTCATTACAACGTAACAACAAATTACCGCCCAAAAGCATGACGTCAAAATACGCATCGAATTACGGATGATGTAACGCTACGATTTGGTTTGTTGTCACGACACAAAGTTTATTGCTAATGGAATGAACTGAGGCCCGTGATATCAATGCAGAGTGGAACGGACAAGATGAAAGTTTGATTCTTCCGGGCCCCTTGCGGGGCCCAGTTCGATAATATCACAAAAGCATATAATGGAAAAACAAAGCTTAATTTTTACGGGCCCCTGGCGGGGCCCGGGCCCCGGGGCAGTTGCCCCGGCTACCCCCCCCTCTCGGCGGTCCTGTTCATTACGAGTCCTTGTTGAGCGAGGTTTACCGCAGAGATACAAAGGACTCATCGTCATAAGTCTAAAGCAATCCCCCATCCCAAACCTAGACATGTCCAAATCGCCCGGACAGTGGGTTGAAATATTACAGGCTGTGTTTTGACGAGAATAAAGTAACAGTATTGCTTCAGTGTTTTAAATGCTACAACTAATGCTATCTTGATGTGATTTTATTCTAAAATACTACTTGCTTTGGAATATTGCTATAACACGGGGTCGTCGTAAGAATCTCAGACTTGGCAGGACGCAGCATTTCATGGGCATACTCTTTTTAATGACAAAGCCATATAGATATACGTCGGATTTAAATGGTAAGAATTTGAAATAAAGCGAAAATTTGTGCGA
Organism: Aurelia sp. 4 Dawson et al 2005; assembly: GCA_964019985.1. Classification (NCBI taxonomy): domain Eukaryota; kingdom Metazoa; phylum Cnidaria; class Scyphozoa; order Semaeostomeae; family Ulmaridae; genus Aurelia; species Aurelia sp. 4 Dawson et al 2005. The sequence goes on along the minus strand of OZ026511.1, from coordinate 2,821,341 downwards.
ATCCTGAAAGACATCTGGATTTCCTTCAACGAAGCAAAATGGGCAGTAATAATAGAAAATCAAAGCAAATGATAAGAAAATAAACAACATTCTCCCCGAGTCGGTCCTAAAATGGGCATGGTCAGAAAAAGGGTACTTGATGCCCCCCGTTCCTTCTTCTATGAAACAGCAAGCACTTTGTTTTTCTATATCATCAATTAGAAATTGACAATACATGATACTTATTACACTTCTCACAAAATAATCTGCAATGCTACAAATACAATACCATGAGGAGCGAGATATTATGTCTACCCCGTGGCTTGAGGCAGGAAAAGAAGAAAAGAAATCAAAACTACATGGAACTATACTCAAAACAAAATGCACTAAACAGGGGACATAGTGGCTCCTTGACAGATAGCCAAAATTTGAATGAATTCAATCAAATCATTGTATAGCATCATGTCATCCAGGAAAATCGAAGAAGTTTTGATAAGATTTGGAAAAGGTTTTTGCCTGCAAATTGGCTTTCTTTGTGAAACAAAAAAAGCCAAAGGGAAACAAAAAGCCCAAGGACTGGGTAAGCATAAATTTTAAAACTTTTGCAAGCATTATCATTTACTAAAATCGACCATCTTGTTCTTAATATAAGAGCGACGTTATAAAGTATTTTATCCAGGAATCCGTCAAAGCAATCCAAAGTTTCTGGATCAACAATCAATAACTTGCAATCGGCAGGCTTTCAAGCATTAAAACCTTTCTTTAGTAGCCCGCTGGAGTAACATGCATAAGCGCACGAGACGGGGGGGGGGGTGAGCGAGGGGGCGGTAGCGCCCCAACTTTGGAGAAATTTTCAAAAATCAGCCCCTTTCGGGCAAATTTTTGCCCATAGTCGGGCAAAAATGCTGGCAAACAATGGGCTTTGTGTCGGGCCGCCCCTTAGATTTTTTCTTCCCGTACGCTTATGGTAACATGTGAACTATTGAGATGAAAAGAAACCTCATTGATGTTAAAACATTAGTAAAAGAGAACGATGTACCCTTTCAGAAAATCATTTGCTGATGTGATTGAATGAATCCTTGCGACACTGACACCACATTCCTTCAAAAAGGAAGGTCTTTCTCATCTGAATATACATAGATCAAAAACCTTTGAAGACAAAACTGGAGACTTTGATAAATTTTGAGTTTTTGATACATTCTACTTTACAGCTATTCAAAAAAAGATTTGCGCTTCAGAATTTTGAAATATCCTTGAATAACGCACTCATTGTACTATTGTCATGGCCAAAAGTTAAGGACCACAGTTTGGTAAACAACTTTTCTTGGAACCCTGGCGCTCTGTCTGATTTACTCGATTGGAGTTAGTCTAGGTCAAAATTCCACTTAGATTCCGAATTTCGATTTTGGTTTCTGAGTTTCTGTGCCATTTTGCATGACGTAACAAAGAAATCTACAAAAATTGATTGTGACTTCATAGCAAAATGGCACAATTTGGCCTAAGTAAACTCCAAGAGAGTAAAATAGGCAAAGCGCTAGGGCTCCATTTCATTACGTCAAGAAACGTTGCTGACAAAAATGTGGTCTGTGGGAAGAAAACTTTTAACTCCTGTAAAAGAACACGAAAGCTGACGAATCCTGCAAGAAGATACGAATTGCTCTGAAACTGCATGTGAAAGATTTATGTTACGAGATGTCTCAAAAAAATTTTTCAATGTTTGATTTAGTACTAAAAAATTACGATGCGCTGAGTGGGCACTTGGTCAAGTAACCAATCTCCTGAGATTTCAAACTAATTTTTGACACCAGAATCTTGCAAATCCGCTAAAAATTCATGGAGATATGAGCCTAAGAAGTTCACATTTGTGCGAAAACTAAAACCAGAGGCCTATAAAAATTGCATTTTGGTAAAAGTTCCACGGTCCATATCGCTTCTGTTGTTTTGTAATGGTTTCAGGGCAAACCAAATGGGTTTTGGATAGGTTTTAGGTAATCTAACTTTCAAGCGCATGACTGCTTTGAAGAAAAAGACTGTCTGGCGCCGATTATTTTTTAAACTACTGTTTTGGCTTCATGCAATCTTAAGTTACGTAGAATTGAATTTCTTTAGAAATTGTATTGGGTTTGCTCTGATATCAGCAAGAGGTATGACATTGAATAATCTTCTTTTACTTCGATGTTTGAGTTTTTTTTTGTATTACAAGATATCTGAGGGTCTCTGTTATCGGCTGTAGCATATTTCTTATCTTTGAGAGCTCGTAACTCACTGAATTTTTAACCGTTTTGAAAGATTCTGGTCTCTAAAATTATTTGAAAATCTTAGGGACAGGGTTTCCTTCCATGAGCCAGTTCATGTTATCGTTATTTTTCAATATTCAATCACACGTCGAACAATGTTTTTGAGACACCCTGTAGAAAATGTAATTATGTTATAGCTACTTTTATTTCATTTTCCGACAATGACCAAATCCGAATGTAGCAATTTAGCCACAATAATCATGAAAAACTTCTGCAGAACCATCACGCCAGATTTTCCTTCGAGAACAAAGGAGAAGAATTATACATTATGGGCCAAAGCACCCAACACGACAAAAACACTTTGATTGCAGGCGCAGTGGTCTAGCTAGGATTTTAGTCTGGGGGGCAGCACCCAGTAATGGCCCGACAGATGCGCAAAGCAAGTTGGGGATTACCCCCAGAAAAGTTTATCCAGTTCTTATCCTTCATACTCACAGAAAGACCCCGATATTTGTCTTTCCAGTAGATTCCAAGCTGCCTGTGTTTTACGTGAGCAGGCACCGTAGCTGCCAACATTTGACGACTCCAGCAAAGCTATAAACAATGGACTCATTGCAATAAACCTACAAATGCAACACTAGAGACTCGTACAATATGGCATGTGGAGCAGTTTTGAGTGGGCTTGTCAGGATTTCTAGCTACTGAAAGATAATTTAGGCCCACTGTGCATACCGCATCCAGGCATGGGACCCCTAGGTTAAGGTCCGTTCCGAAGGAAGACGAGGTGAGTTGCGAGGTCATATCATATCATATCATATCATATCATATCATATCATATCATATATATTATTTGTTACAGCAGGTTAAATATCAGGCAACCAAAGGTTGATGTGGACCTGCAAAATAAAATAAATCCTAATTACAATCAAAATAAAAGCCCTAGAAATATAAAACCATTTCAGTTAAATCTAAACATTTACAGATATGTTAAAATTGTTATTTAATAGTAAAAGTCAGGGTCCTTCTTGGATATCAATATTGCCTCTCTTCTAAATGAGAAGTTTTTTATGAAATCATTTAGAGTTTTGAGTTTTTCTTTGAATTTGTCTTTGTTCACGATTGATTTAATGTCTGATGGTATCATATTCCAGATAAATGGGCCCCGGTACTGAAGACTGTTCCTCCCTATCTCTTTTTTGTATCTTGGTATTTTGAATGTGAAAGGGTCCCGTACAGCATAGTTTTGTTGTAAATTATTTTCAAATAGGTCTTGAAGTGATTGGTCTGCTTTGTTGAAGTAAATCTTATGCATCCATTTGATAATGCTGCGCTTGTAAATGCAAGAGAGAGGTTGCCACTTTGCATGAGTCAGACTGACATCATCAGGATAGCCCGTTGGCAAGTTAAAAATCTGTCTGGCAGCTCTTGAATGAATTGTCTCAAGTTTCTGGAACAAAGCTATTGAGCAGTTCCCCCAGACTGAAATACAATAAGTGATCCCTGAAATGACTGTTTTATAATAAATTTCTTCAAGGACATTTGTTGGTAAGAACTTCATCCTCTTTAATGCTCCCAGCTTTGATGAAAACTTTTTACAAGTTGTACTTATGTGCTTGTCCCAAGTTAATTTATTATCAATTGTGATGCCTAGGTATTTGACAGAATCAACAATACTGATGTAGCTTTCCCCGTACTTGATGGCTTTTAAAGGTCCCATAAAGGCTCTTTTCATCAGCAGCATCGCTTCAGTCTTTCCCGGATGGACTGTAAGCTTATTTCTCCTGCACCAACCAAGCACCCCTTCCATTGCCAAATTCAGGCTGTCTATGATCTTATCTACATTGTCCCCTATACAGTAAATACTTGTATCATCAGCAAATAGTGTGACTTCTCCCTCTGTAATTGCTTCAGGGAGGTCATTGACCAAGATGGTATACAGTTTGGGACCCAATAAAGAGCCCTGTGGTACCCCAAACAACACTTCTTCTTCAACTGAAGATTTACCATTGATTTCAGTGTATTGTTTCCTCCTCCTTAAGTAGCTTACAATCCAAGAGTAGAGATCACCAGAAATTCCAACTGCTTGTAGTTTTTGGCCAAGAATGTCATGAGAGACACTATCAAAGGCCTTTTGGAAGTCTAAAAATATGGCTCCAACTATCAACCCCTTGTCCATAGCATTTTTCCATTTCTCTGTGATTTGTAAGAGCAGTTCTTCTGTGGATCTCCCTTTGTTGAAGCCCCACTGATTTTTAGAAAGGAGGTCACCCATCAGAAATCTGACCTCACTCGACCAAGCTTAATTTCAGTCACCTGACGAAGAATGTATAAGCAACTAGTCCACTCACCCCGCAAGACACTTGAAAGACACTGTAGCCCCTTTTCTATGATTCTACCGTTGGACTTTTCAGAAATCTTGAATATTTGTCAAAATTACAGCCTATTTTATATTGCAGCTTATTTTATGATGTGACGTAATCAAATTAAAATCACAAACCAGAAGAGTGAAAGAGTTTTGCTTGATACCATATTGTAGTCATCCACAAACTATGGTTTTCTTGAAAATTATTTGATCTTTTGTCAACAGGTTTAGAAATTACGATAGTTTTAATTTTTTCCCGAAATTTTCTTCATCGTAATTCTGAAAATATTGAGGATTTCTGAAAAGTCCAACGGCAGAATTACTGCAAAATAGTTCAAGTTTCTTTGAAGCTGTTCAGTTCAAAGAAATAGGTCATAGAATTTTACTCCCAGCTTCTTAAAGATTTGAAACCTATGCTGGCATGTGGAAAGAAAACTGTTAGCGTCTTTAAAGAGCACCAAATAAGTTAACGCATGAAAAGAACAGACAAATCCTAAATGAGAAACAAAAGAAATTTACTGGTAATGGTGCGTGAAGAGAACGTTCATTAGTTGCTTCAATAAATTGCGACAAACAGTTTTGCGAAAATGCGTATCAATGAGTTTGATGTCCTAAAGTCACATATTTCCTGTCTTTTCTTCGAACGAAGGAAAGGAAACAAATGAGTGTGTGACGTGCTTTGGAAAGCATTTGTTGCCATCTTTTGAATTGTTAATTTCTTATCTCTCCATTCACTTTTACAGGCTGATTTGCTTACCTTGCATGATTTAACAGTCTTTTCTGTGGTTAAATTACATGTTTCTTTTACAAGTGCAACAGCTATCTTTCTACAGGTCATTTCAATTGTCTATCGTTGCGTCAACTGTAATTTATTACGATAGAAGCTCTGTGTCACAAATTATATGCCTCAATATTCTGCAGCAAATAGGAAAGAAGCATTTCTTTTCTCTTCTGAGTGTATCGGTCCTTGGTTCAAGGTAAAATGAAAATATCACGAAATTTTTCTTGAATTTTGCTGTAGAAAAGCTTGGTTGGCTCAAATCATTGTGCTTAGGGTACTCTTAACATATTCTCAACTTACAGCAACGTTGATACTTTTGTAACAAATCTTCCAATAGTTCTCCGATAGTTACTTCGAAGCAATGTAGATTTCCGACAAATTTTCCGAAAAGCGTCTTTTAAATTGCTTTGGGGAGTAGTCATCCCCCTGCCCCACTCTATCTCCGCCACTTTGGGGCGGAGAATTGATGTTGCTGTGTAAATACTTGAAGCATTTTCAGTTAACGAGCTTATTTTCTACGCAATCTTTTTGTCTATCGTCCAAGGCACCGTTTCTTTCAACGAACAGCAAGTCAATTTCAGTGGGACTTTTACTGAAAACCATATGTTCAGCATAGACTACAACTATCCATATGGGCGAGAAAAAAGGTAAGGCGAGTGGAAGATGGTAATGCGAGGAAAATGTGAAAAGCTATCGATGTTGGAAACACTTTCAGAAAATACTACTGGACAAAAAAAATAACGATAACATTAACAAACTCATAGACAGAATACATATTGCTAAGATTATGAAATGATTTTAGAGATTAACCAGAACCTTGCAAATCGGTAGAAAATTCACTAAGACCCCAAAATTGCCTGTGATGCAAAAAGCTCAAAGACAGAGGTATAAGAAGCTTATCCAATGTCATACCTCTCGTTTGATATCAGATATCAAAAGGGACTTCTAAAGTAATTCAGTCCTTGCGATCATGGTCAAAATTTGCTTAACATTGCATCTGTCCAAAAACAGTGGCTCAAAACATAATCGACGAGAGACTGAATCTGTTTCCACTAAGCATCCATATGCTTGACAGTCAGGTTATCAAAAACTGGTTTGAATCACTTTTGGTTCGCCCTGAAACAATTGAGAAATAACAGAAACAATGGCCCCCGGAAATTTTACCAAAGATGCCATTTCGAACCTCTGGTTTCAGCTTTGGCACAAACTTGAATTTCAAAAGCTTATAACCCCATGAATTTTGAGCGTATTTGCAAGACTCTTTTGTCAAAAATTAGTTTAAAATCTCAGAAAAGGGGTTGCTCAACCAAGCACCCATTCAGCATATAATTATTTGTGAGTATTTTTATCAAACGTCGAACAATCTTTTGAAACACCCTGTACTTTTTGGAAAATTAATAGATGTGAAGGTGCCATTTCACCAGTAGTCTTCCTAGTGTAGTAACTCCCCGGGTCATGTTCATTCGGTAATTAAATTCTACTACCTACAATCAACAATAAGCACATTACAATGAATTCAATGAAGGAGGAGCTCTCTTAGTAGCTATACTAATCGACGAGAGAGTCCTCCGTCTCATTATTGCTGCCCTTAAAATATTCTAAAAAAGCTAAATATATATAAATCAAACATTTTGCTGCATAGATGTTTTTGAAATTGCAAAGGTGTAAAAGTCGCAACAAAACGCAGATGCGAACTTACAAAGGCCTTATGCTGAAGAGCATGTTAAAGAAGTAATATCACACGCAAGCTAGATGGAACAAAAAAAGCAAGCTCCCGAAACACCAGCAGGGCAGCCGTCCCATAAGAACCTCCCGTGAAGAAAATGACAGCCCTATTAGCTACCCAAAGATACTCCTTAAGAAGATTTTAATCATCAATAGCATAATGATTTCACAGTTTCGTAGGGCAAGTACAGCGATAAACAACATCATGTTGTTGCTGACTTCATATTTCATATTCAAGTTGACAAATCCATGTTTTGAGAATTAGCAACGTCCATGTGATAATAATTGAGTTGACAAGTTCATATAAGAATCAGTAGTAAGCAAATGACAAAAATTGCTGAAGATGGACCTAGGAAGGTTCGTAACGCTCTTTTAATCATGGCTTAGCCACCCGATTTTTGTCATTTGCTTACTACTAATTCTAATATGGACTTGTCAACTCAATTATAATCACATGGACGTTACTAATTATCAAAACATGGATTTGTCAACTGAAATATGATTGAAATATGAAGTAACCAACAACATGATGTTTTTTATCGCTGTACTTGCCCTACGATTTCTAATCAAGCTGCGGTTTCCAAACGATGTTCCAACTTCACAGTTAACAGAAAATCCATCTGTAATCACTGCATGTTATCCAATCTGCCCTCCAAAGGAAAACGTACCCATCCATTCTAAACGGCTACGGAGTAAATATCTTTGTTAAAAGGAATTTTGGGACAAAATTGATGCAATGTGTGTGACAGCATGAGATTTTTAGGGTGATTCAAGCCAACCTAGCTACCTGCAAACATATTAGTTCGTAAGGATTTCAAATTTGTCAAGAATCATCACAAAGATCTGTTCCTTCCAGACAAATGCATCACAGCTAACGTCTTTTGTAGGTTTACTGTGTCTACATTCTCTCTGATTTACAGTCCACTATTATGATGTACCATCTCACTTTGAATTTGCTTCTATTTTCTTTAATTTTCCATGATTCAATCAAAATTGTCGAGCTATTTACCCTATCCATAGCAGGCTCTCTGGGCTACTAGAAAACTAAGGGGGGGGGGCTGATTCAGCCCCTCTCTAAAATTGCCATTCCTTTGCTCATGTTGACTAAAGTCACGATACAGGTAGCAGTGCTAGGCACGAGTACACAAAATGAGAAAAACAGAAAAACATCCTTTTCAATATCAAATCATGATCTAACAATGATTCATGCAACCAAACTAGTGTTGATCAAAGCATTCTGAGAAGATGAAAATCTACTTATGAATCGGAAAATTGGACTCAAGCAAATCCGAGACGGCAGACAGAGATTGAGAATATTATTTTCTGAAAAATGGAACATGAAGCTATGATAGAGAATTTTTCCATACATTACGACGGAAATCTGCTCAATGATAAAAGACTGAAAGCTTCATTTGTCCTGTACCAAATTTTCCTAATGATTTTTAAAAAAATACTGACATTGGTGATTTTGTCCTCTTGATCGATCTTATGGCGTTTGGTATAGTGTTTGAGCGTTTGGCGTGTGTAAATACAAAATTACATGAATGGTGCACAAAATTGCAACAAATTTACACACAAATTAGGTGAAAACAGCCTATTGATCAGCTTTCATCTATATTTATTTCTGCTGAAAATTTGTACCGTCGCAATATTTGCTATTTTCTTGAAGATGGCGTCATAGATGAAGTCACGTGACACGAAGCTGTTCTTTTTTTCCATAGAAAATAAAGAGATCTTACTAATCACAAATAAGAGAAGTACCAAGGATACCATGAAAAGATTATGGTAATAACAGATTATATCCATAAACAGCCCACCTAAACGTTGGCCTTGACTACTGTGAAAAAGAAACCACCATCCACCCGAATTTAATTTTTGCATCATTTCACACAAAATGACGCTTCACATAGGGAGAGACTAACCGTTGATAAACAATAATGAGCCGCTTCAATGTACCTATTTGGAGTAGTGCTCTATCAAGTAGGAGGGGAGCTGAATGAGCCCTATTCTGGATAGAGTTCACACACAAAATCGGCAAAGGTATGTTTGCCCGCAGTTCACTTCATTTGATCAATGTCTTGATAAAGCATCTTTTAATTGCTCTAACAGATTTCATGCCATGCAATTTTGCACCATGACTGCAACAAGTAGATTAATACCGGGTGAGTCAATATAAACGCCCGGCGTTTGAAAAAATCCTGCTCCCTGAATATCAAAGCAATGATGCTAAAAACTGTCTTGTTTTATCCATGATATGTTAAATTTGGTTTAGAAATTTACCCGGCTTTAATTGGTCATTCCTTCCCGTCGAAATATGAGATTTCCAGCAGAAAGCCCTTTTCGAATACCTGCAAAAACGAGTGAAAACACCAAGCAAGATTTCCTTTTGTTCTCCTTAATAGCAATAATGACTTTTGTATGTATTCATGCATTCTTTCCTCATGGGAGAATGGAATCTTCCTAAATAAGTTATTCACACTAGGGGGAAGACTTTTCAACCAGCCACGATGAAAACGTATTCTAAAGCGTACTGAAAGTCAGCGCTGGAAAGAAAACACATTGGGGATTTGGCTTGTAATTTTAGTAAGTTTTTAAGGTTTCCCAAAGGGATTCATTTTAGAAAATTGCCCACAGAATCTGAATGGAGTGACCGATTTTAGCCAGCAAAATTTCTAAAAATAATTCAACGTGTTAACTATTTTATCAGATATTGCCAAATATTATTGCTTATATATTCGGGGAGCAGTAGCCTTTCAAACGCTGGTCGTTTTCTTGACTCACCCGGCACTAGAACTTCCCGAGAGTATCAACACATGACTTGAAACTAGAAAACCAGCCCTGGCCGATTATGTCTGTTAGCCAATTTAGTTAATTATCATTTTCAGCTTGGCAATATCACTGTCTTGGTATCCAGGAAGCAACAGCTGTCAAACGGTGATTGTTCTTTAGTCACCTGGTAGCAATGACAGCTATTGCTACAACATCTGTCCCTTTTTGTCTTGGCAACTTCTGCCATTATCGTTAAGGTAAAAAAAACACAACTGAGTACGGAATGTTAAAGAATGTTACCAGTTACGAACATAAATAATCTTACAGAATCTACACCCTCAAACGTCAAATAACAGTCCTGGAAATTGTCCATTAGAAACTGTTGTTCCATTAGTAGATAAAGAGGAAGACATAAATTGGCACACAAAGCCCTCGAATTCGAATTCTTTCACTGCAACATCTTTATATTTTAGCACTAAGAATAACTTCTTGGCTTGGTAACAGTTCAACAGGCTGTTCGAATGTCACACGGAACGTACCAGTAACGATTCCTGAATCAGAGCATCCCACGGCAAAAATGGGCTTTACCGTGCTGGAATTGGTCGATACTGTTACATTTGAAACTCTGTTCTCAGTTGGATCACCAAACAACGAGAAACCTTTGAATAAAGCTTGTTGGTTGATTGAAAAGGCAAGGGCATTCGGATTCCCGGCGTATCCCCACGAACGCCGAATGTAATTTGATCGGATACAACCAGCTGAAATTTCTCTTCGCTCATGTCTGAGTATATTACTAAATGGAATCCTCTCTAAGAAGATTTCTTTAAGATCTTTACATTCCAAACTAAGGTAATGCAACACGTGCACTACTTGCTCAGAGGTTAACAATTCAGACATGCTACAAAGTTTTCCAAAGTCTTGTAAAGACATCGTTGGAAAGCGAATTAAATAAACTGCGTCCCCTAACATTTCCTGTTTTGTTTGGACAGAAACTTGCTTTCCTTCTTTCTTTAACTTCTGTTCACACCATTTCTCGACAGCAAGAAAAAGATCAATCTTTTTCACTTTTAACATATCTAGTCTCAAAATCTCCTTGAGTGAACCCAAATCTAAATCGAAGAATGCATCCGTCCTTATGATCTGAGTAGCATTTTCACTGATAAGTTTGAGGCATTTATCGACAACTGATTTTTCATCGTAAAGGAGGCATTGTTGAAGAGCAAGCAATGCAGTATCCATGGTCACAGATTCTTTGATGAACGTGCTGCACTTCTCTCGAAGAGATGCTACCATGTAGCATTTTGCCAAATTCAAGATTTGAAACACGTTATTCCAACCTAAGGAAACGTCATAATTGTAGAGAAATTGGAGGAACTCCATAATGCATTCACCATTTCCAAAATCACTGAGATCAAGCTCTTGCTTCGTTTCTGCCAACGCACCAAAGAACATCGAATAGAATACAGAACTGGAGGAAGCCAGCACGAATTTGTGCACTGGAATACGTGTATCATCACAAATAAAGGTGAAATCACTCATGAAGTGACTGCATAAAAGATGAGACATTCTTTCTTCCAAAGTTGCTACTGAGTCTTGCCAACCATTCTTGTCTTGTTTGCCTAGTGTCACCATCTTCTTTCACGCGTTAAAACCTAGAATTTATAACAAACCAAGTAACTTTCAATGAAAACAAACTCTTACAAAACCTTACGTTTATGCACTGAATAAACAAAAAGAACCGAAAAAAACAATGGCTCGCATATACACGATTTGGTATTGATAAATTCAAATAACTAGTGACTCAAAACTTCGAAGAGCGTTAAAAAAGTAATGGTCATGAGAAAATCACTCTCGTTGTGGTTGCTAAAAGTTTTATAACGCAGAAAAAGATTGAATCATTCATAGGAATTTAGTTAGTCAAAATTGGGGGTCACTCTGTCCCAGATCCATTGGTGACTCCAACATCTACCTAATTTGGGGAAGAGGTGTTGTTTTACGGGAAACGGCGTTATTTTGTAACATTTCTCAGGTTCCTAAAAAAATGATGATGAAATGGAAGGTAGTCCTTTAGGAATGCAAAATAAATGAAAACAATGTTTGCCTTTTGTGCACTAAAATAAAGCATTGCTTCACTTTTGATATGGAAAGAGCATGTTTATCACGTCCCAGATGTTCAAAAGTGTCTTCGATTATTGAATAAACGGGGGTATGAGAATGATCAGAGGGTTCCAAAGGGTTCGATATAATAATACCGGGTGGCTGGAAAAATTGGGGGGGGGAGGTTGGAAAAACTAAAAGTAGCTGTTTTCTTACTTACGCACAAATCTGTTTACATTTGTTCAAAAATTATGTTCAATATAATTTCAGTATATCGAAACTTATAAGATTTTTCACGAATTAATAAGCGGAGGGAGGACGATCATTCGGTACTCGCGAGCATCTCATTGTGATTGTATTTTATGAATCTTGTGAGAAAGGATGATATTCAAACAAATCAAAATTATGGAACAGATTACAGAAGGATCGACTGCTTCCAATAAAATTTCATGTCTAGTAAGTTAGCCTTTTCCTGTGTAACGAGTTTTAAAGAGGCGTTAAGACTTGTTAAGATTTGGAGTGTATTTCTATGGAAAGTGAACAGGCCAAGCATTTACTCACCAAATGGAATGTTGATTCAAAAATACTAATCATATCTTTGCATCTATTTCCATCGAAGTTACTCTCGACCCTCTCGTCAAAGATTTTCAATCCCATGGCCATTCATGTACAGAGGATATCTCTCACCCATGAGAAGTTGCATTTCCTTCATTACTCTGTGCGAGAAGTCATTTATAAATTGATCGATTTTGATCAAGTTGAGTTTATCTATATTTGTAGTGCTGGTAGGACAGCGAGAAAAATTAAAAAATACTTTGATCTTTTGCCTTTTAACAAAAATTTGAATGATTCAAATTCGTGAAGCGGTCTTGGTATTAAGAATTTTCAAAAGTGGGAACTTTTCTCTGGCTCACCCGGTATGGTCGAACGACACTAGTGTTCATCCACAATACAGATCGGTTTGATTAAATAGACCTGAAAAATTTTGTCTACTCCACTCAGCCACTGAGCCCTTTTCTCTTGTTTTTCATTTTCTCTTGCTTACGCCTGTTTCACATTGGATATGGGAAATTTAGTGTTATGATAGTCCAGATAATTTCAAATTTCGATAAAGTTTGGCGTCCATCCCACGTAATACTAAATTGATACATCCAAAACAATGCAATTGCCCTGCATCCAATGTGAATCGGACTTTAGTATTGATCACATGTTTTTGGTGAATTCAGATGTGGTTTTTTATTTTTTCTGAAATACTTGCGCACCTTTACGGCTTTTGATACTCACCTTGATAGTTAATTCGAAAACAGACAGCTTTTTAATTGACATTCATCCTGGATAATTCAATTTGCCCTAGCTACCAAACCAGAGCTTCGGAGCTCATTTAGCACTAGGCACGGGGTAGGCATTTTCTCCTTTTCCTAGAAACCCTAATATGACCCTCATCAAAGGTAGCTAAAATCGGCCTACTGCATTGGATGATTTTGACAGGTGAGTGGATATCGTTTAGCTAAAAGAACAATGACATGGGTAGGCTTCTCTTTTTCCTATGTTTGTTCTGAAAATAAAGTTTTTCTAAATTGGCTCAACAACCAATTGACCAACAAATGAGTTTCTTCTCATTTTATCCTACCGGGTGAGTCAACAAGGCCGGACATTTGAAAGGCTACTTTTCCCGTAGTATACAAGCAATGATACTTACCTATAACAGATTGAATACATAACATGCTCAATTATTTTAAGAGTTTTTCCTCCCTGAAATCAGTTACATCCATTCTGATTTTGTTTGGAATTTTGTAAACATATTCCTTCCAAAAAACCTTAAAACGTGCTAAAATTTTTAGCAAGCTTCCCTGATATATTTCCCTCTCAGCGATGACTTCAGTATGCTTTAGCACGTATTATCCTCTTGGGATATCTAGAAACCTTGTCTCTAATATGGCTAACCTATTCGGGGGGATTCCATTCCCCCAAGGGGTCAAAATACATGAACACATACCAGGTGACCATAAAAAAGCTTCACGAGCAAGATCGCACATATTTTCTGGAAAGCAAATGTTGTGAAGATAAACAAAGTATCAGAATGTAGCTAAGGATCCGCTATCTTTTGAGATGCTGCTTGGTCAGTTTAAGATATGCGTACTGTCCAAGGTAACATGTTTATAAATATGGAAATTCATTCATTTCTCAGACCATTCCCTTGCCTTCCAGTCCATTTTTGGAAAGTACGAAAAGAGCTGAATTCCAAATTTGCTCTGGAGCATAAAATTTGAATGAGGAACAGAGGTCAGTCACTTTGCCAACAAAAAATGTCCCCAGACGACTTCTAATCCATTGCTACGTCGAGTTTTCACAAAGTGTTGACTGGAAAATGATGGCGATTATTTGTTCACTCAATTCGAAATTTTCATTGAATCTGTTTTTTTTTGGATGGTAGTCATTGCTTAAAATGACCATGCAGAATCTCAAAAGATAGCTAAGCCTTTCAAATAAACTGTGATCGAAAGCATTTGGCAATAGCTTTTGATTTCAGGGAGCTAGTTATGATCTAGTTCGTGAAGTTATTTTTGGATCACACGGTAGTGTCATCATAGTTAAGTCAGGAAAACAAGGTGAAATCTTGTTTGTTGTTTTGACTCGTTTGTGAAAGTTTTTGAAAAGGGGCTTATGCAGAAAAGCTCCCATTTCGACCAGAACGAAGGGCCTTTCAATGTCTGTTAAATTACTGAAACTATTTGGACATATCGGGAATAAACAAGACAGTTTCTCCAGTATCATTTCTTTGATATTCAAGGAGCGTCATTTGTTCCAGCGTCGGGCCTCTTTGACTCAGCCGGTAGACTTTTGACAAAATTTCTTGCAGCAAAACGGGGTAACGAAGATTTAAAGAACATCAAAAAACGATAGAATTTTTCAATCCTCTTAATCAATTGCATCATATTTGCGAATTTGATACAATAAAAAACCTGAAGAAATTACTGTCTCGTAATACACTGCAATTGTATCAGGTGTCCCAAAAACATAAGCAGCAGAGCTCGTGCGAAGGAGCTTTCGATTCGCGAAATTTAATTTCAGTTTGTGATTTAGATGATTTCTAAACTTAGGTTTTACGACTTTGCATGGTCAAAGTGGGTTTGTATTCGCACAGTAATTCATTTGAACAGACAAAATTTCTGAGGCAACCAGGTTTATGGAATCGTGTTGTTACTGTCTATGTGTAATTTGGAGGAAGCTTTAATTAAGGTAACTCTGCTTTCCGCTCCAGTGAGCAGCGAGTTGTCGTTTTGCAAACCCACTCTCCTCAGAAAACAGTTGATTTCTCCAATACTATTCGGTCGATCGAAAATCGGTAAAAAGGGCATCGTTCTACATAGTCTTGGCAATCGAAAGATATGCAAATCGCAATGTTTCCGTTAAGGCTGGCTTTGTAAATCATTTTTCAAAATTTTTGTTGACTTGGGAAAATTGGATTTATCTCCAAAACTACTCGAAAAGTTTTCGGTTTTCTTTCGCTATATCGTTAGCTACATTGTTGATATACAACTTTACCAAGTCTGATTGAAAAAGCTAGGCTAGATTTCTCGCAATCGAATTTTATACTTCCGTTTACTTTGTGACTACGAAGGGTAGAAACTTTGGTCAGCTGATTAGGATATCAGAAAGAGTTGAACCCTTTCGTAAAAAGCTTAAGCCTGGTTTTCATTAAATCGTAATTCATCGCCGATCATTGTCTTAGAGCATCGGCGATCATCGGCTATGCTGTAAGACAAAGATCGGCGATGAATTACGATTTAATGAAAACCAGGCCTTAGTTTCAGATCTCTGTTCATTGTGGTCTCTTAAAGAAATTGCTATTTTGTGAATGCTCATGAAAGTCTCAAAGGACATGAAACGGGCGGCTGTCAAAAATGGTAGCATTCAAGAAATGATACTTTCACAAGCGCTCCAATGATGTCTATTGAGACTTGAATATAGCATTCCCAACAGATCACGTTCATTCTTTTGCCAATGGAACATTTTCAGAGAGTTATTATAAGGCTGCATTCACATTGCACAATCTTTTGTAAGCGCGCAAACGCTCGTGCAGAAATCCGCCACACTAATCCCTTGCAGTGTTCTGATTGCAAAATATTAGTATGGGGATTTCTGCACGAGCGTCTACGCGCTTACAAAAGATTGTGCAATGTGAATGCAGCCAAAGGCTGAGTATTTGAAAGCGTGATTCGTAACATGGTAATCTGTTGACCAAGGTTTCTACCCTTCAGTGTCGAAAGGTAAACAGAAATATAAAATTCGATTGCGACATATCTAGCCTAGCTTTTTCAATCAGACTTGGCAAAGTTGTAGATCAACAATCTAGCCGAGGATATATCGAAAGAAAACCAAAAATTTTTCGATTAGTTTTGGAGATAAATCCACTTTTCTGAAATCAGCAAAAAGTTTTGAAAAATAGCTTACAAAGCCAGCCTTAACGGAAACATTGCGATTTGCATATCTTTCGATTGCCAAGACCATGCAGAACAACGTCCTTCTTACCGATTTTCGATCGACCGAATAGTATTGGAGAAATTAACTGTTTTCTGAGGAGAGTGGTTTTGCAAAACGGCAACTCGCTGCTCACTGGAGCGGAAAGCAGAGTTACCTTAAGGGAAGCTAAATGGTTATCTTAGAGTGTTTCTTGAGCAATGAAAATAAAATCCCTATTTCAGAAGCCCCAGCTGACTGAAATATCACAACTATTCCCTTGGTGTTAGAAAACGCTACTTTACACCGTTCTTGTTCCTATAGTACTAAAAAGTTGTGCTGTATGCTACAGTATCTTTACTCAAAATCTCCTATAATCAATATGATTGTCTGATTGATCTACGAAATTTACAGAATAGACATTTTATGGTTGATCGGACTCAAAATCTCCTTCAAATTACGCATAGATAGTAGCTGCATAACTCAATAACCACCTGTCCTAGGCAGCCTTAGGCTGCATTCACAGTGCACAATCTTTTGAAAGCGCGTACACGCTCGTCCAGAAATCCTCCATACTAATCCCTCATAGTGTTCAGATTGCAATATAGTTTTGCTTAGTATGGAGGATTTCTGCACGAGCGTTTACGCGCTTTCAAAAGCTTGTGCAATGTGAATGCAGCCTAATAAAGATTTGCTTGTTTGAGTTGATTACTCTGCAAATGCAAGCACGATTCGGACCTGCGGGGTCGAGAAATCCAATGTAGGCTCTCTTCTTTACCGTAAACTTGAAATTACGATTTTGAAACCAAGGAACCTTCGCATGATCTCTTCGAATGACTGAAATCTGTTTGGCACATCTGGTGCATGACATAATGAATCCACAACCTTCATTTTCATTTTACCATATTTATACAAGGAAAATTCATTCAGTTAACTAAAACACAACAAAGTAATAGGCCTACATACAGGAATTGGTTTCCAAGCGACAATGTATATCTAATTTAGCTACTAAACCTAGATACTGCTCTTCCATGAATCCGCCTGTTTGAGTTTTTTTTCTTTTTCAGCTCAAAAATGAGTTTTCAGTCTTTTGTTGAATGCGACTACTGCTGACCTAGCATCTTTGATGGATTGTGGAATACTGTTCCATGCTCGTGCTCCGGTATGTACAGTAAGACGCTCTTCTTTACGTATTCGAAGTTGATCCTTTGAAAATGCAGGTCTCTTTGCTTCTTTTATTATATTTTGAAATGGAAAACCTTTCTATACAACTGTTGTCAGTTAGTGCGGCTTCAACTAGAGACAAATGTCGTCAGTGAATGCGGCTTCTTGGGCATGGAAAAGAACTGAACCAACATCTGGAGAAAGTTGGCAACAGAACTTTCTCGACATGCTGGCATAACAAAATCTGAGGAACGATGCTTAGCTTGCAACTGCTGGTTCTTGCAATTAGACTTCTTGACTCCAAAAGATCGATGCCGGCCCCTCCCCGTCTCGAAGGAGATAAAAAAAAACAGGTTTGAGGAAAAGGTGTAAATGAATTGTCAGTTTCAAAAGAATGTTGACTTGTTTCACACAAACTCACTATCCTTTCAAGTCCAAAGTGTGTGCTAACATAGGCAAGGATCATTGCTGTCAAGCAGGGAAACTGACCAAATTTTGAAACCAATTCTTTTACTCGTTTGGCCGGTTACTGAAGGGAATTTCTGTAGGAAATCTCCCATAGCGATGGGTAGAAATGATTCATTAAAGGGTGGGGGGGGGGGCAGAATTTTTAAGTCCGCTTGAACATTTTGGCAATCTATCACTTTGATATTCAGGGAGCTGTATTCTTGGAAAACAATGTTAGTTGCTGGCCTCACTCCAGACATCAAAATACGCGTTCCAGCGTTCTAATGACCAAAACTGGAGTAATGAACCTCCGAAGAGACAAAAATTAGTCGGTTACTCAGCTTTCCTTAATCATGCTACATTGCATTTCTTTTAAGCTGCAACTTCATTGACTTAAAGTTACATGAACATGCTTTGATCGATTACAGCTAAAGAAATTAAACAGCACATACCTCCTGCCTATCTATTCGAGAACTTGCAAGCATTCTTGGTTCAAGTACCTCAAGGGTGACTTGCGATGAAACCATTTTCATATCGGTAATGCAACTTCAAGTAATTGGCAGTAAAAGGCAACTATGCATCACGGAAACATCTGATAAAAACGAAAATCACGCATTACTCACGAACGGTACAGTAGAAACCCGCATAAAAGAACCTGGGCAGCCTGAATAGGTACTTAATCAAATGGCTGTTATTCTAAATTCCAGCCTGCAAGCTTCTTAAAAAGGTTCTTATATACAGTACACACCTTGTAATAATGCTGTTTTCTCACGAATTCTTTGCTGCTTTCTGAAGGATTTTTTCGACTTCATGAGAACTGCTTCAGGTTAGAATTCTTATTTAAAATTCATGCAGTCTTTTGTATCACTGAAGAATTCTGATCAGAATGTAAGAATTCTTGAAAATTCTAAGGAATTCTGAACACATGGAACCTTTTATATAAGAATCTTTCCTAGTTTCAGCCTCGGGAGGGTTCTTATTCAGGGGGTTTAAACGATTGAATTTCAGCCTTAGGGTTCTCATAAAAACAGGTTCTTTTATGCGGGTTTCTACTATATGACGACTTTAGATGTGGAGGCTTCGGGAAACCGCTATGCAGCATTTCAGGACACCATTGTTTTGGAAGTAAAGGTGATATCATCCGAGGTAAAATCATTCATCAAACTCTACTTTTTCAAGTGAAAATCATAACTTCTAAACTACCATTACTGCAAAACTACCAAAATTAGAATTTCCTAAAAGAAAATTTCATTAACATATCGAAATCGACGCTACAAATTCAAAATCCTACATCTCTTATAAAGTTGACACAGATATTGGCAATAACTACGAACAACTACGAAATGAGATATACTGACTTTCGGATTATATGAAAACGGGTTTTAGCCAAAATTGAAAGGAATTGCATTCGGACTTGTAACACATCTGATTCGAAACATATGCTGTTTTCACATCACTTCAACCGTTTGGATTGGAACTCAAGATTTGTAGCTCGGTTCTTCTGTTTCAATCAGTCTTTTCCATGCATCAAAATGGTTATCTGCATAGTGTTGAAAAGTCTCCCTGTGAAATTGTTTGTTCTTTTCAAGCAATTTGTCATCTATAATCGATAGCTTCTTCCCCGTTGACATTGCAAGAACCTAAAATTGAGAGTTGCTAAATGGAAAAGTCGATTTAGTAGGAATCAAGCATAAAACCAAAGGCTAGGCCATAGTCACAGGATGGCTAGGCAGATCCTTGAATCACCTGAGAAATTTCCCTGCCTACAACTTACTTTGGGATCTGCCGTGGGTCAATGCTTGCGAGACTTTGGATTGATCAAAAACTGGATTGGTCTCATTCAGGATTTCGAGATACAAAGAAAGACAATGCAAGGAAACGAAGAACGGAGAATTTTGGAATTTGGAGACAGGGACTGAGGACATTGCAGCTAATGCTGCCAGCCTTGGCAACAAGTAGGAAATACGAGAAATTCTCTCCTTTACGGTAAAAACTGAAAGGTTCGCAACTTAGTCACATCTCCACCAAAACTTGAATAGTTTCTTATCTATTCAAAAATCACAGTTGAAAAACTATTTCTTCAGCAATGACACTATAAACAATTTTCCATTTTTAACCCTATTTCACATGGGGTATTTTTTATTGATTTTGGCATGGGGGGCGTTTTTCGCCCCCTAATTATCTCTTAAACTATACGAGATACGAGAATGAAACTTGGTAGTAATTATCACCAACTAATGAAGAATCTATTGATAGTATCAATTTTTAATTAGTCACGTGACCCGTTGCTAGGCAACTGGTTTGCTGAAGGTAGGTATGAGAAAATTGAGCATTTTTCTTGACAAAACTTGTAATTATCAATGTTTTCAAGTCTAAAGTGGTCAATTATCTTCTTAAAGCATTAAGCTACTACATTTTGATAATTTTCAAATATACTTTTGACAAATTATAAGATTTTATAGCTAAAAAACAATATTGTGCAGCTATGGAACTTGAAGCTACATACACTGAAAACGGGATATTCAATAACCATTAAATCACATCTCATAATTTTGATGAAATAGCCATCTAAATCAATCTTTCTTTGTATATCTGAATTGTTTATTCATTATTTTATACAAAAAAACTTGTTTCCCAAAATTTTTTAAATTTCCATTAGAACAATGACGTCATATTGAAGTGTGACGTCATAGTTCTGAAAACTACAAATGAACAATAATGTAGACAAAATATATATCAAATGAAAGGTCTTGATGAGAGGAATTCAATGATATAATTTATAGGATAATTGGTTGGAAATTGCAAGAGCTAAAGCCAAATTTGTGTTTTCTTTTGTGACTACTCTCCAAATATGGGCATTCTGTGGTCATGTGATCAATTAGAGCTAATTGAAAATTTCATTATCTCGCAGTGCATTAATTTTTAGGAAAAGTCAATGAGTCTCAGCCTCTTTGGGCCTGTCGCCTAACTGCTACATTGAATTGTTCAGTTGGGGGGGGGGCGAGAAACGACCCCCATGTGAAATAGGGCTAACAGAAAGCTATGTTTTGCAACTTCAAATAAAATTTTGCGTCTTATGTGGTAAAACAGGTCAATCATAAGCACATACGAACAAACTGAGTTGAAAGGACCACCAATGCAATCTTGTGACCAACTTCCAAAGTTCTGCAGCATGAACCAAAACCCCGTAAAAACCATATAGCGGTCAAAAGCAGGGACTTTCCACAAGCGCTAGATTGCAATAGAAACTTTGCAATACCTACAAATTATGTGCGCTTGAACGATGACACCAATCATAGAATTTCTATGACACCAATGAACCAGAGGGAAATGTTAAGATTGGCAACATGATCAATCAAATATCGGTGATATTTTCTTAAAAGCTTCTCTTTCTTTAGGGCAACCCAGCAGAATGTCCAAAGTTTCGCAAAATGTAAGTTTTCGAAGGGTAATTTTTACAGGGCTTCCGATGAATTTTGACCTATTTGTGTGGTTGTTGTAGAGGAGCTGTAGCCTCTATTTTCTCGGCTTGTGCACAGTTGCAAGGTCAGACTTCAACTTGGAGCTTGAAACCTTGTTCAGTCAATCTGACAGGTAGTTGCAGATATATGGAGAGGAAAGGCAAACTAAACTTGTAGCTGCAAAAACAGAACTCACATTGTACTCCAGAAATGTATGAACTAAGCAAATTATCAAAGAAAGGGTTCTGGCATCAAATTCAAATTTTCTCTATATCTCAAAAATAGTTGATAGTGTTGTCTTATAGGCTACAAAAACGTTTTGAAAGTGCCGAAAATTCCTTCACAAAAAGCTAGAAACCTTTCATTGTAAATTTACTTGATTTTGACATTGTTGGAGAACAACAGAAGTATTTCTTATAAAGAGACAACTTGTCTCGCCTTTCCTCTGCCATAAATCATCAACCACTTGTTAGATGGACTCAAAGAAGCAAAAAAGGCTTTAAACTCTTACATGACGCCTGGCCTATGAAACTGTGTTAAAATCGAGACAGTTAAAATTTACTTTTCCTCTCCACAGCCAGCTAAATGGGCTAAAATGTTTTGGAGACTCCCGATTCCAAAAACCTTTGACTGCTTACATTTGCAAAGTGTTGGAGATTCAACTGGATGAAGTACTCTTCTACGTTATCAGATGGCAAAAAGTCCTGTACAAACCTGTACTTTGGCTGCTCTCTCCAGATAATACATTTGGTCAAATGCTTGTGAAACAGTTCTTCCTAACACAAGGACACCATGATTACCCATCATCATCACTGTTCTATCGCCAAGCAATTTTCCAAGACGAAATCCCTCATCTAAGCAATCAGCCAAACCGTCATATGCATTATCATAACACAATTCTTCGTGGAAGCGTGCTGAATTTTGATGCAACATTTCAAGTTTCTGGCCTTCTATGCAAGTTAATGCTGTTGCATATGAAACATGGGAATGCAAAACACATGTTATATCAGTGCCGGCCTTAGAGTGGTGTAACCCATTATGTATTGAAACTGCTGAAATATCTGGCTCTCCAAAATCATATCTTTCAGTAACTTCTGGATGTTGTGGGTCATTCAGACTGATGCCAAGTAATTTTGATGCGGTAACTTCTCTCCAGTGCAACCCATACGGAATAATCAGCATCACTTTTCCTGAGCCATCTTTTGCTGGGCAAGACAAAGACAAATGGTTGCACGTCCCTTCATAAAAGTTCAAATTGAAAAGAATTCTGTAACAGGCTGCCAGTTCACATCTTGCTTTCCAGTTTGCTTCAGCGGCGCTCTCATGCTCAGCTGCTTTTGACTGATTCAGAAAGAAAATTGCATATCGTTTAAATGTTTAGATGCATCATAAGGTGCCTCTGCTTTCCGTTCTGATGAGCACGGACAACCGGTTTTTCAGAAATCTCCCCTCCAGAAACTTATTCATTGCTCTTGAACCAATCGGTATATCGAAATTCTGTCAACAGCATGGTAATACTCATGTTCATAGCAATCGCAAAGACATGCCAACCACTATTGTTTATTTTCACAGCTTTGGAAAAAGGCTCATTTCAAAGTTTTCACTGGCTTCAGAATAACTTCATTTTCTACTCCGCTAATCTAAAGATTTTGTTCACACTTTTTCACCACTCACATTACGTGTTCACCTACACACAAGCAAAATTTGAAGTCAAGAGTCTGGTCAGTTTTATCCGTAATACAATGCTAAAGTATGGCATCATTCTCGACAACAAACACTAGAAAAATTGGTCAGTCGATCATGGATTGATAAATGCCAAAGAATCAGTGGAGCGCTTGCAAGCACGTGTGAAACAAGTCAAAATTCTTTCGAGATTGACAGTGCAAATCTATCTTTTTTCTTATAAATCTGTTTTGCTTCCACCAGCTATGGAATATGTCTGTAAAACAGCACGTGACAGAAAATGATCAAAGAGTTCCATAGATTGTAAACAAATGCTACATGAGGGAATCGACACTAATTCTACTTTTGCAATTGCTCGGCAAACACAGAAACCTTTCTTTTCCATCGCCTTGGGACTCAAACATGGTATTCCAAATCTCGTGCGAGCGAAGGATCTTTGTAAGGAAGGAGTAGGTCTGCACTGTCAGTCAAAAATGCTTGCAAGCGTTTCACAGATTTTTTCGCCTCCATCGGTACATGGTCCTGACCAGTTTTTCTAGTATTTGTTGTCTTGTAGGATACAAAACTTCTGCAATTTATCGTGGAAAAGTTGCGATGCTTTTGACTTCTATTTCAGTGAATGGGTCTGTGAACATATAGCGTGAATAGTAAAAAAGTTTGATCAAAATCTTTAGATCAGCGGAGTGAAAAGTGAAGTTCTTCTGAAGCCAGCAAAAAATTTTGAATGAGCTTTCTATAAGACCATGAAAACAAACAATCTTGTTTAACTTGCGGGGTGAGTGGCCGAGTGGCTTGTTCAGTCTTCTTCAGGTGACTGAAGTTAAGCTCGATCGAGTGAGGTCAAACTCTGGATGGGTGACCTTGGAGGCCTGACTTCACAACTCACCTCGTCGTTCTTCGGAAGGGACATTAAACTAGGGGTCCCATGCCTGGGATGCGTGCACACTAGGCCTAAATTAGGTTTCAGTAGCGAGAAATCCTGACAAACCCACTCAAAACAAATTGAAAACAAAAGAAACATGCCTTTCGATTGCCACATTTTTTCATTTCATTTTAGAATTATTTACCCAGGGTACAATTCAGTCTATATACTGTTTTACAATTGGCCCTGCAAAAACTATTTACAAAATAAAGAGTTATATAATACAAAATTTACAATAAAAATAAAAAATAATGTATATGATTATTTTTCTTTGAGTTTGGACTTGAAGGCACTGATTGAGGGAGCCATCTTTGTTTCCAGAACAAGACTGTTCCAGAGACTGGCCCCACAATACGCAAAGGATTTCTGGCCATTGCCAGTTCTTAACATGGGTATTGCAAGGTCAGTTTTTGAGTTTCTCAACTCTCTTGGATGTACCCCGGATAATCTCACGAAAAGATCACTGAGATATTGAGGTGCAAGGGAGTTGAGAGATTTGTAAACCATAGGACCTGTTTCTTTATATATCAGCTTTTGTACAGATGGCCAACCAAGTCTCTGGAGCAAAGGAGCTGCAGATACATCAAAAGGGCTATTTGTTACTATTCTGGCGGCTTTATTCTGTAATTTTTGAAGCACCTCTAGCTTTAAAGCACCGCAAGAGCCCCATACGGAGCAACAGTAGCTGAAATGTGGCTCCACGATGCTTCTATATAATTTTATCAAAGTATCAGTTTGAACAAAATTTCGCGCATACTTCAATAGACCAATTGCTCTGGAGATCTCCTTTTGAACCGCACAAATGTGATTTCCCAGGTAAGACAATTATTAATCACGACTCCGAGGTATTTTGTTTCATTTATTAGATCGATTTCCTCGCAATCTACCCTGAAAGAAGGAAGAGTGCTAGAATTATTTAGTTTTTTAATTTTTGGCTTAGAGCCAATTATCATAGCCTGGGTTTTGACAACATTAAGGGAAAGCTTATTGCCCTGTAGCCACATTTCAATGCATGAAAGCTCCTCGTTGATTACTAGGTCCACTTTCTCACTTTTATCAGAAGAATACGAGATGGCTGTGTCATCGGCGTACATAGTAGCCTTAGCCTTCTTTAGAGCAAATGGCAAGTCATTTATGTACAGAAGAAAAAGAAGAGGCCCCAGGCACGATCCCTGTGGCACTCCGATATCAATATTGTCGATGCTAGAAGTTGCGCCATTGACTCTACAGTACTGCTTCCGATTATCAAGATAAGAACTGAACCATTTGTGTGCACGTGCAGTAATTCCATAAAATTGTATTTTATCTAAGAGTATTTGATGGTCAACCGTGTCAAATGCTTTCTTGAAATCTATGAAGATCATCGCGGTATACCTTACGTTGTCTATGTCGATGTACCAATCACTGGTTCCTTTTAACAGACAAGTCACAACCGAATGCAGAGACCGAAATCCTGACTGGTGAGGCACTAGGTACTTGTGCTTATCTGGGTACTGGTATAACTGATCATATATAAGCTTTTCGAAGAGCCTTGACACGACCGGTAGAACAGAAATAGGCCTGTAATTTGATCGGTCATCAGGCTTCCCACCTTTGAAAATAGGGGCCACACGGGCTATTTTCCAACTATCAGGGAAGGACGCTGAGAATATGGAAAAGTTAAAGATATCACAGATCGAATTACAAATCACGGGAAATGCAATTCTAAGGAAGTTACTCGCAGTTGCTCAGTTGATTCATCTATTTTGTACTCTCCAGGCAAAAGTGAGTTGGGTTGCTGTGGTATCCTAACACTAAGATTTCTTCCCACACTGCAGAAAAACTCGTTCATAGACCTAGCGATATTTGAGTTAGAACAAATATACAAATATACACAAATATGAGTAATACCATAATTTTTACGGAATTTTGATGGACCGATTGGTTCAAGAGCAATTGATAAGTTGATTGAAGGGAGGATTTCTGAAGATCGGCTTTCCGTGCTCATCAGAGCGGAAAATAGAGCCACCTTAATCATAGTTAAAAATTCTAATAAAGACATTATCATCTGAAATTCTAGCATTGGAATCATACCAGAATGAAAGATATGGCAAATCATGTGCAACATGGGATTTCCCCAGCATCTAGTAATATCAGGGGCAAAAGGCAACAGTTCACGGTGATCCAGACCATGGAATAAATTGAAAAAAATGAACTTTCAAAAATGCAAGTCTGGTGTCATTTTCTTAAAAAAGGATACACTGAGGGTTAACAAAAAGCAAACCGTTTGAAAATCGGGCTAATAAGTGCAGAGAAACATCCTTCCAAAGTTAGCCGAAGTGGCAGGTGTTTGTTTACTTTGAGACTTCCGATTAGACTGAGACTACAACAACAATTTTCAAACTCCCATAGCGCAGCTTTCTGCAGTCTGATTTTCAAAATAATTTTTTCAGTTGATAGCCGATTCTTTCTACTTTAAGATCATGTAATTGCTGAATTGATACAGCAAATGGTTTTCCCATTTTAAGCATTACTTCTTTTACATATTTTCTCAAAGAAAATCCCTGTAAAAATTCAATATCTCAACTTCAAAGCTGAAACAAAAAAAGCAAGCGTTTGCAAGCGTTAAAATCCATTTTTGCATTAAACTTCAACATCTTGGCAACGTATCTTTCAAATATTTCGTTTTAATTCGTTTTAAAAACTTGCAGAAATTTTTTTCAAAATCACTGCCACTTTGTCTGAAAAATATGATGATTATGATGAATATACTAATTACCCATATTATCCGGTTAAAGAACCAAAAATAACAAACAAAGTGAAAGTGATTACTTTACAGGGCTTTTTAAGGCCTGGGCCGAGTTAACACACTGTATGATTTTTTTAAATATTTCATCCAAAGTGATATATCTGCTCTGCCATTAGAAGCACCACAAAATTCACATAATAGCCAATGACAACCCCCTTCCATCAACCGTACTTTTTTCTAACTATTTTTAGATATCTGACACTAAACATTGCACTTGTCCTTCCAACGTGTAAAAGTACCCCTTGATAAGATACATCCTGTTTCAAGATCTTGATCAACTACAGTTGCTCATGCTTCATGTTTTTCTTGACACTGATCTTGATTATAAACATTGACGTAGCTGTTAACCTTTGTAAATTTCCTCAAGTCTCTGGGGAAAACAAATGGAACAAACCAAAATTTTCTTTTTGAGGAGGTCATAGAGATGAACCTTAGTCGGTAACTAACATTATCGCCTTTCACTCTCGATATTCGGATGGATACTTAAATGGCTGTGGAAATAGCCAATGGCGATTTGCTTGATCAGACTGTTGAAGAGGAGAATTTCTCGGACAGAAACCTTCCAGTGGCAGCAAAATTACGAGTTGTAGTAGAGAAGCTAAAGTTTAAAAACAATATTTCCACTCCAGTTAACAAACTACAGGGTATTTTAAAACAAGTATACGGGGTTCGTCACAAAACCGATGAATGGCGACAGGATGTGCATAGGTTTGAAACTGTTATTAACAGAGAACAATGAAAAATGTTTAAGAGTAGGTTTCTCAGATGTTAGACTTTAAGTGTGTGAGCTCGGCCCAGGCCTTAAAAAGCCCTGTAAAATACAGTATTTATCTTGCACTTTGTTAGTGATTTTTGGTTATTTAACCGGATAACATGGGTAATTAGTATATTCATCATAATCATCATATTTTCAGACAAAGTGGCAGTGATTTTGAAAAAAATTTCTGCAAGTTTTTAAAACGAAATATTTGAAAGATACGTTGCCAAGGTGTTGAAGTTTAATGCAAAAATGGATTTTAACGCTTGCAAACGCTTGCTTTTTTTGTTTCAGCTTTGAAATTGAGAAATTGAATTTTTACAAGGACTTTTTTCGAGAAAATATGAAACAGAAATAATGCTTAAAATAGGGAAAACCATTTGCTGTATCAATTCAGCAATTACATGATCTTAAAGTAGATAGAATAGGCTATCAACTGAAAAATTGTTTTGATCATGAGGCGACGGAAAGCTGCGCTATGGGAGTTTGAAAATTGTTGTTGTAGTGGCAGTCTAACCGGAAGTCTCAATGTAAACAAACACCTGCCACTTCGGTTAACTTTGGAAGGATGTTTCTCTGCACATATTAGCCCGATTTTCAAACGGTTTGTTTTGTCTTAACCCTCAGTGTATCCTCTTTTAAGAAAATGAAACCAGACTTGCATTTTCGAAAGTTCATTTTTTTCAATTTATTCCCTAATACTCGAAATCTGGATCACTGTGAGTTGGAACTGGCTATGGTATAACGGACTGGATTCGCGTCCAATAAGGTGTGAGGCAGGAATGCATTTTGTTACCTCTTCTTTTCAGCATTTACTCGGAATCTATCAGGAGGTCAGGACAGGACGGTTTTGAAGGTTCAATCAAAGTTGGAGGTAGGACTACTACTAGTTTACGGTACGCTGATGATGTGGCACTACTAGCAGGATGTGCAGAAGAACTGCAAGAATTGTTAGACAGGATTCGAGAGACAAGTAAAGAACGAGAGGATCAAAATTGAATGTGGATAAGACAAAGGTAATGTTAATGGACAAGAACAACAACGAGGAAGAATTTGAAATCACCCTAGAAGGGGAGACGGTCGAAGTCGTAAAAGAATTCAAGTACTTGGGTTCCCTCGTCACCAACAACTACGACGACACTAAAGAAATAAGAAGAAGAATAGCCATAGCCAAAAATGCTACCTTTTCTCTGAATAAGATATGGAAGGATAAATCTATCTGTAAAAATACAAAGTTAAGGCTGCCTAGATCA
This sequence comes from Aurelia sp. 4 Dawson et al 2005, assembly GCA_964019985.1. Taxonomy (NCBI): domain Eukaryota; kingdom Metazoa; phylum Cnidaria; class Scyphozoa; order Semaeostomeae; family Ulmaridae; genus Aurelia; species Aurelia sp. 4 Dawson et al 2005. The sequence continues at coordinate 2,792,455 of OZ026511.1, read as the reverse complement.
TAGTATTTCCAATCGCAACCTATGGCTCTAAATGCTGGGCAATGAAAAAGTGTGATAGAATACAGTCATTTGAGTTTTGGGTATACAGAAGATTGTTAAGAATCAGCGGGATGGAAAAGAAATCAAACAAAAGTGTTTTTGACGAGATCGGGAAACTAAAGGACTTGTTAATGAGATAGAACAACAGAAACTTCAATGCATGGGACACATTATGAGACACAGATGCATAGAAAATGACTTACTGACGGGAATGATGTTCGGTAAAGGATCAAGAGGACGGCAGAAAACCAGAATGACAAATACAATCAAAGAGAGGCTAGGACTGACGATGTTTGTGAGTCCATTTCAACAGCCCAAGACGAGAGAAATGGGAGAACACTCTGTATGCCGCCACAGCCGTTCCAGAAGCCGAATGTTCTGAACGACAATAGCAGGATTGCCGTTCAAAGGAGAAGACATTGAATATAGTGTGAGCCTATAGTGTGGGAGGCTCAATAGGCTCTGGCACCCAGGGAAGTATTGTTGGTGCTATTGCTATGTGAAATATTGAAAAAGGAGCACTAAGTGAGCACATCAGTCCTTGAAATGTAGAATCATCAGACCTCTTGCTGGCTCAATCGTAACCTGCTCATTAATTTCATTAACAGTAAGTCAGTGTTAGGACTATCTTCGGACTTAATAGAATCTTAAGAGCTCATTTTATAAGCGCAAGAGTACTGCAGGAGCAAAGAGTCCTCTATCAAAACAAGGATTTATCATTTATATAAAACCATAAAGCTTAAAACTTAAGTAACAGAATTAAGCAAAATTTCCACGAATGGAGCTTATACCAAGCTATTTACGGTGGAGATGGATCTAAAGAATGGATTTTGAGAGTAGATTTAAACAATGAGCAGTTCCAGAGCAAAGGATCCTTATGACTGCAAGGATATTCCAATTTTGCTCAAAGCATGGGGAGTGCGCAATGACTGTTCGCTCATTTTCTTACCAAATTGATTTTGAATTTCATTTTTACCTGACAGAATCTGTTGCCCACTTGTAACTGCTAGAAACCTTTGAAGGACAGCTTGCTAGGCCACTTTTAAGCACTCTACCATTTTGAGCTACGAGCTACTTAATGCTATTAAATACCCCTAGCTCTTTACCTACTCTTAATTTTGGTATGTTAGTGGGTTTCATAATGTCTGAAAGGAACACAAACATTTTTTGCGACCAAACTAACAGGTCTTTAAGAATTTTCGAGACATTGGTAGGTCCTTGTGCTTTAGGGTCTATTTAATCTCGAGCTACTTCCCTTATGTCACTTGCACAAATGAGAAAGGACTGACAAATTGTCGTGGGCACAGAAATGCTGGAAACGTGAGCGGAAAAGTTGCATTACTTCCAAAAACTGTCCTAGAGCCTTCTTGGCAACTAATATGCTCGTAGATTGCTCATTTCTAACTAAAAACTGCTCTTTGGGGTCCTCAGAGTTACCGAAGGGACCATGTTAAATATTGATTTAGATTTTACTTATCCTCGTTCGCGAAGGAGTACCTTGTGAGCGAAATCATAAAATGACTCATATCTCACAAAGCAGTCTAAAATTATATGTTCATCAACTTTTATCTGGTTTAAGATCTGTGAAAATACATACTTCACCAAAGTTTCATGTAATTTCATCATTTTTTGCTCCTCTAGTGCTCATTTTTGTACGTTTTCAACTTTAAAAATAGTGGATTTTCTGCCAGCCAAAAAAATATGTCCTTATATATTTCCATCGGAGATTAAAACACATTGACTGGGAAAGGAAATTTTAAATTGTATGATTTTTGGTGGGGATGCAAAAATTTCAACGGGAAGCAACAGAAGCATGGCGGGGAAAATTTTTAATTTCAAACCATGGGTCGCAGGAAACGAATACTTGTGTCTTTATCGTAGCTTCTTCTGCCTTTCTTGACCTTCCTTTGCTTCCCTGCCACAGCTCAATTAATTGATTCAAGTTTGTGCTGGCTTAAATTCTCAATGAGAGTGGTTACATCTTATCTCACCTTTACCCTGGGTACCAGAGCTAAATTAAGAAATCTAAAAATAAAGAGAAAAAGAATATCTCTTTCTCTTTTTTCTGATATGTTTTAATATTTTTAATAATATTAGGCTCTGGTACCCGGGGTAATCTAACGTAGGGTACGTTGAAGGTACTGATAGAGGGAGGACACTAGAAACACTATCTTTTGGAGAGTAATTTCATGGTTGATTCTGTCAGCTCTCTGCGTTAGACATAATGAATGAAAAAAATGCAACTTTTGGAAATTATTGGGGGGGGGGGCCGGGCCCGACCGGCCCCAATAGCTGCTACGGGCCTGATAAATTTGTTGAACTAAAGGAAACTTTTTGCCAAGTTGAAAAAAAAATACTTACTAATACGCAATATCTTCCGATTAAGCAGGGGCGTCGTGGTCGGGGGGGGGCAGACCATGGCCCACCCTAGAATTCAGATCGTCAGATTTTTCGGAAATTTTAAGGTTTCGTCGGAAAATCACTGACTTTGAGCTTGCGCTAAGTACATTTGATCGGTTCAGATTTTTTACATCACTTTCAGTTCTTCCCATGACGCCTGCTGTTTTCGTTGCTATTCGGTAGAAAATTTCCAGATATTAGTTCTGGTCTTAGCAGCGTTTTATCCACTGTGCACTATAGCTGCGAATAAATTACGAGGATCTTGTAAGATAGAAATTAATTTGCTTCGGGAGACACCATTAATTTAAACAGGGAGGTCTAACTGTATATTTGAAGATAGCACTTAAAGAGTTACGTTAAAGAAATACCACGGTACCTTAGAGCCTTGAAACAAAGGAGTTTTTCATGGCTGATACTTATTACTCATTTCCATCAAAAACAGAAACCATGGGTTATGAATGTTGCATATGATGTTGTTGCTTCAGCCTCAAATTCGCTCATTTTTCACAGAAAAAGGCTTTAGTCAAACATATAGTAAAGAACAGTCACAGAAATGAAGGTAACTATGTTATCAGAGTTATCAAGCTATCTTGCATACATTTCACTCACCTACATTGAAAATCAATCTATTTCTAAGTAATTTCTAAGCTCTATTTTAGATATTTCTCAGGGAAGCTTTCAGTTAGTCAAGTTCTACCACCCCTTTGAATGGCGACTTCTTTACAAAAAGGGGCACTTTCCAACGATCTGAAGGGTGTGGTCGCAAAAATTTTTCCGGGGGCGAGCCCCCGGACCACCATATTTGCTCGCTTTGCTCGTGTTTGGTATAAGGATGCTTATTTGCTCGCTTTGCTCGTGTTTGGTATCAGGATCCCGAATATAAAGCTCGTTCGGACTGGTCTGACCACTGGAAATTTCGGAGTTTTGGCCCCCCCCCTGATAGACAGGTCCAATGACGCCCCTCGGAGTAAGAAATTCCGAGTACTGCAAGTCTGAGAAGGTGGGGTTGTAGGGAGTCAACGAAAACCGTAAAACCGTCAAAATAGTTCAGAAAAACCGTAAAACCGCCTCAAAATTCAGCTAAAACTGTTTTCACATTTTTCCACGCTTTGCATGTACTTGCTCGGCTCTTTGCTGCAGACGACCGCCTCGTTATCATTTTTATGACTTCCAATGCCTGAAATTCGTTGGTAAAGGTGAAAATTAGTAGAATGTTCACAAAATCATATCGTACTGGAAAATAATTTGTAGCTTTTATTGTCAATTTTGTGATAATGTGACTCCTCAAATCATATTTTGTAAAGAAATCTGGAAACCGTTGAGAAAGAGAACCGTAAAACCGTCATTTTTACGGCCAAAAACCAAAACCGTTCCAAAAACAGCCAGAAACCGCAAACCGTCAGCCCCTAGGACCCCCACGATAAGTAATATCTGCCAAGGATTTCCCTTATCATAATTGCCCTTATCATAGTTTCCTCAAGTTTTATTTCCCCAGTATTGGGTTTTTTCCATTTTTTGGCAATCTGAGCGTTGATATTCTTATCAGCAGTCTCAGCAGTATTTGTTACTTCATCTTCAGAACTTGTTGGTAAAAGAATATCATTTCCAATGAGGGGCATTTCACTCCAAAAAGATCTTGTACGCTTTGAAAGAATCCTTTTGTTCTAACAAATCGATCAAAACTCTGCAAAATTATGAGAAATCTCTATGAAATTGCTGGTGTGCCCCTGGACTTGCTGCAAGTCTCTCTCGCAGAAAAAACAGGAGAAGGAAAAAAAGCGAGTCTCTCCAGTGTGCCCCCGTCTGGCTGCTCTTATTGACCAACATTGCATGACCACGCGTTGGGGAATCACAAACTGAAACAACGAAACCGCAATTGAACGAGATTATGCTTTGTTGTTTAGGCCGAATGTCGGAGCACATCTAAACTTCCTTGTGTGAGCTAGTAAAACTTCGCTGTTCTATCTAACTTTTCACACCAGATCGTCAATATCAGGCTACGATTATGCTATGTTAAAAGGGCTTAATTCAGCACCAGCCGAATCCCCTGCGCTTATTGTTTGACGGCAGCTAGGAATGGAGGGCCAGCTTACTCAGCACGAGAGACTCCTTCATTTCATTGTCAAAACTGCAATTTTGGTATTTGTCTGCCATTCCCATTTTTAGCAGACCTAAAACAGACCATTTTCATCAATTTGTCTCCTTTTCAGAGGTCTCCTTTTCAGGAAAGGCTCTCGTTCAGCTGAGTGTCTGTGGCTCTATTAACTGTTGACTGTCTGTCTGGCCTAATAAAGAAAGTACATAAAGTACCAAGGATTACTATAAAGCACTACAAAGTACACGGAGTACTATCATAAATTACTATTTGTTTTACAATTACCTGAGTGACGGATCTTTTAGCCAAGTATGGAGAGATCACTTTTCTTCTAGATGTAACTTGAAAGCTGGAACCGAGGGGCCATGCACGAAAAAAGCGAGTTGCTGCCTGCATCCTGTATTTGTGATGTTGTGTTAAATTTCTTGTTTCTGCTTTCCTTCAAACGAATCTTCGAACATCCTTCTGAAAGACATACGAACGTGACACGGAAACTGAACTGAATTTCATGCCAAGCACGTGATATTTGTGCTCCTGCGGAGGAGCAGTCGTCTATTTCTAGGCCAGTTGTTTCTTTCTGGATTTTCAGATGCCAAACAGATGCAAGGCAAGACAACTCTAGAATATGCATGACACCGGATGCTAACGAGAAGACGGGAAAATTTAGGTATGCCACATACATACATTAAGGAAAAGGGCATGTGATAATAACCTTACAAATTCTTGCAGTCTGTCTAATATCATATCATATCAAATTTTCTATTTAGGCTAAGCCTTTTACAGTTCAATTTATTTCAATTATTATTTATTTCATAGTGTATAGCCTCATTGTAACATAACTCCAGGATCTGAAGCCTGAAAGCCAGGGATCGGCTGAAAGGGTGAAAATTGAAAAACGTTTGAAAACATTAGCCTACCAGTTTGGCACTCTTTCCCAAATCAAATGGGAAATTTCATCTGATCGGGCAACGTTTCCCATCTGGGAAACAATCTGTTGTACTTCTGTTGCAGTCTGTTGCCTGATTGGGAAACGGTTTCCCAAATGGGAAACAAAATATAAAATTGTATCAGCGCAAAAAACGATAAGGTAGATTTCAAAATTTTTTAGATATTCAGATTCAGCATCAAAAACTACACAAAATCACCGTAGGCAATTTTGTTCTCTTTTTGTTTCCCAAATGGGAAACGTTGCCCGATCGGGCAACAAGTTTTAGTTCAACTTCAATGAATTTGAATAGTGTTGCCCAATTGGGGAACATTTCCCATTTGGGAAAGTGTACCGAACTGCCTACTGTATCTGGATTCAGGGTCATAAGGATCCTAGAAAGTGGTACGCTGTATCGGTGATAAAGGTGGTATATTAGTATCTGATGATATGGCGCCCAAAGTATGTTATCCTGAGACTATGCTGTACTATCTAAAACACGAGTTTCACCTTATCTTGGTAATATTTTTACTGACTAAAGAAACACTGGGTCACATGAGTATTTTCTGTCTCCACAGTAATCATCCAGTTTCTTTTTGAATGAGTGCAATGATTTGGCATTTACAACGTCTCTTGGAAGACTGTTCCATCCAGGCGCAACCCTGACACTGTAGACATGCTTCCTAACATTGGTGTTATGTCTTTCATTAAAGATCTTTACTTCGTGTCCCCTGGTTTTCCCATAGGTGTCCATTTTCAACACAGACTTTACGCCAAAACAGCCATGTATATATTTCTATGTCTCAATCATGTCCACACGGAACCTTCGATAAGCTAAACCTGGAAGACCCAATCGCTTTTATCTCTCTTCATATCCAAGATCTTTCAGTTCTGGTACCATCTTGCTTCCTCTCCTCTTCACGTTTTCAATTACTTTTATGTCTTTTTTGTAGTAAGGGGCCCATATGATGTGGCCATATTCCAAGTGTTGTCTGACCAAGCTTGTAAATAAGGTTTTGAACTTGTCTGTTTCCATATATTCAAAGGACCACCTGATTAGTCCTAAAATACTATTTGCTTTCTTGGACACTCTGTCTATGTGTGATCGAAATTTCAACTCATTATCTATGTACACTCCTTTTCACATTCAGTTGATTCAAGTGTAATAGGGTGATCATCTCTTAACATGTTATATTTGTGTTTTGGATTTCCTCTACCCATATGCATAACTTTGCACTTATCTGCATTAAAACATACAGTATTTGCCATGTTCTAGACCACTCTTGCATAGATTCCAGGTCCCTCTGTAACTTATCCCTGTCCTCATCATTCTTGCACTCTGCAAATATTTTTTGTGTCATCAGCAAACATTTTAATCATGCTAGTTACTATTTCTGGCATATCGTTAACATAGCATATGAATAAAAGTGGTCCAAGGACACTACCTTAAGGAATATCACTGTTAACAGGTGCCCAGCTAGAGGGTGCACCATTCACAACAACTCTCTGTCTTCTCCCTATTAGAAAGTCCTTAATCCAGCTTAAAAGATTTCCTTTAATACCATAGCTCTCTAATTTAATCAGCAACCTCCTGTGTGGTACTGAATCAAAAGCTTTGGCAAAGTCCAAGTAAACAACATCAATGGGTATTCCGTCATTTGAAAGTCTTGTCCACAATTCAACTGACTCTATCAATTGTGTCATACATGATCAACCTTCTATGAAACCATGTTGAGATTCAGAAATCAGTCTCTTTAAATGCTCAATAGTCTTCTTCCTGATAATCTTTTCCACGATTTTGCATGCAATGGATGTTAGACTGACTGGTCTATAATTGTTACTAGCAGCTCTACTACCCTTTTTGAAAATAGGGGTTATGTGAGCATCCTTCCATTCTTTTGGCACTACTCCTTCAGTAAGAGATTTTCTGTACAAGATTGTGAACTGTATTGCCAGTTCTTTGCTGGCTTCTTTAAGTACCCACGGGTGCAAGCCATCTGGTCCAGGTGATTTGCTTGCATTCAAAGTCTTCAAGTAATCGTAAACATCTTCCTTTTTCATTTCAACATTTTCTAACAGAACATCATTGTCTCTGTCTTGGAAGGTTGGTAAATCCAAATCTTCATCAGTAATTACACTTGAAAAGAACTTGTTCAATTGACTTGCTTTTTCATATATATCTAGGATATATATATCTACATACAGTATATCTTATATTCTCTTATCAATATGTAATGTCTAGGCCTATAGGGTAGGCCTACCTAGTCAGAAGAGGGTATCGGCAGTAGATTCCGGATGGTGGTATTTGTGTGTTTATGAAACCCACCACACAAAACCCTTTAACTGCAAAGCAAACTTGCATCTTATTTTCATGCTCTCCATCTCCCACTTGATCTTTTCACATATGTCAAGTTTTTGAAACAAACTCTTGCAAACTGTAAATCCCTCTCACATGGACAAACATTGCTCCTGCGTGCATCCAAAATTATTGTCAACATTACTTCTTGTGATAAGTGGGTCAATTATATTCAACTTATCAGATATGCAAGCAAGGCAGGGTGATGCTAATGAAAACTGCACAAATTAAACTGTGAAAACCAACTAATAAAACTTAAGAACAGGTGTGCATAAACATGGGAGCATGGGAACAAAATTCCCAGGCAGTTTTTTCCAAAGCAACATTTTGCAGGCAGTTTTTCTTAAATAGTTCTTTATGAAATGCAATTGTAATAAGTTTCCAAACCAATACTTTTGCAGACAGTTTTTTTCAATAGTTCTCTATCAAATGTAATTGCAGTAAGTTGATGAAAAATAGGACTATACTTGTTTTTTTATGCGTCTAAAATTTTACAATACCAGTTACGTCTACATCCTACGATACTTTCTAATTACTTTACAAACTATACATAAACACTACAGGGACAGGACCACAAGGAGCAAAAAGACAATGACTACCCTGTGGCCATTAACATAAAGACATGCGAATAATAAAAACTAAATGAATAACTACAAATACAAAACATACGATTTAGCACTATACACATTAATACTCGAATCAGTTTCACATTCACTATACTTGTTACAAGATAAAATGCAGAGGGGGCTTGGCAAAAGATTTCACCAGTTGACAAGACTCCCAAGGTCTTATCAAGAAAATGTTTTTTTGACAAATGCTTCGAATGACCGATTTCGATGAAGAAAGGTTTATGATCTAAGGTAGACTCTTGGCTGGGTGCAAAAATTCAGTTCATGACAATCAGGTGGCTAAATGCAATATCTCAGTCTGCCAAACACCCAACGTTTTTTCTAACTCACCCAATTTGCATACTGTTTACTGCACTACTGTATATTGTTTTGATGTAGTTTCTGTAAATTGTTTATCAAATCTTTTATGACATTGTTGCTGTCCATTTGCTATTTAGTATGTTCTGTTGTTGAGTATAATATGATTAATCGTTTTGTTGCTCAATGAGTTAAAACTTACTGTCTGATGCCTGCATGCTTACTGGTTCTGGTAACAGGTTTCTCTACCCTAGTTGTAAAAACTTGCTACGCAGGCAGGTTTTTCAGAGAATTCTACCGTTCCCAGGTAGGTTTGAACTTTATGCATGCCTGCTTTAGAAGTTGAATGTGATAATTTTGTTTTTCAATGTGGAAAGTTTCAGCTCCTTAGGTGCAACCCTATCTGACCTGGGGGGGGGGGGTGGATTCCGCCCCCTTGTACATTTTCATTTGTATGTCTTTCCATGTTTGCTGGATGCCTCTAACATTTAGCAAGTTTAACTTTCTATCATAAAGCAACCAATTTGCCGTGCACCACTCTGTGAAAAATATACATTGTATCTCTCTTAATCCATTTTAATTGGTCCAATTAAGTCAAAACTATGAATTTACATCTATCTTGATCTATATATTTCATTTCTATGCAAACATTAAAGTTTTACAACCTTTTAACACACTTTCATTTTTATGACGTCATTTGACGTTATAATATTAATTATGCTCTAGCAACAACAACAACAATGCTAATTAGAGCATTGTTTCAAAAATTCATTGTTTATATGATGAACAACCTTTGTGCCAAGTTTGGTTGCCATATCTCAAGCAACAACAGAGATGAACAGGGGGCGGAATCGGCCCCCCCCCTCCCCAGGCATTGAGTGTTTCAAATCGCCCAGGTCAGATAGGGTTAAGAACCTTAATGGTCTGGCTAATACCGCTGATACCCCAGAGCAAGATATTTTCATCATGATTATTCTTCAATTAGGCCTAACTTTCAAAACATGAAAAAGTCATTGTAAGGTATAAAGGCCACAGTTTCTCATAAGTATTTGCATTCTTCTTCGGTCAACAAAGTCCAAGGTAAAGGTGGAAATATAACTTAGATCACTCACAGTAAAATTCCTAATATTTTTAATGATTTTTAATGTATGTTTTTGTAGCGTTGCTAATGTTATAAACTAGAAAAGGCATCCACGGCCAGAGGGCTACAATGGGCTAAAATTGTTATTAGTGTGGTTAAGCATTTTGATCAGAAGATTTATCCTTTTTGCTTAGTAGATAGTGCATGGTATCCTAATCTCCAGTCCTCCATGCTGTTTCTTTATAAACATCGTTCTTGTAGTAGTGTTGTTATTCAGGTCCAAAATCTTTCTCAGGCATAAAATAAGAACTTTTTCAAAATCTTGAAGCGGTTCGTCAGCAATAAATGTATAACTAAAATGATTTCCTAGCTTTGATAAGTCCACTGACCGTAGTGCTTCAATCTTTTTTATTATTAATCTCTCTCTTGTATTATTAATTGCTGTTTTCTGACAATTTGAGAAAGCTTAACATTCAATGCCTTTTTTCAGCCAATGTTTATGCATGAAAAAAGTGAAATGAAATAAAAGTGGATCCATTCTTCTATGACAGATTCAAAGATAATTAATGATTTGAGGGCAAGACTTACAATTTGAAGGGCATTTTGCTCCCAAAAAAATCTTGTGTACCTTTGGCAAAAATCCCTTTGTTTTGTAGAAACTTCACTAACAATTCGTAGAAATCCTTTTGTTCAGAAACAATCTTGTACGCTTTTTGTAAGAGTGAATGCATGACCCCTCATCACAATGGCATAAAACAATCACAGGGATGCTGCCATTCGTCTTTTTCCGATGAAGACAGGTTCAAAAACTAGGAGAGTGTTTGGGTTGGCTGCCACAGGCTGCGGTTTGCAATCACATAATTTTTCAAACAAAGTTGGTTTTGCGTGTAGTGCGTCGTTAGTTTGTTGCAATCAATTGATTCTTTTAAAAATGCGATTTTGTACTTAGGAGATAATTTTTACAAAATTTCCTGCACTAATCTTCTTCAGGTCGATTTTCGTGGTTGTAAAGTCGGAGAAACGCGTTTTCAATGTGCTTTCTGTGCAACTCTATTTATGTCTGAAACATTTGAAATTAAAACTGGGAGAAATTTTGATACTAACGTTTGGCCTAAGGCCACAAATGGTTATTCTATGTTGCTGTAAACAAGTTTGTGATAGTGTTGTAATTATATTTTTTTATGACCATAAACCTTGGCCTCCTGGAGTCAATGCAGTTTCCAAAATCTTTCTGGATTTCGGGCTTGGACTTGCTTTAGCAAAAAGACAAACAACAGAAAATGTTGAATCCAGCAGACAACGTAAAGTCAGAGAACATTCATTTTGTCAGGAAAAGTGCAATTAATAATACTAAAGAAGTTTTATACTAAAGAGAAACAATACGATGCAATTAGCGGCCAGTGGTCTGCGGCATTGTCCAATGTTCCAATTGTCTAATGGTCCAGAGGGTCCGTTAGATAGAGTATGCCTTTCCAGATTGACATTCAAAGAGAATGGCACATTTATCTGCCCTAATGCAAAGTTTACTGTCCTGTGTTTTCTCAATTAATACATGCAACATCTCTTTTAATGCGCATTCAGAACGGCTAACAAGTGCTATGTCATCAGCATATGCTGCAAATGGTAATGGTGAGATATGTTGTTCATCCTGAATGTTTAAACTGATTATTGCCCTGTTACGTACTTCTTTTAGTGATATATCAGGATCTCTAGTTTTTGTTCCAATTGTAAGTGAGAATTCTTTCGATAGTTCTTTCCCGCAAATAACTTCAAGATATGAATCTTGGTATATATCCACAATCTACGAGCAATGTTTTTCCTTATTCTGCAGTCTAATAAGCTTCGCATTGAATATTCCTGGTTAGTGCTACTAAAGGCATCTCTACAGTCAACAAAAATGACCCAGAAACGTGAGCTTTATGTTTAAAGTTCGCTGTTTTTTCAATAGTATTAACTCTTGTCGATAGCGATTCTTTATTTAGGCTCTCTGCCAAAACTGAACTGCTGTTCCAATGATTTTTGGCAAAATACGTTTGACCAGGTATTTTGCAAAATTATGCATATTGTAGGCAGAAGTGAAATATCTTTAAGTGTTGTCAGATCTTCAGGATCGTAATTTTTCTTTATTTCTCCTGGTTAGTGCTCCTTCATATGTATATAGGGGTTTCTTGTAGTACTTAGTGACATTTAAGATATCTTAAACTTCCACTCAGGTGTTAGGTGGATCATTCTTAAACTCTTCGAAACACTTTTAGCCCACCATAGCCCACTTTTTTCCAGATAGCAAACCTCTGATGATATTTCCTGTTTCCTCTGGTGTAAAATCTGGAATATTATCATCTTCTTGAAAGTTGTCTACAATTTTTTTCAAGTTTGATTGATATTGACTGTATTTGTTTTCGTAATGCTATTCAGTTTTTGTTTATCTATTTTCGCATCAACAGTTTCAGGTAAGACACCCACATTGTTGATAATGTTGATTGCTTTCTTTCTTTCGTCAAACCATATTGTACATATTGCTTTCTTTCTTCCGTTCATACCCTATTATTGTCATTGCTTTTGTTTTATTGTTACGATGAAAAAATATGGTTTAATTGTCTTTCTAAAGTAGGATAATTAGCTCTCTAAAAGTTCTAGTTTTGACCAGCTCTTTTTAACATATTTTGTTCCCATGGGAGACTATTGGCCACACAATAACAAAATTTCACGAACTGAATTTTCCATGATTTTCCTACTTTTTGGAATGATTTAAAACTTTCACCAGCATTCGTAAATTGTGACGAAATTAATCTTATCACTTTGACCCATAAGCTTTCGATGCGATTGAATGGCGAAACGACTTCCACAAGTCGTCATTTAAGTCACTTGCCATGTAAGCTTTGAAGTCCTCATGTTGGTGCTTTGTGACAGATCTTTTTCTACTATTTTCTATGACTTTAGAGCAACTTTCCACGAATATTTGATATCCCTAACAAGTGACATCAACCATGTAATCTTCTTTCAACGAAACGACCCGACACCGATTGGGAGACTCTCTTAGGCAACCACGATCTCCTTCACGACAATTTTTCAGATCATCTTTCCATAAATTCACGAGTGTTTCTCTACTGTCAACAAAATACAGTTCATCTCTCTAATCTAATGAACTATTCAGACTGCATTAACCAGAGCAGTTACCACGGATATACTGACTGTAGTAAACTAGGTGGAGCAAACAAAAACGTGGCTGCTCACCATGAAACCTAGGCCATACATGCATATATACATACATACATTTTCCATTTCTCAAAGCAGGTTAAAAAGTTTTGCAACCCAAAGGAGCTGATTTTGGAACTGCTATAAATTAAAAGCTAACTGGAATAATTATTACGTCATGTAAAAGATAAAGATTTAAAAATTGCTTCGTAGTAGTCCGATAATTTTAAAAATCTTTCTCTTTGTTCATAAATCTAGTTAATCCTTTTTGAAAAGTGAAGTCATTTATTGTCTGACGCATATATCTAAACTTGCTTTGAAAGTTTGTACATATTCTGTGTTCTTGATTTGGTCTGATTCTTGATTTCTGAAAATAATTGAACCTGCTTTAATTGCAGATTTCTTCCACCCATTGGAGACAACTTACCGACAGTGCTCATTGTTGACTTTTTCTCGATCCAACCCCTATAATGCAACTCTCAATTTAGAATTTCGAAAAGTTTTTGGATCAAGCTGCCCCGACAGCGTACTCGCAATTTGCTGGCAAGCGAAATTCCTTGAATCGGCATGAAGCAATGATGTTTGAAAATCGAGACATACGACATTAACTTTGGTCTATTCAGGTGGAATCGTGTGGGGCTAAGGACTAGGTTATGGGACAGGACATCAAGAAGCAATGGTAGTGAAGACCTTGCCATAAAACCGCTAATGGGGGATATTGCTGTACTTACCGTTGATCATGGTATTCTTGTTGATAAGATGGAATTTTTTGGTATCAGTGGCATTGAACATGATTGATTTCGATCGTATATGAATAATAGAAAGCAGTTTTGCAAAGTAAATGGTGTTTCTTCTGACATCAAAGATATTGATATTGGAGTGCCACAAGGGTCTTGTTTGGGACCACTTCTTTTTCTGCTTTGAATGAATTGCACAGGGTGTTAAACGCAGAACTTGTCGATATTGAGAAATAGCTTCAAGGCAACAAGCTATCCTTGAACGTGGTCAAATCACAGGCTATTATTGTTGGGTCAGTGCCAAATGTAAGTAAAATTATAGCGGAGCCTGCTTTGTTGCCAGTGTTTCACGTTGGTGGTACTGATTTTGATGTAGTAAAAAAAGTGAAATACCTTGGTATCAATACAGACAATTGTCTATCGTGGAGGTGCCAAGTAGAGAATACAAAAGGGAAAGTTTCTCGTGCAATCAGCCTCTTTGAACTGCTGCAAAAACTTTGTATCTATGGAAACTTTGAAGGACATTTATCGCAGTATTGTAGAACCTCATCTAAACTACTGCTGCTCCGTTCGGGGCTTTAGTGGTGTTACGAGAATTGAGTCTCTGCACCAATTACAGAACAGGGCTGCTCGAATCGTTTCTGGTCATCCTTATGATGCACCTTCTGTGCCGTTATGGAAAGAGCTTTGCTGGTTGTGCATCAAAGACATGATTTTGTGAAAGAGACATCTACGATGATGTATAAATCTTTAAACGATCTTGCACCACATTACCTTAGTGACCTATTCGCTAGACTATCAGATTTCCGCACATGACAGCCTAGAAACACTAAAAATGATCTAAAAATATGAAGGTTGCAAAATTTGGGCTAGCACTCACGCGATGCCGGCACAATATAAATCGATAGAAATTCAAACGGTAACTATCTCAGTCCAATCTCTGCAAGAATTCGGTGCCAAAGAAATGCACCTACACCGTGCATTTCTAATGTCCCGCTTTCATGACTTTCGAGTGTTAGCACCTTGCCTTTTTCAAAATGTGCTGGTTAGAGTTCCGTTTTCAATTTCTACCACTCTTAAAGTCTGCCGACAAAAAATGTGCCGTTTTCGTGTGAACGGGAAATCTATCCGTCCCATTTTGACCGTTTTCAAACGGTACTGGCATCGTGTGAACGGCGTTTAAGTTCTACAAAAGCAAAATAGAACAAATAGAACGAATTAGAGGAATACTGGAGCAACTTTTTTTTCTATTCATGTAAGAAATTTACAACGAATTTTACATTCTACTATACCTATTTAGCTACTATGCAATACTACAGGGACGATGCAAAGGGGAGCGAAGGACAGCGACTACCCGAGCGCATGAACATAAAGACACGCAACTATACCTTACATACAACTAACTGTACACCACACACAATTCGCCTTTCTCCTTATTCGTCGAGCGCATAATGCATTGTGGGAATTGTAGTATAGGATGACAGGTGCACAATCAAAACAAACAGTGTTCGTATGGTGATAACAAGAAGACATGGAAAAACAAGCGAATTGCGACGGAATATCTCCTTTATTTTCAAGTGAACCTTTCCCTAGTCTTTCAAAAACTCTTGCATGAGTACAGGGAGCATCCAAGAGCAAGAAACTTTCTTGGAAATCACGGCAAATAAAAGCAAAGAGAACCAATCTGGAGTGGCAAACCAAGCCCTTAAGCCAGAAATCTTGAACACCTCGTCATGCGAAGACACCAAGGGATCGACCATAGAGTTATCGAAAATTCCGAAGTTTAGTGAAGACAGTTTAAACAAAAACTCGGTCGAAACTTCTGAAACGATGCCGGACAAGGTAGCCCTGAAAGCCTACCGAAACAAGATGCAGGGCTACAAACTTTAGGAAGAGGACTATATTTCTCGGGTCAGAGTTAAACCTGGGATATCGGCCAGCCTTGTCACATTCACATTGTGCTTGGCACAGGCAAGTGTATCTGCATCGACGGAAAGAAGAATCTTTGCAGTTTTTTCTTTCATCGGCTTATTTTCAGTTTGTAGCAAACCAGTTGTTTGCTGTGCCTTTTCCATTTCTCTTCATTCTTCAACCTTAGACAACCTAACTGTGCTTTCACAACAGCTAACTCATCACCATTATCAGATTCTCTTTCTGCAGCATTACTTGTGTTCCCCTCCAGCTTCTGGTCGCCCTTTCGAGAAGCTGACTTCCATTGAACGTTTGGATCTCGGTTCCTCGAGTTTGTTGTGCTCTGTTGCTTTGAAATGGTGGCCCTGGTCGTCTTTGGCACTATGATGGGTAAATTGTTCATGTAAGTTTTTTGCCATCTTGGAAAATTCTTTGAGCACACTCTATGACCTTTGGTAGGAAGTGAATCTGGTAGGAGTAATGCTGCAGAAAGTGAATCTGATAATGGTGATGAGTTAGCTGTTCTGAAAGCACAGTTAGGTTGTCTAAAGTTGAAGCATGAACCGAAAATGGAAAAGGCAAAAAACAATTGGTTTGCTACAAACTGAAAAAAGCGATGAAAGAAAAAACTGCAAAGATTCCTCTTTCCGTCGATGCAGATACACTTGCCTTTGCCAAGCACAATGTGACAAAGCCCGCTGTTATCCCAGGTTTAACTCTGACCCGAGAAACATAGCCCTCTTTCCAAAGTTTGTAGCCCTGCATCATGTTTTGGTAAGCTTTCGGGATTTCCTTGTCTGACATCGTTTCAGAAGCTTCGACCAACTTTTTGTTTACTAAACTTCGGCATTTTCGATAACTCTGTGGTCCATCCCTTGGTGTCTTCGCGTGACGCGGTGTCCGAGATTTCTGGCCTAAGAGCTTGGTTTGCCACTCCAGATTGGTTGTCTTTCCCATTACTTGCGTGCGTTCTAGAGTAGTTTCTTGCTCTTGGATGCTCCCTGTACCCGTGCAAGAGTCTTTATTTATAAAATTAGGGTACGGTTCACTTGAAAGTACGGGAGAAGTTCTGTCGCAAATTAGCTTGTTTTTTAAAGTCTTGCTTTTATCACCATATGAACGCTGTTTGTTTTGATTGCGCACGTGTCGTCCTATACTACAATTCCCATAATGCATTGTGCGCTCGATGAATAAGGAGAAAGGCGAATTAAAGCCTGGTTTTCATTAAATCGTAATTCATCGCCGATCATTGTCTTACAGCATCGCCGATTTAAAGGCCAAAGAATACTGCTCTAGATTGTGTTTCACATTGGATGTCAGATCGGGGTTGGAAAGTCACTAGTGCAGTCTGGTTAAGGGATCAAGTTGGATAAAGTCTGACATCCAATATGAAACGGAATTTACAAAGGAAAAAGAAATAACATTTACGCAAAGGAACTTGATGGCTTTTATTAACAGTACTGGCTTTTATATCTATTATTAAGCATACTATTTTTTGTTATACTTTTTTATACTGAATGGATGTCGTGATTAAATAAGAAATAAGAAGAAGAAGAACATTTACGCAAAGGAACTTGATGGTTGCTTTGTACATAGCCTAATCAAACCGACCGGTTTCGTTGATAAATTTGATGGTACTCTCAAGAATAGCTTTGTGGACGTCATCAGAGAAGTCTTTATTACCATACAATAATATTTCAACCAGGATGTTGTTCGAAAGACTATTGATCTGGACAAATGGTCGTATTCCAGCGAGAAGATTTCGACGTTGAATCTCGAGGGCAGGGCAGGGCAATAAAAAGTGCTCCGTATTTTCAATGCCGTCGTTCATTGGGCACATAGGGTTTACGGTATCCTTGAAATTATGCTTGAACTTGTGAAAATTCAATTTACTGAGACCGACTCTTATTTGGGAAAGATAAGATAAGCCTATTGGGTCGTAAATCCCAAAGACAGATTTTGCAGGGGGGCGAATTATTGATAAAAGTTTTGCCTTAAAAACAGCAACAGACGGTGCAAGGCTCAAGCCTCAGAATCAATTTTATTCCATTCAAATAAGCAGCGAGGATAAAAGCTAGATTTAAACTTTTCTGTTCTTGCCCGAGTTCGCCCAACGATATCCTGGTTGCGAAGAGGGTATCTCGTCTGAGGAAGTTGTGGGATTGGATCCTTCATATATGTGGGAGTGAGATTATTGATGACCTTGTAGAACAAAGTAAGCAACTACTGGAGCAACTACTGAAAATTTTGAGGGTTCCAAGGCCCCCTGACTCCCTGGTTTCTTGATGATCTCACTTAAGCAATAATTTGAAGCGAACGTTGTTTGCAGGATTTCACTCGTTTTTTTGCATGTTTTGAATTTAGGATGATTCAAGACACATATGTGAGCTAAAAATGGATATTGTGGACACTGCGATAAATGATATTGCCCTTGGAGGTTTAGAAGGGTTGACATTGCCTGGATTATGGAAATGGCTTTCTCAGAGTGAACCTCCGTTACCCGTTGAAGGTGACGGAGGTCTCAAGGCATTTCTCTGGAGAGGAATACTACAGTGCAAGGAGTTAGATTTTTGGTTGAAGGATCCCAGTTGGAAAGAGCCAAAACAGGCAAAGAAGGGCAAACAGAGAGGTAATAACTGATATTTTTTATTTTCTTCAACAACAATCTTAATACATATCAAAAGAAGTTTACCCGCTCTTTGCATACCAGATGGCCGAAAAAAATAGTTTCCCAATTTGAGCTGTTATTGGATTTATGGGTGTAAAAATGCGAATTATTTGATGAAAATTCAAACAAGTGTATGTAATCCAATCGCCAGCTTAGATATAGTATTTCTTTCATTTATGTATCTTCTCGTATTGACTTTTTTATCAATGTTTTCTGGAGAAAACACAATGCTTGAAAAGTTCACGAATGATGTATGTGTATGTATGTATATGATTATTTAGACTGGATAACACTGTACAATTTAAAATTTGTATTAATAGTGGTCCAGCTTTTAAAATGAATGAATAAAATGAATAAATAGATAAATGAATATTACAAGCTGTGATGAAATATCAGATATATTTATAGAAATAGCTAGGAGCAGATTACGAATAAGATCGTTAAAAATATGCAGGAAACAATCCCTAGAAATCGAAATTTTTGTCAAAGTCGTCCAGGACGGAGCTTGAATTCCAAAACAGGACCCGAGACTGCTGATGTTAGCTTTTTGTTCATAGAAGACACGATTTTTTGCGTGTTGTTTGAAGAAAAATAGGATTTCGAAGAAAATGTCATGTGGCTCGCATGTTGCACGTCGCTGATCATGCATGCAATTCCCTGAAGCTGACAAGCGTTTCAAAACTCTTCAAATGGGTTTACCACGAAAGGGAGTATTCTTATTGTTAGATTTTTCTCCTTTTCAAGGGATTTTCAAGCTGAAAGTCTTCAGAAAATCCATAATATGGAGATGTGAAATTGCCAAAAAGCCCTCAAAAATTATACTGATCCAAGGTAGCCTTCGAGCTAGATGTCTTGCAAATATTAAGACGAGTCTTTTTTGTATCTGTCTCATAATCTCAAAGCAAGAAGTTGGAAAAAAAGTGTGGTAGAGTTTCGATTATATAGTTGAAAATATAATTTCGATTATAGTTTCGATTGAATGAATCATGAACGAAGTTTATCAGAGAATTTTTGCAGAAGTACATCCTCATAATCAGATAGCGGGTGACCAAAACAACTGCACAAGTTTGATCGTAGCTAGCTCCTGAAATCAAAAGTCATTGTCAAAATGCTTTGTATCATAGTTTAGTTGAAAGGCTTAGCTACCCCTTGAGGTGCTGCATGGTCATTTTAAGCAATGGTTATCATCCGAAAAACCAGATTCAGAGAAGATTTCGAATCCTAGATTCCTCATTTTGAGTAAAATCATCGCCAGCAATTACTAGGCAACATTTTGCGAAAACTCAGCAAAGCGATGGATTTGAAGTCGTCTGTCGTTTGAAAAATTAGTGACCTGTGTTTCTCATTCAAATTTCTTGCTTCAAAACAAATTTGAAATGCAGTTTTTTCCACGTCTTCCAAAACATCGACTGGAAGCGAGGGAACTGTCTGAGAAATGGATGAATTTCTATATTTTTGGAACTGCTGTTTGGGACAGTAGGCATACCTTAAACCAACCAAGCAACATCTCAAAAGATTGCTGAGCCTTGCAGCTTCATGCTGTATCATGTTTGGGCTCCAAACCTTTGCTTTCAGGAAACTCTAGCTCATGAAGTTTTTTTGTGTCAGCCGGTAGTGCTACTCATTCAGTAAAATTTCATTTGCCATATTATTTCACATAGATGAGGAGATGGTAGTGTCAGGTTGGGTTGCCGATGCGAAGAACGGTATTGCTGGATATTGCCCTGGTTACAACGCTCGTCGTTGTATTTCTAATGAAATCCGGAACGAGCAACTTGGTCATGAAGATGTTTATGAGAAGTGGCGGGAAAATTTATTCATTGTAGCAAGTCAAGCGCTAAGGCGTCGAGTGTTGCTAGGTGACGAATATCCATGTGATATGTCCATAACTGACGCGCGACATACAGTCCTAGAGCTGATTGGGAAAACTCGGCACAACGGCTTTCTTCAAAAGGACTTTAAAAACTTTGCAATGGACAGTCGTAGTGGTTTTCACCATGTGAAGATTTTGCAGAAAGGTGGCCTTATTACAAAGCAGCTTTGCACATTTAAAACTGATGGTAACAGACCGAACATCAGGACAAACATCATATATCTGAAAAGGTTTCACAAGGCAGCTGTGAACATTTACCTTCTGGAATACGCTCGTATCACTAAGCTAATCAGTGAACAACCTGGAGGCTTAATCGAGTTCCAACAACTTAAAAAGGAAACGAAATATGGAAGAAAGAAGCTGAAACAAACTCGTGATTACCTATACAGCAATGGGTATATACAGTACTTACAAGATGGCCAAGTGTTCAATTTCTCTCAGGGATGTGAGACATTGCATCACAAATTCAACTTTGCGTCTCCTTTATACATTCAGCTGTTGAAACCTTTTAATCCGAATGAGCTGAATGAAGAAGATGAATTGGATGAAGAGGTTGCATACATGGCAAAATGTAAACACACGTACCCGCAAATGGTGAAAGAAATTCATCCCCTTCAACAAATGCACTGGCTTATTGATAGCAAAGAGGAGCAGGGCATGACAATGGAGGAGTTTGGTACATTAGCATGTGTTCCGTACCATACAGCACGAACTTTTACCAGGCAGCTTCAGCGAAGAAATGCAACAAAAACTGTTATAACGGACAATTTCAAGCAGAAGTTATTTAATATAGTATCTGCAAGACACTTTCATAAAAGCGAGGTTGTGAAAAATCTGGCTCAAGAGTCCGGCAGGACAGAGGATCTAAAGAATTCTACAGCTGAAAATGGCGGTGCTTCAATTCCACAAATGATACGTGGTAAGTTGTAATGTTGCTTCAAATCCTAACAGTATTTTTAAGCTCTTAATATAGCTTTTTATTAGTTTCGGTGTTTGAAGTCACATCACTTATCAGTATGGACGTTGCGTTCAATAGGGCTTAAAAAGACATGACTGCCTCTTTCGAATGTGGGCAAGCATGCTCGGATCCATGAGCTATAACCAACCCAATCATTAAACTTTGCATTGAAGAAAGCATGAGCTTGTAAAGATTTTTCCATAAGGAGTTTTTGTAGGAAGAAGACGAAGATTAATTGTCAATTCATCTACTTTCTGTTAAAAAGTGAAATGAAGAGTTATTTCATTGGTTTCTTTGATGAGAAATTTAAAGCCATAGGGCAACATTGAGAAATGTTTTTGGTAGCATATCACGAGGAGTAGGTTGTAAAAAATAAAGGACGGATAGATTACTTGGTGTAAAGATCACAAAACGTTAGATTTCTCAAATCTGGATTCTGCAGCTTTATCAGTGTTAGAAAAGTTTTCCATGAAGAGTGAACCACAAGATGGCACATAAAGAAGCCATTCCAAGGAAAGAATGTGCTTGATAGTATTTTTATCACACTTACAGTAGTTTGGTCCCTGGAGACTTTCGGCAAGGTGTTGACTATTATATATACTGATTTGGATATTTTCAGCATAATCATTTCGCTCGAATTTAGTGCGAAGGCCTTCTAATTTTTACCAACTGACTGGAGCTTATTTTCTTGATTTGACTGCTTCTTTCAGTGAATTCTATTACCTTGAGAAACGAAAATGTTTTTCATTTGAATTGTCTTCTTTTATAACATCCGTATGGGAAAGTTTTGTCACAGCGATAAAGTTTGCAGAATCCTGATCTTGAATTCAGATTTCAGTATCTTTGCTCCAAGAAATCTATCAATTTTTCATTTTGTTATGACTACTCCTTGAGATGTGCTACCAAAATCTTTTTCAAGGTTGTCCCAAGGTTTTGATATTTCATCAAAGAAAGCAACGAAGCAACTCTTCATTACATTTTTAAGTAGAAAGTGAATGAATGAATAAACGATTTTTTCTACAGAGACTCCCTGTAGGAAACCCTCATATGCTTTTGTTATGCAAGTTTTGTTGATTATTTTGAAAGACAATTTTGCCGCTATTTTAGGATTAGGTGGTGCAATACTTGTTTGAGGTAAGTGAAGAAACAACAATGAATATGCCGTGAAAAGCGCCAAGAAATTCATCCAAACATTAACATTGCTTGAAACTTCATGTTGACCCCAAGCTAATTGTCATTGCAGTTGTCCTTTGGGTTTGCTCCTTTTAAACCATGTTTGATAAACTGAGCT